>OX393553.1:74686071-75286071 GCA_947650365.1 Chamaelirium japonicum
GTACGTGTCGCGAGAGGCCAAGGGTCTCGCTGGGTTGAGGCAGGCTGAGGTCTTGGTACTGTCTTTTTATAGACATTAGTTATGAAATCGATATTGATTTGTTCATGGGATTTGATTGTGTCTTATGTCAAACTATTGAGGGTTTTGATTTTATTATTAAAGAGAAGAGCCATGCAATAAAACTCAGTTCTTTATTATTGTTGTAGAAGTTTATTTGGTGGTATGAGCAATGATTTTGTATTTGTTGGATGTCTTTGTAAGTTTTTTGACTATGTCTTTAGTGAAGAATTTTTTGATCTAAGCCTTGATAATAACCTATGTTTGTTATTATAACCTATATATAATTCCCAAGTAGATGGGACATGGCTTTATGTTTATGGTTATGGTTATGGTATGTATACTACGATATAATTGGAAAAGTCCCCATTACGGTTCACGGTACATTGTCCCATGTCCTTGGGGTAGAGGGTACTTATAACATTGTTTAAAATTACTTCAGGTGTTGTATAGCCAGATAGACGAAGATGTCTTCGATCGATAAGAGTTGGATGCGTAATTCGAATCGCATGAGCCAAGAGTACAGAGAAGGAGTCAGAAAATTTCTGGATTTTAAATTTAGGTAATATTTGATAATTTATGATAATATTTTATAAATTGTGGTAATATTTGATAAATTGTGATAATATATTATGGTATTGTTGTAAATCACAGGAATTAAATAACATTATTTTGATAATTTTATTAAAAAAAAACATACTTTTTACCGACGAAAATTAAATGTTTCGTCGGCAATAATCTTTTTAATTTTTTTAAAATTATTAATCAATTTTCAACGGATAATACAAATCCGTCGGTAATATATATATAATTATCGACAGTAAAACATATGTTCGTCGGTAATATATATATATAATTACCGACGGTAAAACTACTGCTCGTCGGTAATAAGGTTATATATTACCGACGGATAATTATTATCCGTCAGTAATAATATATTATATTTTTAATTAAGTATTTATATATTACCGACGGTTAACATATTACCGTCAGTATTAAGTATTATTACCGACGAAAATATTGAGTCCATCGCATCTTTTTCCCGACGCCTTTTTTACCGACAAACTAGCGCTAGAAATCTATTCCGTCGCTATAAATCATTACCGACGGAAAATTAATATTACCGACAAATATTTACCGTCGGTAAAAACTGTTTTTTTTGTAGTGACTTCTCCAAGGAAAAATACTAGCACATAGCTAAATATTCATGAAGAATATGCACAAAGAGTATAGGTAGGTATGTAGCATACATTCATACAAGAAGATGATAGGATCAACCAATAAGCATGTGAACATATCATGGTGAAACAAAAACACAAAAACAAGTATTCAAACTCACCTTTAATCTAAACATATATGATCAAGGAGAGAAAGCATATGATAATATATGATAAAGACTCTCCAAAACTCTCTTCCTTTTTGTCACAAAGTAAGCAAAGGATGTTCAAAACAAGCAAATAACCGAGTAGGAACAAGAAGCACAAAACCAACAATGCTACAATAAAACTCAAAAGATGTGAAGATAAAACATGAAGATCATAATAATACAACCAGAGTCATGCAGTTTCAAAAACAAAGGCATCAAGTGCCACACATAGACAAGGAAGACACACCATTGTATCTAGTGGCAAACACAACAAAGCATCAAAAGCTAACTGAAACAAGGCATCAAGTGCCTATACAGACACGGGTCAGAAAGTCATAATGACTCGACCTAGGCACGATTAGAAACACAACCAAAAGTCTGCAAAAAGGAACTAAGCAGCAGTAACAAGCTCAGGAAGCACCTATTGTCCTCTTCCACATCCTTGTCCAACTACACAAATAAGACAATCCACCTTCCCCTCCATCCGGGTGACATGAGTTCCAATCCAGTGAGGAGAACACCATGCTCAAGCTAAGTTAAGTGTTGAAGAGTCAACATGCCGACAATGGCATCCAAATGATCACATCAGAATCTGCATGAGGCCAGGGTAACCTGGCTCTGAGAAGAATTCCATGTATAAGTAGCCACAAAGCTCTTAGGCAGGAAGGTGGCATCGATTAGTCCAAGGCCAAATCTCTTGGGCCTCTGTCAAAGGAATATGAGCACCCCAGAAAACCAAGTACCTCTGAATCAATCTCGGATAAGCAGGATATTCTTCTTATCTAGTTCTTGACTCAAGAAGATCTGAATCATTCTGTCGACTAGCACCTTCAAGATAATGATTAATCGGCTGTTTAGTACTCAACAAATACAAAAACTTAGCCATCTCCAACCTATAAAAGTTCTTGTTCCCCTTAGATGGCAGAAGATTGTACAAAGCAATGACGTGGAGGATTTTGTAATTGAGCTTCATATTAGAAGTCTTGAAGTTACACCATCCACCATCCTCAACACCAGAAAGCTCGAGCCTCCAATGTGCTCGTAATTGAAATTCCATTGCAGAGGTTATTGAATCAAAATCCAAGTCATCCTTAGCCTTACCTTCCTCCTTATCCTCAACAAAAGGGACCCCAATGTGTGGAAAGGAAATAAGATGATCGGGAACTGAAAGATTGAAGAAAAATGCGAGTTTTCTATTGGATACATTGACATCATTTTCGTAGAAGTTCGTCACAAAAGAGTAGTTTGCCTCATCGATGTGAATGATCGATGTTGGTATAGAATGCTCAAAGGATCCTCGGATTGTTGCCTCAACTCTGGTAAGCACATATCCGGTTCTAACGAAGGTAGTCGAAGAGGTGGGGGACCTCGTGGTCAAGAAAGGCGATGAGGACAACACAACTTCTAGCACCCTACGTGCATTACGTGCACACGTAGGCTACCAGAGGATAGTCGATTATTTAGGTCAGCTACCTACGTGTGCATATAGATCTACATGCACAAGTAAAACTTTTTAGAAGGACCTAGAAGATAAGAATCGATTGGATGAGTCACATCCAACTAACCAATGAGTGACAGGTATCCATACGTGCACACAAAGATCTATGTGCACACGTAGTGACTGTTTTCCAGCTCATTGATACTCATATATTTGCTTGGTATTATCTAGCTACCTATGGTTGCCTTGGGGGATATAAATAGCCCACCCCTACCCTCTCTTTGCTGCAAATGAGTAATAAGTTTAAGTGAGAAATTAGAAGAGAGCCAAAGGCTTGTAAGTCCATCCTTCGATTCCATCTCATCTCTTCTTACGCTTTTCCACCTCTCTTCAACCTCCTTCAAAGATCATATCTATGGAGGTTGTAATCATTGCTTTAATGATCACTTGAGAGTCTTCCAACTCATTGTATTCATTCAAGTAAAAGAAAGCAATGCTAGCTAAGGATATGTGGTGTCATCCAACACCTAGATCTAGATCTAAGCTTTGAGGGTTTCTTAATCTTGTATCCTTGGAGTATGTTTGCAATGGTTTTAGAGGATAGATTTAATTAATTCTCACAAGTGACCAAGATCATTATCTAGCTTAGTCACTACCTAGATCCAAGCTCATTTTTCTATCATTTTTTCCGTTTTGACTTTCACACACCTTTGGTTCATTCCCACAACCGTGTGGAAGGCCCTTGCCAGAGCGCTTTGTGATGCTGTTCACATCAAGCACCCATTGCAATGTCGCTCACTTTGGGACTCTTTGGGATAAGGATAAGTAGAGAAAAGGAGTGAAGAAGTAGGCACAAGTGATTGCCCGATTCATCACCTATGAATTAAGAGCGTCATCTCTACTTCACCGAAGGTACGGGTCATGGACCTAGGGGACTCAGGGGTATTTTTGTTGTAGTCACTTTTAACTTGCTTGTAACTTTATTTTGATTTCTTTGTAGAAAACTAGATCCATCTGTGTGAAAGATATAGGCCCGGTTCGATCGGAGTGTGATTATTTCCCCGGTTAGGGGTTTTCACCTTATACTTGTGTATTTTTTGGCATTATATTTTGTTGATCACTACTCTTTACTTTCGCTATCTTTAGATTGTGCAATCTGATCCGTACTTGCATCTGCCTGTTTTTGGGCTCACCATCTAGCTTCGTTTAGTTGGTTTCTTTTAGCACAGTTATTAGAGCTTATATATATTTTTACTTCGCTTCGGCTTGAATGTCCCCCAATAAGGAATTGGAGGCAACAAAACATTGGAGGGTCGGTACCCCTGGGCTCATCCTTTACTGAAGGGTAAAGGTGTATCGTGGCTACAAGGTTTGCGTAAGTGTTGGAAAAAACTAAATTTCCCCCTGTGTGCAAACAATGGAAAAACAATCACAAAAGATCATACACAAATATTTTACGTGGTAAACCCCTCCAAGGTGGAGAGAAAAAAACAACGGTTCGGAGACCCACCATAACTTTCACTATATTTCAAATGGGATTACAAGATTTTTCTTCTCTAGGCCATGCTAGAGGATCACCACTTTCTTCAAGATAAAAACTGGCCACCTTTGGATACACAAAATTCTTCACCATAGAGGTGGATCACCAAGAAACAAACTCTATCGAACAAGATCCGATTGTCGGGATACCACACCCGTCATTGGAGTAGATGATGTCTTCTTCTTCTCCTTCCTCCACACACACAAAACACTCAAAAGACAGAGAGAGAGCTGATGAAATGTTCAGCAACATGCAAAGCCTTGTTGCATGATCGAAACTCAAACAACCAATGGGTTCCCCATGCAAGGAATAGTCTACCAAGCATAGGAAATAACATGTACCATTTACTGCTCATATCAACCCATGCAAATGAGCATTCAATGGGACAAAGCACCAAATCAAGGCATATCACATACAACCAACCATCATAGCAATGGTAGCCCCAACGAACTTAACCCCAAAAGCTAAACCAAAGATCATCAAATGGTCAGGTTCCTTTAGCCATAACATTGTTATACGGAGTACTCGAAATCCAACAATTCCGGATCCGTTGAAAAGCTTGACAATCCCTCTACAATTTTTTATGTAGACACATGAGCCAAACTCTAACTCCAACTACTACTATAAATGTTCAAAGATCAACCCCTGCAGAGCTGGTTCCACCGCAGTAGCCGATTGCAAGATGATCTGGGAACAAATGCGATGCAGAACTTGGGTCATGACCTCATAGGGATGGATATCCAACAGTAAGTATGTACGTGTCCGAGCTGAGTGTGAAGTTAGTGGTGCTTAAGAGGCCAAGGGCAGAAAACGATAGAGTTTAAGTAAATAAGGCTACGAGAGTTTGCGTGCGACGATGCTGGGGCGTCGGGCTAAGCAATCCGTGGACTACCTATTCGTGGATTCGTCAGAGGTTGGTTGTGGATCATCATTGTTCATCCGAGGTAACTCTCTGGACTTTGTACCTTTATCCATTCTAGTGGATCACTTGCACCTCCGGGATCACAGTCTCAGCATGGTTTTTTCCTTCAGAGTTTGCATGTAAAAATTGACTACGTGCTTTACTTTCTGCTAAGTCTTATATATTTATAGTAAATGTTTGTGCCCATCGGCACTCGAGCGGCCGTCTTTGGGGTGTGATTCACTAGTTAGAGAGAGAGATCACTACTTAATCTTCCAAAAAGTACCAATTAATATCTAATGGTCATTAAATATCATTGAATTGGTATTTATTATCTTTATAGTAAGTTTTTAATATCTTTATAATAGTTTTTAAATAGGATTTATGAGAGAGATAGAGAGAGAGAGAAAGAGAGAGAGAGAGAGAGAGATGGGCGGCTTAGCTCAAAATCGAAAAAACCAACTTGGGTGAAGAAGAGGATTCCGGCATTTATTACTTACCAAATTTTGAGTCGGTATGATTGGGGATTTGGGGTCATTTATTAGGTAGCCATTGTTACAAAAATTGGTTTTGATAGTATAATGAAAAAACCGGTTTTTGGTTTAGTCCCATATTGCCCGTGGGGAGATCTTTTAATACGTTTTTAATGGAACTCCTTTCATTGGGCTTTGTAGCTTCCCAAGAGCCAGGCCATAGCCCACCACACACGCGCGCGCGCGCGCCGAGCCGGGCCGGGCCGGGCACGGGCTCGGGCTCGGGCCGAGGCCGCGGCTCGCGAGCCGCGTGGACGCGAATGGTCTTCGGGCTTCGGGCCTTGTTTTACACTGGGTTTTAATTTTTTAATGGAGATTTATTTCTTCCGTTACACTATTCACGAGGCTGAGCTAGGTTCATTGAACCTGGACCTCTGCACTGTCACATGCAACCGTTTCACTTGACAGAGCAGTGAATGCTCATCAGTGCGTTGCATGCAATGGCTGTGAGTGTGGGGACGTTATGGCTAAGGACCTCTATATAAGAGAGGGTCCGGTGAAGCCAGAAACACACCAAGCTAAGAGCTCTCTCCACTTTCTCTTTTCTTTCTCGTTTTCTCTTGTCTGGAGTGTCTGGAGTACGCTGAGAGTCCAAAAGGGGTTCCCTTCGGTGCTGAAGAGGAGTCCAGTCGTTGTACCCTGGGGAGCGTTCGTCGGAGGCCTTGAAGCACCTACCGAGGCGGCGAAATAGCTTTCAGGGCATTGTGCTAGCACAAGCCTCGACAACTGCTAAGTACCTTGTTCTTCTTCCTTCTTCCACCTCTTTGCCATATCTGTAGACAACCTTAGGACAACCTAAACCTTGTTTGATTGTTGTGTTCAAACCTTGCATGCTAAACCCCTTTAGATTGTTCAATTTCTTTTTGCACTAGATTTGTTTCATCTCTACATTCTGTTAGTCATCGTTTGATTGTATTCATAGAGTAGAATACCCAACAACTGAAAGCTACTTTCTTCGTTCTATTCTATTCCGGTTAGATCTAGATCCAATACGAGAGTGTTTAGATCTAGTCTCTTGTTACCTGTTAGAATTCCTTTGATTTTTCATAAGTTTGACGGTGTCGAGGAAAGCTTGACAAACCGGCATTAAATTGCCCTAGGAAGCTTGGTACTTAAGCGAGCCAAGTGCTCCACCTCCTTTCTGGAGCTGACCTGGCCGTCAAATTTTTAAAAATTCAAAAGGAACTCTTCCTAGATGACTACTGAGATGGAGAGGAAACCTAGCAAGTCTAGTGAGAAACCTGAACCATTCGATGGGAAGAACTTTAAGAGATGGCAGATGAAACTTAGGTTCTATCTGACTATCCTTAAGGTTGTCGACCTTATCTCTTCTGAGAAGCCTACCCTTATCTCTAAGGATGATGGCTCATCTAACCAAACCGACTTAGACTCCTGGGAGAGGCAGGATTATCTGTGTAGGAACTATATCCTCAACTGCCTTGTCCCCGACCTATATGATGTTTACTTCACCTGCAAGTCCGCAAAAGACCTGTGGAACTCCTTAGAGAAGAAGTACGCCACAGAGGACGCCGGGTCGAAGAAATTTGTGGTCGGGAAGCTGCTGGAGTTCAAAATGGAAGATGGGAAATCTGTAGTCTCCCAACTTGAGGAGATACAGATTATCATCCATGAGGTCATTGCTGAGGGGTACAAAATCTGCGAGGGATTCCAAGTTGCAACTATCATAGAGAAGTTGCCTCCCTCGTGGAAGGAATATAAGAACAGTTTGAAGCACAAGAGGAAGGAGATGACCCTGGAAGACCTTGTTGTCCGAATCCGTATAGAGGAGGACAATCGAGTGTCTGAGCAAAGGGAGCGAGCCTCTATGATGAAAGGAAAGGCCAACCTCGTGGAGGGGAAGTCTTCCAAAAAGAAGGCTCTTGCTCCTAAGCCCTGGGAGAAGAACAAGCAATCCAAGCCCCAGTTCAAAAAAAAACCGAGGGGAGACTGCTTCGTTTGTGGCAAGCCAGGTCACCTGGCTAAGGAGTGCCGCTTCAATGCAGCTAATCGGCCGAAGAACAAGTCCGAGGCGAACGTGGCACAGAGCGGCTACTTCTCGGCAGTGGTAACGGAGGTCAACCTAGTCAGCAACCTTGCAGACTGGTGGGTGGATACGGGAGCTACCCGACATATATGTGGGTCGAAGAGCTGCTTCTCCACCTACACACCTGCAGAAGAAGGCGAGTCGCTGTACATGGGGAACTCCTCAGTTGCTCAAGTTGCTGGGAAAGGGAATGTGACTCTGAAGTTCACCTCTGGAAATCTTCTGACTCTGAAGGAGGTGCTTCACGTCCCAGACATCCGGAAGAATTTGGTCTCCGGAGCAATGCTGAGCAAGAAGGGCTACAAGCTTGTATTTGAGTCGGACAAATTTGTCCTGACTAAGGGAGGGTCTTTTGTGGGAAAGGGTTATCTTGATGAAGGCTTATTTAAGCTCAATGTAACCTCTTTCAATAATGATAATAAAATATCTTCTTCTGCTTACTTGTGTGATTCTTTTGATCTGTGGCATGCTAGACTAGAACACGTTAACTCTAAAACCCTTAAAAGGTTAGTTAACTTAGGTAGTGTACCTAAATGTGTTCCATCCTCAAATGGAAAGTGTGGCATATGCGTAGAGGCTAAATATGCCAAGAAACCTTTTAAGAGTGTAGAGCGTAGCCTAGAAACCCTAGACTTGATCCACTCAGACGTGTGCGACCTTAAAGGTTACACTACGAGAGGAGGGAACAAGTACTTCATCACATTTATTGATGATTGTTCCAGACATTGTTCAATCTTTCTCCTTAAGAGTAAGGACGAGAGCTTGTCCAAGTTTAAATCCTATAAGTCTGAGATAGAAAACCAGTTAGGGAAGAGGATCAAAGTCCTTAGGTCGGACAGAGGAGGTGAATATGAATCCGGAGAATTCACTAAATTTTGTGAAGACAACGGTATAATTCATCAGACCACTGCTCCATATTCCCCTCAGTCTAATGGAGTAGCTGAGAGGAAGAACAGGACCTTAAAGGACATGGTCAATGCCATGATGATCAGTTCAGGGGTACCTACGAACCTGTGGGGGGAAGCTGTGCTCTCAGCAGCACATGTTCTTAATAGAATCCCATTTAAGGAATCTGAGCAGACTCCTTATGAGATTCTGAGAGGTAGGAAGCCATCCTATAAATACCTCAAAGTGTGGGGTTGTTTAGCGAAGGTATCCATACCTAACCCTAAGAGGACCAAGCTAGGTCCTAAAACAGTTGACTCTGTATTCATAGGATATGCCCAGAACAGTAGTGCGTATAGGTTTTTAGTAATCCATTCTGAAAACCCATACATAGATGATAATACCATCATCGAGACTAGGGATGCCGAATTTTTTGAAAATCGGTTTCCTTATAGAGAGAGGTCTGAAAAACCTCAAGAGCCCAGTACGCTTGAGAGGCCTGCTCCTAGACAGAGGGATGACTCTTCAGATAATGAAGAGATCGAACCTAGAAGGAGCAAGCGAGCTAGGACTGGTACTTCATTTGGGCCTGACTTCATTACATATCTAGTGGAAGAGGATCCAACTAGTTATAATGAAGCCATGACCTCAGCTGACTCCATCTTTTGGAAGGAAGCTGTAAACAGTGAACTTGAATCCATAACATCCAACAACACCTGGGAGTTAGTGGAGCTTCCTCCTGGTTGCAAAACTGTTGGGTGTAAATGGATATTCAAGAAGAAGCTTAGGGCAGATGGATCTATAGAGAGATATAAGGCTAGGTTAGTAGCAAAGGGCTATAGGCAACGAGAGGGAGTGGACTTCTTTGACACTTACTCTCCTGTGACCCGGATTACTTCCATTAGGGTGCTTATAGCCATAGCCGCTATCCATAGCCTTGTGATTCACCAGATGGATGTAAAGACTGCATTCCTGAATGGTGAATTAGAGGAAGAGATCTATATGGATCAGCCAGAAGGCTTCGTAGTGCAAGGTTTAGAGCAGAAGGTTTGTAGACTAAAGAAATCTCTTTATGGTCTCAAACAGGCTCCAAAACAATGGCACGAGAAGTTTGACCATGTGTTAACTTCAAGTGGTTTCAGAATTAATGAATCAGATAAATGTATCTACACTAAGGTCAATAACTTGACTTGTGTGGTCATATGTCTCTATGTAGATGATATGTTGATCTTTGGAACCAACTTAGAAGTAGTGGTCAAGACCAAGGACTTCCTGAGTAGGCATTTTGATATGAAAGACTTAGGAGCTGCAGATGTCATTCTTGGAATCAAAATTAAGAGAGATTCCAATGGCATAACTCTATCTCAATCTCACTATATCGAGAAAGTGCTTAGGAAGTTCGGTCATATTGATTGTCTACCTGCTAGAACGCCATATGATCCTTCAGTACACCTGAAGAAGAATTTAGGGCCTAGTGTATCACAACTAGAATATTCTAGGGTAATTGGCAGTCTCATGTATATCATGAACTGCACGAGACCCGATATTGCCTATGCGATAGGTAGACTTAGTAGATACACTATTAACCCTAACCAAGAGCATTGGGATGCTCTAATCCGAGTTCTAAGGTACTTAAAACATACATTAGATTATGGCATTTTCTATAGTAGGTATCCAGCTGTCCTAGAAGGATACAGCGATGCTAATTGGATTGCGGATTCCTCAGGAACCAAATCCACTAGTGGGTATGTGTTTACCCTTGGAGGGGGTGCAATTTGTTGGAAATCATCCAAACAAACATGCATTGCCCGATCCACTATGGAGTCGGAGTTCATAGCACTAGATAAAGCTAGTGAAGAGGGTGAATGGCTAAGGAATCTCATTATGGATATTCCTTTTTGGCCAAAGCCTATTCCTGCTGTCCCAATTCATTGTGATAGCCAAGCAGCTATAATGAGGGCCAGGAATAACTCCTATAATGGAAAGTCACGACATATTCGTCGTAGACATAACACTGTTCGACAGATGTTGAAAGATGGGATAATTACTATTGACTATATTAGGTCAAAAGATAATTTAGCAGATCCCTTAACTAAAGGACTAGCTAGAGAGTTAGTTCTAAGTACATCGAGGGGGATGGGGCTGAGGCCTATAAACGAATAAGTCTCCGATAACGGTAACCCAACCTACGTGATTGGAGATCCCAAAATCGAGGTTCAATGGGAAAACAAGTTATTCGAGGGATTTGTGGGGGTGCTATCAAATTCTCCCCTCCCTATGATGTGATAGTACATTCTGTATCGCTGAGAGGCGGAGTTTTAGACTCTTAATGCTAACTATAGCTGGCATACCAGTGGGGTGTATAGATACAGAGCACTCTTGATAGTAAGCACCTATATGAGTGTAGAAGTGTGGCCGCTTCTATGAGAATTGAGGCTAATTCTCTAGAACACTCAAGAAAACTGGGGAAGGCTCATGGCCATAAAGAGCACAACCGCATGGGACTCTATGATGTATATGAAAGTATGGGTGAGACTTGTCGACTAGACTTACAATATATATAGCTGTACAGTTCAAGACGTAAGTTCACTGTCAGCTAGTAGGTCCTGCAGTCTACACTAAGCAAAGGTTCAAGTCGAAAGACACCTTATGTCTATACATACTTTTATAAGTACTCCAGACTACTTCTTTCGATTTGGTTTTCGATATTTTCATTATTGTGGGGGATTGTTACAAAAATTGGTTTTGATAGAATAATGAAAAAACCGGTTTTTGGTTTAGTCCCATATTGCCCGTGGGGAGATCTTTTAATACGTTTTTAATGGAACTCCTTTCATTGGGCTTTGTAGCTTCCCAAGAGCCAGGCCATAGCCCACCACACACGCGCGCGCGCGCGCCGAGCCGGGCCGGGCACGGGCACGGGCTCGGGCCGAGGCCGCGGCTCGCGAGCCGCGTGGACGCGAATGGTCTTCGGGCTTCGGGCCTTGTTTTACACTGGGTTTTAATTTTTTAATGGAGATTTATTTCTTCCGTTACACTATTCACGAGGCTGAGCTAGGTTCATTGAACCTGGACCTCTGCACTGTCACATGCAACCGTTTCACTTGACAGAGCAGTGAATGCTCATCAGTGCGTTGCATGCAATGGCTGAGAGTGTGGGGACGTTATGGCTAAGGACCTCTATATAAGAGAGGGTCCGGTGAAGCCAGAAACACACCAAGCTAAGAGCTCTCTCCACTTTCTCTTTTCTTTCTCGTTTTCTCTTGTCTGGAGTGTCTGGAGTACGCTGAGAGTCCAAAAGGGGTTCCCTTCGGTGCTGAAGAGGAGTCCAGTCGTTGTACCCTGGGGAGCGTTCGTCGGAGGCCTTGAAGCACCTACCGAGGCGGCGAAATAGCTTTCAGGGCATTGTACTAGCACAAGCCTCGACAACTGCTAAGTACCTTGTTCTTCTTCCTTCTTCCACCTCTTTGCCATATCTGTAGACAACCTTAGGACAACCTAAACCTTGTTTGATTGTTGTGTTCAAACCTTGCATGCTAAACCCCTTTAGATTGTTCAATTTCTTTTTGCACTAGATTTGTTTCATCTCTACATTCTGTTAGTCATCGTTTGATTGTATTCATAGAGTAGAATACCCAACAGCCAGTCGATTTGGATCAACTGACGGCTATGATATTTACGTAAAATTGGACACCTAAGAGATTTTTTTTTTGTCCAAGTCAACAAAATACCCCCATGCCATGCTATACAAATTCCCTTGCACTTAGTCGGCCTCCTAGGTCCTCACATTTGATTGAGCCTTGAGAGGAGACGAGGGAATAGCCTCACTACATACTAAGATAAAACCTTAAGTGAGCACAGTTTAGTGATTGAGCGAACTAAGCAAGAATTAAAATTAGTAACCCAGTAATTGTATATATTGTGCAGCCAAGGCAGACGATCGTATTGTGTACATTATGCTGTCAAGACAGACAATCGTGTGCGATAATTTTTATTAAGTCAAGCATTCCCTCCGTACTATGGGAGCACCCTATTGAACCCCTGTGAGCAGGGAATTTTAGAACACAGACACCCTAAGGCTTTGTTATATCCTCGAAGCGTTTGCAATCATTTCATTAACCAACTCTATTAGAGTTTGAACAAATCACACTTCTTTAAAGCGTATTCGATACATGCCTCAAAGCATCGAGTTGCTAACTTGTTATTTTCCAACATTAATCAGTTATATATCTCTTTTTTTTATGATGATGGAAAAATTAAGAGAAAATGAGAGATATCATGATAAAGAGGATTTCAAATATCATCTGCTTGGTGGATCACAATAGCTAAAGTTTCAAGTTACATGACATGATTGGTTGTTGGTTAGGAATCCATTCATTCCAGCCAAACATTTAAATTAAAAATAAAATAAAGCAAAAGCACACCCACCACCTCTCCCTTTTGCTTCTGCAGCTGGAACTGGTCAATGTGAAGCCACCACTTCCATAACAGAGTATTGCTGCACACAAAAGCTCTAAGCCCCAACTGAGACTAGCTGGAGAGGCACAAGGGGAAAAGCACAGTTGGTTGCTGGTGGATTTGGTAATCCTGCTTTTGAGAGGCAAAGGAAGCTGCTGTTAGATACCTTCATACCTCAAAACCCGGGTTGTAAGGAGAGGTCTACAGTGGGTATATTAAGCCCAATGGGTGCTTCCTTTACCGATGTGGGACTAAACGTACAGGTGGACTATCTCAACACCCCCCCTCAAGCGGAGCAGGAGACGGTCAGCTCCGATACCATGTGTAGATACCCTCACACCCCAAAACCTGGAATTGTAAGAGAAGGTCTACAGCGGATATATTATGCGGCCAATGGGTACCCCCCTTACTGATGTGGGACTAAATCGGTGGACTATCAGCTGCAAGGACCAAAAGAGAGTTGTAGGACAGAACATGACTGCTTAAAGCAAGAATGATGAGAACATGACTTGCAAAACACACAAATCCTCAGCTTATCATTTAGATTTCAAACTGTAGATCAACAATCAGTTCATACAGATTACACCCTCACTCATTCTCTGAATCGAAATCCGATAAGTAGCCTTAAAGAACTTAGTTGAACAAGAACAACACACTCTTTTTTGTGTTTAATTCTTTTTCCTATCACTAACATGTAACAAAACAGTGTTGGTTAAGAGCCTAAATGATGGGGGAACGAGGCGTTTCCCATACATCAAACACATTCTCCTCGCTGTGCAGCGCGAACAACCGGTCGCCCCCGATCGAGAAATCGCAGATCGAGCCACCGTAGCTTCTCCGCAGAGTGGATGTCAGCACCCACTCCGGCCCGCAGAACACCGAGATGTTGTCGTTCATGGAGGAGAAGAGCTGCCCGTTGTGCGTCGCCAGCTTCGGATAGCAGCTCTCCTCATCGCGCACCCTCCCCTTCATGAGCTTGCTTCTGGAGCTCCACCTCACCCCTCCCCCATTGCTCCTCAGGTCCATGAAACCCAGGTCGTCGTACTGGTTCACGACGCAGATGGAGCGGCAGTCCTCCATCGCGATCGCGTGGAGGACCCTCTTCTCGTCGAGGGAAGTGGTTGTCCCTGCATCAGACCAGGACCAGACCACCCCCTTCTCCCGGAAGTCCAGCAGACCAATGAAACAGTTGTCGGTTCTCGGGAACAAGGTGGCCACCATCAAGCAGTCCTTCCCGTCCAGCCATTGGAGCTTATCGGCGTCCCCGAGAGAGCAACCGGCCGGCTCGTAGAAGAAGTCTGTCTGCTGCCCAGTGGTCTGATCCCAGACGCCGATGCCGTACTCATTGAACCTCCCCTTGCAGCTAGCAAAGATCCTGCAGTCTTGATTGCTTAAGCTGAGAGCTCCGGCAGTGAAGCTCTTGAATTGGTTCTCATGGGCGACTCTAAACCGATGCCTGAGCTCCCCTGTCGACGAGCAGAACGCGCCCATCCCTCCATCGCCTTTCCCGAGCCTCTCGCGCGCCGTGATCACGATGCTCTCGGCGTCGATGTACCCGACGTCGTTGACCTGCTGGTAGTCGAGGCTGATGGGGCGGTGCTCCTGGAGCATCCAGTCGTAGACGTGGACCATGCTGCCGTGCGCGACGCAGCAGCCGCCGTCGGGGCCGGCGCGGATGGCGGTGCCATCGCCAGGGGCCCGGCCGGAGACCGAACCGGCCAATTGGAGGCGGTTGCCGTCGAAGGAACCCCACCGGGCGGCGCGGACGTGGTCGAGGAGGCCGTAGAAGAGGGCCTCCCGGTAGAGGAGCTTCTCGGGCATATTGGGCGGCACGTGGAGCTCGCCGGTGCGGAGGAGGTCGAGGAGGACAGCGAAGCAGGCCGGGTTGCGGTCGATGAAGTACTCGGACCCGGGGCTGTGGCCGGCGCTGGTGGGGCTGGAGACGGGTTGCCGGAGGTTCCATGCGTCGTCGATGAGGGCGCCGATCATGGAGTTGCGGCCAGCGTTGACGAGGGTGGTGGCGGTGGTTTCGAAGACCTTACCACCCACATTGAGCCGAATCCTGTCTCTCCCACTCGCCATTAGCTCCCCAACAGATTCAAAAGATGGAAACTTGGATGGAAATTTCAAATCCCGAAGGCAAACAGAGGTGGTTGGGGGTGAGACATGAATCAAATTCCCGAAGAATGAGGAGATCCCACTGAATTTTTTAGGTAATATAAAGAAAGACAAAAATCGGTGAGAATTAGAGAACCGAATGGAATCCAAGTTGAGATCAAATTCATATCAGGTGAAGACGACGACGACACAGAGGACCTGAATCGGGATTGGAAAGGAAACGAAAGGAAAGCAGAGATTTTGAGATATGGGCATTGAAGAGCGAGAAATTTCCGAGACGGGTTTCAGATTTCGTAGGATTTGATGGTGAGTCGGGATTGGAGAAATTCAGTCCGGATCACATTCGGACGCGCAACGAACGGTCTCTTCTTATTCTTCTCTCTCTCTCCGTCTCTGGGATTCCGTTTGAAGTTTTCTTCGGTCATTGGATAAAACATTCAGTGCGACTGTTGTAGGGGCTGACGTGGTGCAACAGCCATCTCACAGCCCTCCGATCCCTTACCATCAAAGGGTGAATCGCACTTACCCGTCGATGCACGCACCCCGACAAACACCCTCATTAATAATTTATTTTCAAGAAAAACACTATTTGTCCCCAAACACCTATGGGGAATGGTCCACCAGTACAAGTCGTTCCGTTCCAACAGGTGAATCGCACTCAGCTTCGACCACTATGATTGGAAGCCATGTCGACAGACAAGAAACGCTCTGATTGAATGCCACATCATTCGAGTTGAGCATTGTGGACAAACGCTTCGGGCTGAATAGCATTACTCATTCAATCGGTTGGGTTAGGGTTAGACGCTACTTATACCCTCTCGGGTTAACCCATTTAGGTTTTGATTAGGGTTTAAGGTATGAATTGGGTATAATTTTTAATTTTTTATTAAAAAGAAAAAGCCGCCTTTGGGCGGCACGAAGAAGTCAGCACCCATCTGCTACTGCCCCCATTGGTGGGAATTTAGAAAATGAGGGCGTGGGACTCAAGTAGTGATTTGGTTTTCCTTGTTGGATGATGACGCATTGATGGCTATTGATTGGGATGTGAGGATCGTCTGATCCACGTCGTAATGGTTTGGATGATGAATCACATGGAAGCGGCTTTGTAATTTAAAGCAGATGTAGGGGACGGACAAATGGAATCATACAAGTGTTTCCCACGTGGGGGGAGTGATACAGGGCACGGCAGCTGCATTTTTGGAAAATGTCCTCTGTTTTTGGATGGGAATAACTAACGGTTCAGATTCATTTGGAGTGTGGATAAACATAGAAAAGGGTTCTGATTCATTCCCCTTCTCTTTCTCAATTTAAATTCAAACTCATCCATCCTATCCTTTTAATAAATTTGAATTCAAACTCGTCTCCACTTCTCTCTCTTCCCCCCTCCACTTTTTTAATTTAGATTTGTGGCAACCGCTTGGCCCTGCATCGGAAAAAAAAACGAAAAACTATTTAGTCCGCGTTTAACCATCATAGCACCCAGCCACGACCAGTGAACGTACTCGGCCCTAATTGCAAAGGGACGTTGTGATTGGACGTCACATCCTTCTTGCTATAAGAGAGGAGAAAGAGAGAGGGGTCAGGGTGATGGCTGTGGGTTTTCAAAACCACACTGGAAACCCAAATGGGTTTTAATCCCACATTGCCCAGGGGCTGCCCCATGTGCCCACTTAAAAGGCTTCCCCCCTCTCTCCTCTCTTGTTAACAACAAGAGGAGGGGCTACACCAACTCACACTTGTGCGCGCGAGTGCCGAGCCGCGCCGGGCCTAGCGAACTCGAACACGATAGCCGATTCAAAATGGCCCGGTTCGCACCTGTCGTATTCTTATTTTTTTTCTTAACATCCTTTTACATTTATTTCTTTACTTTTCTTTTAATAGTTACTTCCAAATGGCCCGGTCCGTACTAGCCATATTTTTATTTTTACTTTTTATCCTTTATAACATTTATTTTTGTTCTTTTCTTTTACTAGTCGTTACTACATGTAGCCATTCCGAGAACGGTGCACGCAAATAGTAACGTGCGTAGTTAATGGTCCATTTATTTTCTCCCCTTCTTCAGCCATTCGTTACTGTACAGAGGCCTATATAAGGCTCTGTACAATTGTGGAGAATATACACTCAAAAATACTGTGAAAGCTCCAAAGTTTTATCTCTGTTCCAAGAGGAACTCTTCTCTTGTTTGGAGCTTGCTGGGCTCCTGAACGTTGTTCGAAATTTGCTAATGCCTTCTTGAAGTCGTGCTGACAAGAATGAGGTCGTTTGATCACTTGCCATGAAACATTCACGAGATAGGACAATAAGATTCTTAGGACAGCGCCTAACACAATGGAACCATCAGACCAAAATTTCTAACTAAATTTTTTTTCTCTCACTAGATCTATAGAAATTGATTTGCATCTAATACTAAACTCTACATAATTTTAGATAAAGTATCAAGAATTAAATATTAATTTTTCTCTCTTCTAGAAAACTTTGGTCAGTTCTATAGGACCTGCTCTGCCTCATCAAGAATTTTCTATAAGAAACTTTTGCTATTGATTTAGTCCTAATTATGTTAGTTTAGATAATTATGTTAGTTTAGATTGATAATTTTTCAAAAATATGAAAATATTATTCGTTGCTCATAAACTTGTAACTAGTTAAAAGAGATAATCATCATTTCTTATTGTGCTTACTACTTGCTAAGATAAATAGTTAATATTATTACGTTCATTATCATATATTAGAAATCTTGCTAATAAAACTGTAAATTTCGTATATATCATATATTAGAAAGCTTGCTAATATTATGTTCATTTTTATATATTAGAACCCGGCCCGAAAGTTAACGACCAGAACCTGACTCGGCCCGATCAACGATTTATCCCGACCCGAAAGGAACCCCGAAAGCCCTGCAATAGAGCCCAATCCAAATAACTATACGGTTGGTGTATATATATATATATATATATATATATATATATATATATATATATATATATATATATATATATATATATATATATATATATATGGGTCAGGATCGGATGACCCAGCAAAATTTGACCCATTAATAACCCAGCACCCTTTGAGGCACTTAGAGGTTATAGAATGGGCTGATTTTTTGTAGACATGTCATCTATGGTATGTTGATCATCCTCACCAAAAATCAACCCATTCTAAAACCTCTAGGTGCATCAAATGCGCTCTTCAAATCAACGGTTTTTGACTGTCAATTTTAACCGTTGATTTGAAGATCTCATTTGATGCACCTAGAGGTTTTAGAATGGGCTGATTTTTGTGAGGATGATTAACATATCATAGACAACATGTCTACAAAAAATCAGCCCATTCTAAAACCTCTAGGTGCCTCAAAGGGTGCTGGGTTATTTGCTGGGTCATCCGATCCTGACCCTATATATATATATATATATATATATATATATATATATATAGGGTCAGGATCGGATGACCCAGCAAAATTTTGACCCATTAATAACCCAGCACCCTTTGAGGCACCTAGAGGTTTTAGAATGGACTGATTTTTTGTAGACATGTTGTCTATGATATGTTGATCATCCTCAAAAAAAATCAGCCCATTCTAAAACCTCTAGGTGCATCAAAGGGTGCCCTTCAAATCAACGGTTAAAATTGACAGTGAAAAACCGTTGATTTGAAGTGCCCATTTGATGCACCTAGAGGTTTTAGAATGGGCTGATTTTTTGTGAGGATGATCAACATACCATAGACAACATCCCTACAAAAAATCAGCCCATTCTATAACCTCTAAGTGCCTCAAAGGGTGCTGGGTTATTAATGGGTCAAATTTTGCTGGGTCATCCGATCCTGACCCATATATATATATATATATATATATATATATATATATATATATATATATATATATATATATATATATATATATATATATATATATATATATATATATATATATATATATATATATATATATATATATATATATATATATATATATATGGGGAGGGATACTCTTACTAATGGGGCTTACAAATGATCCCAGTCATCCGTTTGAATCGGATGGATGGCTGGGATAAAGTGAGATCTCTCTCTCTCTCTCTCTCCATTGATCATCACCAGCCCCGACCCCCCTCTCGTCCAGCTCCAGCGACCCGACCCCCCCTCCCGTCCGGCAGCCCCGACCCCCCCTCCCGTTCGGCTCCGGCGACCCCCCCTCCCGTTCAGCTCCGGCGACCCGACCCCCTCTCCCGTCTGGCAACCCCGTATTAGGATTGATGTGTTCTAAGCTTGTAAAACTTTAATTTTTGGTCTAATAAAGATTGATAGTTATTATTATATGAGATGCATAATGGTACATAACATAGTTATGTATTCTTTTAATGAACAGAGAGCCATGGTTATATGGTAGTCCACTGAGTTGAAGACTGAGTGGATTGGTCATATATAATCTAAATCAGTTTGCAGCTATAATCAGGTTGGTCGCCTCATCATGATAAGCTGTTGGCGATGACAGTTCATGGGAAGTCTTCACCATGGTCATCACCAGGCACAGTGTTTGTGGCTGAACGGAACTAACACGGTGTACAGATCAGTGAGCAGACACTAGTACACTAAGCCGTGTTTCTACTTAGGGTAAAACGGTCCTAAACCCTGAGGAGCCACGTCTGATGGACTAACCAGTTGCGTGGTGCTTTGGCGCACCAATGTGTGAGGATCCATATACAGTGATCCAAAACCACGGTGTACTGGGTTACCCGGCTGGCGTTGCATTAGCGTGTCACTCCTGCAGGCCATCCACACCCTTGAAGGGAGGTGCGTTCCTTGGTATGACTTACACTGTACCAAACCCAGGCCTGGTGGTCACCAGTTTGACTGTTGACCGGGTTCGATTACTCGACGGGGTAATCAGAGGTACGATGTATAGGTCAACCTGGAAGGAACCAAGTCATATGATCATTCGAGTCTGATGGTTGTCTTCACCGCTCGAAGTGAATCATGGCATCAAGTGGAGGGACAGCGGGTTTACCACTACTAAGCGGAGAGCAGGGGTATGATGGAGAACATAGTAAGTCTGGGTGAATTGGAGTGCAGCCTGCGTCGCACTCTGGGTGGCTACGTAGGTTAACTCAAGCTCAGAGGATCGATGGTACACTCGGATAGTGTGTCGATCGAGCTTGAGTTGGAAGCCATGAACCCCGGTCCCTGATGGTTCCACCTTATCAACATTATGTACGGTTCTTGAACCATCTCCTCAGAACACCATAAGCATTAGGAGGAAGAAAGAAGTATACGCTCCGTGTGTGCTTGGTACTAGAGCACGGTAGATGCGTAACTACATACGAGTACTAAGGGTTATGCCCGAGACTAGTACAGAGTCGCATGTAGTAATCCCTAGCCATAAGTGAACTTCGCTGCATAGGTGCGATGCACCGGGGTATGCTGCAAGTTGACTAGTTAACTTTGCTAGAGGCACCCTCTAGTGGCCTCAGTTAATAGTAGGTAACTCGTAGATATCACTTAAGTAATGGCCGCTAGGTATCGCACGCTAGAAATAGTCAAAATGTGGCATCAGGGCATTTTGGTAAAAACCTCACTCCGCCGGACCTCACTGTTGGCCGACCCTAGCAGTGGGAGACCTTGCTAGGGCCGGCCCTATGTTGTAGGGATGAGAATCCCTCATCTATAGGGCCGGCCATATAGATAGGGATAGGGCTAAGAATCGGTTAAGATCGAGCCCTAAAAAGTGGGAAAACGGATAAATACGTGGAGAGATAAAAAGGAGATAATGGAGAGATAATTGTGGAAGGTTTTTATCCCCTTGGATTCTTATCCAAAGGGGAAGGCCGGCCCTATATAAAGGGCTATAGGGGGTCGGCCCTAGTGTTAGATAAACCGAACCCCCATTCCTTCTCATCTCTCTAGTTCTCTCCCGAATCCATCTCTCGTTTCCCGCTTGCAACTTCGTCTTCCTCGCGTGGAGTTCTGAAGAAGGAGAAGGGTCGTTCTTCGGAGGCACTCAGAGATCCGAGAGCGACGTTCCGTGCATCGTGTGAGATCGGGTGAACAAGAAGGCAACGTCTCCAATCGTACCATCGGCATCTTCGCGAACGATCTTCCGTCTCCATCGACAAAGACGGCAATTCTCCGCGGTTAAAAGATCCGTACGAAAGGTATGTGTAATCTAACATGTAGATCTAGCGAGTATTATGATTTGCATGCATGCTAGTTAATCATTATGCTAGATTGCCGTTAGGGTGTTCGATTCACGTGCATACGCATGCACACATATGTAGATTAGTTTCGATGAAAGTTTAAATAGTGTAACGTGCACCATGAACGGTCTTTCGACCACAAAATCGCTTCCGCTGCGAGCCTCGACCATGGATTAATTTCCAACAATTGGTATCAGAGCCGCATTAGTGATGTACGTTTTATGTTTTTTTTATGAAACCAACATGTGTGCGCATGATGAATGCGTGAAATCATCGAGGTTCTTACGCTTAGATCATGCATATGTATAGATTGTGCTTGTTCTATTAATCATTCTTGCAGGGCGCTGCTATAAAAAATCTAGATCTATGTTTTGTGCTTGCTACCGGGGGTCGGACCCCAAGTTAGCTATTGTCTGGATTTGCTCTCTTTGTTTGTGGATATGTAATTGAGCCGTAGATTGGGCGAGTGATGGGGGTTGACCATCCTCGGTTCCCATGGCCTTTTTTTTTTTAGGTGTGTTTTCTTTTCTTTCTAGGAAATTGTGTACGAGCGAGCACTTGCTCGAAGCATACTAGACTTTTTCGGTTACTGATCGAGAAGAAAGATGTGCCAAAGAAATCCACCATCGGGAGCGGAAGCGGAACCCTGGAGGATGAAGGCGATCCGGCAAAGTGTTTGCGAGCGCGACGGAGGAGCCGGACCAAGGAACCTTGCGAAGAAAGCTAGAGGCCTGCGCTGTGCTAATTAGGTTCAGGGGTCGGACCCTGAACTTAATTCAGTTTTAATGGTTGCTTTCTTTATTAGTTCTTTATGTTTCATATAGAACCCCGATGAGATAATGTGATTATCAGTTTTCAGAGGGATACCTTTCCCCTCCGGTCCAAGCGACTGTTTGAGGATAGGATCCCGCTAGATGACGCCTATTATTTAGTTGACTTTTGATGTTAGTGGGATCCCATCACATATGGTTATGCCACCATTAGGTCAGCACCCGACTAGTCGGGTGTGCCTATTTGGCCAGCATCGAAATCAAAGATGAGATGGAGATCCATTGAACATCAATTGTCAAATTTATAAGCGAGGCGCCATGACTAGTGGGAGTCCTTTCCAGTGAGTCTGACTCTAGGATTAGCTCCAGAGCATTAGCGTGATAACCAATTTTGCAAAGCATCGATATTCTCGGAATATGTAATGTGACCCTTGAATGGAGAAATCCGCTTAAGGCAGGGACTATGATATTCCGAGAATGATTAATGCTAGGCGAAGGGCTTGAACGCTAGTGGGAGCATGGTGTGACCAGGGTCTAGTATATAGGAGGTCGCTACCTTTGCATTTGCATAAATTCATACTCGCAAAATAACCCTCATATATTTATAAGGGATGTAATAGAGGACTCTTAGAGATCCTCTGGCCTCCATGGCTAATCACTTCGTACTCAGGTGGAAGGGCATAACTCAACAACCCCCTCAGGTGAGAGCTGTGTTTTTCTATGCCAAGCTACTTAGTGATCTCCTTCGGGATATGACAGTTACGGTGCCAAGTGTTCAGGCTTTACTCACCCTCGTAGGGGCCGTTAGAATTCCTGTACCGTAATTGCCTAAGCTCGTGGGTAAGCATCCTAAGTACGCGTGAGGTATTCGTTGCGAAGACAACGGTGATCACGTGGTACTGGCCAAAAGATAACTATGGTCCATCAAAGCCCGTAGTTGGCAGATTTGGATAGGGTCAAGGGAAAGACCCATGTAAGTGGAAGACCTGCATACTGCCCCCTCGGACAGGTGTAGCCTACTCCGAGATCTTACATACATGGTTAATTAATCCATAGAGATGGCTTCGCTTGAGGGTAGCGTTGTCATATGGATATAATTAGCTTGTTTTAAAAATCCATAAAAATAAGTTTTCATGCATTCTCATTATTCAGTCTTTTATTTTCAGATGACCAAGTTAGACCCCCTGTCCGCTATCCTAAATGACCACAAACTTACCGGTCCCAACTATGAGGACTGGAAGCGCAACCTGCATCTGGTCTTAAGGATAGGTAAACACATGACAGCCCTGAATGACCCTGAGCCGGATTTGCCATGACCCGATGCCACAGAGGCACAGTTAAAGGCTTTTACTGACTAGAAGGAATCTAATGAAATATGTAAATGCTATATTATAGCATCCTTGCAAACAACTCTGCAGAAGCAAGTCGAGGAGATGCCCGACGCTTCTGACATGATGTTGTATCTGAAGGAGATGTTTGAAGGTCACAATCGCGTTACGCGATACCTTACCATCAAGAAACTCGTCGGCACTAAGATGTCCAATGGGACGCTGGTTCGGGAACACATGATGAAAATGTTTGGGTTCCAGAACGAACTAGCTACCATGGACATTGTGCTAGAAGACGAGGTGATGACAGACATCTTCCTCTCGTCACTGTCTGGAGCCTTTGAAGGCTTTGTCACCAACTTTAATTTAAACAAGTTGGCTATGACAAATGCAGAGCTTCTGGGAGCTCTCCAGGCAGTTGAGGATGGCTTCAAGTAGAAGGGCGAAGCACTTCACGTGCAAAGCAGATCCTTCAAGAAGCCTGGTAAATCTCAAGGCAAGAAACATAAGAAGAAACCTAAGTCAGCGCCTGTGCAGGACTCTGATGAGGCCTCTGGGTCTGGAGAATCAAAGAAACCGGGCACGAAGTATTTCCGGTGTGGCCAGAAGGGTCATTGGAAGAAGGACTGCAAAAAACCTCAGAATGCTGGCGAAGGTAATCTACAACTCTTAGTTGTTGAATCATTTCTTTCAAGTTATAGTTCTTTTGCTAGTTGGATTGTGGATTCAGAATCCACTAACCATGCCTGTAACTCTCTTCAGGGGTTTCAGGAAAGCAGAAGGTTGCTTAATGGAGAGGTGACCTTGAGCATGGGAACTGAGGTTGTGGCTGCTACTGAAGCTATTGGAGATGTTACTCTTAGTTTTTCAAATAATAAGACTTTGACTCTTAGAGATGTCTTTTATGTACCGTCCTTGAGACGTAACTTAATTTCTATTTCTTCTTTAGTTAATGAAGGTTATTCAGTTTATTTTGATGCTTCTGGTGTGTCGTTTAAACTGAATGGAACTTTTATAATAAGAGGAATGGTTCAGAATCATCTCTATATTGTCAGTCCTAAATTTGAGAAAGATAACATAATAACTTCAGCATTTAATGTTAATTCATCTAAGCGTAAGAAACCTTCATAAAATTTAACCCAATTGTGGCACTTACGGCTTGGGCATATTGCCTTAGACAGGATCCATAGGTTGGTAAAGGCCGGGCTTCTGGAAACAGATCCTACGGAGATCCTTCCCACCTGTGAATCCTGTCTGGAAGGCAAGATGACCAAGAGGGCCTTCAAAGGCAAAGGAGTAAGAGCTACTGATGTATTGGAGTTAATCCATTCAGATGTATGTGGACCCATGAGCGTCAATGTGGGTGCAAATTTTGGTAAGAAATCTGCAAGCAGCGGGACCCACCGGCCCTGCCTGGTGGGCCCCCGAGTACCACAGCGGGACCCACCGGCCCTGCCTGGTGGACCCCCGAAGACAACAGCGGGACCCACCGGCCCTGCCTGGTGGGCCCCCCGAGTACCACAGCGGGACCCGCCGGCCCTGCCTGGTGGGCCCCCGGAGACTACAGCGGGACCCACCGGCCCTGCCTGGTGGGCCCCCTAAAACGGCAGCGGAGCCCACCAGCCTTACCTGGAGGATCCCCAGATATAACAGCAGAAAACCGCCATTTACCACCAGAGAATCCTATAAATAGCAGAGCCTTCGAATGTAAAAGGATCGAAACCTAAAATCCAGAATTTCTGACTTCCACTTTGAGATCTGATTTTCAGAACCAGAGTTCCGGAATTTCTATCTTCTCACCCTTCACCTCTACTTGATCATCTTCTTGTCTTTGAAGAGATCAAAGAGGCTTCAGTAGCACTCGGCCTATCGAGGTTACTTCGAAAAAAGTGTTAGTGAATTTGGGTTGCACCCTATAGCACGGAGACGTAGGCTTCGGCTGAACTCCGAGATCATCTCTCGTGTCAACAATATCTCTGATTGCATCTCTCTATCTACATATCAAAGGCTTCAACTTCAATCAACAGATCGACCAACGATCTTCTACATCAACTTCAACTTCAATTGACTGGTGCTGCGAAAGTCTTCGGGTCGGCACGAAGATTTTCCCCCACAGTCAAGGCGATAGGAGGCCATGAGTACTTCATCACTTTTACTGATGATTACTCAAGATATGGTTACATTTACCTTATGCATCGGAAGTCGGAATCCTTTGATATGTTCAAAGAGTTCAGGGCTGAAGTAGAAAAGCAGACAGGTAAATGTATAAAAACCCTTCGATCTGATCGAGGAGGTGAATACCTATCTGACGAGTTCCTTGGGTATTTGGTGGAGCATGGGATAACATCCCAGTTAACTGCTCTAGGTACCCCACAACATAATGGAGTCTCTGAGAGAAGGAATCGAACCTTGTTGGATATGGTTCGAAGCATGATGAGTTATGCCTGTTTACCAACGACCTTTTGGGGATATGCCCTTTAGACAGCAGCATATGTTCTGAACCACGTTCCGTCTAAATCAGTGCCTCAGACCCCTAGAGAACTGTGGTCAAGGCAAAAGCCAACACTACAGCATTTCAGAATATAGGGATGTCCTGTACATGTGCGGGTAGACAAGAGGGAAAAGATGGAGCCAAAGCCCAAAGCATGTCTGTTTGTAGGATATCCCAAAGAGACTAAAGGTGGACTATTTTATGATCCTGAGGAAAAGAAGGTAATCGTTTCAACGAATGCCATTTTCCTAGAACATGATTATATTATGGACCACAAGCCTGCTAGTAAGGTAGTTCTGGATGAGCTACTGGGTACTAGATCAGAGAGCGCATCCGAAAGCATAGTGGGAGCTGACATTACAGACACTAATATACCAGAAACTGTAGAACCTATTCATCCTGTAACACAACCACCACCTCGTCGCAGTGGGAGAAGCATCAGAGCTCCTAACAGATACTATGGAGAAACCTTATTGGTTGATCCAGAGGGTCAGGAGGATGACCCACTGAGCTACGATGAGGCAGTGGGAGCTTCTGACAGCTCTGACTGGCAAAAAGCTATGGAGGCAGAAATTGCATCAATGTCCCATAACGCAGTCTGGACTCTTGTTACACCATCATCCAATATTAAACCTATTGGGTGTAAGTGGGTGTATAAGAAGAAGAGAGGATCCGATGGTACAATAGAGACTTATAAAGCTAGATTAGTTGCCAAGGGTTATACCCAGAGAGAAGGAATCGACTTTGACGAAACCTTCTCGCCGGTAGCTATGATAAAGTCTATTCGGATCCTCCTATCCATTGCAGCCCATTACAACTGGGAGATCTGTCAAATGGATGTCAAGACAGCATTCCTCAATGGAAATTTGGAAGAAGATATTTATATGATGCAGCCACCAGGTTTTGAGTCAGAAGGTCATGAACATCTAGTTTGCAAGTTGCAGAAGTCCATTTATGGACTAAAGCAAGCATCTAGAAGTTGGAACATCTGTTTTGATCAGGCAATCCAGTCATATGGATTTACTCAAAACGAGGATGAACCATGTGTATACAAGAGGAGTGATAAGACTACAATGGTATATTTCATACTTTACGTAGACGATATTCTACTCATTGGAAATGATGTTGGAACATTGTCAACGATAAAAGTCTGGTTGTTAACACAGTTCGATATGAAAGACCTAGGTGAAGCGAGTTATGTTTTGGGGATCAAGGTAACACGTGATCACCAGAACAAGATTCTCTTGCTATCACAGACTACATATATAGATAAGATTATGGCTAGGTTTGACATGCAAGACTCCAAGAAGGGTTTTGTGCCATGGCGTAAAACTGTCTAAGGATCAATGTCCTAAGACACCTGAGGAGAGAGCAGAAATGCAGAAGATACCTTATGCTTCGGCATTAGGTAGTCTAATGTATGCTATGCATTGTACAAGGCCAGATATCTGTTTCGCAGTAGGCATGATGGGTCGGTTTCAGTCGAATCCGGGTCCAGATCACTGGATAGCTGTAAAGTGTATACTCAAGTACCTTCGTAGAACAAGGGACTATGAGTTGGTTTACACTGCACAAGAACTGACGCCGATTGGATACACAGATTCTGACTTTATGTCAGATTTGGAATCTAGAAAGTCGACATCAGGTTTTATGTTTATGTTAGGAGGAGCAGCGGTTAGTTGGCAGAGTGTGAAGCAGAAATGTATCGCAGACTCTACCACAGAGGCTGAGTACGTTGCAGCGTGCGAGGCAGCCAAAGAGGCGGTATGGCTCAAGAAATTCCTTACGGATTTGGGGTGCGTACCAGAGGCCCAGTTACCTATTGTGCTTTACTGTGACAATAGTGGGGCGGTAGCACAAGCAAAGGAGCCAAGACATCACCAAAAGGGGAAGCACATCGAGCGCAAGTTCCACTTGATTCGGCAGTTTCAAAAGCAAGGGCGAGTAGCGGTGACACAGATTGCATCTACAAATAATATTGTTGATCCTTTCACAAAGGCAATACCTACCAAGGCATTCGAGCGACATGTGGACGCGATGGGAGTCAAAACCGTTTTGCTACGCTAGACCAAGTGGGAGATTGTTAGGATTGATGTGTTCTAAGCTTGTAAAACTTTAAGTTTTGGTCTAATAAAGATTGATAGTTATTATTATATAAGATGCATAATGGTACATAACATAGTTATGTGTTCTTTTAATGAACAGAGAGCCATGGTTATATGGTAGTCCACTGAGTTGAAGACTGAGTGGATTGGTCACATATAATCTAAATCAGTTCGCAGCTATGATCAGGTTGGTCGCCTCATCATGATAAGCTGTTGGCGATGACAGTTCATGGGAAGTCTTCACCATGGTCATCACCAGGCACAGTGTCTGTGGCTGAACGGAACTAACACGGTGTACAGATCAGTGAGCAGACACTGGTACACTAAGCCGTGTTTCTGCTTAGGGTAAAACGGTCCTAAACCCTGAGGAACCACGTCTGATGGACTAACCAGTTGCGTGGTGCTTTGGCGCACCAATGTGTGAGGATCCATATACAGTGATCCAAAACCACGGTGTACTGGGTTACCCGGCTGGCGTTGCATTAGCGTGTCACTCCTGCAGGCCATCCACACCCCTGAAGGGAGATGCGTTCCTTGGTATGACTTACACTGTACCAAACCCAGGCCTGGTGGTCACCAGTTTGACTGTTGACCGGGTTCGATTACTCGACGGGGTAATCAGAGGTACGATGTATAGGTCAACCTGGAAGGAACCAAGTCACATGATCATTCGAGTCTGACGGTAGTCTCCACCGCTCGAAGTGAATCATGGCATCAAGTGGAGGGACAGCGGGTTTACCACTACTAAGCGGAGAGCAGGGGTATGATGGAGAACATAGTAAGTCTGGGTGAATTGGAGTGCAGCCTACGTCATACTCTGGGTGGCTACGCAGGTTAACTCGAGCTCAGAGGATCGATGGTACACTCGGGTAGTGTGTCGATCGAGCTTGAGTTGGAAGCCATGAACCCCGGTCCCTGATGGTTCCACCTTATCAACATTATGTACGGTTCTTGAACCATCTCCTCGGAACACCATAAGCATTAGGAGGAAGAAAGAAGTATACGCTCCGTGTGTGCTTGGCACTAGAGCACGGTAGATGCGTAACTACATACGAGTACTAAGGGTTATGCCCGAGACTAGTACAGAGTCGCATGTAGTAATCCCTAGCCATAAGTGAACTTCGCTGCATAGGTGCGATGCACCGGGGTATGCTGCAAGTTGACTAGTTGACTTTGCTAGAGGCACCCTCTGGTGGCCTCAGTTAATAGTAGGTAACTAGTAGATATCACTTAAGTAATGGCCGCTAGGTATCGCACACTAGAAATGGTCAAAATGAGGCATCAGGGCGTTTTGGTAAAAACCTCACTCCGCCGGACCTCATTGTTGGCCGACCCTAGCAGTGGGAGACCTTGCTAGGGCCGGCCCTATGTTATAGGGATGAGAATCCCTCATCTATAGGGCCGGCCATATAGATAGGGATAGGGCTAAGAATCGGTTAAGATCGAGTCCTAAAAAGTAGGAAAATGGATAAATACGTGGAGAGATAAAAAGGAGATAATGGAGAGATAATTGTGGGAGGTTTTTATCCCCTTGGATTCTTATCCAAAGGGGAAGGCCGGCCCTATATAAAGGGCTATAGGGGGCCGGCCCTAGTGTTAGAAAAATCGAACCCCCCTTCCCTCTCATCTCTCTAGTTCTCTCCCGAATCCATCTCCCGTTTCCCACTTACAATTTCGTCTTCCTCGCGTGGAGTTCTGAAGAAGGAGAAGGGTCGTTCTTCGGAGGCACTCAGAGATCTGAGAGCGACGTTCCGTGCATCGTGTGAGATCGGGTGAACAAGAAGGCAACATCTCCAATCGTACCATCGGTATCTTCGCGAACGATCTTCCGTCTCCATCGACAAAGAAGACAATTCTCCGAGGTTAAAAGATCTGTACGAAAGGTATGTGTAATCTAACATGTAGATCTAGCGAGTATTATGATTTGCATGCATGCTAGTTAATCATTACGCTAGATTACCGTTAGGGTGTTCGATTCACGTGCATACACATGCACACATATGTAGATTAGTTTCGATGAAAGTTTAAATCGTGTAACGTGCACCATGAACGGTCTTTCGACCGCAAAATCGCTTCCGCTGCGAGCCTCGACCATGGATTAATTTCCAACACCCCGACCCCCCCGGCCTCCCCCCCTTGGAACACAGCCCCCTCCCCTCCGGCTCCAGCACCGAGCTCCGGCAGCCCTCCGACCCTGACCCCGATGACTCCAGATCCGACAGCCCCCGACCCCTCTGGCCTCCAGATCCAGATCCGACAGCCTCCGACTCTGACCCCGATCCAGATCCGGCAGCCCCCGACCCCTCCGGCCTCTAGATCCGGCAACCCCATTCCCCTCCGGTGATCGGTGCCGGATTTGGAGGGGAAGGGCGGTCGGGGCTGTGCCGGTCGGGACTGCCGGTGTCGCCGGAAGGGGAGGGGGTCGGGGCTACGCCGGTCGGGACTGACGGCATTGCCGGAGCCGGAGTCGTCGGGGTCGGGGCTGCCGGACAGGAGGGGGCGGTCGGTGCCGGAGCCGGAGGGAAGTGGCCGGGGCTGGTTTAGTTGATGGAAAGAGAGAGAGTGATAGAGAGATGGATGGTTTAATCCCAACCATCCGTCAAAACCGATGGATGGTTGGGATCATTTGTAAGCCCCATTAGTAAGAGGCTATTAGTAAGAGTATCCCTCGCCTATATATGTATATATATATATATATATATATATATATATATATATATATATATATATATATATATATATATATATATATATATATATATATATATATATATATATATGGGTCAGGATCGGATGACCCAGCATATTTTGACCCAGCAAATAACCCAGCACCCTTTGATGCACCTAGAGGTTTTAGAATGGGCTGAGTTTTTGTAGACATGTTGTTTATGGTATGTTGATCATCCTCACAAAAAATCAGCCCATTCTAAAACCTCTAGGTGCATCAAATGCGCTATTCAAATCAACGGTTAAAATTGACAGTAAAAAACCATTGATTTGAAGAGTGCATTTGATGCACCTAGAGGTTTTAGAATGGGCTGATTATTTGTGAGGATGATCAACATACCATAGACAACATGTCTACAAAAATTCAGCCCATTCTAAAACCTCTAGGTGCATCAAAGGGTGCTGGGTTATAGCTGGGTCAATATTTGATGGGTCAGCCGATCCCGACCCTATATATATATATATATATATATATATATATATATATATATATATATATAGGTTAAGCATAAGAAAGTTTTAGTATAGTGGATGGAGGGTTTTGTAAACTCTATGAGGTGCTATGTTCAAACCCATACATAAACCTTACAAAAATAATTTTTATTAAAAAAGGTTTTTTCCCAAAATGCCCCTAACTCTTCATATTGCTGGGAATAGACCCGGTTGCTTTTTGCATTACTTTTCTAGGCCTTCACACGTGCCAAATGTCATATCCGAATAGTTATTGCTCTTTGTGACCTTTTTACGTACCCTTATGATGTCATAACCTATGGTTGATAAACCAATAAAGTATAAAAAAGAAAACAGTTTTTCTTCCATATTCATTCTCTATTTGCTTCTACTCGTCATCGGAAATCGTGGTTCCAAATTCCGAAGTCAAAGAAGATTATATAGGCCGTTGCTTTGAAGCCGAAGTCGAAGAAGATCGTGGTTTAAAATGTCGTAACAATCAAGGTACTCCTTCTCCTCACTCTACACTATAACGTTATTAGAAACCCTACACATCCACTCTCCTCTACACTTGTTTTCTAGCCGAAGGTCATAGACCCTAAGAAAGCCTAGACATCCAAGGTTTGTAGCCCTTAGAAACCCTAAACATCCTATATACGTAGCCCTTAGAAACCCTAGTCCCCATAAATATAGGAATTTCTAGGGCTTCTACGATGCAAAAGATGCTTTCAATCCATGGAATATAACATGTGTCTGCGCAATACATACTCGAGTGCTTCGAAAGTAGTTATTTAGATAAACTATTTAATGAAGCATGGTAACAATGGTAAATGTGCTGGTGCATTTTAAATCATATGAACCCAAAACATCCACATAATAATAAAATACTGCTATTACACCATGGCATTTAACATGCAACAGTGCAATATATGTTTTGGTACTTCAAAAGTAGCTATTGAGATATAATATATACTAAAGCATGGTAACTATTATAAAAGCGCCGGTGCATTTTAAATAATATGAACCCAAAACATCCTCATACCAATAAAATATTGCTATTACACCGTGGCATTCAATATATACCAGCGCAATATATACTTTGGTGCTTCAAAAGTAGCTATTGAGATGAAATATACACTGAAGCATGTTAACTATGGTAAATACGACAGAGTATTTTGAATAATAAAATATTACTATTACACTGTGGCATTCATTATACGTTAGCGCAATACATACTAAGCATGTGAACTATGGTAAATACATTGGTGCATTTTAATTAATATGAACCCAAGACATCTCCATACGAGTAAATGCGTCAGTGCATTTTAACAATGGTAAATGTGCCGATGCATTTTAACTATTATATACTACCCTTTGTCTGAGCATGTGCATTTTATAAGTAATATGTGAATGTCTTATTTTGTTCGTATTTTAATATGCAGATAGCACCAAGAAAAAATATAAGATTTCAAAAATCCATTATACAAGATGATCATTCAGAAGCTGAAAAGTATTCCAAAAATTCATCCGAGAGTTTGAAGGGCATGAAACGTAAAAGAAAATCAGAGGGAGGTGATTGAAAGGCGAGGCCTATGAAATGTTCAACAAATTATTTCATCCTGTGGATTTTGTATATTTTTTGTAGATTCCCTAAAAGGATGAAAATGCTTAGGGAATCTTGCTTTGGTAATTTATCGAATATAAAAAATGCAGCAGTATTGTTCGTTTTACAACTTGTACATTATTTGCTTATAAAATATAAAGAAAATCATTACTTCAAAATAGGGAGGAGAATAATTTTTTTTTCTAAGAGAAAATTCTATGCAATCCTTCGTCTACGGCACAACCACAAGGAAAGTCTACTGAAAGCGATGATTTTGTTAGTGGCCGACTGAGGGATTTCTATTTTCTAAGGGGATAAAGGTTACACAAAAGGAGCTTATGTCTACAATAATCAGATACATCTCAGATTCTGATACAGTGAACCTTGCTTTCATACTTATATTCGAAAGGTATATTCTTGAGGTCAACCTCTCAACAATATCACTTGGTCCTACATCACAGTTGTGGAGGGAGATTACGACCATCGTACGGTCCCCCTCCAATAATCGATAGAAAGTGTTAACCTTCGAGATGTGGTGCTCTGGAATGGGAGTTGCTCAAAGCTACAGAGCGGCAAGGTAGGAAGATAAGTTTATGGAAGTAGTGCATGTACTGTAGAGCACTGAGCTATCACGTGGTACTTTGAAACAAAACGATTTCATTGGTAAAAATTTTATGGCAACATCACGGGGAGGAAGAAGCAACCTGAAAACTAGAATCAGATATTCATAATCAGTACCCTCATCTATTTGAGGCATAAGGTATTGTGGGTGTAAATTTTGGCAGAAATCTACCAACCGCGGGACCCACCGGCCCTGCCTGGTGGGCCCATGAAGACTACCGCGGGACCCACCGGCCCTGCCTGGTGGGCCCACGAAGACTACCGCGGGACCTACCGGCCCTGTCTGGTGGGCCCACGAAGACTACCGCGAGACCCACCGGCCCTGCCTGGTGGGCCCACAAAGACTACCGCGGGACCCACCGGCCCTGCCTATGGAATCCCCAGAAGACAGCAGTGGGACCCACCAGCCTGTCTAGAGAAACTTCCAGAAATGACCAGAAACCGCCATTTACCCCGGAATTCCTCTTCGAGAATTCTATAAATAGCAGACCCTTAGAATGTAAACGGATAAAATTTTCAGTTCTGAGATCTGATTTCAGAAACCAGAGCTCTGGATTTTCTATCTTCCCATCCTTCACTCCTTCTCGATCTTTTTCTTGTCTTTGAAGAGATTTGAGAGGATTCAGTGATACTCGGTCTGTCGAGATCGCTTCGAGAAAAGAGTTAGTGAATTCGGGTTGCTCCCTATAGCACGGAGACATAGGCTTCGGCTGAACTCCGAGATCACCTCTCGCGTCAACTCTAATTGCATCTTTCTCTGTTTGTATATTGAGAACGGTAACTCCAATCAACAGATCGAACAACGATCTCCGACTCAAACATCAATTGACTGGTGTGGCGAAGTCTTCAGATCGGCACGAAGATTTTCTCCCACAGTTTGGAGCCGTCTGTGGGATTCGAACAAGAAGTCAAGTTTGCCTTATAACAAGTTTCACATTGGTTTAGCAGACAACCGATCAAACTTCCTAGCCCCTTCGGTTGAACAAACAACCGTTAGGACGTCGGCATTCTCATTGCACCCTTCGCTCTCTAAATAGCGAGGACGAAGCATCAGGGTCAACCAGAAGGAAGTAACGCTCGTCAACCTCGTCCTGAGACTCGTTCAATGAGTCAAATGCTCAATTTCGGACAGCCCCTTGCTGTCCCCGATATGGGGGTTCACTCAGGAAGCGGGAGATCAGTCGATCGACCGATCGCCCCTCCTCCCCATCAATCAATAGGGCATACAACCCCTGCTTCTGCTGAAGACCCTCCATCCACCTATCAAATTTCTACAATCGACTTTCAACTACTTCAGTTGGCAAAACAAAATGCCACCCTCACTGCTGAGAGGGATGCTCTCAAGAAAGCAGCCTCTGAAGCCGGGATCGCTCTCCCTATTCCTTCAACCAATGAGAGGGCCGATCTGCCATGACAATCGATCCACTCCGAGCAACGGAGGTCAATGGGCACTGATGCCTAGGCCTGTCAATCGGGCCGGGTCGGGTCGGGCCAAGCCTTGCCCGAACTCGGCCCGTATATGAATCGGCTTTTCCAAGCCCAAACTTAGCCCAAAATTTTTTCACTTTATTCAACCCAAACTCAGCCCAATTTGTTTTTTGGGCTTCGGGCCGAGTTCGGGCCAGCCTAATTAAGATTTGCAGTGAATCAAAATGCAAAAAAAATTGGACATCTAGAACTACAAGCATAGATGTAATAGAAGATTGGGAATCTAGGATGGAGCCATGGAGGGCGTCCGACTTCGATCGGTTAGGGGCTTTAGTGCAAAAAAGAGACTTTTTTTTTTGTTTGGAAGGAAGTGAAACAGAAGATTGGGAATCTGGGATAGTATTAGTGGGACCCCCAAATTGAAAAGGGTATATTGACCATTGAATTAGTGCTGGTTATCAGTCAACTATGGAAAGAAGATATTGGAGGGTCGGAGCGACTCTTGGTTACTCAATATGCTCGGGTAGTACATACTGTACAGGGGATCAATGCTTCATGGGTTTTTAAATTGAATATATAAGCATTCGGGTTCGGGCTGAATATGGGCTGGGCTGAACCTAGCCCGAGCCCGGCCCAAATTAATTTTCGGGTATAAAATTATGTCCGAACTCAGCCCAGCCCAAACCTATTTAAGGCTCAGTCCAAATTTTTTCGGGTCGGACGGGTGGGTATCAGGCTAGCCCGGCCCAATTGACAGTCCTACTGATGCCCCTAAGAGGATTCGTCGCGATCCAACTCCCTCTGCTGTCCCGTGGAAGCAGAGTGTGTGGGATCGCATCGACGATGAGTCCTCCTAATCCTCTTCCAGTCGTAACTGCACCAAGGGGACACTTTCAAAGCCCGACATACCCAGGAGACATCAAATGAAAGGGGCTCCTTCAAAGAATAGAATTTCTCCATCCATTCCACTTCAACATGGACTCGTATCAGACCTTCGTCAACGACTCCAACCGGCAGGTACTCAAAGGCCTGAACAAGACCTTGTGATCTTGTCTCTTGACCTGCATCCAGGTCAAGGGCATAGTCGCAGAGACGGATACTCCTCCACTGGGCCACTACATCGAAGTTTGTTCGAATCTATATTTCCAAGGGGATGGAGAACGCCCACTCTCCCCAAATTCAACTGCCTCAAGGGAGATCCAACTCTCCATATTCTCACCTTCAAGCAAGCTCTGACGCCGCACGAAGAAGAAAACAACGTGCTCTGTCACACCTTCACCGGCAGCCTAGACGAGCCATCCCTCGATTGGTACCATAATCTCTGAGCCGGGTCCATCACCCAGTTCGGTGTCTTGGCCAATCACTTTGTGCAGCACTACCAACTGAACTTGAAGCCGGAGAAGAAACTTGATTCCCTATACCGGCTGAGGATGGGTGCTGACGAGAGTCTCCGCAGCTTCACAAGGAGATTCCGCAACGAGCACGCCGCCCTCTCAGGAAGGCATTTGGATGACGAGGCTATCGTGCTAGCCTTCCAGAATGCACTCCGCTTCGACCTCCACATCTACAATGACTTCATCCGCAATCCCCCTCCTTCCCTGGGTTCAATATTTGATCGAATCCAAAGGGAGATTGAGGTTGAGGATGATCAAGTCACCCGAAAGGGGCGAGAGTAGAAGCGAAGGCCCGCTGAGAGAGAGGCTTCGAAGTATGCTGCCAAAGCTCACAACGCAGAAGCAGCAGTTCCCCCTACGAACAAGCGATCAAGGAACGACGGACGCCGATCTCCATCAAAGAAGATCACTTTCACCGAGTGAAATTTACCGATCGAGCAGATCCTCGATCGCATTCAATACGAGGAATTCCTTCGAAGGCCCAATCCTCTTCAGCCTGACACTAAAGTCACCGCTGACAAAATAGCCTATTGCGACTTCCATCGAAGTCATGGCCATTCCACCGATCGATGCTATCGACTGAGATTTCATCTTGAAGATCTGTTGCGAGAAGGTCATCTCCAAGAGTTCGCCAAGGGCGAACAAGATCAACGTTGAGCATCCGCCAAGGGGAAAGAGGCTTGCTGGGTCCATCAAATCTCTTCCAACCAGACATCTCTCACTGTGAATGCCAACGTCTTTGGCATTCACGGGACATTGCACAATCAAGCACTGACCGGGAAGGAAGTTGATCGGCAAGTTCGACGCATCTTCCACGTTCGTTCTGCGGCGAACAAGGAGGACTCCTGGATCGAGAAGCCTATCAAGGGTTTGGCTTGGCCATCCATTATTTTCAATGATACTAATCTCCAAGGAGTTCATAGTCCACATCGAGACCCCCTGGTCTTGAAGCTCCTTATCGACGGGAGCACTGTCAATCGAATCCTCATCGACACCGGAAGCTCCATCAACATTATGTTCTCAGACTACTTCAAACGTCTGGGACATAAATATTCAAGCCTTGACGTCGTTCCAACGGTGATCACGGGCTTCAACGACGAGCAAAGCATTACAATGGGCAAATCAAGATTCACCCTCGACCTTAGCCGAGAGACTCGAGTCTCGGTAAGGTTCGCCATCGTTGAAGGAACATCCAACTACAATGTCATCCTCGGTCGACCATTTCTGCATCAAATCAATGCCATCTTCTCTTCTTACCATCAACTCCTTAAATTCGCAACGGGAGAGGGCATTATTTGGATACGAGGAGATCAACAAGCCGGGCGATCCTGTGAAGCGGCTGCGGCAAAGACAGATCGCAAGATAAATTTTGCTCCTCCAAAGCGACCACGAGATGAAGCTGGTCCCTCTTCAACATAGCAATCAAAGGAGATTCCGCTGACCGAGCCCCCACCGATCGAGTGGGAGGCCTCACCTTCAATCGAAGAAATCATTCCAATTAATATCGGAAGTGGAGATCTCTCTTAACAAACATTCATCGGTACCGATCTCAGCGACGCAGAAGCGCGAGACATGGTATCCTTCCTTCAGTCCAACATCGACGTCTTTGTGGGTGCAAATTTTGACAGAAGTTTACCAACTACCGCGGGACCCACCGGCCCTGCCTGGTGGGCCCACGAAGACTACCACGGGACCCACCGGCCCTGCCTGGTGGGCCCACGAAGACTACCATGGGACCCACCGGCCCTGCCTGGTGGGCCCACGAGGACCACCGCAGGACCCATCGGCCCTGTCCGATAGGCCCACGAGCCTGCGAAGTCCCCCAGAAGACGGTAGCGGGGCCCGCTAGCTTTACCTGGAGAATCCCCAGATACGACAGCAGAAAACCGCCATTTGCCCCGGAATTCTTTCCCAGGAATCCTATAAATAGCAGAGCCTTCGAATATAAAAGGATCGAATTCTCAGTTCTAAAAACAAGAGCTCTGGGATTTCCAACTTCCTATCTTCCACCTCTCTTTGATCTTCTTTTTCTCTCGAAGAGATCAGTGTTTACAGTGATACTCGGTCTGTCGAGATCACTCCAGTATAAGTGTTAGTGAATTCGGGTTGCTCCCTATAGCACGGAGACGTAGGCTTCGGCTGAACTCCGAGATCACATCTCGTGTTAACAATCTCTCTGATTGCATCTCTGTTTACATATCAAAGACTTCAACTTCAATTAACAGATTGAACAACGATCTCCTCGAATCGAACCTTCAATTGATTGGTGCTGCGAGAGTCTTCGGGTCGGCACGAAGATTTTCCACCACAGTTTGGCACCGTCTGTGGGATCCGATCAAAAAGTCCAACTCTCCGCTACTACTTGATCGGTTGAACCTACAACCGATCTTGATAGTCAAACTTCCTCGCCCTCTCGGTTGATCAGACAACTGAACGGCACTCTCGTTGCACCTTTCGCTCTCTGAATGGCGAGGACGAAACATCAAGGTCAACCAGAAGGAAGTAATACTCAACAACAACCTCGTCCTGAGACTCGCTCAATGAGTCAAAGGCTCAACTTTGGACAGCCCCTTGCTGTCCCCGAGATGGGGGTTCGTTCAGGGAGTGGCAGATCTGTCGATCGACCTATCGCCCACCCCGCGCGACAGTCGATTGGGCAAACACCAGCTCCAGCTGAAGACCCTCCATCAACCTACCAAATTTCGGCAGTCGACTTCCAGCTGCTCCAATTGGCAAAGCAGAACGCCACCCTCACTGCTGAGAGGGATGCTCTGAAGAAAGCAGCTTCCGAGGCTGGAATCGCTCTTCCGATCCCCTCCACAAGTGAGAGAGTCGATCTTCCTCGACATTCGACTCACTCTGAACAACGGAGGTCAATGGGTACTGCTGCCCTCGAGAGGATTCGACGTGATCCAACTCCCTCTGCTGCCCCCTGGAAGCAGAGTGTTTGGGACCGGATCGATGACGAGTCTTCTCAATCTTCTTCTGGCCGCAACTGCGACAAGAGGGCACCTTCAAAGCTCAACATACCAAGGAGGCATCAAATGAAAGGCGCTCCTTCAAAAAGTCGAGTCTCCCCTTCCATCCCACTTCAGCGTGGGCTTGGATCGGACCTCCGACATCGACTTCAACCGGCAAACACTTCAATACCTGAGCAAGACCTTGCGATCTTGCCTCTTGACCCATCTCTAGGTCGAGGACATGGTCGCAGGGATGGCTATTCTTCTGCCGGGCCTCTACATCGAAGTCTCTTTGAGACAACATTTCCAAGGGGATGGAGAACTCCAATCCTCCCCAAATTCAACTGCATCAGAGGAGATCCTACTCTCCACATCCTTGCCTTCAAACAAGCCTTAACGCCGCACGAAGAAGAAAACAATGTGCTCTGCCGCACCTTCGCAGGAAGTCTCGACGAGCCGTCGCTCGACTGGTATCACAATCTCCGAGCTGGGTCCATTACCCAGTTCGATGTTTTGGCTAAACTCTTCGTGCAGCATTATCAGCTCAATCTAAAGCCCGAGAAGAAGCTCGACTCTCTATATCGGCTAAGGATGGGTGCTGACGAGACTCTCCAAAGTTTCACTAGGAGGTTTCGCAACAAGCATGCTGCCCTCTCTGGAAGACATCTGGATGATGAAGCCATTATGTTGGCTTTCCAGAACGCTCTCCGCTTCGATCTGCACATCTACAACGACTTCATCCGCAATCCCCCTCCTTCTCTGGGTGCTATGTTTGATCGAATCCAGAGAGAGATCGAGGTCGAAGACGATCAAGTCACTCGTAAAGGGCGAGAAACAAAACGAAGACCTGCAGAGAGAGAAGCTCCCAAGTATGCCGCCAAGGCTCATAACGCAGAGGCAGCAACTCCTCCAGCCAACAAACGATCAAAGAATGATGGGCGACGATCTCCAACGAAGACCACTTTCACCGAGTGGAATATGCCGGTCGAACAGATACTCGACCGCATTCAACATGAAGAGTTCGTTCGGAGGCCCAATCCTCTTCAGCCGAACTCGAAATTTACAGCTGATAAAACAGTGTATTGCGACTTCCACCGAAGTCACGGCCACTCCACCGATCGGTGTTTTCGGCTGAAGTTCCATCTTGAAGACCTATTGCGAGAAGGCCATCTTTAAGAGTTCGTCAAAGGCGGACAAGATCAACGCCGAGCCTCTGCAAAGGGGAAAGAAGTGTGTTGGGTATATCAAATCTCCTCCAACCGGCAACCAATCTCTGTGAAAGCCAATGTCTTTGGCATTCACGGATCATTGCACAATCAATCAATAACCGGGAAAGAAGTGGATCGACAAGTTCGACGCATCTTCCATGTTCGCGCTGCAGCAAACAAGGAAGACACTTGGATCGAGAAGCCCATCGAGGGTTTGGCTTGGCCCTCTATCGTCTTCAATGACGCAGATCTTCAAGGAGGTCACACTCCCCATCGAGACCCCCTTGTCTTGAAACTCCTCATCGATGGAAGCACTGTCAACCGGATCCTCATCGACACCGGAAGCTCCATCGACATTATGTTCTCGGATTGCTTCAAGCGTCTGGGACATAAGTATCAAAGCCTTGACGTCGTTCCAACGGTGATCACTGGTTTCAACGGCGAACAAAGCATCACGGTGGGCGAGTCCAGATTTACCATCGACCTCAGCCGAGAGACTCGAGTCTCGGTGAGGTTTGCAATCGTCGAAGGAATGTCTAGCTACAACGCCATTCTTGGGCGACCATTCCTCCACCAGATCAATACCATCTCCTCTTCTTATCACCAACTTCTCAAGTTTGCAACAGGAGAAGGCATCGTCTGCATTCGAGGTGATCAACAAGCTGGAAGGTCTTGTGAGGCTGCTGCGACTAAAACAGATCGAAAGATCAACATTGCTCCTCCAAAGCGGCCATGAGATGAAGCTGGTCCCTCTTCCAAATAGCAATCAAAGGAGATTCCGCTGACCGAACCTCCACCAATCGAATGGGAAACATCACCTTCAATTGAAGAAATCATCCCTATCAACATTGGCAGTGGAGATCTCCCTCGACAAACATTTATTGGTACCGGTCTTAGCGACGCAGAAGCGCAAGACATGGTATCCTTCCTCCAGTCCAATATCGACGTCTTCGCCTGGTGTTTCGAAGACATGCCTGGTATCAATCCGGATGACGCTTGTCACCGACTTGCAATCAAAGAAGAGGTGAAACCTGTCAAGCAAAAGCCACGCACTATCCGGCCAGAGCTGCAAGTTGCTGTTCAAGAAGAAATCACCAAGCTACTCGCAGCAGGCTTCATACGTGAAGTAGAGTATCCTACATGGATCTCTAACATTGTTGCTGTTCCGAAGAAGAATGGGAAAGTCAGAGTCTGCATCGACTTCACCAACCTCAACAAGGCTTGTCCCAAAGATCCATTTCCCATGCCAAGGATCGATAGACTCGTCGACGCCACTGCTGGCCATGAGCTATTGTCTTTCATGGATGGGTATTCTGGATATAATCAAATCCCGCTTCATCCGGATGATCAAGAGAAGACTTGCTTCGTGACTAGCCGAGGTCTCTACTGCTACAATGTAATGCCATTCGGCCTCAAAAATGCTGGTTCCACCTATCAAAGGCTAGTCACCAAGATGTTCAAAGACCAGATCGGCCGCAATGTCGAAGTCTATGTAGACGATCTGCTTACCAAAAGCTCCAGTCGAGAGGGTTATCTGTCTGATCTAGCAGAAACCTTCCAAGTCCTTCGAAAGTATCGAATGAAACTCAATCCTGCCAAGTGCGCTTTCGGAGTTCAATCTGGCAAATTCCTGGGTCATCTTGTGACCAGGAGGGGCATTGAAGCCAATCCCGATCAAATTCGAGCCATCCTCGACATGCCATCACCTACTAATCGAAAAGAAGTTCAACGTCTCACTGGAAGGTTAGCAGCACTCAATCGATTCATCTCAAAGTCTTCAGACAAATGCAAACCTCTCTTCGACAAACTACGAAAGGCAGACACCTCCGGCTGGAATTCGATCTGCGAAGAAGCATTTCAAAGCATCAAGAAATATCTGGTGCAAGCTCCTATCTTGACGGCTCCACTTCCAAAAGAAGACTTGTGGCTCTATCTCGCCGTCACTAATCAAGCAATCAGCGCAGTCCTAGTTAGTAGAAGAGGTGGCATCGAATATCCAGTCTATTACATAAGCCACACTCTTCTTCCAGCTGAGACTCGCTATTCAAAAACTGAGAAGGTCATCCTGGCCTTGCTCACTGCATCGCGTCGTCTCCAACCATACTTCGTCTGTCACGCCCCGGATTTTCCTGCGCATAGAAAACCCGAGGTGTGATAATTTTGATGATTTTTTTTTTTTTTTTTTTTTTGAAAATATTTTTATTTATTCTCCCTTGCTCGGATGGTCCCATCCTCGCAAGGAAGAACCAAAAGATTAAAATAGAAGGAGAATCACTCGACCATCAAGAGTATCACCTTTGGTGATCAGGAAACCATCTCCCCAACCAAACAAGGACAGGAGACAGTTCTTAATCACGTAAGAGTGTTACTCTTATGGGAGCACGTAGCTCAGCCTGCAGGGCGAACTGGACATCACATCTACTCAATTGGCCTAGAGGCCCCACACTCAATGTAAGGTTATTAATATTAGAGAGCAGCCGGTATTCAAATGCTTCAGTCCATTTCCACTAAAGATTACAACTTACATGGACAATAGGTTAAAACTAATACATGACTTCCATTACACAACACTTTCCACTATATACAACTCTTGACCTCTTTACGACTGACGACTGCTCCACTTCTGCTCCCACTCTGGCATGATAGCTCCATGATCGCTCCAGTCTTCAGGGTACACTGCTGCTCCAGCTGCAACTCGTCATCCTTTCGCTCTTACTCCATGCTCACGAACCTCGATACCTGAATTTGGTACATGATAATTCCCAAACCCTGAGTCACTTCGAAAAGGAACGAAGTGACGCAGCGACCACCCCTAAAATATCTTGCATTCTTGTATGAATACTCTTGGTGATCTTGAAATGCGCTCCCCAACCAAACAAGGACAGGAGACACACTTCTTGATCACACAAGAGTATTACTAAAAATGCGAAGTAAGATGGCTAATAAAAATACTTAAACTATCAATCAAGTATGTGTGATGATTATATTCAAGCCATGCTATAATGTCTACTAATAACTATTATTATCCCTTTCATCACTTGATTTCATCTAATGGTCATTAACCAGTACTGTTGATCTCTTATTCAAATTGCATAACCTTAAATTATTAACCCTTCAATATTCTTTGCAACATCAAACCCTTTTTATCATTATTTATAATTACTCAACAAATACGACTCAAGATTATCCACACACCCCTAAATCACTATGCATTGCTTTCACTCATCAACACCTAACCATAATTAGGTCAATCACTATTAGCCTTACAACATTTGTGGCAAAACCTCAATCTCTGTAACACAGTTTAAACTCAATGATATAATCCATGATCATCAGCCCACGACTGATATCACCTATGTCTCGTCTTTGAGTCAACAATTCATAACCACAATCCATCGTGGTCGATACTACCACAACTTACCATGCGAACGCACTTAGGATAAGGATCTTGCCGAAGCCACAGAAACACAAAAGCTAGGGCGCACCCTTGCTTTCCTTCGGGCCCGTCGACCCGGAAAAACCGCGACAGTGCACACTCCCGAGCACTCGCGCCCTCACAACCACGGTCCGGTAGCGGCGTCATACAGACCAAGCCCCGCCTCCCAACGTCTCATCGGACCACTACTCCCAGCGACATGCCTGATCAAGGCATTCGCTAACTCCGGACTTTCTTGTGTCCGAACAGGCATGCCTCTCAGGTAAAACAACTAACCGTCCTCGAGTGCCATGCCTGGGACCCGCAGGTCCCCAAGACTCAGTACCGCAGTACTAGCCCACTAGTGTCAACGACACTCTGCTCTGGCTTCGCAATTCCTTATACTAAAGATAGGTACGGGATCCCGACTTTACATTAGATGACCTACTGTCATCTAAACGATACAAGGATTCTATAGTTACAATACAAACACACAAGTGTACACTAGGTAACCTATTGTCACCTAGAACTGTTGGAATTCTGGCATGCACAGTACAAACAAACAGGAGGCCCATTACAAACATACACGGGTACAAACATGCACACAGGGGTACAATACACACATACAAGGGTATAACATACTCAAGTCATGGCTTGTTCTAAGCCTATTCATTAGGTACCGATCAACTCATCCTTTCATCGTTTTGATTCATGCATCAGCTGGAAATCTTCCAAAATCTCAATTATATATTCTCAAATCTAAAACCATCATGCAGTAATGGCGACCAACCGTTCCTTTTGGAAGAGTCGCCGAAACTTAGTTTAGACAATCATTCAGATATAATTTTGACATAACTCTATGTCGATATAGCCTGACTCACAGGGCTGACTAATCTATCACGACACCCGATACGTTTAATCATCATTGAAACCGTGCTACGTGGTAGGTTCAACTATTTGCATGCGGCTACATGACCATCATCCGTGTGCGATTATGGGATCCACCCCCATCCCGCACACGATGATCATGCAGCATTCCGCATGCATGGATTGAACCTACCATGTACTTTACATACCTACGCATCCATAGACGTTGTTTGATTCTTTCTAGTCCTGGCACGAATGCCAGTAGATCAGTCCTGGCCGAAGCCACACTTGTCCTTAACCTAAACGAATTATCTACTATTTCGATTCGTTCTTTCGCCATGTTTATCAGCTTAATCCAATCATTAGGGTCATAGACCCTCAAAATTTGTATAGGGCCATTGGCCCTTAATTCTAACATAGGGTCATAGACCCTCAAATAATCACAGGGTTATTAGCCCTTAAACAAATATAGGGGGATCGATAAGCCCTCCACAATCATAGGTCCCTTGACCTTATCATAGTCATGGCATCTACAAACATTCGTATATCATTCATCCTAAACCTGGCATCATTACATTCGGGTGTTATTAATTATTGTGTCATTAAACAATACATGTCATCTACTATCCTATACATGTCATTAATCCCTAATCATAGTGTTATTCCGACTTTAATTACACACGGGTCGTCGGACTCTTATTGCACATGGGTCGTCGGACCCTAATTGCCGTATGGATCACTGTACCCTGTTTTCACTTAAGTTAAACCCTATTTTCATACAGCTCCTCTGACCCCAATTACACAAGGTTCCTTAGACACTGATGTACGACGGTCATTAGACTCGAATCGCACTTAGGTAAATCAAATAATGATTATATATGGGTAGTAACCCTAATTATCGCATAGGTCCTCAAACCCTATTTACACCCGGGTCATCAGACCCTGATTACCTGTGGGTCATCAGTCCCTAGTTATCTATGGATCGTCAGGCTCTGATTGTACAATGGTCAACAGACCCTTTTGGCATGTATGATTCATCCGACCATGGGTTAATTATGTGTCCTCAGACCCTAGTTACACAAGGTTCGTTAAATCTAGGTACTCATGGGTCAACAGACCCGTATTAGGTATATATCATCCGAGTTTAGCTACGTACGGTACATTAGACCCTAATCGTACTTGAGTCAATTTCAAATGGGTCGCTAGACTCTAATTGTAAATGGATCACGTACAATTTACATATGGTTCCATTAAATATTTTAAGTACGGTTTGGTTTGACGAGTAGGGAGTCATCCCCGGAAAGTGGGTTCTACTTTTGAAAGGTTGCGACTCAGAGGGTAAGTGGGGCCCTTTAGTCTTCGAAGGTCCCCCAGTGGATTCCAAAATATGAATAGGTGCATGGGTCTCTGGATTCGGATCCGGTGTCGTCAGTTTCACGGCAAATCGGAGTTCGAACCATAAGTCTGCGATTGATGCGAGATCGACTAAGCAGGGCCCGCTGTAGGGGCATTTTGGTAACTATGACTAGTAGGGTCCAATCTACTGTCAACAAGTAGGTCTCGAAGTTTGGGACTCATTGCCATCGGTTTCACGGTAATTGGTGTCTGATCCAAAAAACTATGGTCCATGAAAGATTTGCTGAACCGGGCCCCAAGTAGGGGTATTTCGGTAATTACGTTTGGTCGTTGTCAACCCATCGCCAACGGATAGGTCTCGAAGAACCGAGTCCGATGCTGCCAGTTTCGTCTTATTCCGACATTAGACGGCAAAATGGTAGCCAAAACCGTTTCGGCAACTATTTGCCGCTCGGTGGTGGGCCCCGGCCACCTTAAGTGGGGCCCACCCACTAAGTGAAGCCCGATCACTTAGGTAGCTGCTAAGGGCAGCCCACCCAACTATACATAATACGCTATATACACAACTCCTATTTTAATTTTTATATTATTATTTTATTACCATTAAACCAGGGACAAATTCGACAATGACGGATTTGCCCCCTTCTTCTCCAACCAACCGAACCAATCATGGGTGTTTTGCACCGTGTCGGCTCCACCTCCGGTCCTCGGTTGTCGTCCCCAGTGCCATCGACGCGAAGTGAGCGCCAAGGGGTACCACTGGAGGGCGACCGCTCGTGCCGGGGTGGTCTAGTTTCTAGCCGCAGGTGCCGTCGTATGGAAGTGCATGGTGCATGGTGCATTCATGTGACGATCGCAGGAGTGCACGCGAAGAAAGGAAAATCCGACAGGGTGTAGGGGCTTGCCTTGGGGTATCGGGGAGAAGCTGCCGGAGTTGAGTTTGGGGTCGCCGTGCGCTCCGTCTGTGGTGCCGTCGCCGAGGGCCGCCGGGTTCGTCGCCTTTGGTGTGCGTAGGTGGTCGGGGTTCGGCTGCCGTGCGCCTCCCACTCCTCTCTCTCTCTCTCTCTCTCTCTCTCTCTCTCTCTCTCTCTCCTCTGGTTTCACTTCCTCTCTTTTCTCTCTTCAGGTCCCTCTCTCTTTCCTCTCCTCTCTTTCTGGTCTCTCATCCGAGCCCACTCTCTCTCTGGTTCTCTCTCCTTCTTCTCTCTTTTCCTCTCTTTCTCTCTCTTCTCTCCTCCGAACTCCCTCTTTCTCTCCTCTGGTTTCTCTCTTTTCGGTTGACCTGAAATGGGGGGAGGGGGCTCGCCGGGGTCGCCGACACCTCCGCCAAGGAGGAGGAGGCCGGGATTCTCCGCCGCCGCCGCCGCCGCTTGCTGCTGCTCTGCCTCCCCCTCTCTTCTCTGATCTCTCTCTCTTCCTCTTTCTTTCTCTCTTTCTTTCCCTCTTCTCTCTCCCGAACTCTCTCTCTTTCTCTCTGGTTTTTCCCACCGGGTGAGGGAGCCGGGGAGTGGGGTTCGGTTTAAAGGGTGAGGGGGAGAGGGCTTGGTTTCAACGGGGTGATGGGAGAGGGGTGACGTCTGATGGGAGAGGGGGCCGGGTTTGGTGGATCTGGTCCCCTCTCTCTCTCTCTCTCCATTTCTTCTCCAACTCTCTCCATTTCTCTCTCTCTCCAATTCTATCTCTCTCTCTCTCCATTGCTCCTCTCTCTCCATTGATTTATCTCTCTCCAATTCTATATCTCTCTCTCTCCATTGCTCCTCTCTCTCTCCATTGATTTCTCTCTCTCCAATTCTATATCTCTTTTATCGGACAAACAAGGACTAGGTTACTAGGTAGTTCCGTATGGTCAATTTGGCCCAAGCACCTATGGGTTGTTCGGACATTAGGTGAAAGTTTGGGCTACCTAATAGGTCATGAACTAATGGCCCACCGACACGATTATCGAGAATCCTCTTGCAAATGATAATAAACCATAACTCTCAAACCGTAAGTCCGATCTCTGCCCGGGACCTGCCGTTGGAAAGATCTCGACTAGACGAACTCACTGGTTCAATTTCAAAGGGTTTCGATTATCCGATTGATCACACTGAAAATTCATGTCGAAAACTATCTACTGTCATAACTTTTCATACAAATGCCTGTTTGACGTGCGGGACGTGCTAAAGCGAAGGTATCGAAGATACGGACAAACGTATCGTAAAATATTTATAGGGTTTACGTGAAACCACACTAGAAAGGAAGACAACATAAAGGTACGATTAAAAAAGGATAATTATATCTTTATTAATTAAAATATTTATAAATTCATCCTAATCAAGCTCGTACTAGGATTAGGGTCCTTATTTTACACTACGCCAAATAATCACCTATATTTTAAATATCATGCCACGTCATTCATTTATAACTTATTTATTTTGGAAAATCTAGGACTCTTACAACCTTCCCTCCTTAAAAGATTTCGTCCCCGAAATCCTAACTACACGAATAACGAAGGGCACATGCCCGCAGTCAATCCTTGGTGAAGTCCAAGGTAACCTAACATCATTTGTCTAGACATGTCGCATCGCACAACTAAAATAATAACAAATACTGGCTTGAGGTCAATCCTCTAGCGATTGTGAATTTCTTAACTCGACATTGATGCCTTTCAGGCCAACAGTGGCGTCAGGCACTGATTTCCTTCCTAAGTTCACAACTACTCATTGACGACACAAGAGGTCTCCTACTGACATACTAGGTCACACCACAAGTTCACAATACACGGAGGCACCTACCGACACACTATCGCACATACATTATATAGCATTCAAGGTGGATGACAAGCAAAAATTTCCTCATAAGGCGTCCCATAACACTTCATGAGAGAATTCTTCTTTTATTGCATCCATTACATGCACACATACATTCAATATATATCCTAAACTAGCAATGATTTGCTAGTCGGAATATTTATATATCCATTAGACTTACTTACGTCTTGGTCAGACATACTTCACCTATAGGATTGTAACGTATGGGGGTATTGGCAAGAGGAATTCCCCCATGAGGCATCCCATACTACTTCATGAGAGAACTCATTGCCAAGAAAGATTCCCTCATGAGGCATCCCATACTACTTCATGAGAGTATCGATCCCATATTACGTTCATATGCAGCAAAGTATGAACATCCTAGGACGGCTATACAATAGAGGTAGTCACGTTTCTCACCATGTTAAGATGTGTCTTTCTTAACCATTTCTACTGAAAGGCACCCCTTTCAGTAGGGTAGAAACATAACTCGCTAACTATTACGCAAACATCGTCGGGTAAACCCTAAGTCAGTCCTAACTCAAGGATTAACTTGAGTCACTCTAGTAGGTCTTCTAATTCACATTGCTCTACTCGTAATCTTTCCTATCTTGGATCGGGACATTCTACCCTAACTTTCCCTTAGGGTTATGTCCTTAAGCTCTGATACCAGCTGTCACGCCCCGGATTTTCCTGCGCATAGAAAACCCGAGGTGTGATAATTTTGATGATTTTTTTTTTTTTTTTTTTTTGAAAATATTTTTATTTATTCTCCCTTGCTCGGATGGTCCCATCCTCGCAAGGAAGAACCAAAAGATTAAAATAGAAGGAGAATCACTCGACCATCAAGAGTATCACCTTTGGTGATCAGGAAACCATCTCCCCAACCAAACAAGGACAGGAGACAGTTCTTAATCACGTAAGAGTGTTACTCTTATGGGAGCACGTAGCTCAGCCTGCAGGGCGAACTGGACATCACATCTACTCAATTGGCCTAGAGGCCCCACACTCAATGTAAGGTTATTAATATTAGAGAGCAGCCGGTATTCAAATGCTTCAGTCCATTTCCACTAAAGATTACAACTTACATGGACAATCGGTTAAAACTAATACATGACTTCCATTACACAACACTTTCCACTATATACAACTCTTGACCTCTTTACGACTGACGACTGCTCCACTTCTGCTCCCACTCTGGCATGATAGCTCCATGATCGCTCCAGTCTTCAGGGTACACTGCTGCTCCAGCTGCAACTCGTCATCCTTTCGCTCTTACTCCATGCTCACGAACCTCGATACCTGAATTTGGTACATGATAATTCCCAAACCCTGAGTCACTTCGAAAAGGAACGAAGTGACGCAGCGACCACCCCTAAAATATCTTGCATTCTTGTATGAATACTCTTGGTGATCTTGAAATGCGCTCCCCAACCAAACAAGGACAGGAGACACACTTCTTGATCACACAAGAGTATTACTAAAAATGCGAAGTAAGATGGCTAATAAAAATACTTAAACTATCAATCAAGTATGTGTGATGATTATATTCAAGCCATGCTATAATGTCTACTAATAACTATTATTATCCCTTTCATCACTTGATTTCATCTAATGGTCATTAACCAGTACTGTTGATCTCTTATTCAAATTGCATAACCTTAAATTATTAACCCTTCAATATTCTTTGCAACATCAAACCCTTTTTATCATTATTTATAATTACTCAACAAATACGACTCAAGATTATCCACACACCCCTAAATCACTATGCATTGCTTTCACTCATCAACACCTAACCATAATTAGGTCAATCACTATTAGCCTTACAACATTTGTGGCAAAACCTCAATCTCTGTAACACAGTTTAAACTCAATGATATAATTCATGATCATCAGCCCACGACTGATATCACCTATGTCTCGTCTTTGAGTCAACAATTCATAACCACAATCCATCGTGGTCGATACTACCACAACTTACCATGCGAACGCACTTAGGATAAGGATCTTGCCGAAGCCACAGAAACACAAAAGCTAGGGCGCACCCTTGCTTTCCTTCGGGCCCGTCGACCCGGAAAAACCGCGACAGTGCACACTCCCGAGCACTCGCGCCCTCACAACCACGGTCCGGTAGCGGCGTCATACAGACCAAGCCCCGCCTCCCAACGTCTCATCGGACCACTACTCCCAGCGACATGCCTGATCAAGGCATTCGCTAACTCCGGACTTTCTTGTGTCCGAACAGGCATGCCTCTCAGGTAAAACAACTAACCGTCCTCGAGTGCCATGCCTGGGACCCGCAGGTCCCCAAGACTCAGTACCGCAGTACTAGCCCACTAGTGTCAACGACACTCTGCTCTGGCTTCGCAATTCCTTATACTAAAGATAGGTACGGGATCCCGACTTTACATTAGATGACCTACTGTCATCTAAACGATACAAGGATTCTATAGTTACAATACAAACACACAAGTGTACACTAGGTAACCTATTGTCACCTAGAACTGTTGGAATTCTGGCATGCACAGTACAAACAAACAGGAGGCCCATTACAAACATACACGGGTACAAACATGCACACAGGGGTACAATACACACATACAAGGGTATAACATACTCAAGTCATGGCTTGTTCTAAGCCTATTCATTAGGTACCGATCAACTCATCCTTTCATCGTTTTGATTCATGCATCAGCTGGAAATCTTCCAAAATCTCAATTATATATTCTCAAATCTAAAACCATCATGCAGTAATGGCGACCAACCGTTCCTTTTGGAAGAGTCGCCGAAACTTAGTTTAGACAATCATTCAGATATAATTTTGACATAACTCTATGTCGATATAGCCTGACTCACAGGGCTGACTAATCTATCACGACACCCGATACGTTTAATCATCATTGAAACCGTGCTACGTGGTAGGTTCAACTATTTGCATGCGGCTACATGACCATCATCCGTGTGCGATTATGGGATCCACCCCCATCCCGCACACGATGATCATGCAGCATTCCGCATGCATGGATTGAACCTACCATGTACTTTACATACCTACGCATCCATAGACGTTGTTTGATTCTTTCTAGTCCTGGCACGAATGCCAGTAGATCAGTCCTGGCCGAAGCCACACTTGTCCTTAACCTAAACGAATTATCTACTATTTCGATTCGTTCTTTCGCCATGTTTATCAGCTTAATCCAATCATTAGGGTCATAGACCCTCAAAATTTGTATAGGGCCATTGGCCCTTAATTCTAACATAGGGTCATAGACCCTCAAATAATCACAGGGTTATTAGCCCTTAAACAAATATAGGGAGATCGATAAGCCCTCCACAATCATAGGTCCCTTGACCTTATCATAGTCATGGCATCTACAAACATTCGTATATCATTCATCCTAAACCTGGCATCATTACATTCGGGTGTTATTAATTATTGTGTCATTAAACAATACATGTCATCTACTATCCTATACATGTCATTAATCCCTAATCATAGTGTTATTCCGACTTTAATTACACACGGGTCGTCGGACTCTTATTGCACATGGGTCGTCGGACCCTAATTGCCGTATGGATCACTGTACCCTGTTTTCACTTAAGTTAAACCCTATTTTCATACAGCTCCTCTGACCCCAATTACACAAGGTTCCTTAGACACTGATGTACGACGGTCATTAGACTCGAATCGCACTTAGGTAAATCAAATAATGATTATATATGGGTAGTAACCCTAATTATCGCATAGGTCCTCAAACCCTATTTACACCCGGGTCATCAGACCCTGATTACCTGTGGGTCATCAGTCCCTAGTTATCTATGGATCGTCAGGCTCTGATTGTACAATGGTCAACAGACCCTTTTGGCATGTATGATTCATCCGACCATGGGTTAATTATGTGTCCTCAGACCCTAGTTACACAAGGTTCGTTAAATCTAGGTACTCATGGGTCAACAGACCCGTATTAGGTATATATCATCCGAGTTTAGCTACGTACGGTACATTAGACCCTAATCGTACTTGAGTCAATTTCAAATGGGTCGCTAGACTCTAATTGTAAATGGATCACGTACAATTTACATATGGTTCCATTAAATATTTTAAGTACGGTTTGGTTTGACGAGTAGGGAGTCATCCCCGGAAAGTGGGTTCTACTTTTGAAAGGTTGCGACTCAGAGGGTAAGTGGGGCCCTTTAGTCTTCGAAGGTCCCCCAGTGGATTCCAAAATATGAATAGGTGCATGGGTCTCTGGATTCGGATCCGGTGTCGTCAGTTTCACGGCAAATCGGAGTTCGAACCATAAGTCTGCGATTGATGCGAGATCGACTAAGCAGGGCCCGCTGTAGGGGCATTTTGGTAACTATGACTAGTAGGGTCCAATCTACTGTCAACAAGTAGGTCTCGAAGTTTGGGACTCATTGCCATCGGTTTCACGGTAATTGGTGTCTGATCCAAAAAACTATGGTCCATGAAAGATTTGCTGAACCGGGCCCCAAGTAGGGGTATTTCGGTAATTACGTTTGGTCGTTGTCAACCCATCGCCAACGGATAGGTCTCGAAGAACCGAGTCCGATGCTGCCAGTTTCGTCTTATTCCGACATTAGACGGCAAAATGGTAGCCAAAACCGTTTCGGCAACTATTTGCCGCTCGGTGGTGGGCCCCGGCCACCTTAAGTGGGGCCCACCCACTAAGTGAAGCCCGATCACTTAGGTAGCTGCTAAGGGCAGCCCACCCAACTATACATAATACGCTATATACACAACTCCTATTTTAATTTTTATATTATTATTTTATTACCATTAAATCAGGGACAAATTCGACAATGACGGATTTGCCCCCTTCTTCTCCAACCAACCGAACCAATCATGGGTGTTTTGCACCGTGTCGGCTCCACCTCCGGTCCTCGGTTGTCGTCCCCAGTGCCATCGACGCGAAGTGAGCGCCAAGGGGTACCACTGGAGGGCGACCGCTCGTGCCGGGGTGGTCTAGTTTCTAGCCGCAGGTGCCGTCGTATGGAAGTGCATGGTGCATGGTGCATTCATGTGACGATCGCAGGAGTGCACGCGAAGAAAGGAAAATCCGACAGGGTGTAGGGGCTTGCCTTGGGGTATCGGGGAGAAGCTGCCGGAGTTGAGTTTGGGGTCGCCGTGCGCTCCGTCTGTGGTGCCGTCGCCGAGGGCCGCCGGGTTCGTCGCCTTTGGTGTGCGTAGGTGGTCGGGGTTCGGCTGCCGTGCGCCTCCCACTCCTCTCTCTCTCTCTCTCTCTCTCTCTCTCTCTCTCTCCTCTGGTTTCACTTCCTCTCTTTTCTCTCTTCAGGTCCCTCTCTCTTTCCTCTCCTCTCTTTCTGGTCTCTCATCCGAGCCCACTCTCTCTCTGGTTCTCTCTCCTTCTTCTCTCTTTTCCTCTCTTTCTCTCTCTTCTCTCCTCCGAACTCCCTCTTTCTCTCCTCTGGTTTCTCTCTTTTCGGTTGACCTGAAATGGGGGGAGGGGGCTCGCCGGGGTCGCCGACACCTCCGCCAAGGAGGAGGAGGCCGGGATTCTCCGCCGCCGCCGCCGCCGCTTGCTGCTGCTCTGCCTCCCCCTCTCTTCTCTGATCTCTCTCTCTTCCTCTTTCTTTCTCTCTTTCTTTCCCTCTTCTCTCTCCCGAACTCTCTCTCTTTCTCTCTGGTTTTTCCCACCGGGTGAGGGAGCCGGGGAGTGGGGTTCGGTTTAAAGGGTGAGGGGGAGAGGGCTTGGTTTCAACGGGGTGATGGGAGAGGGGTGACGTCTGATGGGAGAGGGGGCCGGGTTTGGTGGATCTGGTCCCCTCTCTCTCTCTCTCTCCATTTCTTCTCCAACTCTCTCCATTTCTCTCTCTCTCCAATTCTATCTCTCTCTCTCTCCATTGCTCCTCTCTCTCCATTGATTTATCTCTCTCCAATTCTATATCTCTCTCTCTCCATTGCTCCTCTCTCTCTCCATTGATTTCTCTCTCTCCAATTCTATATCTCTTTTATCGGACAAACAAGGACTAGGTTACTAGGTAGTTCCGTATGGTCAATTTGGCCCAAGCACCTATGGGTTGTTCGGACATTAGGTGAAAGTTTGGGCTACCTAATAGGTCATGAACTAATGGCCCACCGACACGATTATCGAGAATCCTCTTGCAAATGATAATAAACCATAACTCTCAAACCGTAAGTCCGATCTCTGCCCGGGACCTGCCGTTGGAAAGATCTCGACTAGACGAACTCACTGGTTCAATTTCAAAGGGTTTCGATTATCCGATTGATCACACTGAAAATTCATGTCGAAAACTATCTACTGTCATAACTTTTCATACAAATGCCTGTTTGACGTGCGGGACGTGCTAAAGCGAAGGTATCGAAGATACGGACAAACGTATCGTAAAATATTTATAGGGTTTACGTGAAACCACACTAGAAAGGAAGACAACATAAAGGTACGATTAAAAAAGGATAATTATATCTTTATTAATTAAAATATTTATAAATTCATCCTAATCAAGCTCGTACTAGGATTAGGGTCCTTATTTTACACTACGCCAAATAATCACCTATATTTTAAATATCATGCCACGTCATTCATTTATAACTTATTTATTTTGGAAAATCTAGGACTCTTACATCGTCTCTCACCAGATCACTGTCATTTCAGAACACTCGCTCAAAGATATCGTTGACAAAGCTGGTCGAACTGGTCAAATGACTAAATGGGTGATCGAAATGAGCTCCCTGGGAATTCAGTTCGAATCTCGCACTTCTATCAAAGGTCAAGCTATTGCTGATTTTCTAGCTGATTTTCCAGTTGAAGACCCCATCACTTGGGAAGAAGATGTCGACATGCGTTTAGAAGATGAGGACAATACTCCGATCAACCTTGCAACAAAAATTAATCCAAATCTCGAAGTTACTGCTGCAACTCCTCCATGGAAGCTTTATACTGACGGAGCTTCAAGTTCAATCGGTTCGGGAACTGGGATAGTCTTAATATCCCCCGAACTTGATCATCTCCAGAAGGCCACTCTCCTCGGGTTTAATGCCACCAACAACGAAGCTGAATATGAAGCACTCATTTCCGGACTCGAAATGGCAGAATCCCTGGAGGTAGATCGAATCATCGTCTACAGCGACTCCCAGTTGATCATAAGGCAAATCAATGGAGAGTACACAGCTCGTGAAGAAAGAATGCAACTCTACTTGGCCTTAGTACGACGTCTTCAACAACGTTTTACTACAACCGAGTTCGTTCAAATTCCAAGAGCAGAGAATCGTGAAGCAGATGCTCTAGCTAATGCTGCCTCCGTCCTTGGAGACTCACTTGGAGGAAGACAAATACAAATTGATTATCAAGAAGTGCCCAAGACCATCCCCGATCAACAGATCCTTACTACTACCAAGAGATCTGGGGGTGGAGATCAATCAACATTGAACCTCACTACTACAAGTGAGCTTGAAGACTAGAGACGACCAATTTTCGACTTCTTCAAGCATGGCAAAATGCCGGAAGATCCAAATCAAGCCCGAAGACTTCAAAGGAAGCTCCCATGCTACATTCTGCAAGGCGAAGATTTATATTTCAAATCTCACAACGGGATGTTGCTCAAGTGCCTTGGTCCCGAGCAAGCACAGGCAATCCTGATCGATATCCACTCTGGAGCTTGTGGAAATCATTCGGGAGGAAGATCTCTTGAAGCCAAGACGAAGCTACAAGGGTACTACTGGCCAACGATGGCAAGGGATGCTCAACAAGTTGTTCAAAGATGTGAGCCATGCCAAAGACACGCTCGAGCTATCCATCTCCCTACAGATGAGCTTCATCAACTATCAAGTCCCTGGCCATTCCATCAATGGGGGTTAGATTTCTTGGGTCCTTTCCCTCCAACTCCAAGCAAGAAGAAGTATCTACTGCTGGCTACGGATTACTTCACCAAATGGGTTGAAGCTGTGCCCCTCTTCCGAGAGACTGACGACGAAGTGATCAAATTCATTCGGCACAACATCTTCTCAAGGTTTGGTACGCCTCAAGTTCTTGTTGCTGACAATGGAGCTCAGTTTGACTCCGACAAGTTTCGAGAGTTCTGTCTCAACAACGGTATCAAGCTATTCTATTCAACTCCAAGATATCCTCAATGCAATGGTCAAGCTGAAGCCTCAAATAGAGCTATACTTGGTATACTCAAGAAAAAACTCAATGACAAGAAAGGATTGTGGGAACAGGTCCTACCTGAAGTTCTTTGGGGGTATCGCACAACTCCGAGAAGATCAACCGGGTTCTCACCCTTTCGTCTAACATATGGATCGGAAGCAGTACTCCCAACAGAAAATATATCAAGTACTTTAAAGACCAAAGCAGTTGAAGAAGGAATCAATGAAGAACTTCGGATCAATGATCTAGACTTCTCCGAAGAATTACGAGATCAAGCATCACTTCGTGTGGCCAAGTACCAGCAGAAGATCAAAAGAGCCTACGATGAAAAAGTCTACAAAAGACAGTTCCCAGTGGGCAGCCTAGTTCTCAGAGCAGTTTTTTACAACACTAAAGAACACAGCAGTGGGAAGCTTGCTCCCAACTGGGAAGGTCCATATATCGTTGAATCAGTAGGAGGCAAAGGTTCTTACAGACTGATCACACCAGAAGGAGATAGATTGCCTCGAGCTTGGAATTCTAGACACCTCAAGATGTTCTACCCATGATGTAAATTCTGTGATGAATAAAGTTCTCTTTCAAATATTCAAATGTGCAAGTGTTCAGCTTTTTAATTCAAGTTCTAAAGCAGCTTCAAATTCAAGTTACCAGGTCTTTTAACAAGTTTGGGTGTTAGAGTTGTGACTCAACCCCTTACTAGCAAATGTTAAAAACTGACCATATTCAAGTTACCAAGTCTTTTAACAAGTTTGGGTGTTAGAGTTGCGACTCAACCCCTTACTAGCAAATGTTAAACTGACCTTCAAGTTTCAAATGTTCAATTTCAATCAATTTCGATATCGTCTAACAAGTTTGGGTGCTTGAGTTGCGACTCAACCCCTCACATTCAAGTGTTACACGAATTCAAGTTTCAATTTTCAAGTTGCAATAAGTTCGGGTGCTTGAGTTGCGACTCAACCCCTTACATACAAATGTTGCATGGATTCAAATTCAAATTTCAAGTTAAACAAGTTTGGGTAATCAAGTTGCGACTCGATCCCTTACATTCAAAAGATTGTATCTATGCTAATGCTATCCAGAACATAAGATTCATAGACATTCAACTCAAGAGACATCCAATTTTTAAACACCAAAGAGATTTCTATTATTATCAAAATGTGCCAGGTACAAGAGTGAGCTGCTACATTTCAAAAGTTTACAAGTACAACAACGAAGAAGAAGAAAAGTCTCAAGGCTTGGCCACTGATGCCTTAGAGGATCGGACACTGGCTACATGGACCCTGAGCGCTTCTGTTGCCTTCTCAGCTGTTTCCCTGTAGCTCTTGCACTCACTCCGCATATGCTCCAGCTCCTTCTTATGAGTCTCTGCTGAAGCAGCAAGTTGAGCCTCCAGCTCCTTTATTCGAGTCGCACGATCGAAGCACAAGTTTTCGATCCTGAAGAATCGATTCTTCAATTCTAGGAGTTCATGACTCTGAGCCTCGTATTCGTTCTGTCAGCCCTTGCTCTCCAGTTTTTCCTTGCGAAGGGCCTCAGTTTTAGCCTTCAATGCCTCCTTCTTTGAGGTTAGAACCTCCCTCAGCTTATCCCTCTCCTCGCTTACAGCCTCCAGTGCAGCAGTTAAGCGGAATACTTCAGCTGAAGCTTCTTTTGCTCCCGCCTTCATGGAAAGCTTGGTCGCGACATTCAAAACTGCTGAGTTCTGCAGAAAAACAAAAGAGGTAGAATTATTCTGAGAGTGCAACTCAGATGATCGGTCGAGCAGATGCACTTACCACCAGTTCGAGCCTGTCGAATGCTTCATCCAGAGTAGCCCCTGGAAGATTGCAGAGTTTCCGGATCACGGCTGTGGGGTGGTTGATATCAACATCACCCAAACTCTTTATCTTTGGGGTCGAGCCAACAGGTGCACCTGCAATCAACACGAGAGGTCAAAGTGTTAGATTATTTCCAATCTTCAGAGGCAAGACAATCAAGGCGAGTTAGTACAATTACCTGAGGCTTCAACCATTGGCTCCTTACCCTTTCGGCGATCGGAACCACCCTGAGGGGTCGTTTTCTCCTGAGTAGGGGCCGGCGCTGGCTGAGGTTGAGTAGCTCCATCGCCCACGCGACTTTCCCTCTCCAAATGGATATGGGAGGGAGCATCCCGGGGAGGTGTGACTCTTTCTTCTTCCTGTGGCCCGCCTGGCTGGATGAGTCCCGCCACCATGGCAGCCACCTCCTCAGCCAGAGACTGAGAGGGGGGTGGGGGTTGCTCAACTTCTATACCCCCGCTCGTTGTCGCTCCTTCGAGACGGGGTACTTTAGGTGGAATTTGATCGAGGGGTGTGGGGTTGCTTCCAACCCCACCACTCCTCGACAACTTTATTTTGAAGCGCAGCGGCTTCTTCAACTCATCAAACTTGTAGGTGGGAACCGCCTTTGGGCCATCACCTTCTGTGTCGAGAATTTCCTCCATTTGACGGGCTTTAACCTCGTCAATGGGAATAGGAATTGAGTCTTCCCCTGTTGCACCACCAGTGGGGGTGGGAGGAATTTCTTCCTCACCACCCCCGTTCTCACCATCTCCACCAGAGGGGGTGGAAGATAGATCATTCTCGCCGTTCCCATCCTCGTCTTCGTCATTACCACTGTTGTCGTGGCTGACATTCTCAGTTTCTTCGTCTTCCTCGATGCTCCCCTTCTTTTCTTCTTCTTCATCTTCATTCTTCTTCCCTTGGTATTCATCTCCCTTTTGCTTGCTAAGGGTTTTTCTCTTCTTCTTCGCTGGGCCTCTTTGTATCACCAGCTTCTCATCCACGGTAGGCAATCGGCGACTTGCAGTATAGATTTTCTTCTCGGCCCGAACCTTCCGGATAATCTTACCCGAATGAGGGTCTTCCTCATAGTCAGAATATAGGACTTCATTGTCCTCGTATCTATCTTTTGATCGGTGGAGGAGATTGGCCTTGCCATATCTCACGGGGCAGTTGGAGAACTGTTTCCATGACCTGGTTCCGCAGGTCAACTCAAGAAATAAATTGTCGATAGCTCCAGCCCTCTCGGAGGTCCAGGCAAAGATACCTCCCTCGCAGTACATCTTCACTGCGTCATGCACTTCGCCTCGGGGGGTATCAGGCACTAAGATGGGTGTCCATGCGCCGGTAACAGAGATGGGCCAATCTGTGTACAATTTGTCTGAAGGGACTGTATCGGTTAGCGGGCGCAGCGGAGATACACCGGTCAAATTGTAGAATGGGCTGTCCCTTCTGTAAGCCCATCGATAGTGGAAGAAAAAATATCCCAGCTCGATCCGAGCATCTTCACCTTCTGGGATGCTGGAGTAGCACGCCTTCAAGTCTTCCTGGAAATCCGACTCTACGCGGCAGAATGCGTAGATAATTCTCCAAGCGTTCCCAGTGACCTACCCCGGGCAAAGGCCAGAAGTGTTCAGTAATCTTGCCGCAAAGGGTGGCAACGGAAGACGCAGGCCGCAGTTGAGTTGGCCGATGGTCACAATGGTTCCCATGACCTTTTCATTACTAGCAAAGCTGGTGAAGACTGTCTTCTTATCGATGCCGAATGCAGTCTGGATACTGGGGAGCGAAGGCTGCACCTTTCCTTCGGTGAAGTAAGAGAGAAGTGTTTGCCACTTCTTTCTCTTTGAATCTGTGAATTCACCACCAGTGTTGTACACATACTCAATTTCCTCCGACAGAGACATGAGCGGGCCCAGAACAAACTTTACTTTAGGGATATGCTCTGGCCTCGATGGCGCTGAAGCAAACCCAACCCCTTGATGCCTTTTGCCCAGCTGTCCAAGTTCGGCAAGTGCGGCCTTGCCCTTGCCTCGACCCTTCGGAGGGGATGGAACCTCAACAATCTCCTTTCCTTTCCTCTTCGAAGGGACCCCGCCTGACTTCTTCGAACTTCCCGAAGACGCCATCTGATCGATCGAGCAAAAGCAGAAAGCAGGAGCAAAAGAGTCTGGACTTCGAAAATTTTGGAAGCGTGAGGCAAAAATGGCAGCCAGTGAAACTTATGTACCCAGGGTAAAACAGGTACGCAAATCGAGGAGACACGTGTCTTCACTATATCAAATCGCGTGTTTTTGCAGGAACACATGGCATCAATCCGTAGCAAGCGCAAAATCAGGTGAACCGTCGGACCAGACGAAACGTCGGACCTACCGGACCACGTGAACCAAACGGTCCAAGTGAGCCACCGGTCTGAGTAAACCGGACCGCCGAGTCGAAGCCACATTCAAACCAACCAAAGATTCAAAACAGGAAGAATCAAGCTCCATCGATGTTCAAAACTCTGCCAGAAGATCGAAGAATGGAACAGTTATGAAACCCTCTCTAAGGGCAGGTTCAAAACTTTCAACTAATCTGTCAAATTTCTACTGGATCTGGCAAAAAACGAAGGTTTTTTGCCGATCACTCGATCCTTGACCGGATAATTTTTTACCGATCGGACAAACTTGTCCGATCGGCAAAAATCATTCGATCGGTCAAATTTCTACTGGATCTGGCAAAAAACCAAGGTTTTTTGCCGATCACTCGATCCTTGACCGGATAATTTTTTACCGATCGGACAAACTTGTCCGATCGGCAAAAATCATTCGATCGGTCAAATTTCTACTGGATCTGGCAAAAAACCAAGGTTTTTTGCCGATCACTCGAACCTTGACCGGATAATTTTTTACCGATCGGACAAACTTGTCCGATCGGCAAAAATCATTCGATCGGTCAAATTTCTACTGGATCTGGCAAAAAACAAAGGTTTTTTGCCGATCACTCGAACCTTGACCGGATAATTTTTTACCGATCGGACAAACTTGTCCGATCGGCAAAAATTATTCGATCGGTCAAATTTCTACTGGATCTGGCAAAAAACCAAGGTTTTTTGCCGATCACTCGAACCTTGACCGGATAATTTTTTACCGATCGGACAAACTTGTCCGATCGGCAAAAATCATTCGATCGGTCAAATTTCTACTGGATCTGGCAAAAAACCAAGGTTTTTTGCCGATCACTCGAACCTTGACCGGATAATTTTTTACCGATCGGACAAACTTGTCCGATCGGCAAAAATCATTCGATCGGTCAAATTTCTACTGGATCTGGCAAAAAACCAAGGTTTTTTGCCGATCACTCGAACCTTGACCGGATAATTTTTTACCGATCGGACAAACTTGTCCGATCGGCAAAAATCATTCGATCGGTCAAATTTTTACTGGATCTGGCAAAAAACCAAGGTTTTTTGCCGATCACTCGAACCTTGACCGGATAATTTTTTACCGATCGGACAAACTTGTCCGATCGGCAAAAATCATTCGATCGGTCAAATTTCTACTGGATCTGACAAAAAACGAAGGTTTTTTGCCGATCACTCGATCCTTGACCGGATAATTTTTTACCGATCGGACAAACTTGTCCGATCGGCAAAAATCATTCGATCGGTCAAATTTCTACTGGATCTGGCAAAAAACCAAGGTTTTTTGCCGATCACTCGAACCTTGATCGGATAATTTTTTCCGATCGGACAAACTTGTCCGATCAGCAAAAATCATTCGATCGGTCAAATGTCCTACTGGATCGGTCAAAAAACCATGTTTTTTGACCGATCACCCTAATCTTGACCGGTTGAATTTTGACCGATCGGTCAAAATTTGACCGATCGGTCAAATATGACCGATCGGTCAAAAATTAACCGATCGGTCAAATTTCAACCGATCGGTCAAAAGTCCTACTGGATCGGTCAAAAAACCATGTTTTTTGACCGATCACACTAATCTTGACTGGTTGAATTTTGACCGATCGGTCAAAATTTGACCGATCGGTCAAATATGACCGATCGGTCAAAAATTGAACGATCGGTCAAATTTCAACCGATCGGTCAAATTTCCTACTGGATCGGTCAAAAAACCATGTTTTTTGACCGATCACCCTATTCTTGACCGGTTGAATTTTGACTGATCAGTCAAAATTTGACCGATCGGTCAAATATGACCGATCGGTCAAAATTGACCGATCGGTCAAAATTAACCGTTCAATCAAAATTGACCGGTCAGTCCTTTTTTGCGCTAACACTCGACAAGCTTCTTCGTGCCTTTTGCGACAGGGGATTGCTATTTTTGCACCAAATCCAAGCCAGCCAGAACGAACTCTAGCTAACTTGGAGGGGGTAACTATGGGTGCAAATTTTGACAGAAGTTTACCAACTACCGCGGGACCCACCGGCCCTGCCTGGTGGGCCCACGAAGACTAGCATGGGACCCACCGGCCACGGGACCCACCGGCCCTGCCTGGTGGGCCCACGAAGACTACCACGGGACCCACCGGCCCTGCCTGGTGGGCCCATGAAGACTACCACGGGACCCACCGGCCCTGCCTGGTGGGCCCACGAGGACCACCGCAGGACCCATCGGCCCTGTCCGATAGGCCCACGAGCCTGCGAAGTCCCCCAGAAGACGGTAGCGGGGCCCGCTAGCTTTACCTGGAGAATCCCCAGATACGACAGCAGAAAACCGCCATTTGCCCCGGAATTCTTTCCCAGGAATCCTATAAATAGCAGAGCCTTCGAATGTAAAAGGATCGAATTCTCAGTTCTAAAAACCAGAGCTCTGGGATTTCCAACTTCCTATCTTCCACCTCTCTTTGATCTTCTTTTTCTCTCGAAGAGATCAGTGTTTACAGTGATACTCGGTCTGTCGAGATCACTCCAGTATAAGTGTTAGTGAATTCGGGTTGCTCCCTATAGCACGGAGACGTAGGCTTCGGCTGAACTCCGAGATCACATCTCGTGTTAATAATCTCTCTGATTGCATCTCTGTTTACATATCAAAGACTTCAACTTCAATCAACAGATTGAACAACGATCTCCTCGAATCGAACCTTCAATTGACTGGTGCTGCGAGAGTCTTCGGGTCGGCACGAAGATTTTCCACCACAGTCTTCGCCTGGTGCTTCGAAGATATGCCTGGAATCAATCCAAATGACGCTTGCCATCGGCTCGCAATCAAAGAAGAAGTTAAGCCTGTCAAGCAAAAGCCACGCACAATCCGACCAGAACTACAAATTGCTGTTCAAGAGGAGATCAGTAAGCTACTCGCAGCAGGCTTCATTCGTGAAGTAGAGTACCCTACTTGGATCTCCAATATAGTTGTTGTCCCAAAGAAAAATGGGAAGGTCAGAGTGTGCATCGACTTCACCAACCTCAACAAGGCTTGTCCCAAAGATCCATTCCCCATGCCAAGAATAGATAGGCTCGTCGATGCCACTACTGGCCACGAGCTCCTATCTTTTATGGATAGATACTCTGGGTACAATCAAATCCCTCTTCATCCGGACGATCAAGAGAAGACTTGCTTTGTGACTAGCCGAGATCTCTATTGCTACAATGTAATGCCTTTCGGTCTCAAAAATGCCGGGTCTACCTATTAACGGCTAGTCACGAAGATGTTCGAAGATCAGATCGGGTGCAACGTCAAAGTCTACATCGACGATCTCCTTACCAAGAGCTCCACTCGAGAGAGTCACCTATCCGATCTGGCAGAAACCTTTCAAGTCCTTCAAAAATATCGCATGAAGCTCAATCCAGCCAAATGCACTTTCGGAGTTCAATCGGGCAAGTTCCTGGGCCACCTTGTGACCAGGAGGGGCATCGAAGCTAATCCCGACCAAATTCGAGCTGTTCTGGATATGCCATCACCTACAAATCGAAAGGAAGTGCAACGCCTTACTAAAAGGTTAGCAGCCCTCAATCGGTTCATTTCAAAGTCTTCTGACAAGTGCAAGCCGCTCTTTGACAAGCTACAAAAGACGAATACGTCTGGCTGGAGTCCAACTTGCGAACAAGCCTTTCAAGATGTCAAGAGATATCTCGTGTGAGCTCCCATCCTAACAGCTCCACTTCCAAAAGAAGACCTCTGGTTATATATTGCCATCATCGATCAAGCCATCAGTATGGTCCTAGTCAGTAGAAGAGAAGGCGTCGAACATCCGGTCTACTACATCAGCCATACTCTTCTTCTGGCTGAGACTCGCTACTCAAAACCTGAGAAGGTCATACTGTCCTTGCTTATCGCATCACGTCGTCTTCAACCCGACTTTGTTTCCCACCAGATCACAGTCATCTCAGAACACCCACTCAAAGATATCATCGACAAGGCGGGTCGAGCAGGTCGAATGACCAAATGGGTAACCGAGATGAGTGCTCTAGGGATCCAATTCGAATCTTGCACTTCGATCAAGGGGCAAACAATTGCTGATTTTTTAGCCGACTTTCCAATTAAAGACCACATAACTTGGGAGGAAGATGTCGATATGCGCCTCAAAGACGAAGACGAACGTCCATCCAATACGGATACAAAGACTGATCCAAGCCTTAAGGCTCCTGTCACTATACCAGCTCAATGGAAGCTTTACACTGATGGAGCTTCAAGCGCGATCGGTTCGAGAATTGGGATAGTCTTAGTATCCCCCGAACTTGATCATCTTCAGAAGGCCGTTCTCCTTGGATTCAATGCCACCAACAACGAAGCTGAATACGAAGCACTCATCTCCGGACTTGAAATTGTCGAATCCCTGGGGGTGGATCGACTCATCATTTACAGCGACTCCCAGCTGATCGTGAGGCAGATCAACGGGGAGTATACGGCACGAGAAGAAAGGATGCAAAATTATTTGACCCTCGTGCGATGCCTTCAACAACATTTTACTAGCACTGAGTTCATTCAAATCCTGAGGGCAGAAAATCGAGAAGCAGACGTCTTAGCTAATGCTGCCTCGGTACTTGGGGATTCGCTTGGAGGAAGACAAATACAAATCGATTACCAAGAATCGCCAAAGACCTTTCCCGAACAATAGATCGTCGCCACTACAGAAAGATCTGAGGGTGGAGAACTGGCCACGAGCCTTACCACTACAAATGAGCTCGAGGATTGAAGACAGCCAATCTTCGACTTCTTCAAATAGGGCAAAGTGCCCGAAGATCCAAACCAAGCTCGAAGACTTCAAAGAAAGCTTCCATGCTATAGCATTCAAGGAGAAGATCTATATTTCAAATCACACAATGGAATGTTACTCAAATGCCTAGGTCCTTTGCAAACAAAAGCAATCCTAGTCGACATTCACTCCAGAGCGTGCGGGAATCACTCGGGAGGAAGATCTCTTGAAGCCAAGATGAAGCTACAAGGTTACTAATGGCCCACAATGGCAAGAGACGCTTACCAGATGGTTCAAAGATGCGAGCCTTGCCAAAGACACGCTCGAGCTATCCATCTTCCAGCCGATGAGCTCCATCAATTAACAAGCCCATGGCCTTTTTATCAATGGGGGTTACGTTGGACTTCTTGGGTCCCTTCCCACCAACTCCAAGTAAGAAGAAATATTTGCTGCTGGCCACAGATTACTTCACCAAGTGGGTTGAAGCAGTGTCACTCTTTCGAGAAACTGACGATGAAGTCATCAAGTTCATCAGACATAATATTTTCTCGAGGGTTGGCACACCACAAGTTCTAGTTGCTGACAATGGAGCCCAATTCGACTCTGATAAATTATGGGAGTTCTGCCTAATCAACGGAATCAAGCTTTTCTACTCAACTCTAAGATATCCTCAATGCAATGGTTAAGCTGAAGCCTCAAACAGAGCTATTTTGGGTATACTCAAGAAGAAACTTGATCACAAGAAAGGATTGTGGGAGCAACTCCTACCAGAAGTTCTGTGGGGCTATCGAACAACTCCGAGAAGATCAACTGGGTTCTCACCTTTCCAACTAACATATGGGTCTGAAGCAGTGCTCCCAACAGAAAACATATCAAGTACCTTAAAGACCAGAGCAGTTGAAGAAGGAACTAACGAGGAACTTCGAGTCAATGATCTAGATTTTTCTTAAGAACTAAGGGACCAAGTAACCCTTCGTGTAGCCAAGTACTAACAGAAGATCAAACAAGCCTACGATCAGGAGGTCAACAAGAGACAGTTCCCAATTGGCAGTCTGGTCCTCAGAGCAGTTTTCTACAACACCAAAGAGCACAACAGCGGGAAACTAGCTCCCAACTATGAAGGTCCCTACATCGTTAAATCAGTGGGAGGTAAAGGATCTTATCGACTGATCTCACCTAAAGGAGATAGACTGCCACGAGCTTGGAATGCAAGACATCTCAAATTGTTCTATCCATGATGTAAATTCCATGATGAATAAAGATCTCTTTCAAGTGTTCAAATGTCCAGCTTTTTAATTCAAGTTCTGAAGCAGTTTCAAATTATCTACATTCAAATTACCAGGCCGTTTAACAAGTTTGGGTGCTTGAGTTGTGACTTAACCCATTACAGGCAGATGTTAAACGATTTCGGGTTGTCATACAAAATAACCTTCAAGTCACTAAGTCAATTTAACAGGTTTGGGAGTTTGTGTTGCGACACTACCCCTTACTTACAAATGTTAAATGACTTTCAATTTCAATATCGTTTAACATGTTTTGGGTGCTTGAGTTGCGACTCAACCCCTCACATACAAATATTAAACGAATTCAAGTTGTGCTACAACACAACCTTCAATTTTCAAGTTACTTAACAAGTTTGGGTAATCGAGTTGCGACTCGACCCCTTACATTCAAGTGTTTATATATTCAAACATTCAAGTGTTTATACAACATTCAAAGATATTCAGCACAAGAGACATGCAGTTTCGAACAACAAAAAGATATCTTTATTTCTCAAAATTGCCAAGTACAGGAGTGAGCTTTTATATATGAAAAGAGTTTACAGGTACAACAGAAAAAAAGATGGAGCAAATCAAGGTTTGGCCATACTTGGAGCACGCGACCTTTCCCCTTCGGATCCACCTCGAGCCTTGCTCGCTGCAGAAGCCTTCGAAGATTGGACGCTGTTAGCATGAACCCTGAGCGCCTCCACCGCCTTCTCAGTCGTTGCCCTGAAGCTCTCACACTCAGCGCGAGTATGCTCCAACTCCTTCTTGAAAGACTCTTCCTTGGCAGCGAAAGCAGCTTCCTTGGCAGCCAGTGCAGCTTCCTTTGCAGCAAGTTGATCCTTCAGCTCCTTTATTTCAGTTGTGCGCTCGAAGGACTGAGTCTCTATCCTGAAGAAGCGGTTTTTTAACTCTTCGAGCTCGTGCCCTCGAGCAACATAACCATCTTGCCAGCCCTTGCTTTCGAGCTTCTCCTTGCGAAGAGCCTCGATCTTGGCCTTCAGGGCCTCCTTCTTAGAAGTCAAAACTTCCCTCAGCTTCACCTTCTCCTCGTTCGCAGCTTCTAATTCAGCCGTCAAACGAGAGACCTCAGATGAGGCTCCCCGCTCTCCGACCTTCTTGAAGAGCTTGCTAGCGAACTTCAGGACCGCTGAGTTCTGCAAGTAAATGAGAAGTGTTAAAAATATTTGTGAAGATACAACTCAAGAATGAAGTCGAGCTGATGCACATACCACCACTTCGAGCCTGTCATAGGCTTCTTCCAGAGTAGCATCCTGAAGGTTGCAGAGCTTCCGGATTACACTCGTTGGGTGGTTGATATCAATCTCACCCAAGTCCTTGAGCAGAGCCTTGCCAACAGGAGTATCTGTAATCCAGGCAGAAGTTCAAAAAGTTAGATTATTTCCCAACATCAGAGACAATGCAATCAAGAAGAGAAGTTATCAAGTGTGTACCTGTGGCATCGACTCGATGTGCTTTTCCCTTCTCGCGATCGGAGCTCTTACCCCCGGGGGTCAATTTCTCCTTGGCGGGGGTTGTCTCTGGTGGGGGTTGGGGGATCCCTACATCCACACGGTCCCTCCCTCCATGTGTGCGGGAGAGGGAACGCCTTGGAGAAGGGTGATCTCCCCTTCTTCTTGCGGCCCGCCGAACTGCTCCAGCCTGGCCATCAGGGCGGCCGTCTCCTCGGCCACCTGTGCAGCCGTTCGTCGAGCGAAGGGAGTAGGTTGTTCAACCTCTATCCCACCGCTCGCCGAAGTACCCTCGATTCGAAGGGGGCTTGGAGGTATTTGGTCGAGGGGCGTGGGGTTGCTTGCAACCCCCTCACTCCCTGAGAATCTGATCCGAATTCTAGTCGGATGCTTCAGCTCCTCAAAATGATACGTGGGTTGCACCCTCGGGCCATCACCCACGGCATCCATCACGTCCTCCATGCAACGGGCCTTAGCCTCGTCGATGGGGATGGGTTGCGAATCCTCTTCATCACCATCAGTGGGGGTGGGAGGAATTTCTTCCTCACCACCCCCTTTTCCTTCATCACCACCAGTGGGGGTGGGAGGAATTTCTTCCTCACCACCCCCTCTTTCTTCTTCCCCCCGGGTAAGGGTGGGAGGAATCTCGTCACCCCCACCGTCACCTCCGTCTCCTCCGTCATCGTCGTTCCCGTCGTCGTCATCGTCGTCATCACCTCCATCTTCATTTTCATCATCTTCATCTTCCTTCTCCTTCTCTTCTTCTTCTTCTTCTTCTTCTTCTTCTTCTTCTTTCTTCTTCTCCTCCTCAACAAGGACCCTCCTCTTCTTCACCTGACCCCTACGGGTCACCACCAACTTCTCCTCAGTGGGGCGGCGCCTTGCTCCATAGGCCTTCTTCTCGGTCCGGATTCTTCTAACGATCTTGCCCGATTGAGGATCCTCCTCATAATCGGAGTACAAGACTTCGTTGTCCTCATACCGGGCCTGCAATCGGTGGAGGAGATTGGCGTTACCGTACCTGACCGGGCAGTTTGAAAACTGCTTCCATGATCGAGTGCCGCACGTCAACTCCAAGAACAGATTGTCGATGGCACCAACCCGCTCCGAAGGCCATGCGAAGATACCTCCCGCACAGCACATCTTTATCTCTTTGTGCACATCGTTCCGGAGGGTCTCGGGCACTGAGAGAGGGGTCTACGCACCGGAAACCGAATTCGGCCAATCGGTGTAGAGCTTGTAAGAGGGGACGGTGTCGACGATCGGGCGCAAGGCAGATACGCCAGTCAAGTTGAAGAATGGGCTATCTTTCCTCGATGCCCATTTGTAATGATAGAAGAAGTATCCCAGCTCGATCCGGGCCTCTTCACCATCAGGGATGCTTGAGTAGCACTCCCTGAGCTCCACCTGGAAGTCAGATTCCACGTGACAGAAAGCATAGATGATCCTCCACGCGTTCCCGGTAATTTGTCTGGGGCAAAGGCCTGAAGTGTTCAGAAGCCTCGCTGCGAACGGCGGTAGTGGAAGGCGCAGTCCACAATTCAACTGGCCTACGGTGACTACTGTCCCCATCACCTGCTCCTTACTTGCGACCACTGTGAAGATCGTCCGCTTATCAATTCCAAAAGCAGACTGAACTCCCGGGAGCGACGGTCGGGTCTTCCCCTCTGTGAAGCAGGCCAAAAGCTTCTGCCACTTTGCCCTCTTCACATCTGTAAGCTTCCCACCGACATTATACTCATAAGCAGGTTCCTCCGTCAGCGACATCAGAGGGCCCAGTACAAAATTCGCCTTGGGGATGTGCTCTGGCCTTGATGGTGCAGAGACAAACCCCACCCCCTGATGCCTCTTGCCGAGAATGCCAAGTTCAGCCTTGCCTTTGCCCCGACCTTTCTGAACGGGTGATTGCGGGGCCCTCTCCTTTCCCTTCCTCTTCGAAGGCACTACGTTCATCTTCTTCGAGCTACCGGATGATGCCATTCAAAACTGATCGGAAGCAGAGAACAGGAAAAACGAGACCAAAGAGTTCTGGACTTCGAAAAATTCTGGAAGCGCGAGGCAAAAATGAAACCCGGAGAGACTTATATACCCAGAGGAAATTAGCGCGCAAATCGAGAGAACACGTGTCATCACCAGATCAAATCCCGTGTTTTTACAAAGGACACGTGGCATCAATCCGTAGCAAGCGCAAAACCAAGTGAACTGTCGGGACCAGACGAAGCGTCGAACCGCCGATCCAAGTGAACCAACGGTCCGACCGGACCGCCGGTTCAGAAGACTCACCAATCCAGATGGACCAATTCAAGCAGAGGAATCTACTTCAAAATTGCCGCTTGAAGACTTTACCCTTTCGACAGGCAGACGATCGGGTCATTTACCAAAGGATCGTGCAGAAAACAGGCTCTTCTGCCGCATCAACTCGACAGGAAGTGGCTACTTTTTGTACCAGATCCAAGCCAGTCAGGCCGACCTCTAGATAACTTGGAGGGGGTAACTGTGGGTATAAATTTTGGCAGAAATCTACTAACCGCGGGACCCACCGGCCCTGCCTGGTGGGCCCATGAAGACTACCGCGGGACCCACCGGCCCTGCCTGGTGGGCCTACGAAGACTACCGCAGGACCTACCGGCCCTGCCTGGTGGGCCCACGAAGACTACCGCGGGACCCACCGGCCCTGCCTGGTGGGCCCACGAAGACTACCGTGGGACCCACCGGCCCTGCCTGGTGGGCCCACAAAGACTACTGCGGGACCCACCGGCCCTGCCTATGGAATCCCCAGAAGACAGCAGTGGGACCCACCGGCCCTGTCTGGAGAAACTTCCAGAAACGACCAGAAACTGCCATTTACCCCGGAATTCCTCTTCGAGAATTCTATAAATAGCAGACCCTTCGAATGTAAAAGGATAGAAACCAGAGCTCTGGATTTTCTATCTTCCCATCCTTCACTCCTTCTCGATCTTTTTCTTGTCTTTGAAGAGATTAGAGAGGATTCAGTGATACTCGGTCTGTCGAGATCGCTTCAAGAAAAGAGTTAGTGAATTCGGGTTGCTCCCTATAGCACGGAGACGTAGGCTTCAGCTGAACTCCGAGATCACCTCTCACGTCAACTCTCTGATTGCATCTCTCTCTATTTGTATATTGAGAACGGCAACTCCAATCAACAGATCGAACAACGATCTCCGACTCGAACATCAATTGACTGGTGTGGCGAAGACTTTGGATCGGCATGAAGATTTTCCCCCACAGGTATGTTGTAAATTTTGAGGACAAAATTTTAATTAGGTGGGGAGGATGTAATACTCGAAAATTTTAAAAATAATTTTTTTTTCTTATTAAGAAAAACACTTGTTCAAGTAAAACCAAATCATAGGTTTCTCAAACCAAAAATTTGACTACGCAAATGTGTCCTGCTCGTCGAAATGGTCAAAAACCATATATCGACTTTTATCATTTGACTACCGAAAACTATTTAAAAAATTCTAAAACTAAAATAAAAGAAAAAGAGCCCATATGTAAGTTCGAACCCTCAACCTATATACTAATTGACTTAATCTAAACCACCAGACAAACTCATAATTTCTGTAAACAAAGTAGGAAATATACTAATTAAAGAGAAAAAAAAGCTGAAGAGTTTTTCAGTTGAATATCTCTTTCTCTTCCACAAAGCAGCTCAGTGACCCTTCAAGTCCTTAACTAAAAAGTTATAGGACGAATTAATTTACAGTAAAACCCCTGACCTTTCAAATCCTTTCTAAACACTTTATAGAGGGGCCCTCCTCTCCTTCCTCCAGAATACAACCCAAGAGAGAGAATGAGAGAGAAAGAGAGAGCCACCATCGGCCACTACTAGCTGGACCACCATCCGCCGCCGTCAAACCATCGGCCACCGCCGGACCACCGGTCACTACCGTCAACCACCTCTGGTTGCCGCCTCCCTCACTAGACCTCCACCGACACCACCACCTCCCTCGCCGGCCACCACCCGACTCCGATAAGACGTCGACCTTTTCCTCTCTCTTATCAGTCCGACACTATAACCCCACCCCACTAACACTAAGCCCAAACGTAGAAGACACGTTTCAAAATTGTGCACCGCTACGGATTCCATAAGAACTCCGTAGTTAAGCATGCTCGGGCGAGAGTAGTAATAGGATGGGTAACCTCCCTGGGAAATCCTTGTATGGGTGGAATTGGATCCGCTTATCAGAGTCGCAGCAGAAGCAAAAGATAGATCCGAAGATCATACGGTGTATGTTTCATTACAATTAATTCTACAAAACAATCTACATGCAAATCTATGATCTTAGCATATGTGCGGACACCCTAGAGGCATACTACGATCTACGGAAGATATGCATGCATCTAGTTAGATATTTAGAATCATCATACCTTGTGGATCTATGATCCGGAGAGAACGGAACGATGATGAACCGCATGTGAATCACAAGGGAAGCTGTCAGATAGCACCTTGTCCTTTGTGAATTGAGGAATCCTCGAAGTCCCGTCTCTGAGTGCAAGGACTACGAGCCGACGGAGGAATTCGTTACGAAGACGATAGCGTGCCGGTAGATCTCCTCATTCTCTTTCTCTCTTCTTCCTTATCCTTTCTTCCTCCTTCTTCTTCCTACTTCTTCCTCTTTCTTCCTTGGCCGAAACCACAAAGAGAGGGAGAGAGGGAGAGGTTCGGATTTTGGAGAGGGGGAGCACTAAAGGCCGGCCCCTTCCCCTCCTCTATACATATAGGGCCAGTCTCCTAGTGCCATGCGCAAGCTAGGGCCAGCCCTAATTAGATTAGGATGAGGGGGGGTCGGTTTTTAGGGATTCCAAGTGTCTATCGTGAAGTCTGGACGAAAACGCATTTCACGAAAAGTGAAAAACTGAAAGAGAGATTGAGTGAGGTGCGCTACTCGGAATCGAGTTCTGTCAGCGCCTATGAGCTCCTGGAATTATTCCACTCATTCTAAGATCTATATTCAATATGTTCTGAGCCATATTTCAATATTTACCAAAATACCCCTATGGCCCCTAACACATGTGAATTAGGTTCTTAGGCTCCGGGCTTGCGCTCTATCGCGCTACTTCGCATCCAACGTATCCAACCAGGTCGGCGAACAATTTCTATACGCAATAACAGGATGGAACCTTCAGGGTTCGGGATCTCTAGCACCAACCGGATCCCTGATTAAATATTCCGGTGACACACCGAAAGTTTCGTTAATCTTAATCAGCCCTAATCCGGTTAACTCGTGTAGCCACCCAGAGTGCAACGCAAGTTGAACTCTAGTGATCCTAAACTTATGTTACTCCCTCGTAACCCTGTTCTCTACTATACTCCAATAATCCTTAGTCCCTCCTATTACTGGAGCCATGATACGACTCGGGCGGTGGGGAGCACCGTCAGATCCTGATCGATCATCTGACTAGGAATTGATGACTTGTCATCTATAGCACCACACACCTTTCGGTGCTATACGTAGCACCCGGAACACCGTCAGTCATACTGACAACCACCAGGCCTGGGTTAACTATGTGGACAGATTGACTCATCAAAATGCACCCATCCAACACTGAACGTCGGATAACCTGTAGGGATTACATGTCACTCAAGCGCCAACTGGGTAACCCAACGTACCGTGGTATTGGACTATGGAAGGTTCGCACACGTTGGCACATCAAAGCACCACACAACTGGTTGGCCCAGTAGACATGGTCCCTCAGGGTTAAGGACAGATTATCTATAGTAGTAAGACGGTTTATGCACCAGTGTCTGAATCACTAAACTGTGCACCGTCTTGGTTCCTGTTCAACACGATCATCGTGCTTGGTCAGGTGAATGGGAATCCCGCGTTCCCGTGGTGGAGACTTCACCACATCCTCTACCTGCCAACAGCTTATTCTCGGTGAAGCAACCAGCATCACCTAAGCTGTGAACTAGTTCTAGGTCTACACATAACTGGTTCACTGGGTCTCCCAAGCATGGATCCACCATACGCCTCAGTGGCCTACTGTGTTCCCTAGGGTCCTTTATTATATGTATATTAACATATACCATAGTAGTATTCTAATTAAAGCAATAACCAAAGGCATTTTTATTAATGTTAATACAGAAAAATCCACGCTAAGGACACACGAGCTACAACAAAGCGGACAATATCTTTTGTATTTGGGGCGGATGTTACAGACGCATTAGTAAATATGCATTGATGCAGTTGTAAATATGTGTCGGCGCATTGTTAAATATGCGCCGGTGCATTAATAGCACGTCCTGAATTTTTACTGCACAATAAGAAAGAGTTGTGAACATACTTGTTCATTTAGGGAGTATAATACTTGCAAATATATGATACAACTATAGAATGGGGGATTTAGGATATTTAGGGTTTTATCACTTAGACGATTACTTGAAGTTCCAGCAAACCCCATATATGATCCAGTTTGTAATCGGTCGATGTTCGCCAAAATATGATAAAATCAATTCTTTTTTTGTACAAGATGAGGATGGATCACCTTTAAAATTGGATATTTGAGGTTCTATTGGGGGATCTAATGGGTGAAGAAGATGACGGATCCCCTTTAAAATCGGATACATGTGGTTCTATTGGGGGATCTAATGGGCAAAGATGAGGACTGATCATCTTTGAAATCGATCGATGCTCGCCGAAATATAAGTAAATCAATCATTTTTTCTAAACGACATGAGGTCGGATCCCCTTTGAAATCGGACAACCACTTGTAGTTCAACCAACTACTTGCTGATCCGACGAACTAGGAAGTTGATTTCAGGAACTAATTAACGAAAGCGTCTGCCGATCGAGATTATGGGAGAAATTTGGGATCTTTCCTTTGGAATTGAAGGTGAAGATTTTCTAACTTTACGATGGTACTTTGGTCACACAAAAAAAAAAATATCAGAAAAGTAATGCAAAAAAACAACCAGATTTATTCCCAGCAATACGACAGAGTTGGGGGCCATTATGAAAAAAACCTCATTAAAAATTCTACAAGTTTTAGTATAAATCAGACCCTTGGCCCGAGGCCCGCCCCAATGAATCTAACGGGCCATTACAAGCTTAGCATCCCTATGCCTGGCCCGTTTTACACCCCCTATCCATTTTTAGTAGGGGGGTCCATCATTCAACAAATCATCAGCAGACTTTAATGTATCTGCCATTTTGCTGTACAAGTACCTAGATATATAATTGCATTTATTGGTTATCATCAATTGCTTCACGCCCTGCTTGTGAAAGATCTTTCTGGCACGTTTAGGACATCCACCACTAGGGCTGGCAATTTTGGACCCGACATGGCAGACCTGACACAAAGTTAGCGGGTCTGGGTCGGGTCTGGGTCAAGGTAAAACGGGTTCGGGTCAAAAACGGATCAGCACAATAGACCCGTTTAATAAACGGGTCGGGTCCGGGTTTAGGGTCTGGACACGGTAGACCCAGAAAGATCCGTTTAAAATTCAACGGGTCGTGTCGGGTCGGGTCGGGTATACCCGCAATCCGATACACTGTAATATATAGTACCAACGGGTCTATCGGGTCAGGTCGAGTCAAGTCGGATTGGGTCGGATCGGATCGGGTCAACTGAATAGACCCATGTGGTAAACAAGTCTTACCGGGTCTACCCGTTTATTACCGGATCGGGTACCGGTTTAGGATCTAGACACGATTAGTCAAACGGGTTGGGTAGGGTCTAGGGGTTTTGGATACGACCCGAAACTAGACACTACACCAACCCGACCGTTGACACCCCTACCCACCACAACTCGCACCTCTGTTTACCAATTCCAAACAATCACAAAGTACTCATCAGAAAACCCAAAAAATGGGACCACCTCACTGGCAGCTCCATGGCTCTCTCTCTCTCTCTCTCTCTCTCTCTCTCTCTCTCTCTTCTCTCTCTCTCTCTCTCTCTCTCTCTCTCTCTCTCTCTCTCTCTCTCTCTCCCTAACAAGTGAATCACACCCTAACGAGTGAATCTCACTCACTCATGATTGTACATTTCTTTAGACGGCTGTGATGCCGTCTGTGCCGATGGACGTTTAGACGTTTGTGATGTCGTCTGCGCTGATGGGCGTGCATCAAGTTCATCCGGGCATTGCTTGGGTTTCTTACTAATATAATACTAAAATAAAGCTCTCTCTTTCCCGTTGTGACACGTGGGCATCTTTTGAAGGGCCAGAATCCTTCTCCTAAGTGTGATGTCGCTCTCTCATAAATCCTATTGAAATCCTACTATAAAGATGATGAATATCCATTCAATGACATTTAATCCAAAAAGTTGATCACACTCACTTTAGATTGCAGATTTCTTTATACGGCTACGATGTCATCTGTGCCAATTGGTATGCATCAAGTTCATCCATTGTTGAACCCAAACTTTCAAGCAGGCCATGTTTGTTCCAAAATGGTGTGAGGTTATGGTTGACAAGAGTCAAGCATTAGAGGCTACAATTACTTGGACTCCCACCATCTTTCCCACTCACAAGGAACCAATTACTTGTAAATGGATCTATAAAATCAAATACAAATATGGTGCTACAATCGAGCATCTAATGGCACTGCTCCTTGCGATGAGATATAACCAAAAGACATGCAATTATCTCATCACCATCATGGTGTCAACAATGCTTTTCCTTAATGGTGGTTTGAAGGAAGAAGTTTATATCAATCTTCCTCCGGGATTTACTCGACAGGGGGAGCACAAGCAAGGAAGTTTGAATACATACCCAGACGGTCTCAAGCAACTTCTCGACGATGGTTCACTAATTTTTTTTTTTAGCAAGGCTCGAAGGGTCCTCACCCGTTTTTCCCCCTTTTCCCTTGACCTAGGGTTTCGCCTCTCCCCTCTTGACCTACTCGAGCACAGGAAATGGCTTCGAGAAGGCCAGGACCTCTGCTCGTGGCAACTTAGGGGTGGGATCTGGCCCCCCTACACCCCCCTTGTACATAGGGGCTCCTCCGGCGATCAGTGTTCTGTCCTCGTCACACCGGAGTCGCAGCGGCGTTCCTCGGCTTGGATTGGCGGCCCCCACGTCGCTTCGTGGACGTGGTTTCTCGCTGAAGGCAGCTGGAGTGTCTGATCTGTCCTCGGCCCTCCTGTTGGAGTCCGTTGTTTTTCAGGTCGGCTCCGCTGGCCAGTGGCATAGATCTAGGATCTGTGGTGACGACGACGCTTCAGTAAGTGGCTGCGGCTTCTCCTCTGTTGGCCAAGCTACTGGAGATGATATGGATTTTTTCTCTTATGTTCTCTGCCGGATGCAGTGGTGACGCAGGTGTGCGGTGGTTTCCGTCGAAGTGCGGGCTGTTATTGCCAGTGTGGCGAGTGGTTTTGTCCCGCCTAGTGGCCGTCTGTGATGTTCCGGCCAGGAGGCGGCCGGTGTAGCTCCCGCCGGGTGGTGGGGTTCCCTCCGGGTGGTGGGGTTCCCTTCTGCTTGCGCCGACATGTGGTACCTCGTGGGGGTCCGATTGTGACAACCCCCCCCCCCCCCCCCATTTACTCAATCTATACATTTCCAAATTAAACATATATATTGACAACCCCCTAAAAAAAATTTGGTCGCGTAGTCATCTTGTGGGCTTTATCTTTCTCAGCGAAAGCATACCTTACAAATTAAAGATATTGGCACCCACTTATTCTTTTCCTATGGAGCAGCATTTGAAAATATCCTTAAGTGACGGTGAATTACTCTGCTAACCTTTGCGTTACCGTTAATTCATTGGCCTGCTTCTTTATTTCTCAATAATCATGCCATCTATATAACATAGCACGTTGGTTTTGTGTTGACTAGACAAAACGAAAGCTGACTAGGACAAGCTGAAAGGGATAAAAATAAACCGAATGGATCTAAACATTCGTTCAAAAATCAACGCACGATCTCTATATCCCCGTCAACCAACTCCCTCCCCTTGGTTTCAAATCCCGACCCATTTAAACTGTACTTGTTAGGAGATGACGGCTAGGGTTTGGAGAGGAATAGAATTGTTCCATTGAGGGACTCAAGCCCATGCGGGGGCAGGCACACCGCTCCGGAATCAGTGAGTCCAGCTCATGCCAGTAGGCACTCATCTGACTGAAGAAGTCCTGAATGGTGCGCTCCCCCTGACGGGCAGACTGCGAGTCACAGATGAGCTGATGCCGGCGGGCGCCTCCGCGCGGGAGAAAACGGTCCCGGAGATACTCCCACATCGCGCGCGCTGTCGGAAGGCGGCCGATGGGAGCAAGGAGTGGACGAGCAACCGAGTCCAGGAGGTACGCCCTGATGGCCTGATCGTGGCGGCGCCACGTAAGAGCAGCAACGGTGATGGCGTGGTAGCAGTCGCTGCAGAAGACGCAGCACTGCTGGTGACAGAGGAGGAGCCGGAGTAGTCAGTGGGAGGAGGATCCTCGCCGGTGATGTGACCCCACAGATCACGACTGGAGAGGGCGGCCTCAACGGTGAGGGACCAGTCAGGCCAGTCGCTGGCCGATGACAACTGAAACGCGACCGCCTTCAGCGGTGGAGAGATCGCAACGACGGACGGTACGGCTGGAGAGGCCATGGAGAAGGATGTAGGGTGTCAGGGGGTGTCGGGGGGGCTAGAGGGGGATCGGGAGGGGCTGTAGGGTGTCGGGAGGGGATCAGGTGTGTCGGGTGGGCTGTGGAAGGGGAGAGGGGGGTCGGGTGGGCTGCCGGAGCAGAGGGAGAGGCTGACGGGGCAGAGGAGAAGGCCGGAGGGGGGCTGAGGGTCCTGCGGAAGGGGCGGAGGGGGGGCTGAGGGTGCTGCGGAAAGGGCGGAGGGGGCTGCCGGGGCAGAGGAGAAGGCCGGAGGGGGTCGGGTGGGCTGCCGGAGCAGAGGGAGAGGCTGTCGGGGCAGAGGAGAAGGCCGGAGGGGGGCTGAGGGTGCTGCGGAAGGGGCGGAGGGGGCTGCCGGGGCTGAGGAGAAGGCCGGAGGGGGTCGGGTGGGCTGCTGGAGCAGGGGAGAAGGCCGGAGGAGGGGTCGGGTGGGCTGCCGGAGCAGAGGAGAAGGCCGGAGGGGTAGAGGAGAGGCCGGAGGTGCCGCCGGAGGTGCTGCCGTCGCGCGAGAAACCCTAGAGCTCTGATACCATGTTAGGAGATGACGGCTAGGGTTTGGAGAGGAATAGAATTGTTCCATTGAGGGACTCAAGCCCATGTATATGTACATTAACAGTACTAAACCCCTAAAATCCCGGCCCATTTAAACTGCACTAAACTTGACTGTTCATCCTGTGATCTTTGTTCGCATCAACGACTATAAACCAACCTGCTAAAATTTCAACTGCCCCAAACCATCAGGTCGATCTCGAGGAATCCGTTCAAATAGAGAACGCTGTGATTGATCGATTATAGGGGGAGAGGGAGTTGGTCGCGCCGAAGGTGCCCGCTTCGTGCCAATTGGCATGGGCAAGGAAATGAGTATCCCTATGAATGCCGGTGTTGTCGTCGAAAGTGTTTTGTTGACGAAGACGTTCAGGTGTGTTGCCGCCAAAGGCGGCCCGCTGCAGTGCCGACAGATGTGTTGCCGCCGAAGACGGCCCACTGCAGTGCCAACAGACACGGGCATGCACTAATACATTACATAGTATGTGATAGGTGCTAGGCTATTAAAATTATTAAAACAAATGCTATTATTTAGTGTTTAACAACAATTACAAAATGACTAATTTGCAAAGTGAAATATTTGTTATGACAACTGTAGCAAATCAGTATGAATGAGGTTATATATATATATATATATATATATATATATATATATATATATATATATATATATATATATATATATATATATATATATATATATATATATATATATATATATAAGGAAAACGGAGTCTAGAGGTGCAACGTCGTTGCTGCACCTCAAGCATTGTTTGTCATAATAGAAGTTTTAGAATTTGGTTATTTTTGGTGGATGTGTTCTCTAGGGTAAGATGATCATCCTCACCAAAAACTAGTAAATTCTAAACCTTCTAGGGTCATCAAATGTTCGAAACATTTCGACCGTTCATTGTAACCGTTAATTTTACTGAGCTCATTTGATGACCCTAGAAGTTCTAGAATTTGCTGGTTTTTGGTAAGGATGATCACCTTACCCTAAATAACACACCCACCAAAAATTATCAAATTTTAAAACTTCTAGGGAGGGTAAACAAGCGAGAAGTGCAGCAATGATGCTACACCTCAGGTGCAGGCTACCTGCCCTCATAAGTAAACTCTAATATGCAAGTCAAACCCAATTTATCTAATTAAAAAGATTGGTATATACTAAGACAACTATAGCAAGCAAACTCTACTTATTTTATGATAATTTTTTGGGGGACTTGATGACAGTTCCCTGACAAAGAGATCAGTTTAAGAGGGATGACAACAACAAGTTGGTGTTGCACCAGGCCCCTCCGAACCACTGAAACCCCCCCCCCCCCCCCCCTCAACCCCCCTTCCCCTGCCGCCGCAGCTGGACCTAACCGAACCCCCTGCACCCTCCCCCACTGCCGCCGCCGAACCTAACTGAACCACCCCCCCCCCCCCCCCCAGCTAACGGAACCCCCCTCCCCCCCGGTCGACCGGACCTAATCTACAGGCCATGGGATGAACCCTAGACCTAACCGAATCCCCGCCGCCGCTGCCTTCGCCTCCACCGCTCGCGAGGTCGTTGGGGTTGAGGTCAAGGTCGCCGTGGTTGAGGTCGCTGCCGCCGGAGCCGCTCGCACCCGTCGCCCGCCACAGCTGCCGCTGTTGCCGGAGCCGGTAGTGCCCGCCGCCCCTACCGCTACCGCCGGAGCCAGTTGCGCTCGCCGCCCGCCGCAGCTGCTGGAGCCGCTCGCGCCCGCCACCCCTGCCATTACTCGAGAAAGAGGGGAGAAGAAAGGGGGGGTTAGTTTCAGGGCAGGAACCTTAGGCTAAACTGATCTCTTGTATATCCTTAGGCTACACCGATCTCTTTGTCAGGGACCTTACACACATTAGCCCTAATTTTTTTTACTTATGAAAGATGCGAGATTATGAGAGAAAGAACAATACCTTAGATAGAACACCCACAAAAAAATCAACACATTCTAAAACTCCTAGGGGTATCAAATGTTAGAATTCAAATTAACGATAAGAATGAACGGTCAATAAAACTTCTAGGAGGAGGGATGAGGAGGACAAAGGGGGGTAGGAAAAGGGATGAGGAATGGGGATGAGGAAGAAGATCAAAGGGGAGGGGGAGGAGAAAGAAGGGGAGGGGGAAGACGTGGGGGATTGGCTAGCAGTGGTGGGTTGTGGGCGACGGCATGCACACGGACAACAGAGGCAAAATGCGGGGGTGCCCTTTAGACTGAGGCTGCCTTTGGCAAAAGTGGGGGTGGCTCATAGATGGGGGCTACCAAAGGTATTTTTTGGGCTGTATATAGCCCCACCCTTGAAGTAAACCGTATCTTTTCGAGATGGGCTGGATGTCAAATGATCTTGTTGTTGGGACTGTAGCTTGAAAGCATCTGCCAAAAAGGGCTTTTTTATCACGTGAGGGTTTTGGTTCCATTTATCATTCTCAAGTCTTGTAAACCCACCAACCAAATGAAGCCTAACAAAAGGCCAAGGAGGATACTCGCCCATGGGGACGAGAGGCAATCCAACAATTTGTACCTTAATAAAAGCTCAAAAATCATGGTTTCTGCTTATCGAATCCGAATTGAAGTGGCTCGATGGCAAAGATGCTGATGTGGCAAATATGCTAATTGCTGACGTGGCTTGCTAGAAGGCGAAGGGTCTCGCTGAAGGCAAAGGATCCTATTATGTTCATTGAATCTGGCCAAGTATTTAAACCTCCCTACCGTTCGCTTCCCGCCTTTATGTTTTTAGAGGTGTCGAAAATTCTGAGGTTATATATAGGATCTCTAGGTGAAAACACATTTTTACCATTTTGAGAAATCCAGAGCTCGGACCTTTGTTTTTGAATTCTCCCTTCTTCAAGCTAGGTGTTCTGATGGCTTCTGAGGGTGCCTCCACTCCGTCTGTCCCCTCTGCCGGTGGGAAGCTAAAGATCACGCTCGTGCCTTCAATAAGCAGGGGTTCTGGCTTGAAGAAGGTGTCAGATGCTGCCTCGGTTGGATTGAGCGCCCCCATCGGAACTGGCAAGGGGATAAAGAGGCACAAAGACATGGCCTTCCCCACCGCCCCCAACAAGCCACTCACTATCCCGAAGATGCCATTCGTCCTTGGGCCGTTGATGCCCCTATCGGCGGAGACCATAACTGGATGGGTGGTTGGCCACCAGACAGCGGTGCAGAAGCACGAGGCCTGTGCTTCCATGATGAGGAAGGCTAGGGAGAAGGATGCGAGGCCGAGGATCGCTCAGATCCAGAACGTATTCGGCATCGACCCCCAGAAGATCTTCATTGCTACATCAAGCAAATAGACGATCATGGGCACTGTAATCTCGGTTGGCCAGATGAACTATGGCCTAAGGCTTCCCCTTCCATTGTTCACCTCAGTCTGCTCAACACTTCGGGGCTAGCGATGGGGTAGATAAGCGGCAATGCTTGGCGCATCATCTACTCCTTCTACCGGATGGAGTCAGATTGCCGTGAGGAGCTCAGGTCCTGCTACTCTGAGATCCTCGAAGGCGATGAGCCCCGAATCGAATTGGGGTACTTCTTCTTCCACTACAAGTGGACTTTGGGGAAGGATAGGGCCTTCGCCCATCTGGTGGGGGGGTCTGCTCTCCGCTTAATCTAGGAGACCTTGCAGTCGGACAAGAACTACACCAATTGGCCTATATCGATCTGGGGAGTGTGGACTCCTCTATCTGTGCCATTAATGGAGAGGAAGGATCTCTTGTTCGAGATAATGCCCTACCAATGGAGTGGCGATCATGCTTATACCCCCGAGAGCGACGTTGCATTTGACAACCTCTTCCTCGAGCTGATGTGCAGAAGTCGCTCGTGGAAGCAGTTTAAATGTTGTCCAGTGCGTTAGGGCCTCGCCAACCCGATGCACAAGTCAAAGGACAAATTCGAAGACAATGATACCTAGTACTCAGAGTACGAGGACGACGGTGTCAAGTCTCTGCCTCTGTCCTTGACGATCGAGAGGCCTCGCAAGGTGGTGGTGCTAAAGATGTTCCCCACCAAGATGTAACATCCACCCCAAACACACAAGATATTGTCCGATTTGCTCGTGCTCGCACGAGAACTCCCCAGGGTGGTCACCCATCCTAGTACTACTCTCGCCCGAGCATGCTTAACTATGGATTTCTTAGGAAATTCATAGCGGTGCATGGTTTTAAAACATGTCTTCTATATTTGAGGGGATAAATTATATAAGTAGCTCAGGATCTTCTTCTCTCCAGGTAATATGGGACTAACTCATTGGTTTTGGACATCTCACCTCGCCTCACCTCATCCATCTTGGCATCACAGCCTCATGAGTCTTGGCTCTTGGTTCTTGGCCTATTGGATCTTGGTCATCACACAAGAGGGCAAAGAGCACCCCCTCCAAGAGGATCAATGTCAGTCGAAAGCAGCTGGCACGAGGAAGGAAGCCCCTGACAAAGATGCCCCAGGCTGCTCCTGCTAACACACTACCAACCCCAGGTGGTACCTCGTCGACCCCTGGTGAGGAGGGCTCCTTATCTGAGGGGTTCGACGAGTCGGGGGGGGGGGAGGAAGAGGACGAGGCAGTGGTAGACGAGGACGAGCCTAAGGGCGAAGGGGGGTTCGATGATAGCCCAAGACTCAGGCTATCGCACTCCTCCAGGCCATGGCAGCCTGGACTCCAAAGCTTGGCAGCTGAAAAAGGAGATGAGGCATCTAAGCCCTGGGCACCAGGCTGAGTCGAAGTATGACTTCGACCACATGAAGAAGGGCCCAAAGACCAGGAGATATGTGGTGAGGGAGCTCACACCTCCGCTAGATGCTTCTTTGATAGACGTCGACGCCGGCACTTCAACGCCAAAGCCGGTGGGCATTGCCGCGACTGCGACACTTGCTGCCCTGCTGGAGCAGAAGAGGGCAATGGAAGCAGGGGCAGGTGAGGACCGCTCACCAAGGTCTCCCTCACCATCACCAAGGTTGCTCGAGGGGCCACCTCAGGTGACTTCTCCCATGCGGCAGCCGGACCCTATTGGTCCTTCTAGTGGTTCACTAGACAGATCGTCGCTCCTGGAGCTTTCGAAGAAAGGTGTGGTAAATTCTAACTCTCGAAGTTTCAAATTTGATAGTTGATTGACATGTTTGTTTTGTTGTTGACATAGGCACAACTTTACCTCCCAAGTACTACGAGTTCGGCCGTGCTGATCTCAATTAACCAGCCCCTGTGCTGAAGAGGATAGCCGGAGTCTTTGATGAGCCGCACGACACTATCACAAGCCACACTGAGGGGATGGTAAGTGTTGCAATTAAAGAATCCTGAAAATTCCATTGCCTTGGCACTTGACTGGTTTTGATTCTTATTTATAGGTCATCTCCTTGATGCGGGTGGTAGAAAAGAGTGCTCGATCCGATAGCAGGACCGATACTAATTTGGAGATCGCCAAACTCAAGGAGGAGTTGTGGGAGGCTAATGAAGCTTTGGCCAAGTAGGGGAAGGCCATGGCCGAGCAGGAGAAGTGCTTGTCTTAGGCTCGTAAAGAGCTGAAGAAGGCCCAAGACAGCACCTCGGACTCCAAGAGGGTGAATGCGGAGTTGTCTCAAAAGAAGGAGAAGCTGAAGGCGATACTTGATGAGGTAGCTCTTCGAGACTCAATGACGAAGTCAGGTAGCTGACAGTGAACTGCACCAGCTTGCAAGAGACTATCGATGGAGCGTTGGCGGTTCTACGCCAGATGTTTGGCTCATCATCGAGCAAGCCTGCTGCGATCAAATCCTCATCAAATTAGAAGTCGAGTAGGCAGTAGCCACTCTTTCTCCACTTTTGTAAGCCCGAGACCACTCTTGTACCCCCTTTTTGATGCAATAAAGCAATAGTTTTACTTCATTTGTTTTCTTTCTTGGTTTGTATGCTTCAAATGTCTATTGAATGTCTTGTAATTAAATGATGATCGAAATGTCTGAATGTTGGTATTTCGAACTTGATAATTAGATCCTTTGGCTTGTTGAATTTGTTGAAGCGTTGAACGCATCAGACTTTATCTTCAAGTGCCAAGGGATGGACCTTGGGCTTGTTGAATGTGCCAAAGCGTTGAACACTTTGAAGATTGTCTTCAAGTGCCAAGGGCTGGACTTTGTGGGCTTGTTGAATGTATCGAAGCGTTGAACGCATTGGACTTTGTCTTCGAGTGCCAAGGCTAAACCTTGGGCTTATTGAATGTGCTGAAACATTAAACACTTCGGACTTTATCTTTGAGTGCCAAGGACTACACCTTGGGCTTGTTGAATGTGCCGAACCGTTGAACGCTTCAGACTTTATCTTTGAATGCCAAGGGTTAGACCTTGGGCTTGTTGAATGTGCTGAAGCGTTAAATGCTTCAGACTTATTGATGATGGAGGATAGAATTCGGAGTATTTAGCGTAGCACCTTAATGCAGGTTGACCTAGTCAAAGCGTCATTTCAGTCGAACTATCGGGACATGTAGCTTTGTACTGCTGCAAATTAGTCGGTCGTGTCGTAACCTGAACCAAACTAACTACGACGAGGCATGGGAGCATGAGTTCTCACATAACTCGGGAGCATATGCGACACTGGTGATTCGGAGTACTTGGTGTAGTGTCTTAATACCGGTTGACCTAGGCAAAGTTTCATTTCAGTCGAACCTGGCATCGAGACACATAGCTTTGTACTGGTACAGGTTAATCGATCATGTCGCCAACCAGACCAAACTAACTACGGTGAGGCATGGGAGTATGAGTTCTTACATAAATCGGGAGCATGTGTGATGCCGGTGATTCGGAGTACTCGACGTAGTGCCTTAATGCCGATTGACCTTAGCGAAACATCGTTTCAGTCGAACCTAGCACCGAGACATATAGCTTCATATTGCTGCAGGTTAGTTAGTCGTGTCGCAACCCAAATCGAATAACTGTGGCAAGGTGTGGGAGTATGAGTTCTTACGTAACTCGGGAGCATGTGCAACTTCAGTGATTCAGAGTACTCGACGTAGTGCCTTAATGCCGGTTGACCTAGGAAAAGTATCGTTTCAGTTAAACCTAGTATCGGGATATGTAGATTTGTATTGCTGCAGGTTAGTCGGTCGTGTCACAACCTGAACCGAACTAGCAGCGACGAGGCACGAGAGCATGAGTTCTTACGTAACTCAGGAGCATATGCGACGCCAGTGATTCGGGGTACTCGATGAATTGCCTTAATATCGGTTGACCTACGCGAGGCACCGTTTTAGTCAAACCTGGCACCAGGACAAGTAGCTTCGTACTATTGTAGGTTAGTCGGTCGTGTCACAACCCGAATTGAACTAACTACGGTGAGACATAGGAACAATAGTTTTTACATAAATCAGGAGCATGTGCGACGCCAGTGATTTGGAGTAATCGGTGTAGTGCCTTAATACCAGTTGACCTAGGCGAAGCATCATTTCAATCGAACCAGATATTGAGACACGTAGCTTTGTACTGCTGCAAGTTAGTCGGTCATGTCGCAACTCGAACCGAACTAACTACGACGAGACATGGGAGCATGAGTTCTTACGTAGCTCAGGATCATGTGTGATATCGGTGATTTGGAGTACTAGGCATAATGCCTTAATGTCGGTTGACCTAGGCGAAGCACCGTGTCAGTTGAACCTGGCGTCGAGACATGTAAATTTGTACTATTGCAGGTTAGTCAGTCGCGTCGCAACTCGAACCAAACTAACTACGGTGAGGCACGAGAGCATGAATTATTACGTAACTCGGGAGCATGTGCAACACCGATGATTCATAGTACTCGGTGTAGTGCCTTAATGCCAGTTGACCTAGGTGAAGTGCCATTTCAGTCAAACCTGGTGTTGGGACATGTAGCTTCGTACTGCTACAGGTTAATCGGTTGTGTCACAATCTGAACCGAACTAACTGCAGCGAGACACAGGAGTATGAATTTTTACGTACCTCAGGAACATGTGTGATGCCAATGATTCAAAGTACTTGGCGTAGTGCCTTAATACTGGTTTACTTAGGCGAAGCACCGTTTGAGTCGAACCTAGCGACGTAGCTTCGTATTGCTGCAGGTTAGTCGGTCGTGTCGCAACTCGAACCGAAAGCTCCTCGAGCCACCTAGCTTTATATTTTCCAAAGCTCCTTGAGCCTTTGAATTCACTAACTTTGAAAAAAGTAGAACTACTCTCGATAGACAGAGGAGTGCTTATACAAGTAGATAGAGGATGAAGTATGGCTTAACTAGAGGTTAATTACCAGAATGCTCAAGGAGCTTTGGAAAACAGAAAGTGGAATGGGGAATAATAAATTCCGATCTGGAATATTTACAGGATCTGCTATTTATAGAGATTTGAAAATATCTGGGGTTTCGGTAAATATCCAGGGAGATTTACTAGACCCCAGATAGTCTCCGTGGGCCCCCGGTAAGGTTGGCGGATCCCACCGTCATCTCATGGACCCCAGGTAGGGCTGGTGGATTCCACCATCATCTCCATGTACCCCAGTCTAGGCTGGCGAGTTCCACCGTCAGACATTAGCCAAATTTTGCACCATAAAATGCTATAACATGCAAAATTTTCAAATCATGTGCATCCTTGATGGACTCCGGGGCCCTATGTACGTCGGCACCGGCTACCTCTTCTACTGCTACACCCTCTACGGATTCACCCCACCCCAGGTCAATGAGTATATCGGGCTCTTAAGCCAGTACAAGCACCGCACGACACCTCTCAGGAAGCCGGGGTCATTGAGCGGCGACACCGCCAAGGTGCATCCCCTTCTAGCAACGCAATCGGACCTCCACCTGCCGAGCAAGTTTGGGACTCCACCATGCTGACAGACTCCATACACATCATAGAGTTATCGGGGCGCCCGCTCGCCGACTACCCATCGGTGAAGAACGACCGACCGTCTGGTGCACTACTTATACCCTGACCGTCGCTCGATATACCCATCATCTTCACTGATAGGTGTGTTCCGAGAGAAGCGGCTGGGGTACGATCACACAAGAAGGCAGGGGCCATGAATGCCCTAGTTTGCGCATTTATGTCCTCTCCAACAGTCCCTTCATCTTGAACTTCGATTGCGACCATTATATTTACAACTCGATGGCCATCTAGGAGGGCATGTGATTTATGATGGACCGTGGTGGTGATCGCATCTGCTATATATCCAGTTTCCCCAATGTTTCGAGGGTATTGACCCCTCTGACCGCTACCCCAACCACAACACTGTCTTCTTCGACGGCAATATGTGTGTCCTCGATGGACTCCACGGCCCCATATACGTCACCACCGGCTGCCTCTTCCACCGCTACACCCTCTACGGCTTCACCCCACCCCGTGCCAATGAGTACCTCAGGCTATTAGGCTAGCACAAGTACCGCACAATATTGCCCAAGAAGCTGAGTCACCGGCAACAAAGCCATCGAGGTGCTACCCCTCATGACAATGCACCCGGACCTCTGCTTGCCGAGCAAGTTCGGGAACTCCACCATGCTAACAGACTCCATATCCGTCGCAGAGTTCCAAGGGCGCTTGCTCGTTGACCATCCATCGGTGAAGAATAACTGACCGCTTGGTGTGATTCTTTTTTTCATGATATATGTATAAGTATTTGTATGCATTTTTATATTACTTATTATCATTCTCTATACATTTTAAAAAGCAAATTATAGGACAAAGTATTACTTGTCCTTATATAGTTTAGAGTATCAATTGAACATAGTCAGAATATCAATTAAATTGCACTAGTAATAATTATAAATTTTTGGTATAGATTGCTTTTGAATTGTTATAAAAAATAAAAATATGAGAAATAACAAACCAAACATGATTGAGTGAAAATTATTCAAAATAACAAGTATTACATGTTTTTATATAGTTTAGAGTATCAATTGAATATAGTTGGAGTATTAATTGTATTGCAATAGTAATAATTTTGTTATTTTAGTGTAGATTGTTTCTAAATTTTGTCTTCATAAATTTAGACATGCATGAGTGAAAAATCACTAAAATATGAAAAAAATTATGATACTATGGAGTATTGTATACTTACCAGAATTATAGAGTATCAATTCAAAAAAATAGAGTATTAATTATAATTCATTAGGAATTATCTTTTTGATAGTGTATTTATATTTGTATAAATTTTTATATTACCTATTATTTTTTATCCATATATTTTAAAAATCAAATTAAATTATATGAACCATTACTTGTGTTCCTGTAGTTTAGAGTATCAATTGAGTTGCAATATTAACAAATATGTTTTTTTGTTCAGATTGCATCTAAATTGTCACCAAAAAATAAAATTATAAAAAATAACTAGCATTATTTGTGTTCATATAGGTTAGTGTCAATTGAACATAATTAAAGTATCAATTAATTATGTTACAATAGTAACAATTATATTTTTAAAATACAGATTGCATCTGAATTTTATTTTCATATAATATATTCATGAATGTGTAAAAAAATTACTTAAATATGATATTTTGGTCAAAATCCGACACGAAAAACATGTCCGAGTCGGGATTGGATTTTGTACATACATTGTTGTCCTCATATTATAACCATCTAGTTGGGGCCAATTATGATTCCACATTCGAAACTTGGTGCAATGGATAGGTAGGACTTGAGTTTGTTCAAAAATTCTATACAAAATTATAGTTGAATAGCTTTCTTTACATAAAAAATAGATGTTATCCTAATTTTAATTCCGATCAGATTCTATGAAGACATAGAGGATTCGATGAGGATTCCAACGCAACTGAAATGATCGGATTTCATCGAGAATCAAAAAAAGTGATGATATTTTGAACATGGTAAGAAAGTAATATTTTTTTTCAATTTAGTGGCACGATCCATAAATTAAATAATTTCGTAGGAATATTTTGGTCAGGTGTAGGCTCCCGTAATTTTGATTGTTTGATCAGCATACAGCATTCGATTTGACCCAAAAGAGAATTTTTGGCCAACTATAGTATTCTGTTTGACCCAAAAGATGGTTTTTGGTCAGTTGTATCTAGCTATAGCATTTCATTTGATAGCATAATAGTGTAAATCTTAGATCAAATTAAAAATGTGCGGAGGGGTTGTAAATCAAACGAAACTATTGTTGGAACTAGTGCTTAAAAGCATCTTCTATAAAGGGCTTTTCACCAACTCCCTTATAAATAAATAACCGAGGGATAAAATGAACATTTTTTTTAAAAAAAAAAAGGAAGCAAGGGAGAGACTTAATTCTAAACCCAACAAACACAATAGTTTATCGTAATACATGGTTAGTTCGAAATAGGAGTGCAACTTGGGTCGGGTTGGTTCGGGTTTGAGCCACCCGAAACTGAACCGAACTAGTTCGGTTCTACCATATTGAAACCCAAACCAACCCAACTCACACTAAGGCTCAGTCGGTAGTTGGTCTAAAAAAATAATGACCATCAGTAATTTACTAGCAAGTTGGAGTTTCACATTATTGGGCTTTAGGCTTTAGCTAAACGTTGAGTCCTCTTGGTAGTTGGCTCAACGTTAGCAAACAATTAACTGTACTCGTGTGCTAGTGTGATGTAGCCCAAAAGTCCAAACCCGTGACATATATATACGTATACTAATATATATGAGATGGGTTCTCGGATTGGGTCGGGTCTATCCAAGCCCCAATCCGGAACCGACCCGTATTCAATCGGGTCTACAAAATTTAGAACCGAACCAATCCATTTGGTCAAAATACCCGAACCAACCCGACCCATTTAGGTCGGGTTGGGTCGGTTCTCCGTTTTACCCGACCCAAGTTCCACCACTAGTTTGAAGGGCCTTAGAGTAATAAGCCCTTGAAATACTCTATTGGTTCGAAATTTCCCGGTATTCAGGGTTCCCGTCACTCGCGGTAAGGATAAGCAGACCCGCACTGGTAGTCGGGGTCCCGCCAAGTTTTCTCTCACGTAAGCAAATCCGTGATTTTAAAAGCTCGAGATTTGCATTAATAATGGGGTTTGTGATCGGTATTAGGAGGTGGGGGGGTCTCTGTATCTGCGCATCTATATATAGTTCTTCAATGCTCTGTTCTTGGAGGCAGGGAAGAACCCTCTGCTTCGCTTCGGTGGCGACGAGCCCAGTTCCGGTGATCGGAATCCGAGGGAAGAGGCGATGAGAGTGCTGGATGTCCTCCGCCGTGACGCGGGCGACGAGATCGAAAGCCCCCCAGAAAGCAACAGGGGTCGGAGGAGGAGAGGAGGCCTCGCCCCTCGGTCCCTGCTCTCTCGATGCCTTGGATCCTTCCAGAAGCCGCCGCCAGGCGGAGGAGGGGGAGTGGGGCGCCGGGTTCGGTTCCCGAGGTACCGTTCGGATAAGAGGAGGAAGGGGGAGAAGGGAGAGGGGGAAGGCGAGGGAAGAGAGGAGATGATCTGTCCATCTGTCGTGGGACCGGCGGCGGAACCAGGCGGAGCTGAGGCCGCGCCGTCTCTAGAGTCGGGGGCCATGGAGGAGGGCAGGGTTGGTGCTGGGGCAAGCGGCTCAGCGGAGCCCTCTGCCTCTTCAGGTACCGAGGAGTTTTCCATCCCACTTAATTTCTTTGTCAAATTACAAAAACCTCCCCTGAACTATAACCCGCATTTCATATTGGTCCATCAATGAACAATTTGATCCCTGAACTTTGCTCTGTCTGCATTTAGCTCCCTCTGTCAACTTTTATTCCAAAAATTTCCTTGTCCTAGTAAACATAAATTAAATATTCTATAACAACTTTGAGTTTTATCAAAAAATAATAAGGGTATTTTTGGGATAAAAAGTTAATGGAGGGGGCTAAATGCAGATGGAGCATAGTTCAGGGTTCAAATTGTTCAAAAATAAAGTTGAGGGACCAATATGAAATATGGTGTATAGAATTTTGTAATAAGTGCAATTATCAGCCACATTCACAAGCCTTATTTCTAAGTATGGGGAAGATTATGTCTAAAGGAAGGAACCATCAATGTTTCCAAACATTTTATGAGCAACTCTCAACATTATGTCAGCCCTCTATGAAATTGTGTGAATTCTTGGCCAAGGTAACTTGGTCAAGAGAAGGGTGATGCCAAGAAACGAAAGGCCATTTGGACTGTATAAGACGTCCCTCGTGTTTGGTTGCATAATTTAATTTCATGCAACAATGAGGGCGGCCGAATGGAGTAACAACTTTTTTATGAAAACCAATCATTCCATTGACATTTAGGCTGTGTTTGGTTAATGGAATCGTGTTCGACCGACTTTTGAGTTTGAAGATGATCCTGTTAGCACTCGACTCTTTTCTTGCTTTTGCATATGGATCAATTCTCTGCACTCTTATCCCGTAGTTAGCATTTGATGATATTTTTCGCATGTTTTGTTGGCGTTAATCTGTGTTGGAGGATTAGTCCCACCTCGATAAAGTAGAGGGTGGAAACGATCCTTATATGTATGATGGGATCTCATCTCAATACCTGGGTTTTGGGATAGAAGAAATCTCACATGGTATCAGAGCCTAACCATATCACTCACCTGCCGGCTGCCGGGTGTGATCCCCACACATCTATCATCCACACGACAAGAACCACAAAAAGATTAGCCTGCACATGAGGGGAGTGTTGGAGGATTAGTCCCACCTCGGTAAATTAGAGGGCGGAAAGATCCTTATATGTATGATGCGACCTCATCTCAATACCTGGGTTTTGGGATTGAGGAAATCTCACAATTTGTTTTCGACTTCTTCTATGTATTACTTTACTTAGTTCGGATTCGCTTCTCATCAAGAACTATGGCATCACTTTCCCATAATTCATTTATTTTAATTATAAACTCTTTTAAAAATGCCCTCTTTTTAGTTAGAATAGTTCTTGATTGGCATTGCATTTATTTACTGGAAAGTTCCTGATTTTTTCCAGGAAGGTGGCCTGAGGAGGTCTCTTTCAACTTATGTATAGGGTGGGGTCTGTTCTTTCTCCTGGCCAAAACCTCAACTGAACTCAATAAGATGATAGAAGTGCAGAAACATATGGAAATTCTCCTCAAAGACATTAAGGAAGGAATTCGAAGGCAGGATGCCGCTTCTAGCTTCACAGCGTCGAATAATAATCCTGTTTCTTCCAATTCAAATTGCTTTCTTGATGAAAGTACAAGTAATCATGTTTTATTCCAAAATGATGGAGCATCACACCATTTGGGAGCTCATGGTGACATGGAACCTGATAGGCAGTCAAAGTGTGGGACAACTTTTATGAAGAAACAGTGCCAGAAGATGAATCGATTGGAGGTGGAGCTTGAAGTTGAATTAGAACGAATGCGGCTCAACTTGGAGGGAGAGAATTCATTTGAACTGCCACAAACACACAGGATGGAGGTATTCTTCTTTTCAACATAGTATTCATTTTGTCTAATAAGTGAATTAGAGAAAAGCAGTGTTCAAAAAGACTCAAAAGTTCACCGAGTCGAGTAACTCGATGACTAGACTCGGGCGACTCAGTATATATATATATATATATATATATATATATATATATATATATATATATATATGGACTGGGATCCGTTGACAACCCAAAATGGGAGGTAAATTTACCTCCCATTTTAAACTTGATTCAATCGGTGGATATAGGTTTCCGAATTTGCTGATTTTTTGTGAGGAGGATCAACATGGCAAGTTAATCATCCTCACAAAAAATCAGTAAATTCGGAAACTTATAAGGGCGTCAAATGTGTTATTCAAATTAACGGTTCAAATAGACGGTTCAGAAAAGCTTTTAACATTTGGCACCCTTAGAAGTTTCAGATTTTGTTGATTTTTTGTGAGGATGATCAACTTGCCATAGTGATCATCCTCACAAAAAATCAACAAAATCTGAAACTTCTAAGGGCACCTATTGAATCAAGCTTTTCTGAACCGTCTATTTGAACCGTTAATTTGAATAACACATTTGACCCCTTATAAGTTTCAGAATTTACTGATTTTTTGTGAGGATGATCAACTTGCCATGTTGATCATCCTCACAAAAAATCAGCAAATTCAGAAACCTCTATCCAACGATTATGGCGAGTTGTAAGTGGAAGGTAAATTTACCTCCCATTTTGGGTTGTCAACAGATCCCACCCCTATATATATATATATATATATATATATATAGAGAGAGAGAGAGAGAGAGTGGTGTGTTACGTTGCGCTGTGCGCTGCCTCGGTGTGAAAATGTGCTGCGCGATTCCGGTCGTCCGATCGCCCGGATCGGCTGCGAACCCACGCGTTTACCCCGGCCGGTCTAATCCCGTGCAGCGCACCCCCGCCCGGTCGTCCGATCGCGCGAATCGGCTGCGAACCAGCGCGAATTCCCCCGCCTGACCGTACGATCGTTCGGTTCGATTCCCGACCGTTGGATAGATGGGAATCGAACTTACCAAAATCATTTTCGTTGTTACTATAGCGGCTACAGTAACAGCGAAAACCATTTTCGACTGTTCGATTCCAATCGATCCAACGCACAGCACGATTGTTATGTTCGTTCGATTCACATCCGTTGGATCGATGGGAATTGAACGAACCAAAATGATTTTCGTTGTTACTGTAGCCGCTACAGTAACAGCGAAAATGATTTTGATCTGTTCGATTCCCATCGATCCAACGGTCGGGAATCGAACCGAACGATCGGACAGCCGGGCTGGGGTGCGCTACACGGGATCAGACGGGCGGGGGAATTTGCACAGGTTCGCAGCCGATCCACGCGATCGGACGGCCGGGCGGGGGTGCGCTGCACGGGATCAGACGGGCCAGGGAAAACGCGCGGGTTCGTAGCCGATCCGCGCGATTAGACTGCCGGAATCGCGAAGCGCATTTTCACGCCGGGGAAGCGCACAGTGCAACTTAACACACCTCATATATATATATATATATATATATATATATATATATATATATATATATATATATATATATAATGAGAGAGAGAGAGAGAGTTGTTACAGTGAGCTGTGGGCTGCCGGGGGGGAAAGTGAGCTGCGGGTATTTTGACCCCCCAAGAAGTTATGGAATTTGATGAAATTTGGTGAGGTTGTTGCCTACGATAAGATGATCATCCTCACCAATTTTCATCAAATTCCAAAACTTCTAAGGGGGTCAAATGGTCAAAACAATTTTAACGGTGAGATAACTCTTCTATGAGATAACTTTGAGAAACCTATCTAGAGGTTTTAGAATTTGATGAAAATTGGTGAGCATGCTCTCTACGGTAAGTTGATCATCCTCACAAAAAATCATTAAATTCTAAAACCTTTAGAGGCATCAAATACACAATTTAAATTATTGATTTTAATGGATGGTTGATAAATCTTATAACATTTGATGCCCTTAGAGGTCTTAGAATTTTATGATTTTTTGTGAGGATAATCAACTTGCCATAGAGAGCATACCCACCAATTTTCATCAAATTCTAAAACCTCTAGATAGGTTTCTCAAAGTTATCTCATATATCTATAATGCGGCATGCGATAAGTGCGGCACCGCATAGTAGCCGTCTGATGCATCGCATGTACGCAACGCATGCATCAGACGGCTGCGATGCAGTGCCGCACGTACCGCATACCGCATTATAGCATGCCTCATATATATATATATAGATATATATATATATATATATGGGGAGGGATACTCTCACTAATGGCCTCTTACAAATTAGCATTACTAATGATCCCAGCCATCCATTTCGATCTGACGGATGGCTGGGATTATCCCTCCCCTCCAGCCTACGACTCCGGCAGCCCCCTTCCCCTCCGGCCCCCTCCCGTCCGGCGCCCCCTTCCTCTCCGGCCCCCTCCCGTCGAGCGCAGCCCCCTCCGGCTCCGGCCCCGACCTTCCCCTCCGGCTCCGACGCCGATCGCACCAGCCCCGACCCCCCTCCCGATCTTCATCCCCGACATCGGCAGCCCCGATTTCAGCGCCGGCAGGTGGGGGGGTCGATTTCAGCGCCGGCAGGTGGGGGTCGTGAGGGGTGGGGCTGCCGGAGTTGGAGGCCGGAGGGGAAGGTCGGGGTCGGGAGGGGGATCGGTCGGGGCGTGGGGGCTGCCGGAGTCGGAGGCCGGAGGGGAAGGTCGGGGTCGGGGGGTGTGGGGGGGTTTAGTTGATCAAGAGAGAGAGAGAGAGGGAGGGATAATCCCAGCCATCCATCAGATCGGAATGGATGACTGGGATCATTAATAATATTGATTTGTTAGGTGGTCCTCCCGACCACCTAACACGCTAGTCCTCCCTTCAATTTGGGTGCCACATGGCACATTTTAACCATATTTCTTTTTATGGATGGTCATCCATTCTACTTAGATCAAGATTTTAAAAAAAATTCTTAAAAAAAAACTTAAAACAACCCGATCAACGGTCGATAAATTTAACGGTAAACTGTAGCGTGTAAATAGCTCTTGATATGGTTAATTTAAAAATGCCACTTGCCTTTTTTTTTCCAAATTTTTTTTTATGATCATTGTTAGGAGGGATGTACCCACCTTGACCAACCCCCAACCCCGATAAAAAAGTGCCATATGGCACCCAAATTGAAGGGAGGACTAGCGTGTTGGGTGGTCGGGAGGGCCATTTTCCCTATTCCCTATATATATATATATATATATATATATATATATATATATATATATATATATATATATATATATATATATATATATATATATATATATATATATATATATATAGGGCTGGGTTCATATGACATGTCATAGGGAGTACCCTATGACATATGGTGAATTAGTAATGCTAGAATGTTTAGAATGTGCTGAATTTTTTTGAGGGTGATCACCTTACCTTAGATAGAATGTCCACAAAAAATCAAAGCATTCTAAAACTTGTTGGGGCATCAAATGCTAGAAGCTTTATCGGCCATCCATTTTAACCGTTAAATTGAAAATCATATTTGATGCCTCTAGAAGTTTTAGAATGAGCCGATTTTTTGCGGGGGTCCTATCTAAGATAGGGTGATCATCCTCATAAAAATTCAGAACATTCTAAGTATTCTAGGGTTACTAACTCACCATATGTCATAGGGTACTCCCTATGACATGTCATAGGAACTCATTTCCCATATATATATATATATATATATATATATATATATATATATATATATATATATATATATATATTCCCCTAGTCGCAATTGTTGACTTTTAACGCACACGTGGCATCCTCTCTATTCAATTACACCATTTGAATGGTGAAATCGATTTCACCAAACCCATTACCATATATATATATATATAGGGGCATGCTATAATGCGGCATGCGGTAAGTGCGGCACCACACCGCAGCCGTCTGATGCACCCGCTGTGTGCATCGCATGCACACAGCGGTGCATCAGACGATTGTAGTGTGGTGCCGCACTTGCCGCATTATAGCATGCCCATACATACATATATATATATATATATATATATATATATATATATATATATAGAGAGAGAGAGAGAGAGAGAGGATACGGGGTATAGTTTGGCAGCCTATTTCGACAAAATGGGTAGTCGCCCATTTGATGCCTCTAGGAGTCTTAGAATGTGCTGATTTTTTGTGATCATATGCATCTTACCTATAAAGCACGGATACTTCAAAATACATGACGTACCCGTACCGGATACGTATCGGACACGGATACGGCCCGGATACGGCTCAGATACGTGTCCGATACGTTTCGGGCGTATCCTGGATTTAAAAATGCCAGGATACGGCCTGGATACGGCCCGGATACGGGAGGCATACGGGCCGGATACGGGAGGGATACGGCTGACCGGTTTGGGCTTGGGTTATCGAGTTTGGGTTTGGTTAAAAGTTAAACTCAAACCCAAACCCAAACCCAAACCCACTGTCCCACACTAAAAGATTTAAGGATAAATTGCACAAAGACCCCTATAGTTTGACCGATTATTACTTACACCCCCTCATGTTTAAAACCCTACAAATGCCCCCCCTGGAGGGGGTGCAAGTGATATGTTTTTCAAACTGTAGGGGGTCTATGTGTAATTTATCCAAAATTTAACCCCACCCCACCCTGTTTTCTGGATCGAGCGAGAAGAGAGGGAGAGCAGAGAGGCAAGCGTCCGCCCGCGCCCGTTGTCTGTCGTTCGTCGTCGCCCGCCTGATTGCAGCCGTCCGCCGTCCGTGCCAAACTACAGCCGTTAGCCGCCCGTCCGTCGCCCAGCTGCAGTCGCCCATCGTCCCCCCGCACCCGTCCGCTGCCCGATTGCAGCCGTCCGCTGTTCGCCCGTCTCTCTCCATCATAGCCCCATATCTCTCTCTCCCTCCCTCTCTCTTTCTTTCTCTTTCTCGCTCTCCCTCACAGTCCTATTTGCAGGCTTTCTTACCTGCCGTCAGGATCTGCAGATATGCAATAAGATCGATAAAAAACAGTGATAAAATATTAAGCCAATTATGAAAATTTTATTAAATTTTTTTCAAAAAACAGTGATAAATTATAGCAATTAATATTTTGTTTATATTGAATATGCAACAACCTGTGCTTCTATATTGAATATGTTCTTTATGATGCATTCTATCAATTAATAGTTCTATAAATTAATAATTTAGTATTTTATTTAAAATAAATATTTTAAAAATAATAATTTATTGCCGTATCCGTAGCCGTACCCGTATCGTACTTTTTTAAGATTTGCCGTATCGCCGTACCCGTATCGTATCGTACCCGTATCCCGTATCCGTATCCGTATCCGTGCTTCTTAGCATCTTACCTTAGATAGAACACCCACAAATGTTATATTTCAGATTAACGGTTACAACGGACGTTCAATAAAACTTCTAACATTTGATGCCCCGAGGAGTTTTAGAATGTGCTGATTTTTTGTAGGTGTTCTATCTAAGATAAGGTGCTTATGCTCATAAAAAATTAGCACATTCTAAAACTCCTAAGGGCTTCAAATGGGTGGCTGCCCATTTTGTCGAAATAGACTGGCAGTTCATTTCCCGTTTCCTATATATATATATATATATATATATATATATATATATATATATATATATAATGAGGGCAGGGTTCCTATGACATGTCATAGGGAGTACCCTATGACATATGGTGAATTAGTAATGCTAGAATTTTTAGAATGTGCTGAATTTTTTTGAGGGTGATCACCATACCTTAGATAGAATGTCTACAAAAAATCAAAGTATTCTAAAACTTGTTGGGGCATCAAATGCTAGAAGCTTTTATCGGCCATCCATTTTAACCGTTAAATTTAAAACCATATTTGATGCCTCTAGAAGTTTTAGAATGAGCCGATTTTTTACAGGGGTCCTATCTAAGATAGGGTGATCATCCTCATAAAAATTCAGAACATTCTAAATATTCTAGGGTTACTAACTCACCATATGTCATAGGGTACTCCCTATGACATGTCATAGGAACTCATTTCCCTATATATATATATATATATATATATATATATATATATATATATATATATATATATATATATATATATATATATATATATATATATATATATCCCTGAGTCAGGCAGAGTTAGCCTGAGTCAAGTCCGAGTCTCTGCAAACCTGAGTGGCTAGCCAAGTCGCCTCGAATTTAGGCCTAGTCGAGTCGACTCGGGTGAGTTTTGGTACAGTGGAGAAAAGATATCTTGTGCACCATATATTTGTTTCGTTCAACTGTCATAGATTGTGATGATTAACCTATGGACTCTATCTTGTCACTGTCCACTTGCTTTTGCTCGTACCACATTAGTATAGATCTCTTCCTGTTCTTGCTAAAACTCCAGATCATTATTTATCTTGTATTCCTTTTTCTTAAAGGTAATCCTTTTTATTTTTGTTTATTTACACATTCATCCATCAGTTCTTGACTGTGATTTACTTGTATATGTTCTGCACATGATTTAGTTCTTATTACTCTTTTCTTTTCTTTTTTTGTCTACAACGTTTTGGTTAGTTTCTATTATTTAGATTGAATACCCAACAATTAGATAAGCAAACCAGTGTGTGATGCTAAACCAGTCTGTAGTATTGGTGCAAAGGGGCCTTTTCGGAGGTCTTAAGGATCCCTAGACCACTTTATTCTTAAGTCCTTGGTGCAATGGTAAGCCCTTTTGTTTCGGCCCCGGCCAAACCCGAAATATTTCAGAGAAATTTAAGAATTTCAACCGAAATTTCATTCGGACACGATCCATCCGGATTTTTGCTACCAATCAACAAATGATTACATTAGATGCACACCATAGGCCTTGAGATTTGAGAAGCCCCATTTTAATCTGATCCCAAATTCAAGGTTATACTGTCGGAAATGAAACGGGGATATTGAATTCATGTTCGGGGTAACTGCACTAAAATTATGTGTAGATAAACAAAGTTGAGCTAGAAATGGACTGACCCTTCGATTAATATAGAATCCCGTTGCCATAATACTTATTTCTTCTGAAATGCGATATTTGTTAGGAATAAACGAAAGAACAAAATGCAATCACAGAACCAAAAAAACAGTTTTAACTAGGCTCGGTAATTTTCTTAAGTCCTTTCACAGCCCATTCCACGATACTCCGAGGCAAAAATCAAACAGTGGTATAAGGATTATCGGGCCAGCAACTTATAACCATCTATATATGTCCAGGACCTTCGGCACGTCGAGGGACTGCATCCCAATTGAGGCTCCATCCAACATAACAATTTCATCTTTTCTTTCCATGCTTATCAAATTCATGACTGAGACTGACTACAAATTCAGCTCTCATAAATGTTGTGATATGATTCTTGACTCTCTCTCTCTCTCTCTCTCTCTCTCTCTCTCTCTCTCTCTGTATGTGTGGGTGTGTGTGTGTGTGTATATATATATATATAGAGAGAGAGAGAAATGCTATAATGCGGCATGCGGTACGTGCGGCACTGTACCGCAGCCGTCGGCGGGGATGCTGGACCTGAGGTGCAGCAAGAACGCTGCACCTCAAGCATTGTTTTACCTACTTAGAAGTTTTGGAATTCGATGAAATTTGGTAAGGGTGTTGTCTAGGGTAAGGTGATCATCCTACCAATTTTCATCAAATTCCAAAACTTCTAGGGGGGTCAAATGGTCGAAGCAAAATCAGCCGTCCGCAGTCACCGTTAAAATCTGCAGATTTTGCTTCGACCATTTGACCCCCCTAGAAGTTTTGGAATTTGATGAAAATTTGTGAGGATGATCATCTTACCCTAGACAACATCCTCACCAAATTTCATCAAATTTCAAAACTTCTAGGTAGGTAAACAAGCGAGAGGTGCAACGTTCTTGCTGCACCTCGGGTGCAGGCTCCCCACCCCCTATATATATATATATATATATATATATATATATATATATATATATATATATATATATATATATATATATATATATATATATATATATATATATATATATATATATATATATATATATATATGGGTAGCGATCCAGTGAGATATGAGATATATGAGATAACTTTGAGAAACCTATCTAGAGATTTTAGAATTTGATGAAAATTGGTGGGCATGCTGATGCAGCATGATCAGCATCATCAGATCATTGCCGCATCTTCAGATCATCATCAGAGACATTTATTTACCGTCGTTTTTTTATTTTGTGTGGATCACATTAGCCGTTTGGGGCTTGTAGTCGTTTATTTCAGTTTTTGGCCGTTTTTCCCTGTTTTTGGCCTTATTTCAGCACTTAGTTTTATTTGTGTTCTTGCCCAGTTCATGGGGGATGTCCATGATCTCATCCGAGGGCTTTTCGGATTGAATCCGGGTCTTCTCGGGTGAGTTTCAGCATGATATGAATAAAATTATGGGTGTGTGTGTTTGCGGGGCACCGACGGACGAGATTAGATCTCGAAACCGACGGTTAGATGACAAAATAACTCAAATTAGATGACGTGGCACTTATGGGCTTCAGTTAGGATGTTATTGGGCTTATCTTAAGCCCAATAAGGCTTCTAATGTGATTACCGCCCCTCCCCTTCTTTTTTCCCGTGAACCGAACGCCCCTCCCTCCTTCCGCGCGGATCCCAAGGCCGGCCCCACCCTTGTCCGTTCCCTCTCCTCTCTCTCTTCTCTCCCTTGTTTCTCTCTCTTTTTCTTGCCTTTCTTGGTCCCTTGCATCCACACCATCAAGCCCTAAATCCCTTTGATCTTAGCCATCCAAAACAAAACCCTAGCCTACAAAAAGATGAAGAAGAAAAGAAGGAATCAGATTTTTGATAGTTGCTGAATTTCGTGCCTCTTCGTGAGTGCTTCCGGGCGAGACTCGAGTCCCCGACCCTCGCCGATTCCACGACTTCGCCTCGTGAAGGCTTTGGGCTTCGTTTTCCGAAGGTTCCGGCTTCTCCCGACGTCCGGCCTTGCTCCGTGTGCAGGATCGTCGGCGCATCCTTGCAATCGACCCACGGCGGGAAACCCCAGGCAGTATCTATCCTTTTCCTTTATTCTCCCATCGCATCCGCTTAGTTTTCATCCGATTTCCATTGCCTCCGCTCCGCATCGCAGCCATAACCGGTCTTTTCATTGATAGTTGAAGCCTAATCACGTGCCTAATCATCTGATTTGATATATTTAGTCTGTCGGTTACCTCTGCAAGCATCAATAGCCCTTTTCTTTTTTATAAAATCTGATGCATACCTGCTTGCAATTTTAATATCTTCTGCTGTGATTGAATTTTATATATGCTGAAATCTGTTTTTGTGGTGATAGTGCACCTTTATTGTTAAGTCTGAGACCCGTTTCATGTTGATTGCATAGACTTTCTATTACTACGTGAGATAACTGTGTTTGCTGTCCTTTTGAGGCTTACTGCGCTATATTGATAAATAAACCCTAGTAATTGACCAAGGAAAACCCTAAAAGGGTTCAGGATTGTAGTGTGCCTTATTGGTGCCTGCATCAAGTTGGTATCAGAGCTCGAAAGAACCTGTTCGGGTTTCTTTTGAGTGCTGAATTTCAGCAAACACCCATCTTCTTCTTTGCTGAAATTTTCATAGGCATCATCTTGTGTGCTTGAAATTGCATTAAGTGTTAGGATTGCACCGTGTGAAACATCTGCATATCTCATAAGCACCCATGGCTGACCGTACCCATCTGCACCGGGATGCCCGGAATCGAGGACGATTTCCCCGGGGACCACAACCTCGTGGTGCCTGGCAGGAGGCAACCCAAAATACCTTGGATCGACATGCAACCTTGTTGCAAGAGATCACGGACAGGCTAGGATTGCTGTTACAAGATAGAGGCGTTGACCCTAATACCCGACCGGTCGAAGAGGACCCGGGAGGGGCAGAAACCGATCCGCATGCCGAGGGGCATCGGGTTGAAGAACAAGACCGAGACCAGGGCCAAAATCGAAATCCGATCCCAACCCCACCTCGGAACCTGAACCAGGCCTTACCTCGGGATCACAACCGATACCAACCGCCAGAGCGGAACCAAGCTACCTACCCTGAGTCGCCCCCTGAGTCTGAAGCTGAATTGGACGAGTCCGACGTGGACTTTGAACGAGAGTACGTTCAGTTCGGTCGTCCCAGAAACCCTAGAGAGCAACATGCGCGTGATCAGCACGGCATAGAGGAGCGTCTTGTGCGAGCCCTTGAGAGGTCCCAAGGATACGGAGTCCGAGTTGACATCGATGACTTTAAGGGAAGCCATGATGCTGACGCATTCCTTGACTGGATAGATAGCGTCGAGCACTTCTTTGATTGGAGAGATCTCCCCGATGATCGAAAAGTCAAACTCGTGGCAACGAAACTGAAAGGAGCCGCTTTAGTTTGGTGGCGAGAGTTGCAGACAAGTCGTCTCAGGAAAGGGAAGCAAAAGGTCGCCACGTGGGCCAAAATGCGTGACAAGATGCGACTGAAGTACCTCCCTCCTGACTACCGTACCTCACTGTACCAGAGGTTGCTTAGCCTGAAACAAGGCAATCGAAGCGTACAGGAGTACACTGAAGAGTTTGACATCCTGACCACTCGTAATGCCATCCCGGAAGACGATGAACAGAAAGCTGCACGCTACGTCTCAGGGTTGCGCTACCAAATTCAGGATGCGCTCGCAATGCAAACCATCCTCACTGTGACGGAAGCTTCTAGGCAAGCTCACAAGGCTGAGAAAATTCAGCAACGAGCCTTTAGGAGAGAGGTTGCCCCTAGAGTGCCCCCAGGTGCCCCTTCAGCTGGAAGAGGAGCACCCCCTGCTAGAGTCACCCCACATGTTCCCACTCCGACTACAACTCCCTCAAGAGCCAATCAACCCCCTGGCCGGGTTGAACAATCAAGTCGTGAGCGTGGTACCATAGGAAGTCGACCACCCGGAGCGACATATAAATGCTTCGAGTGTGGAGAAGTAGGACACCTCATCGCCCAATGCCCAAAAAGGAGACCTCAGACCCATCTGACAGAAGGTGAAGAGCCAACTGAGGAAACCCTGAACAACATGGCTGAAGAAGGGCATGATGATGATCCTAGGGATGTTGAATATCAGGAGGATGACGAGACACATGACGTCATCGCTGAAGCTGACGAGGCAACGCATGCACTAGTCATGCACCGAGTTCTGTCGACCCCAAAAGCTCCCGAGCCAGATCGATGGCTTAGAAGGAACATCTTCCACACCACTTGCACATCAAAGGGGAGGCATTGCGTCCTCATCATAGACAGTGGTAGTACCGAGAACCTGGTCGCCCAGATCATGGTCGATAAGTTAGGGCTCAAGACAGAGAAGCTGGTCAAGCCATACAACTTGTCTTGGTTTAAGAAAGGGTCAGATGTCGCTATCAAAGAGCGATGCTTAGTTGAATACACCATTGGCAAGATGTATAAGGAAGCTGTTTGGTGTGACGTGGCGCCCTTGGGCATTTGTCACATTCTGTTGGGCCGCCCGTGGCAGTACGACAGAAAGACGACTCATGATGGGGAGAAGAATACCTACTCCTTCTGCAAGGATGACTATAATATCACCTTAGTGCCGCAGAGGGAGCCCCTGAAGCCAATTTCTAGTGAGCCGACACCCCCAGCCGTCACCCCTAAGTTGCCAAAAGAGAAACCGAAAGCCCTGCCCACATTGCTGACCCAAGCGTGTTTCGAAGACGAGCTTAGGGAATCTCGCTCCATCTTTTTCCTAGTAGCAAAAGAAGCCACAGAGGGCCCTAGCATTCCTCATGAGATTCGAATCCTACTTGAAGATTTCAATGATCTCATCCCAGAGGAACTACCTGAAGGTCTTCCACCTCTGCGGGACATCCAACATTGCGTTGACCTAGTCCCAGGAGCGACGCTACCTCACCTTCCACACTACCGAATGAGTCCGTCTGAATATAAGGAGATGCGTCGACAGGTTACCGAGTTACTGCAAAAGGGACTAATTCAAGAAAGCATGAGTCCATGCGCAGTACCGGCACTCCTGACTCCCAAGAAGGACGGGACATGGAGAATGTGCATAGATTGTCGTGTCATTAATCGAATAACGGTCAAGTATAGATTTCCGATTCCCCGATTGGATGATATGCTTGATATGCTGCATGGCGCGAAAATCTTTTCAAAGATTGATCTTCGTAGCGGTTACCATCAGATCCGCGTACGACCCGGTGACGAATGGAAAACTGCCTTTAAAACCCGGGAAGGACTGTATGAATGGCTAGTAATGCCATTTGGTCTGTCAAATGCACCCAGTACCTTTATGAGGTTCATGAATCAGGTGCTCAGACCGTTCATAGGGAAGTTCGTTGTCGTATACTTTGATGACATTCTTATCTATAGTACGACATCTGAACAACATGTCGAGCATTTGCGCGAAGTTCTGAAGACGCTTAGGAAAGACAAGCTGTACATCCATCTGAAGAAGTGCACTTTTCTAACAGACAGCTTGACCTTTCTAGGCTACATAGTGTGCTCCGAAGGGATACGGGTCGATCCTGAGAAGGTCGAAGCCATCAAATCATGGCCCGTTCCCCAGAACGTTAGTGATGTGCGACGGTTCCATGGTCTAGCGTCCTTTTACCGCAGATTCATTAAGAACTTTAGTTCCGTCATTACACCTCTCACGAACTGCATGAAGAAGGGTGGTTTCCTTTGGACCCCCGAAGTCGAAGCGAGTTTCGATCTCATCAAGACCAAGATGATGAGTGCTCCAGTTTTGGCACTCCCAAACTTTGAAAAGGTCTTTGAGATTGATTGTGATGCCTCTCACGTCGGGATAGGAGCGGTCCTTAGTCAAGAGGGACGTCCCGTCGCATTCTTCAGCGAGAAGCTGAACGCCGCGCGTTTGAATTACTCGACATACGACATTGAGTTTTACGCGGTTGTTTAAGCCCTCAAGCACTGGAGGCATTACCTGATCCAACGAGAATTTGTGCTCAATTCTGACCACGAAGCGCTTCGCTATCTGAAATCTCAGCGTAGCTTGAACCAGCGGCATGCTAAGTGGTCCAATTTCTTGCAAGAGTACACGTTCAACCTCAGGTATAAAGCTGGGGTCCTGAATAAAGCTGCTGATGCTTTGAGTCGACGAGGCCTGATACTAGTCACATTACAGCCCGTCGTTGTTTCTTTTGAAGCGCTGAAATCAATGTACGCGACTGATCCGTACTTTGGTCCCATCTGGGAATCCTGTCAGGAAACGGGCACTGACCCCACGGCGTCCTATATGATCCAAGAGGGATTCTTGTTCCGTGGAACCCGCCTGTGCATCCCTGAGTGTTCCCTTCGAGAGAGTCTTGTTCAAAATACCCATGAGGGAACCATTTCTGAAGAAAATCCGAGCGAATCTTTTAGAGATACGTTAATCCATGAATTGCACGGAAGTAATTTGGGAGGTCATTTTGGCCAAACCAAAACTATTGATTCAGTGGAGAGACGTTACTTCTGGCCTCACTTGAGAAAAGACGTCGTCAGGTTTGTGCAACGATGTCGAACCTGTCAAATGTTCAAAGGCAGGAAGCAGAACACGGGTCTGTACATTCCTCTGCCGATCCCTGCTCGCCCTTGGGAGGATATCACCATGGATTTCATTGTAGGTCTACCCCGAACACTTCGGCGCGTTGATTCAATCTTTGTGGTTGTAGACCGATTTTCAAAAATGGCACATTTCATACCATGTAGGAAAACTTCTGATGCATCTCATGTAGCTGAGTTATTCTTTAGGGAAGTTGTTCGTCTGCATGGCATTCCAAGGTCATTTACATCTGATAGGGACACTAGATTTCTGAGCCACTTTTGGCGTACTCTTTGGTCAAAGCTAGGGACTAAACTTCAATACAGTAGCGCGTATCACCCCCAAATTGATGGACAAACAGAGGTTGTCAACCGTAGTCTAGGGGATATGCTTCGATGTCTAGCTGGTGAAAGACAGAAACAGTGGGATGCAGTTTTACCACAGGCTGAATTCGCATATAATAGTTCAATTAATCGTTCAGTAGGTAAAACCCCCTTTGAAATCGTCTATGGCCATGTTATTCCCCATTTCTTGGATAGAACTGCCCTACCGCCTACAGGTCCTGCGAGTGCTGATGCTGATGATTTCCTTGAACACATCAAGACTGTACAGCGGGAGTCGCTTGAGAAACTGAGGGAAAGCAATGCCAGGTATAAGGCAAGCGCAGATTCACACAGGCGCGAGAGCACTTTTCAGCCAGGGGACTGGGTCCTCGTCTACTTTCGCAGAGAGCGGTTTCCCATCGGTTCTTATGGGAAACTGAGCCAGAGGAAGTTTGGGCCCTTCCGCGTTCTCAGAGCGTTGGGACCCAATGCTTACCTGCTGGACTTGCCAGATGACATGCCGACATCGCCGATCTTCAACATCTCAGAGTTGTTCCCTTTTCACGGAGACCGGCCAGACACGCCTTCAGCGCCACAGATTCCGTTTTCAGATGCGCAGCGGGATGAGACAGAGCAGATACAGGAGATCGTTGACGTCAGAGAGCTTGCTACCCGCCGCGGTGTCTTCCGACGGTTCCTTGTTCGGTGGGTAGGCAGGCCACTTTCAGACTGTACCTGGGTGGAGGAGCGACAGTTGCGAGCACAGCGGCCTGATCTCATACAGCAGCTGGATGCCCACTCGACGGAGTCGAGTTCTTTCTAGTCCGGGGGAGTTGATGCAGCATGATCAGCATCATCAGATCATTGCCGCATCTTCAGATCATCATCAGAGACATTTATTTACCGTCGTTTTTTTATTTTGTGTGGATCACATTAGCCGTTTGGGGCTTGTAGTCGTTTATTTCAGTTTTTGGCCGTTTTTCCCTGTTTTTGGCCTTATTTCAGCACTTAGTTTTATTTGTGTTCTTGCCCAGTTCATGGGGGATGTCCATGATCTCATCCGAGGGTTTTTCGGATTGAATCCGGGTCTTCTCGGGTGAGTTTCAGCATGATATGAATAAAATTATGGGTGTGTGTGTTTGCGGGGGACCGACGGACGAGATTAGATCTCGAAACCGACGGTTAGATGACAAAATAACTCAAATTAGATGACGTGGCACTTATGGGCTTCAGTTAGGATGTTATTGGGCTTATCTTAAGCCCAATAAGGCTTCTAATGTGATTACCGCCCCTCCCCTTCTTTTTTCCCGTGAACCGAACGCCCCTCCCTCCTTCCGCGCGGATCCCAAGGCCGGCCCCACCCTTGTCCGTTCCCTCTCTTCTCTCTCTCTTCTCTCCCTTGTTTCTCTCTCTTTTTCTTGCCTTTCTTGGTCCCTTGCATCCACACCATCAAGCCCTAAATCCCTTTGATCTTAGCCATCCAAAACAAAACCCTAGCCTACAAAAAGATGAAGAAGAAAAGAAGGAATCAGATTTTTGATAGTTGCTGAATTTCGTGCCACTTCGTGAGTGCTTCCGGGCGAGACTCGAGTCCCCGACCCTCGCCGATTCCACGACTTCGCCTCGTGAAGGCTTTGGGCTTCGTTTTCCGAAGGTTCCGGCTTCTCCCGACGTCCGGCCTTGCTCCGTGTGCAGGATCGTCGGCGCATCCTTGCAATCGACCCACGGCGGGAAACCCCAGGCAGTATCTATCCTTTTCCTTTATTCTCCCATCGCATCCGCTTAGTTTTCATCCGATTTCCATTGCCTCCGCTCCGCATCGCAGCCATAACCGGTCTTTTCATTGATAGTTGAAGCCTAATCACGTGCCTAATCATCTGATTTGGTATATTTAGTCTGTCGGTTACCTCTGCAAGCATCAATAGCCCTTTTCTTTTTTATAAAATCTGATGCATACCTGCTTGCAATTTTAATATCTTCTGCTGTGATTGAATTTTATATATGCTGAAATCTGTTTTTGTGGTGATAGTGCACCTTTATTGTTAAGTCTGAGACCCGTTTCATGTTGATTGCATAGACTTTCTATTACTACGTGAGATAACTGTGTTTGCTGTCCTTTTGAGGCTTACTGCGCTATATTGATAAATAAACCCTAGTAATTGACCAAGGAAAACCCTAAAAGGGTTCAGGATTGTAGTGTGCCTTATTGGTGCCTGCATCACATGCTCTCTATGGCAAGTTGATCATTCTCACAAAAAATCATCAAATTCTAAAACCTCTAATGGCATCAAATGTTAGAAGATTTATGGACCGTCTATTAAAACCAATAATTTGAATTGTGTATTTGATGCCTCTAGAGGATTTAGAATTCGATGATTTTTTGTGAGAATGATCAACTTGCCATAGAGAGTATGCTCACCAATTTTCATCAAATTCTAAAACCTCTAGATAGGTTTCTCAAAGTTAGCTCATTGAAGAATTATCTCACTGGATCGTTATCCATATATATATATATATATATAGAGAGAGAGAGAGAGAGATGCTATTATGCGGCATAAGGTAAGTGCGGCACCTACCGCATGCCGTCTGATGCACCGCTTCGTGCATGTGATGCACGCAGCGCGTGCATCAGACGGCTGCGGTGCGGTGCCGCACATACCGCATGCCGCAGCATAGCATGCCCCTATATATATATATATATAGGGGACGGGGAGCCTGCACCCGAGGTGCAGCAAGAACGCTGCACCTCAAGCATTGTTTAACTACCTAGAAGTTTTGGAATTTGATGAAATTTGGTGAGGGTGTTGTCTAGGGTAACATGATCATCCTCACAAATTTCCATCAAATTCCAAAACTTCTAGGGGGGTCAAATGGTCGAAGCAAAATCTGCAGATTTTAACGGTGACTGCGGACGGCTGATTTTGCTTCGACCATTTGACCCCCCTAGAAGTTTTGGAATTTGATGAAAATTTGTGAGGATGATCATGTTACCCTAGACAACATCCTCATCAAATTTCATCAAATTCCAAAACTTCTAGGTAAGTAAACAATGCTTGAGGTGCAGCGTTCTTGCTACACCTCGGGTGCAGGCTCCCCGTCCCCATATATATATATATATATATGAGGGGTGTTAGGATGCGGCGTGCGGTGCGTGCGGCGCACCGCAGCAGCCGTCTGATGCACTGCTGCGTGCATCACACGCACCGCAGCAGTGCATCAGACGGCTGCGGTGCGGCGCCGCACGCACCGCACGCCGCATCCTAACATTCCTCTATATATATATATATATATATATATATATATATATATATATATATATATATATATATATATATATATAATAGGGGAGGGTTTTGTGGGGGGGTATAAAGAACGATTATGATGGTCCCCTCTAAACAACTCTTAACCACACGATGACACCTCAAACTACCTTAAGATAGATGACGCCTCAAAAAAAATTAAGACTACACCTTAGTTGATCAAACGGCTGTGATGCATGCTGAACCCACCGACCGAGGCCGACCGACTCGAGGATATCGCGCCCCACTGATCGCGCGACTGTGATAACTCTCTCTCTCTCTCTCTCTCTCTCTCTCTCTGTGTGTGTGTGTGTGTGTGTGTGTGTGTGTGTGTGCGCGCGCGCGCGCGATCCCCCGTCGATCCCCCCCCCCCCCGCGATCCTCTCTCCCTAGATGGAAAGAGAGAACCGACTCTCTCTTTCTCTCTGTGCGTTTCCCCCACCGATCCCCCCCACGATGGCCCTATCTTTCTCTTTCTGAGCGATCCCAGCCTGATCTCTCTCTCTCTCTGTGCGATCCCGACCTCGATGGCATTGATGCCGAGGAGTGCGAGAAGGCAGGGCACCGCGAGCTTCTGGGCGGCGTTCATGGCGGCGCGGGTGCAAGCTCGCCATCGCGGAGGGTGGTGATGAGGATGCATATGTTGGAGGGGTCGGGGATGTGGCTGGGTGCGTACTCTGGCCGCAAGGAAGAAGAGGCCATGGCGGGAGGAGGCGAAGAAGCCGGCCTCGATGGCATCGACACCGAGGCGCACTAGGAGGCAGGCCACCGCGAGCTTCTGGGCGGCGTTCATGGCGGTGCCAGGTGCCTACTCGCCATTGCGGCTTCATCCCGTGCGATCAATTCCCAAGCCGTCCATTTCACCCTTCATTCCCCAGACAACCCTGAAATCCTACCCGTCGCCGGAGCCCGAGAGGTTGCCGACCTCATTGACGATGGACCCCATCTCTTCGAGCTCCTCCGAGGAGGAGACAGGGAAGCCGGCCTCGATGGCGTCGACGCCGGTCATCAATGATAACCTATCACCCATCCAGGTATATTGATACCATAGATCTAATCTTTTTCGTTTTTAACATCTGGGTTTTGTTTTCAATTTCCCAAATTGATCACAATTAAGGCATGAATCTGGGGTTTTTTTGTTGATGAATTTATAACCCTACTTGGTAATTGTTGATAAATACCCAAATTGATGAATTTTGTCACATGGGTTTTGGTTCCCTAGTTGAATTCTGATCATGTATTCTTCAGCTTCAGAGGGTTGGTGTTGGACATCTCTTATAGGTCAGTGGTATCTCATTGTTTCTTTAATTCTGATTTCTTGAAATGGGTTTTCGATTGGAAGATTATAGCTGTAGTTGAAATATGTGTGATGACCATTAATATGGATGAGTAGTTGTTTGTTGGAAGTGAGCAAATGGCTTCATTTGTTTTAACTTTAGCTCTTTTGTTGTATATATTAGATGGTTGTGGTTTATGAAAGTTGACAGAGGGGCTAAATGCAGCCGGGACATTTCACGGTTCAAATTATTCAAACAAACAAAAAAACAGAATTAAGTGACCAATATGAAATAAGGTGTATAGCTCAGGGGAGGCTTATGTAATTTTTCCTAAAATCTACTTGTAGGGTCCAAGTTTAAAGCTTTGGTTACTTGCATGGATGGATGTAGAACAACTGGATATAGTTGGAGTCCTTAAGACACCTATCATTGAAAGTATAGTGTACTGTTGTCCAATGTCTGTTTCTTTTAGTGTTTTTATGAAATTTTTAATTATGTGGGAAATGTTGGGTTTTGGAATCCCAACATAGGTTAGCTTTGGAGACCAATGGTTATGGTGCGAGCTATTATAGCCGTGAGCTAGAATTCACATTCAAAACTTTGTAACATCCCAAATAGCATGGGATAAGCTGTTGTTTGTTATAACATCCCAACATAGCATGGGATAAGTTGTTTGGTGCAACAACTAGGGCCGCAACTTGGGTGGGTTAGATCTGACCCAACACGAGTTTTGGGCGGGTTTGGATTGATGTATTCGAAGATTGGGTTGGGTTAAGAATGAAAAAATACAAATATACAACCCAAGTTGAATTCGAGGTGGACTCAGATTGAGGGGTCGAGCAACCCGGCCCATTCTGAACCCGAGTGCTCATGTATGCATGTGAGTATGTGATATATAGGTGACAATGACAACCATCCAAGAAAACTTAGCTTAAGATTTTCGAGTGGTATTTTAGTCTTCTATTGAATCATGACTTTAACATCCTTGACAGTTCAGTGATACATAGAGAGATAAAGTATTGTGTATTCGTAGTTCGAGTGTTGATCCGCCTTAAATGTGATAGTATGCAAGAGTTTTGTCCTTCTTAAGAATCAATCCAATGTATGAGAGCATCTGATTAGTTATTTCGGATTTCTTTTAAGAGCATGGTAAGACCACAATCCCTATGCTATTTCGTTGATGTTCAATACATTTGCTTTTTCTTTTTCTTTTATTTTTTATTTAATTCAGGGCTGGAATTTAGTTTGTGGTCACTGATCTCGATGCTATGTTTAGGGTTATCTGTTGTCGAAGAAATGACGTGCAACCATGCTCATATACAAAGACAATGGTCCTAATTAAAATTTTATAAATTTGAATATATGTGACAATCCAATGATGTATCAATTCGTAGCATCGGAACTAAGCTTCTTTTCCTTTTTATTGAAGATACATGTTTATCTTATGAAGATCGCTTGGGCAGAGAACATTCCTCTAGGATATATGTAATTGATTTGAATCTTGCTCATTTAATTCTGAGATTTGTAGGGAAAAATTTTTCCTTGCATGTTGGCTCTGTCGTGGTCGCCGAATGGAAGTCCCAACATAGAATTTTTTTTTTCAAATCCTGACAATTGCATCATGTGATAACCACTTATCCGACTTCACAAAATATGGACGTCCTCGCCAAATATTTATGCCGACAGGAACGAGCATTACTATCGTTATCTCCACTCAAAATATTGTTATCACTTTTGAAATATTGTTCGCCCTCGAAATATTGTCACCACTCTCGACATATTTTTTTGCCGCCTTTGAAATATTATCACATGCCTCGAAATATTGTCCTCGCCCTTAAAATCTTTTGCGTGCCGACAGGCACGGGCATTACTAGTATATATATAGGGCAGGGATACTCTTACTAATGGAATCTTACTAATGAAAGTTACAAATCGACTTTTACCTAACCTAGAGGTTTCAGAATTTGATGAAACTTGGTGGGGATGCTCTCTATGGCAAGTTGATCATCCTCACTGAAAATCATCAAATTCTATAACCTCTAGGGGCCTCAAATGTTAGAAGCTTTATTGACCGTTGATTTTAACCGTTAATTTCAATAACATCATTGATGCCCCTAAAGGTTATAGAATTTGATGGTTTTTAGTGAGGATGATCAACTTGCCATAGAGAGCATCCCCACCAAGTTTCATCAAATTCTGAAACCTCTAGGTAGGTAAAAGACGATTTGTAACTTTCATTAGTAAGATTCCATTAGTAAGAGTATCCCTCCCCATATATATATATATATATATATATATATATATATATATATATATATATATATATATATATATATAGAGGAAACGGGAAATGAGCTGCCAGCCCATTTTGACGAAATGGGCAGCCACCTATTTGACGGGAAATGAGCTGCCAGCCCATTTTGACGAAATGGGCAGCCACCTATTTGAAGCCCTTAGGAGTTTTAGAATGTGCTGAATTTTTGTGAGCATAAGCACCTTATCGTAGATAGAACACCCACAAAAAATCAGCACATTCTAAGACTCCTAGGGGCTTCAAATGTTAAGAGTTTTATCGAACGTCCGTTGTTACTGTTAATCTGAAATGTAACATTTGATGCCCCAAAAAGTTTTAGAATGTGCTGATTTTTTGTGGGTGTGCTATCTAAGGTAAGATGCATATGCTCACAAAAAATCAGCACATTCTAAGACTCCTAAGGGTGTCAAATGGGCGGCTGCCCATTTCGTCGAAATAGGCCGCCAGCCTATACCCCGTATCCTCTATATATATATATATATATATATATATATATATATATATATATATATATATATATATATATATATATATATATATATATTTCATAGAATATATGCATATACCTACTGTCATACATATTTCAGATGGGTAATTTCCCAACATGGATTGATCAGCTGTACATAATTCATGTTTTCGTTGTTTGCACATGCTCCTAATTTTGAAATTCTCAAAACACAGTTCGACAGTGAGAACTCTGATCCTTCTGAAAGCTACAGCGTAAGTTTCGTGGAAGTCAATGATCCTAAAGAAGAATGCAGCAGTCGACAATGTGGGGTTTCTCCGAGAGAACTGGAGAGACGACTGCACGAGCTTCTGGAAACAAGGCAGCAGGAGCGGATCGTGGAACTAGAGTCAGCCTTGGAATGTGCTGCGAGAAAGCTCCATGAGAAAGAACTAGAGATGTGTTGGTGGAGGGACACCGCAAGGCTGGTTTCGAAGAACAAGGATGAAGAACTTTTTCGGTAAGCAACACTTGGATTGAAACTTGCTCCCTGGTTGCATGAACACCTTGTGACCAACAAGCTAGACCTCCCTACCCGCCAACGGGCATTTTATCATGCCCAGTCTTAAAACGTTCGATGTCATATTGGTAGCCGGTCAGAAAATTCTTGTCAATCGTCCTTGTTGTTGCCCCCATCTTGACGGATAAGACTTCGATGATGATGGTGGTGGTGGTGGCTTGGATTGAAGCTCTTAACTTGTCTTGCATGTTTATCAACTTAGGGCAGAATCTGTCCTATTTCAACCTAACCTAAACGTTGTGATATCGTAGGTGATCGATGGCGCGAGAAGAACATTTTGGTAGCAACAGCAGTCATTTTTTGTTGTTGGGGCATCTCAGGTGGAGGTGAAGTGGAGATTGCAAACATGAGGAGATGAATCAAGCATGGTATTTATTTTCCATTAAGATGCATTTCTTTTGCTTGTTTTCAGCTCCATCATTTAAATTTCCTGTGTCATATTATGCTGTACTGCTAAGAGTTGAAGCTACTGCCTTAGCCTGCTTTGTGGAAATGCTATTTGTTTACAAAATTGTCTTTTTAAAAAATGAATGCAGTGTTAATAACAGCATAAATATCAAGATAAAGTCCTGAAAAATGGGTTCAGAATTTAGGGCTATCAAATGATTCGAGCGGCCGCTCGACTTGATTTTAGGCTCCATTAGTTATTTGTAATCGATCCGAGTTTGAGCGGGCCTCAGCTCATTCGGGTTCAGATTGATAAGGTTCGAACTTGTACTCGTTGAGATAGTCATGCCTCACACGGGTTAGTCCCACATCGGTAATGGAAGCGGATGATGAGCTTTTTATATGCCCATCTTGGACCTCTCCTTACAAGCCGGTTTTGTGAGGAGGTGGGTATCCAAGGGTTTGGATTCTTCACAGATGCCATGTGAAGAGCCAGACCCTTGGATACCCACCTCCTAAAATGACACTCAGAGAAAATGATGCAAAGAGAAAAGAATCATTTTAGGGTTTGGCATGCCGTGAATCCTCTTGAAATGGAGTGGTGCCTTCAGGAGTGCGGACACAGGTGGTTCATGGCTGTCGACAGCACTTGCCGTAAGGAGGATTGAAGCCTAAACGACCACCGGTGATAAACCGTAAGATAAGGATGACAAAGTTATGCCCTGGCCAATAGACATGCCACAATGGGTAAGAAAAAGAATCAGTCAGTGCTGCAACTTGGGCGGGTTGGACCCGACCCAACCCGAGCCCAATCCGAATTTTGGGTGGGTTTGGGTTGATGTATTTGAATATTGGATCAGGTTTGGGTTGAAAAGATACAACATGAGTTGAATTTGGATTGGGCTCGGGTTGTGGGTCGGACAACCCAACCCAACCCGAGCCCGAGTATTCATATACTCGCACGCACATACGTACACACATGTTCTCTCTCTCTCTCTCTCTCTCTCTCTCTCTCTCTCTCTCTCTCTCTCTCTCTCTCTCTCTCTCTCTCTCTCTCTCTCTCTCTCTCTCTCTCTCTCTCTCTCTCTCTCTCTCTCTCTCTCTCTCTCTCTCTCTCTCTCTCTCTCTCTCTCTCTCTCTCTCTCTCTCTCTCTCTCTCTCTCTGTAACATAAACCCCTCAAAAAAAAAAAACAGATGCATGTTTGTTCTTCATTTGTGGGTTTCTATGCATGGGAACAGATCCTTTGCTCGTACTTACAAGGTGGAACATATAAAAAAATTTCATAGATTATAGTAGCAAACCATCACAGAATCTAGGTGCTCCTTGCAAAAATCATATTATCAGTCAACCAGAAGAATAATTTTTGTACCCGATTCATTTGCTGCACTTGCTTTCGGTCCAATCATGGGTTGCCACGTTGTCCATTAGAAAGGGTATAATGGTCAAGTGAAGTCCGGTAACAAGTGAAGTCCAGAAGAAAGGACATAATCCCCATTATGCCCTTTTTTTGGATGATGTGGCAGCTCATGATTGGGCGATAAGTGCATTAAATGAATCGAGTAGCAAAAATGCTCTCGTCAACCACACCGTGGAGATCCGGTATCCGATAGCTCATGACTGATTTTGAATGCAAGCATTGAAATTTTTGATTTCTTGCCCTAACACATATCTTTTTGGTTACATTACACTGACACCTCCTGGATTATTTGACAATTACATAAACAACTCCTCTTATTTATGAAATTACACTGACACCTCTTGTAGTTTAATTGTCTATATCAGATAGCCCCATCCGTTAGTCAACCTTTTAAGAAATGGATGAGAAATGCATCCATATGCTAATGTCAGCCCACTTTAATGTGAAAATGCCTAGTTTATCCTCACCTTTTTAAAAATGCATGTTCTGGTTTTTTTTTTCCTTGAAAGAGAAAAGAGAGACGAGCAGAGGAGAGAAAGGGTGTTCCGGTGCCCGCATCTTCAACTAAGGCCATGACTTGCTCGATCATAGATCCTCCGAGATGCCCGCCGCCGTCGTCTCCACTACAACCGCCTCCATTGCTAACCTTCAAAATCGAAGAGTGGATGTGGATTAAAATTAGACCTGAGACTCCGGAGGACACATCCCTAGCTAGCAACCAAGCCGACGCCGATAGAGCTTCAGACAACCAGAGGAGGATAGGAGATCTTCGAGGAGAACGACCATGGCACCAAAATTAGACCAGAGATGGACAAAAACCCTTTCGCTGGAGCCCAAATCGTATGTCCTGAATTTTTTTAAAAAAGGATAAATTACACTGACACCCTCTAGATTATCTGACATGACAGGTGGTGTTAGTGTAATTTACGTAGGGTGTTTAGAGGGGTAAGTTCAGAATTATATCTCCTCCGTTAATGTCGCTTAGGAGACTTTACCCTTTATGTTTTCATTAATTAGACTCTTTACCACCCGAAACTAACTGTTCCGTCAAAAAAAAAAAAACATTATTTCTTTTCCGTCAGCTCACCCTTTCTCTCAAACAGTGGGCTGACCAAACAGTTAGTTTTGAGGGGTAAAGTCTAATTCAAGACAAAGTTTGGGGGGCATAGTCAAAATACCTTATATTTAGTGAAATTTTAGGGAAATTTTATTCATACCCCATTAATATGTAATTAGCCCCCATTTCCAACAAACTTGAACACACCCCATTTTTTTTTTTTCATACCCCATTCCTATCCCAAAAATACCCTCCTCCCTTACACCCCACCTTCAATACACCCCAGTTAAATGGCCCGCCCCAACTTGATTATACCCCAATCAAACACATACCCCCTTAAATATACCCCAATTATATGCACTCTTGAATACACCCCACTCTTAAATAAACCCCATGTAGTTGGCTGATACTTGAAGGCACAAGTAGAGCTGCAACTTGGGCGGGCCAACCTGAACCCAACCCGAATTTGGGCGGGCTAATCTAAGCCCAACTCGAATTATTTCTCCTCGACCCGACAGGACCCGACAAGAAAATAGCGGGTCTGGGACAAGGCTAAACGGGTTCGGGTCGTAAACGGGTCGGGTCCAGGTTTAGGGTCTGGACACGGTAGACCCGGGAAGACCCGTTTAATATTCAACGGGTCGTGTTGGGTCGGGTCTACTAGCAATCCAATACTATAATATATAATACCAGTGGATCTTTCGGGTCAGGTCGGATCAAGTCGGATTGGGTCGGATCGGATCAACTGAATAGATCCGGGTGGTAAACGGGTCTTACCGAGTCTTATCGTGTCTATCTATTTATTAGCGAGTCAGGTACGGGTTTAGGATCTAGACACGATTAGTTAAACGGGTCGGGACCGGGTCTAGGGGTTTTGGACACGACACGAAACTAGACACGACACGAACCCGACACGACTCGACTCATTGCCACCCCTAACTGCAACTTGGGCGAGCCAACCCGAACCCAACCCGACTTTGGGCAGGTTAACCCGAACTCACCCCGCACAAACCCAGCCAACCCGACGGGTTGGGCTTGGGCTAAGTGTAAACAAACATTGGGTTGGGTTGGGTTGGGTTGGGTTGGGGGTACAAAAGACGCTGAGCAGGGGCTTTGGTGTTTGGGGTAAAAAAAAAAGGGCATTGTTGGTATTAAAGAATTGTTGAGTAAGTTATTGAGAAACGCTAGGGATACGGGGGGCTAATTACAGATTTTTGGGGTATGAATAAAATTTCCCAAATTTTATTCGTACCCTAAAAATCTGCTATCGTTTATCAATAACTTACTCAACAATCCTTTTAATACCAACAATACCCTTTTTTTTTTTGTACCCCAAAGTACTAACTCAACATCTTTTGTATCCATCAACCCAACCCAACCCAAGGTCTCTTTGAACTTCCTTAGCCTAAGCCCAATCCGTCGGGTTGGTCGGGTTGATGTTTGTGCGAGGTGGGTTGACCGGCTTCATTATGGTCGAGGATAAATAATTCGGGTTAGCCCACCCAAATTCGGGTTGGGTTCGGGTTGGACTCGTGTTGGCCCGTCCAAGTTGTAGCCCTACTTGTGCCTTCAAGTACCAGCCAACTGCATGGGGTTTATTTAAGAGTGGGGTGTATTCAAGAGTGCATATAATTGGGGTATATTTAAAGGGGTATGTGTTTGATTGGGGTATAATCAAGTTGGGGTGGGCCATTTAACTGGGGTGTATTGAAGGTGGGGTGTGAGGGCAAAGGGTATTTTTGGGATAGGAATGGGGTATGAAAAAAATAAAAAAAAAATGGGGTGTGTTCAAGTTTGTTGGAAATGGGGGCTAATTACATATTTATGAGGCATGAATAAAACTTCTCTATTTTTAATGTATTTCGGATCCACACAGGTTTCTACATCCATAGGACCATATCAAAGTATAATGATGATGATGATAAGTACATGATAGACAGTTATACCATCGTATCACCTGGTCTTGTTGATGTTGCCTTCGTTGGTACTTTGTGTTAACGCCAAGATCGTACCACCATTGGTTTTTAAAGATTTGACCCTGTTTCAACTGGTTGAAATCCTTTGGAAGAAATCAGACCCACTTCTTCCTAGTCAGATTGTCTTAACCCACGGGAGTTAGTTCTAATTTTCCGAACGGGCGTACCCTCAAAGGGTTCCCACTCACTTCCTGCACTCGCCTAGTTAACATAATCACATCCTCTAATCTCTCTGTTCCGAGAGATCACTGCAAGAGCTTAATTAAAAAAATTAAACTCCGTTACCTTGCTTAATATCTGAACAAACCACGAGCGTATATCTATATCTTCAGCCATCACTGCTGTATCAGAGGAAGTATCACCTTGGTTCTTCTACGTACGATGTGGATAATTTTTTCTTGTGTGTTCATTTACTTTTGAAGTCAAACTTGTAAATCATCGAATCTACGTAAATCATCAAAGTCATCGACATCTTGCTTGTATAACCACCAGAAGATTTAATATAAAATATTATGAAATCGACCGATCGAGCAGCGAATGGTTATGATTCAGTGTTTATGGCAATACAAAATACATAGCGCACCCAGATGAGAACCGCAGAAATTACGAAAGAAATAGACATGCAATTCAGGTGGTTCACCCAATGGGACTATGTCCACAGGGAAGTAAGGAATCTTTAATCTTTCATTGTAGATCAGTAGCAGCACAAGACCACTAAGATCTAACCGATGGCAAATAATAAGAAATATCACACCTTCATACTATCAAACCATCCTGCAGGCCCTACCCAAACTTTCGCACCCAAGAGATCGCCAGAGAGACCGGATGAGAAGCAGTACTAGACTAGCACCGAAAACCGCCACAAAAGAAACCACCAAGAGATCATCATGAAGAAGCCCAAGATCGGATGACAACCTGATGAGAAATCTCTCTCTCTCTCTCTCTCTCTCTCTCTCTCTCTCTCTCTCTCTCTCTCTCTCTCTCTCTCTGTAATTGTGTGCGCGCTCTCTTATCATATATTTCAGACCAACTATCAATTCTGGCACAAACATCCTCAGACAAGTCCCACCCAGCAGTAATCGGCACCACAGGAACAACAATAATAAATATGATATTACGAACAAAAGTACGATTCGAATCTTGGTCTATCTTGTGCTATAAGCACCAACAAGGCGATGTACTGACCATGAGGTCCCTCTAAGAAAAAATCCCCGGAATCCAGATGTATGATGTGTTACCAATAACAATATCGAGAAGAAAAAAAACTCAACACACAAGCAGAGAGATGATCAAATAGCTGATAAACATTGATAAGAGCAGCTACATAAAACATTGTGAGCATGCATCATTTGCATGGATATTTTCAATCAAGCTCCGGACTTTACAAGATGTACCGACATGATCGACTTGGGTACTACAGACACGAATCCGAACCACCAAAGGCCCTAATTTACGGTAAGCATCGGACGAGGGAGTAAGTTAAAAAACTAGTAGAGGCTCGCATCATGTCTTTCCCCTTGTACAGGAAACCGAGTAGTAGTGCCAAAAAAAGGAGGTTACAGGCCCTTCTTCTCCCTCACTTGGTTGCTAACAGTTCTTAACTTGAAAAGCAGCATTTCAAGCCCTAGGCTGACTGGTAAACCACTACACATTGTGCAAAACAGGGAAAGTAACTGCCTACCGAGAAAAATGACGAGGTTGGTCTGTGTATATACCTGGGAAGAGGAGGAAATGTAGGCTGGAATAATTTACCATTTTAGCACCCCAACAGAGTCCGTCATTTACGGCCCTTCCCCCTCTTGCGCTTCCCAGAGCCACCCTCCTCACTCTCTTGTGCCTTTGCAGCAGAAGCAGGAGTCATCTCACTATCTGGAACCTTCGCTTTTCCTTTCTGAGAAGAGCCAGCAGCAGCAGTTTTAGGGGTTACACCACCCTTTGGTTTCCTCGGTTTTGGTGTGCCGGTAGTTTTAGGAGTCTTTTCCTTAGACTTGGCACTAGACTTGCTTGCAGTTGTTGGGGTGTCCTCCAAGGAATCATCCATCAACTTGCTGTCAGCTTTAGGGGTACCATCCTTCGACTTGCTGCTAGTTCGAGGGGTGTTACCCTTGGACTTCCTTCCAGGCTTTCGGGGTGCATCCTTGAGTTCGGTACTAGTTTTAGGGGTGTCGTCCTTGGAGCCAGAATCGGTTGGGTCGTCCTTGGACTTGTCACCAGGCCCCTTGAGCTTACCGCCAGACTTCAGGGTGTCATCCTTGGGTATGCTTGCATCCTTTTCTTTTGATTTCCCTCGACTCTTGCCGCTGTCACTGGACAAGCTAGATGGTCGTCCTCTGGGCCTACCCTTGCGTTTGGGCTCACTGCTGGACTCTGTGCCACTGAACCAAATGAAACAGCTCAGACCACGGCGTTACAGAAATGATGAGAGAGAGAGAGAGAGAATCAGAAGTACAATTCACCTTTTCAATGGTGTGACGTCTGTCAGTGCTTGTGTTGGCACCGAATCTGAAGTTATTTTGGCCTTTTTATTCCGCCGCCTGGTTTGGTACCAATCAGTAAATGAAAGACCGAACAACAGGTTAGGCTAAGTAAATTTGGAAGCAAGAAAATTTGCAGATGCAAAATCATCAATTAATCAATTAAATGTGAGCGGACATGTGCAAAAAAGTAGGTGCCTAGGGTTCAGAAGATAAAATTAGAAAATAAGCGAACGTGTGAGGCTAAGAACAACCTGCAAATAACTTGTTCATAAAATAATCGTGCTTGCACTGATTAAAGTTTTGTCCTTCTGACATAAGGCTCTCATAGGCAAGAGATAAATAAAAAAAATCTAGTCAGTTAAGCTCCAATAATGTGGCTACAAAGTTACCAGGCATCTAACCAACATGGACCATCTGGTTTGGACCTCTAAACTCAAATGTGAACAACATATAACTGCAGAAAGGAATACATCGCAATCTGGAAAACAGTACATGCAAAAAGGCAGAGTATGCAAGAGTCGATCAAAGTCCTTGAAGATCAAGTAATGAAGGCAGGGAAATATTTCTGGAGTGAAGAAGTGGTTGAATCAGTGACTGATAAAAGAGAAGTGAGGTTGCAAGTTATAAAGAAAACAGGAACATATGGAAAAGAGTGAGGGATATATCATACAAGTTATTTTAATTTTACAAGGTTGGGATATGGAAAACATCCTACCAGAGATTCAAAACAGTTTGTCGGTAGTCATGGGCGCCCGCATACATATGCGACCAAGTCTCTATACTACCGCATAGCAAGCGACAGCAGACATGCAACCAAGCCCCTATACTACCTCATAGCAAACTATGTGGTCACATTGTCATTGCGCAATCTGACCGTTCGCTTTTTCATTAAAAAAAACTTGCATCACCTTTCAGTCATTTTTATTCTGTTTGGTTTTTCCCAGCACACCTATCCTTTTCTAGCTCTCAAGCACTCCAACACCCCCCAAACTCTCTAATCATGCTACTACTAGTTGACAGTCTATTACTAACAAGTAACAATTATCCACCCTTTTTCTTGCTCGCTAACCAAGGGCATCTTGGAGGTGAGGAGCGTTCTGCTCTTTTAGTTCTTTCGAATTGTTCTGCTCTATTACTAACAACTATCCACCCTTTTTCTTGCTCGCTAACCAAGGGCATCTTGGGGGTGAGGAATGTTCTGCTCTTTTGCTTCTTTCAAATTGTTTCTGGCAAAGAACAGTGTTTGCATGTGGCTGCAAAACTTGTTTCAAATAAAACAGAAATACAGAAACAATGTCAGATATGCCGTAACATAAACATTCATATAGAACAAAAAAAGCAGAAACAATGGTTGGTATGCAACTTAAGACAAATTGTCCTAATATTTCGACAAAGGTAGCTTATAATTAATCAAACACCAAGTATGTTTAAACCTACGTTAGAAGTACATAAAAAAGAATTAATACTACTTTGGGCATTGACTTCCTCATCAGAAAAGATATCCGGACCTAGATATTTTTAATTAACGCTAATATGATTAACATTACCAAGTACCAACGAATAAAACACCAATTAGATAAATACCACATTCCAAATGAAAGCATACATAACAGATTTAAATAACCACACAAGTTTATATAACAGTGGTAACATACGCAAGTTTTAGACAAGGCATAGCAAAAAACAAAACAAGTCTATAATGACATCAAATTCCTACAAGGCATGTTCTCTAACAGCTCCTTCCTCCGCTTTGAAGGGATACAAATAAAAAACTCACGAAATCCTGCATCCGCAATGATCCTCTCCCCTACTTTGACTTATAGCGCAATAGGTACGTTCCGAATAAAGGATAGAACCTTGGTGGCCTTTTGTCTTGAAAATGGATCACCAATTCGAGCTGCAGCCTTCCCTCTTGTGCACTCAGCCTCGACCCTCTTCCTTTCGGTCTCACTAAAGGATTTCCTGTACAGAGAAGGTGCCACTACCCCCCTTAAATACCAAAAGTCAAATGAGACCTACCATCCACCTTTCATAACCACCTATGCAAACAGAACACCGACTAAAACAGCTTAACTGACTATTTAACACATTTTCAAGCATACGTTGAGCCACTAAACAATGATAAAAAAGGAAGGTACTTTATCTAAACCACATTCCAACAAATACCCAACTTAAATAAGTGGGGTATATACGACGATATACTCTTGTTCCATGTTCCAACCATTCCCAGTAAAATTGTATGCATTTTCTATCTAATGGGTAAACTGGGTTTGAGGCCAAGTTCAAAATTCTGAAAAATCAGGAACATGGGTAAACATGTATATCAGGTTGAGTGCCTCGTGACTGTAGACGTGCAAGCATAATATTATCGAAAATTAATTGATACTAAAAGTTCTAAAAATTCTTATTTTCAATCGATCAGAATGTCGCAAACTGTAGACTTCTAAAATTTCTGAGTTTCTGATCGACCAGGATTTATAATCGATCGACTGGACTTCCACATACACCAGTCATGTTCAAATATACGTTGTTTCCTTAACTAGTGGGGTTGTGGGCAAAAGTTTTCAAAAGCCTAAAAAGCCTTTGGCAAGAAATCAACAAGTCCCCACCATTAGAATCTATGAAGCACGGGTACGCGGATCAGAACACGTACCAGCACCGGGTACGTACCAGATACGGGTACGGGTACGGCGATTCCCGTACCCGGTACGCCGGTTTGAATCGGGTACGGGAACTATACGCTGGTATGGATCGGGTACTCACCCGGATACGTATGTGGTACGCATTTAAAAAAAAAATTATAAAGAAGGGTAAGTGTCGGATAAGGGCCCGAAAGAGAGAGGGATCCGGGAAGAAAGAGGGATCGGGAAGAGAGGGCGATCCGGGAAGAGAGAGGGGATCCGGGAAGCCCTCCTCTTTCTCCAACCCCTCCGGTAGCCACTGTCGTCGTCACCTCGCCGGTGCAGCCGTCGTCGTCGCCTTGCCTCGCCACCGTCGTCGCCTCGGAGGTAAGATCCCGGACCTCCCCCTCCTCTCCCCCTCCGGCGCTCAAACCCTAACCCGATCACCTCCTGCGCTCGCCGCTCTTTTTTTTTTTTCCCAGGGTGTCGGCCCGACCCGACCCGACCCGAAAGCTTGAGGGCTGAGTGTAATATAGATAGTCTATATTACACTCAGTCCCCCTGAAGTTTATTTTATTCCAAATTGCTCCCTAATGTTTGAAATGTTTGCACAATACCCCTTTAGGCTTTTTTTTTTCCCAGCGAAGGCCTTAATGTAATATAGTCTATATTACACTTAGCCCCCTGAAGCTTATTTTATTAAAAGTGTATATATACACACACACACACACACACACACACACACACCTCGCCGTATCCGTACCCAAGTTTTTTAAGGTTTTGTCGTATCAGCGTACCCGTACCCATACCCGTACTAGTACCCATGCTTCATAGATTAGAACCCTATTTTTAGAGAAATTTTCTTCCAATTCTTCCCAAAATAGCTAAATTTTCAACCACCTCATGCGATAAAGCTTCTTCATTGTTTGAAAGTGAGATTCGGTAAGGAATCCGAATTTCTTGTTTCAGAGAACGAAACGCCTCCCAATCCATGGAGCAAAAGAAGCTCCATGACTTAGAGTTCTGTTGTACAACGAATAATTCCTTAAGAGGCATACAAAGGAGGGATTCTACAATCTCATCCAGGCTATCCAGCTCGACAAGGTAGGGAAGATCACCTATGGCTCATTGATAGACGAGTCGGTCTTCCAAAGCTTGACATGGGTGCAAGTTGAGCAGGCAGCATACAATGGAGAATGATCAATATCGCAATACAAAAGACATTCGAGGGTCAATAGTAGTGGATGAGGTATTGGTTCCTGTCCCAAATGATAAACAACAGTCAGCTAGGACTTAAATCAAATGGAGTTGTGGCGTCATTGTGTTGAGGAAATGGTAGTCTATGAAATGGCACCAAGGAAAGTGGACTAGGTGCTCATGAGAATGGGTGATGAGGAGATATAAAAAAGGAGCAATACATAAAAGAAGACGATTCTTATGATGACTATCGCCGATAATTCTAACGATGTATAGTAGAGACATCCCCCAATATGTTGTAGGCAACTATAGAGATTATTTTATTTTTCTAGTCTGTATACTCGTAGTTTTGTTATTTTTAGATTTATTTTTTTAAATTCGCCTTCTATTCCATTACTTGTAGACTTGTAGTTGAACGGACTGTATGTATTATGTTACTATTTATCTACTATGAACTCAAGAAAATTTTGTAGTTTTGGGCTTTTCATTATCTTATGCATATTGGATTCAATTACTACAAAAACTAAAATTACATGTGTGATTGGAACCTTAATTGCACAAGCTATATACACGATCTTGATAACATTGCATAGTAGTGCCAGTAAATGTAGCCTTTAGCATTTAGCAAGGTTCTAAAAAGCGCCTAGTCAGACAATGGGAGGCCGCCTAGCGCCTAGGCAGCCTAGGTGGCACTTAGGTATTTTGGCTTTTTTTTATATTTTTTTTTAAAATGGATGAGCCACTGTTGAGGAAGGCTGGATTAGAGAGAGACTGTCGCTGAGGAAGGCCGGATCAAGAGAGTGACTACCACTAATGAATCCGCCCTGCCCGCCTGGCCCATCTATCCCATCTGGCCAGCATGAGCCCGCCGCCTAGCCAGCCTCAGCCCGCCTAGGCGGCCGCCTCGCCCTGTCTGGGAGTTTTGCCGCTTTTCTAGAGCGCCTAGGGCTTAGGCTGGGTGGTGGGGGACCGCCTAGCACCTAGGCGGTCGCCTGGGCCGCTTTTTAGAACACTATCATTTAGGTAGTAGATAATAATGTGCAGAAAGATCATTATGAAGATGGTTTAAGGTTTCACGCAAAGCAAAGTCAGTTCGCAAAAACGGTTCTTTTTCATCTATCCAAACAAAGACATTCCCCCCTGAACTACGCCTCAACCCAGAATCAGATTTAACCCAAGCAAATCAAACACAATTTGATCGAATCTTCGTTCAGAGGTCAATCACTCATGGGGTGGTCATCGGGGTGTTGGTTGATATTTTTTAACAAGAAACAAAGGGACTCAACGTAAGTTTAGGGAGAACAGGGGAAGGGCCCCGATGACCCGGATGGTGTATGGTATCGTCGGTATGCAAGCCATGGCTCATTGACGTGTGGCTACAATGCCACTTCCCCAACGCGACCTAGATGCCTTTGATCCATCCTCCGGAGTCTGGATCTCCCGTGGTATGAGTACCTGACATCCCAATATCTCATGTACTCAATCCCTATAAATAAGGAGATCCCCTCTTACCCTTACTATCGAGCAACTCCTCTATTTCGCGACGAATATTATTTCTTATCAAACCATGCTCATAACACAAAATTGAAAATCAAGATCACAAATGTAGTATGATTCTCATTTGTTTCTTAATGTGATTTTTTTTAGTAAGTTATGATATATAACTTGTTCTCTCTAGCTGAACTTTGATTCACCATTATCAGAAAACCCTATCGGAAATTGATCGTTATCATATATTTACTAAAACTTTAGTAAAAAGACTTTTTTTATGACCAAACTCGACACGAAGTCACCGAACCAGTTCATTTTCTTTGGGTCCGAACTGAAACAAAATTCTCAAACCTTGATTATTAGCATACAAGTTCATACTTTTGAATTGGATACATATTCTACATTTAATTCAGAAATAATGTCTTTCCACAAGGTACTACTCTACTTTTAAGGGAGGAAAAAGGATGACAAATCTTGGAAGAAGTGCTTATTCAGATAATAGTTAAGGTACAGAAATGGGACACCAGCGGGATCTCACATTTTCACAACACAAAAGCGAAGTGATATAAATCATCGAACGTTGATGCACCATACGAAGCTAAAATCAAGAGTCTAAAACAAGAGATGGACCCAAAATTAATTGAATAGAAAATTAAAGAAAAAAGGAGAACTAACATATACGAGTAATATTTAATAAATCATGGAAACTAATACAATAAATAATAACAAGCAAGTCTGATTTCTAGTAAATAACCACACTTACACTTCTGGAGTAGCAGTAGAATTTGAAATATTTATTGCTGTACCCTGCTAAGTAATTGAACCAAGCACAGCATTAGCATATGAAAAAACAAGAACAGTATACTAGATCAGGCACTGTTAACCCACCCCGTCTGTTTCACTGCCACCTTCGACAAGCTTGTAATGTTCATCCTTGAGCAATAGTACCTCTAAGTCACCATCATCATAGACAATCTGAAAAATACCAAAATTATGAGGCTCAGAACTACATAAACAAACTATAACAAAAACCAACAAAACCAATATGAAAAGCATCCTTCTGAAAAAATTTACCGAATGTTTCCCAGAAACGGGATCAAACGCATCAACCTTACCACTATAAAATCTGCAAAATAAAGTACAACATGACGAAGTTGGAAACCACATTAAAAAAAATCTTGATTAAATTCAACACACTATCGATTGAGTGCTAAACCAATACATGGGATCTGATAGCTGCATACTACATCACTTTTTTTTTTTTGAGAGGTAAGTATTACATCACATTATTATTATTATTATTATTATTATTATGGTATGAGAATCCTCATAGCTTATGATCATGATGTGAAACAAATAGGATTGAAGTGCTAAACTGGACCATCAAGTTTAGAAAAGCATTTGTACATTTGGGAAGGCAATCACCATGTCTTGGAGATATTCGATATGTAGGAAAGGTCCCCAAAATGATAATTTTGTGACAGTCGGAATATAATATATATTCTGGTTCGTAAAATAAAGAACATTAATAAAGTTTTTTAATCAGGAACCAAAATCAACTGAATTCTATCACCATACCAGCTTGTTGAATATAACAAAATCAGTTCTAGGCAAAGAAAAAATATGATGGTTAAAAAATGAATATAGGTGTTTATTGCGAGCAAATACATAATAAACCCGTCCTTACTTCTTATCATCTGGCCACCAAACTTGGATTCTGGAACCAACAAGGTCCTGGTTCAGTTTTGTTTCTTCAGATATCTGACATGGCCAATAGCAGTTGAATCAGAAAATTATGTCAGCCCGGCATTTAGAAATAAGGTGACAATGACACTAAATTAGAAGCATCAATGAAGAAAATACACGCAAAATATGACGCAAAACAAAGGCTGAATGATGAGGAGCAAATGGTTTCAAATTACATTAGTGTAAATATATAAGAGATAAAAAGTTCAATTGATATACAAAACTACTGAACTTCAAACATGCTATCTATGCATAAGTGGTGCAAAATAACCAGTGTTATAAAAAACGGCCTAGGCGCTAGAAGTCCCCCAACCACCCATTCTAAACCTAGGCGGTGCAGAAAAGCGGCCCAGGCTACCTAGCGGCTACCTAGGTAGGTCCAGGCTGGGTTAGGCGGGCCTAGGCACTATATGGTGCATAGATGTTATTTTATTGCTGGTAATCTTGAGGAGCTGCATGTGTCCCTGCATGGCATTGAGGAGCTGCATCGACCCCATGAGTGTATCTTCATGCGCCTCCTCTCCTTCCGACGTAGAAGCGCGCAACGAGGCCTTCTCATTTTTACGAAATCGCATGCAAAGTGGTTCCCGTCACAAATAAAAAAAAAATTCTCATATTTGGGCTTGTCTTTCTAGCCCATTCCATTACTCCCATGTCCCATCCATAAGGTTGTGGTCGGAAAATGAAGGACCAAGAATACCCCCTTTGTGGTTGAATGCATTCTTTACTACTCCTTTAACCTTAGTACCTTTGGTGGGTTTGGGTTTATTAGACTAAAGCCTCTAAAACTCCACCAATTGCTCCGCCACAAACATAGTGGTAGTGAGCTATGCAGTCGAAGTCGGTAGTCGGCCAAGGGCCGACTAGGACTAGTCGGGACTAGTCGGCCAAAACTTATTCTAACCCCTCCCTAAACATATATGATATATGAACTAGCATAAATGTCAATAAGCATATGATATTAGTCGGTCAATAACAATGCATGCCTTCACACGTCACAGCATTGGTATAAATATATAAGTAACAGAACACAGTTGTATTGGCCTCATGCTCATGTCAGAAGACTCAGAACTAAGAATTCAACACAATATTTGTGTGCTGATGTTTAATCTGTAAACAACCCCAATTTTGATTATAGGATTATATGGATATCAATAAATAAACAATAATATTTGTCTATGTTTTTATCTCAGATTCTCAAGTCCTCAACAAATTATTATAGGAAAAAGACATAGTTGTGACTCAAGACTTTGAGGCAATGCTAAAAAATCCAAACAAAATTGCTTGCAAAGACTTCTTGCAAAAAAAAAAAAAAAAATTGCTTGCAGAATGCCGCCCGGAGACTAGTCGGGATTCCGCCTAGTTATGAAAGAATCAGAATTAGTCGGTCGGCAAAATACCGCCTGGGGACTAGTCGCCAACTAGTCCCGATTTTGATAGCATAGGTGGTGAGATTCTTCACTCCACACCTTTGTAGTTCCTGTTTGGCCCCCTTCTGTAACCCATATATGATGTTGAAGCTTCACTCCTTTGGCATGTCTAGGATCTCTAGCATGGGGGCATATAGTCTGGCAGAGACTTCGTATGCCTCAGTCACTTTATCTTTCTGCTGTAAAGATGGGCTTATCGGAAGTTGGCTTTCTTGTAGAAATAGGAGATTCAGAAGTTATCGGTAAGGCTTCTAGTCGATGTAGGCTTGATGTATATAGTGGGTACTAGGTAGTCTAGACTAAGAACTAGAACATTCAACTAATGTCAAAACATGCTAAATGAACAATACTTATAACGGATAATACAGTGAGTAAACTACTAGAAGTGTCAATTCTAGTGATGAACTAAGGAGTCGATATCTTAGTGTTTATGAGGCATCACACCAAGAAATTTGCTAAAAAATCACAAGTCAACAATTTCAAAGCTTCATAATGGTGTACAAATGCCCCTTATGGTATATACAAAAACATGCCAACCACTACCCCCCTCCTAGCAATTTCACTTTGGACTGAAATTTTAATAGAATGAAAGAAATAACATATCTGAGGACTGGCGCTCTTATTGTATAGAGGGTCGATTTTTTTATTTCACTTATTATGAGACATTGGAATCAGTGGAATCACCTTAAAAGTCCTGTCAAAATAAAGATTTGTTGTATAAAATAAGAGGGACTATTAACAGTGTCAGAGACAAGGGGTCAGACCTTGTTGTGTCTTATGGTTTCCAATTGTCCTCTATTTTTTGCTTGGTTAGCTCAAGACCTCCATAGTTATTCCTTTCTTCTCTCTTCTTTTTGGAAACGTGGGTGTATGATGCATCAATTCTCCTTGGATCAAGAAGACTCGACTCTGAAGATTTATGAGCATCATATCTCCTATTCAGATCACGACTTAGAGTAATGATTAATGAAGTCCTCTTCAAGAATCCATGAAGATGCAAAATGGTATGATCCTTCCATTTGACAAGGACCTTTTGCTAATCGTTCTTGGTCAAGACCATTTTATCTCCGAGGGCATCTTCAATTTGATCTATGAACTTGGGCCACTACATAGTTCTCTTCTTCATTGAGACCATAGTAAAAAAAATATCAACAACATTGAAAGTAAGCCCAATGGTGAGATCAACAAAAGCTCCAATATAAGCATTTGGACCCAACTTCTTCAACACTTTGTCAGGTTCTGCACTTCACGGATGTAGCTTTCGATAGTATTTTCTTAGAAAATCTAAAAAGTAGGCCTCCCTTTCCGGCTCCCTTTCAACTCCGTGACTCCGTCTCAATGCTAGGGTTTGATCATAGAGCTCCACATTCACCTCCCCAGCTCCATCCTCAGAACTACAACCTAGTTGTTCCCTTCTCCATCTTCACGGCAAAAAGCTCCATCCAATCCGAGTGTTTTCAGCAAAGATCCAATATTCCTTTGGTCATTGGGTCTTTATTTTCGCCCATCATCTTCTTCAAGATATCCCTAGAATATGTTGTTAGTTCTTTTGGCGACTGGCAACCGATCATCTCCTTCGACGACTGGCAGATCAGGTCTCGGTTTCATCTATCCTGCAGCATCTTATCTACATCATCACCGAAGCTGCATCAATACCGGATCAGTAGCATCGTAAGAGATGCACATCAGCACCATAGTCGGGGAAGCACTATTATCAGGGCAGTTGTTGTTGATCCTTTATTAGGAAGTATAGCTCATGTTTGGGAAGAACAAAAGTCAGACTGATCGCAATCGTTGATCCCATCTGTCAAGTGTCAGCTAATTCTTTCAAGTACGAGATCCACAGGATTACATATTAAGCCATCGGATCCCTGTTGAGCTGGGGTAAACCCAACAAGAATCCTGGCTATTGCTCTTCCCTTCCTGGTCCGTTCTCGGAATCCTCTTGTGGCCGTGGACTGCAACTAGATCGTGTGCAGAGCTCTCACAGCCCTCAACTTCCCCTGTCTACTCCATCGCACGTAGTGCTCCACCATGCAGGGATCCACATAGATCTCTACCATGAAGAGTTCTACCAACGAAGCATCATTGTGCTCTTAACCACAACAGTTATTAAGCGTCGGTGACCTACCATCTGATATTGCCGGTAAACATATCATCTTAGCAGGCCTTTTCTTCTAATACTATATTAATTTACTTCACAACAGATCATGCACCTTTTCAAGCAACAAAAGTGCATGATCTGTGCAGTATCACTGCTGTTTCAATCCGGTAAAAGTGCAACTCCAGAAAGGTGGGCGACACAGGTATAATTTCACTCCTGCAGAAGTGTCACACCTTCATTTCAACTCTTCGCAAAAGATCATGCATTGATCCAATTAAACCTACAACTCTAATGCTCGCAGAGCCTCCGCATGCATCCATTGCAGTGCCTTTGAGAGTCCTCTGGTATCTACAGCCACTGTAGAACTTCCAACAACCACTGCAGTCGGAGCTCTGTACAACTGCTTCAGCCATGTCATCGAAACTTGTTCTTCAATCATTTTTTTATCTGCATTTATGCAGTGAGTTCTTCTGCAGTCGCAGTACATTGAGAGTACAACTCATAGTTGCAGTGCATTGCGTTACCGTAATGCAAAAAGCAAATTATGCAAAAATAATGCTAGAAATAAAATGATACGCACCTAATGTTGCACACATTTACCATTTCTGTTTCATGAACAAGTCTATGCTGCCCAATGCCATGATACATACAAGTCGAACTTTCCTATATTACTGATAAAAAACGAGTATGATTTCTCAAAATAGAAATAAAATGAAATTAAGTTAGAATTTGGTTCTTTGATCAATAGCTCAACCCACAATGTGAAACCAGAACACGTGGTAGATACATACATCGCAAGAAGTTCAACTCCTTTCAAGGTTTCACCTATCCATATACTCCTCATCAATGCAGTCCAGGAATATGTGGCGTACCCCACCCCCTCAAACATCATCGGACAAGAGAGATGAGAATGGAGGCATACCCCACATGTTCCCCAACCATGCACATGTGTAGGAGCAAAGGATTACCCGCTCATAGTCAATGCAATGAAGTCAACATGACACATACTGGTGACCAACAAACTGAATAGCATGAACTATACAAAGACAGATTGCCACAATTTTGGAATTTTACAAACATTGTCACAACTACCTCGTCTGTACCCCGAACCCGCTTCCTCCGGGATTGAATTTTTATGCTATCGTCCAAGTGGTTTTGATCCTTACTATCTGCGTTAGAACGAGACTTCGGTGTAGTAGGCACATCCTGAGAGATATACAACCAATCATCAGACTCAATAATCAAGAATATAACAATTCTACTTATCAAAACAAGTGAAAATACCATAGTCAACAATCACAGCCCATTCTGACATTATCCATCATGAATCATTGTGTTATCCTATAAAAGCCAAAAAAAATCTGAGAACATGGTGTAAATAAAACGAAACTCGGTGGTTGATTATTAAGGTCTAAATGGTGTTCAAGGAGAAGATGCCTTAGTTCAAGTAATTGCATATAACAAATGACAAAAAAGGTATTGTAAAGTACAAAACTAAGGGAAAAACGGATAAAAATAATGATGGAAAATTCTTGGCTTATCATGAACTTCTTGAGGGTTCAAGGAGAAGATGCCTTAGTTCAAGTAATGGCATATAACAAATGACAAAAAAGGTATTGTAAAGTACAAAACTAAGGGAAAAAAGGATAAAAAAAATAATGGAAAATTCTTGCTTATCATGAACTTCTTGAGGTTTCCGCAAGAAAGTGAATACATTAGCAAAGAAAACACACGAGATACTTGTGTAGTAAGATGGACTAAAAGTAAGGATGCTATGATTTAGTGAAAAATTGGAGAATAAGATAAGGAAAAGGAATTATTATAAATTATCATCAATTCCCTAGGGGAATAATAGAACCACGATTCCAGTGAAGAAGTATATATCATGGATTAAGATTTCGGCTGAAATTTCGGTCCAAAAGTTTGGTTTTGACCGCTACCGAAACGAAAACCCAAGCGAAACCCCGAAAGTCTGGATTTTGTGTGACTTCAAGGCATTTCGGTGGTTTTTGATGAATTTCAGCCAAAACCGGTAAAATTTCGATCAAAATGTGAGATTTCTACGAGATTTCAACAAAATTTCGATAAGATGCTGTGGGACCCTCGAGATAAGATGTCAGCTCTTTCGGTGACTTTTGGTGAGATTCTCTCAGAAATCACGTGGACACGAAAACTAAGGACATCTTTCAGACAGATTTCGAGTTTATTTAAATTTATGTAAATATATGGTGATTAACAATTTTTTTTTCAGGTTACTGGTATTCCACATTAGTAATCATAGTCCATTCAAGCTTTCGAAATTTCAGTTTCGATCAAAACCAATACCATACAAGAAATCGAAATCTCAAACCTTGGTATATATAACTAAGAAAATGAAGCAACAAGGTAAGGACTATCGTCAAATGATATATGATTGAGGAACAGAAAACCACGAGTAACTATGTTAATTTGGATTGTAATAGAAGTTACTAGGAAATGGGTAAATTATATATATATATATATATATATATATATATATATATATATATATATATATGTGTGTGTGTGTGTGTGTGTGCGCGCGCGCGCGCACGCAGATAGATATTCACACATAGAAGTAAATCATGTAAATACATATGCATATTATCTATGGTTTTGCTTGCTTCGAGGTATCTAGTGCGGTACGTTGCTTTGAGTAAGTATTAAGAATACCCCACGGTACTATGTTTGGTTTGAAGTAAATTGCTCTGACGTAAGGTATTCAACTTAGCTCAAGTATCTCGACCTCTTGGATACCTCATAACTCAAGCAGTGTTGTTAGTATCGAACAATACAAAATACATATCGGACGATACGTATCGTCTCGGGATAAAAACGAGACATATCGACAACTTGTATCGGTTTGATAGTGTATTGTGCCATACCAGATACTGCATCAGACGATACGTGATGTATCGCACAATACAAACAATACGCTGATACATAATATTGTTGGGGGTTTTTTTGAACCAGGTTTTTTATCTTTGATTTAGATCTAGGTGGTGGACCAACCTTATACTATAAAGCCTGCAGTGGATTAATAGGTTAAACCAAACACATATGCCTTTTTGGCAGATGTGATGACATAAGGTTTATGCATCTCTCGAAGCCCCCACGAGTCGCCTAGGCCCCAGCACGCTCTATTCGACGCGACGAAGGCCACAACCCCTCTCTACTCGACATGACGAAGGTCGCAATCCCTCTCTGCTCGATGAAGACTGCAGTTCTTCTCGTCTTTCATCGTCCCACGCCCTCTTTGTCCTTGCTCGATGGAAGGACTCGACATTGCAGCAAATCCCTCCTTCAAACTCAAATGTCCGCAATAGAAAAATCAAGTTTGTGAATTCCTTCAAACCTTTGTAAGGATTGACTCCTCTCGATTCGGTCCTTTCGATTTCTCTCAATTATGTCCTTTAAGTCGTCGTGGGCAGGCCTCGGATGAGTCGTGCTCATGCTTCAACGAAAAAGATTCAAAGACTCGAAGAAATGATTGAATCTATAGGATACAGATCATGATTTTGTGTATGACTATATGTGCTTTCATTACTATACGTGCAAGATGAATAGAGCATTGCTATTCAGGCATCCAGGTTTCAATCCTGATGGGAAAATTCTGACATGGCACATCAAGATGGCCCAATCTTGATGGAAACCAGGAAAGCTGAATAACATTTTTGAGATGGATATGCCTGCACTACTGCATAGCTATGCAACATTTTTGCTGGATTTATGCCTACACAACTTTTATCAATTATTCATATGCTTGTCTGCACAACTGAATGTTCCAACAATTATTCATATGGTTGCACTATATATACTTACATTTGAATATAGCAATTTCTTCAACTTTTATTAATCCTTATTAGACAGTGGACAGAAGAAAAAATGGTTGATAAGGGTAAAAAGAAGCAAAGTGATCCGGCATGGGATCATTGTACAAAGAGTTGTGGATGGAAAAATCAAAAGATTACAGTTGAAATGTAATTATTGTGGAAAAATTTATTGGGGTGGTGTCTCACGAATAAAACATAATTTAATCCGTACAAGTAAAAACGTAAGCCCTTGTACCAAGAGCTCTGATGACTGATGAGGTATGAGGCATCATCTTGAAGATATTTTATTTGAAGAAAGAAAAGAAGGGGGATGGTTTGTATTTTAGAGGATGATGTAATGGAACTTTTAGGGTCTAGACATCAAGGAGGTCCAATGGACAGGTATATTAAAACAACAGTAAAGCAATCCGGCACAACACTCAATACGTTATGGAAGAAGGGTGATAGAGACATTGTTTGCTTGGACATTAAATATTCTTATATGCAAACACATTTCCATTCAATTTGGTGAAGAGCCATTTTTTCAAGAGAATGATAGTCTGTTGCTTCGATCGGGCATGGGTCAAAACTCCGTAGCTACCATGAGGTTCATGTACCCTTTTTAAAAAAGTACAAAGATGACGAATGGGATGGAGAGTACAAGAATGAGTGAAAGAATAATGGTTGCACTTTGATATCCAATGAATGGACGGATAGAAAAAGTAGGCCCATAACAAACTTTCTGGTGAACAATATATGGGGGACTATGTTCTAAAAAGCACTAGGCGGATCTAAGCGAGCACCTAGAGATTGACGCGCCCAAAATTTTATAGACTTATTTATACTGAATTCTCTTAACTACCATGTTGGACAGGTCATCTTGCTTTTAGTTCACAACGAGCAAAGGGAGTCACTATCATCAATCTTGCAGGCGGTCACAGCGGCATAAGGGAGCTACAGTATACTAGTAACACGGTAGTGTACTAGCTAAAGAAGAAAAAAGAGAAAACTAAAATCAAGAAGAGGAAGAAGGAGAAGGGAGAAAGGAAACTACGGACACTTCTACAACATTTCTCCTTTAAACATCACGAAAGGCGGTCCCAAGTAATGCGATGCGATTCAAGGCCCAAAACGCCTAGGCAAGCGCTCGAACCGCTTTTTAGAACAATGAGTGGGACTGTATTTCTTAAATCTATTGACACATCCGACATTATTAAGAGTGCGGATAATTTGTCTGATTTACTTGACTCCTTAGTTAAGGACACTGGTGAGGAGAATTTTGTACATGTAGTAACCGACAGTGCTACAGCATATGGGAGCTACTAATGGAGTAGATGAAACAAATTAATTGGTCCCCATGCACAGCACATATTTTAGATTTGATATTGAGTGATATTAGAGACATTCCAGTGCACAAAGACGCAGTGAAAAAGGCAAAAAAAATAATTGTGTACATATATAGACATGCTTGGGTCATAAACTTGATGAGTTTGTGGTCTAACACAACCGACAGTTACAAGATTTATAACCACTTATTTGACCATGAAAAATGTGCATGAACAAAAGATTGAGTTAGGCACAATGTTTGCTTGTGAGAAATGGGCTAGAAGTTCATATTCTAAAAAATTGATGGATGTATTATTCAAGAGATTGTCCTATCTTACCCAACCTTTTGATAATGAATTCAATATTGCTTGACATGTGTCATGCCACTTGTGAAGGTGCTTAGGCTAGTAGATGGCGATGCACGTCCTGCTATGGGGTACATTTATGAGGCCATGGGTAAAGCCAAGGAACAAATAGAAGAAAAAAAAACAGCTTTGTGAAAAAGACATCAAGCAATTTGGGATATTATAGACAACTGTTGGAACTTGCAGCTTCATAAACCTCTACTTGCAGATGCATACTACTTGAACCCAAAGCAAGTTTTTTTTTTAAGTTTCGTACTTGTTACTTGATGTTAATGAATACTGATTTATTCTTTACATCAATTGTTAGATGTCAATATGACCCTAATTTCAACCCTGATTATGAAATTAAATTGGGTTTATAACAAATTATTGAGATGATGTGCCCAAACATCACTTTGCACATAAAAATTGATGAACTAGAGCATTTTTGTAGATCAGAGAAGATGCTTGGCATGGGCAAGGCTAAGATAACATAAGATATAAAAGTAACCCAATAATCTCATTTACTTCATCTGCAATATATATTTTATTTTATTTGTAGATACTAAAGGTCCAAAGGAACTTTTTTGTGGTTTTATGGTGGGAGAGTTAGAGTTGTAACGAGCTCCAAAAACTTGCTATTTATATTTTGAGTCTTACATGTAGTGTCACAAGATGCGAGAGAAACTGGACTGGAGTACATTTGACCAAATTCATTCAAAGAGAATGAATCAATTGGAGCAACAAAGATGGATTAGTCGAGTCTATGTGAAATACAATCTCTAGTTGGAAGCAATGAATAAAACGAGAGAAGAGGCAAATGAGACATATGATCCTATTTGTCTATCAGATATGGAATCCGATGAGTCGACGAATGGATTACATAGAGAGAGGATCCTTGCCTACTACAAAAAGAGATTAGCTCATGGATGGATATACGTGAGTGTTTTGATATAAGAGAAGGATAAGGGGCAAAAAAGAAATTTTGATATTATAAATCTATGTGAAATAAATTTATATGATTCTACCAATTTAGTTACTCATTTTATTTATATTTTAACTTACAAGTTTTAATGGTGTCAATTATTTGTAGGTCCAAGAAACTTAAATCCAAGGGACAAGGGAAAAAAGAAAATTGTCAAGTTTGAGAAAGAAGACGAGCTTGAGAGTGAGGGCACTGAGCAGGAAGAGATAGATGGGGCGACAATCGAAGCTGATGACATCAGTGATGGTGGTGATGGATTGCTACATGAATGAAGGTCTAGATGTCTTTTGATTTTTGTGATTTTTTTTGTGAGAGAGTGTTACATGTGAATCACGTACATAACATCATTTTGTTTTGGCATTTTGAATGATAGTCTAAAACCATCCATGTCTTGTGTTGTTAACTTATGAGTTATGATATAAACCTTGTGATGTGCTAAACACCTTCATTTTCATAGAAACAATTTCAATTTGTTATAGAATACATTTCATATATTGTTTACATATTTACTAATATTTTTATCTTTATTAAATGAATTATAGTGTATCTTACGATACAAGCTACGATATGATACATTGATACATAAAAAAGGAAAAACGATACACGATCCGATATGCAATATGACAACCTTGAACTTAAATATTCCAATACCACAAAATCAGTGGTAAAGTAAATATCAGATCTCACCGGTTGCACTGGATCCCAATGTAACCTCCGGACCATTGTCGTTGGTCGTCGGACCACCACTAGACCATTATCACGGTTGTCGAACCACCATCGTCTGACTATCTCCTCCGGTCACCAGTCCACCGTTGATCGCCAACGACATAACCACAGGACCATTGTTGACCGCCAAACCAAAGCATCTAGTCACCGGACCATCGCCTCCGACTCCCGAATCGTCATTGATCAGTCACCAAACCACCACCGGACGATCAGCTCCAGTCACCGAACCACCACTTATAGGTTAAAAAATTAATTTTATAAATTTCCCAATACTTACCTCAAATCTTATTTCAAACCAAATGAAGTAAGGTATCCATATACTAAAGTATTCCCATACTTATATATTTGCATGTCTTTGTACAATGAATATGAAGTACTTGTATTAAGCATGTGTGATGCACCTGCACATGGAAGGCATGGTGGGGTGTGCAACCCGAAGACTCGTGTATCATGAGAAGTCGTATACGCACATAGAACAACAGTTTATTTCTCTCTGAAAGCCTCACAAAGTGGACACAGCCAAACGAACAAAGAGCATTTTGGCTTCGCTGCTTTGGCTATAGCCGCTATACAAGTAGAATAGATAACATGTAATATGTGCACACGCACGCACGAACGCACATCCGTGCGCACATTAATATGTATATAAGCACGCACACACTCACCAACTTATTTATGTCCAGATGCATTTACTTAAATGCATGTGAAACAACAAAGAAGGCTTATGAACAAAATATAAGCACCTTTAGTTCTCCAGCTGCATCTTTTCCAACAGTGACTTTTCTCTTTGGCTGCTTGATATCAGACTTCTGCTGCTCCCCTGATGATTCTCTCTCTATAACCTTTTTTCTAGATCCCTTTCTGCTTGTCTGACCAGCTGATTTTCCTTCTGAATCACTTGTTACAGAGGCCAGTGTTGCACCATCATCAACATTATCTGAGTGAACTTTTTTTCCAGGACGCCTCACGGATTTCTCTTCTGAATTGCTGACAGCCCCATGTTCCTTCTTAGAATCCTCAGAAGGCAACAGTATATCCTTAGTCTGACTTCCCTTTTCTCCAGAAGGGGATGCCGGTAGGTCAGCTATTGCATTAACACCTCTCTTCGAAGAAACTTTAAACCCAGAAGGTCGGCCCCTTTTGGGTCGACCTGCATCAAGAATACTTTCACTAGGCGTTGGTGACGAGATAGAACCGGTTCCATTATCAGATCTATGGGTGGGTTGAAGGTCATTCTTCTCTTCAGGTTCTACCGACATTGCTGATTCTGCTTCCTTACCGGATGGACCATCCATTTCTGAATTGTTAACTTCATTACTACGGCCTTTTGAGCTGCTAGACAATGGCATTGCTTCTTTATTGTTGATACTTTGAATACGATCAGTGGTATCTGTTAACTGATCTGATGAAGTAGCCTTCCGGCCCCTTGTTTTCTTGGTTTTGAGATCTAACACACTGTCTGACTTTACAGCCATTGACTCCAAGTTATCAGAATTAGTTCTATCGGATGCTATGTTATTTGCTGATCGGACATTGCGACGAGAACGCTCAGGCTTCTGTTTGGGCGACGAAGGTTCTACCACAGAATCGCCATCCCCTGTCTGGACAATGCCATTGCTCATTATCGATCTGGGTGATTTGTCAGCAGTACTTTCTTTTTCAAGTGAACCTACTTCCTGCTCCAGTTTCACAGATCCCTACACCACAGAAAAAATAAATGTCTGGAATACAAGGAAATGATCATCAAAGTTATAATGGGCAATGTAGAAGAGAGCAATCCAGCAGACACATACTTGTGGCAGCTCATCCGAAACAGTTCTTTCAGATAATTTGCTGTCATCCGCCTGAAGAATAAGAGAACAATTGGTCATAAGAGTTCTTTATAAGACCATGTCAAACCTAATATACTCATGCATAGCTAACTATATAAAGCAGTAAAATAATTGACATGCTGTTTAGCATCAAACCGTTACCAAAAAAGGAATACAAAAACAAATAACACAACATCACATCATGCAGCACTTGATAGTTATTACTCACTATTGATATCAGTAGTAGGTAGATCTCAAACTTATCTGATTGTAAGTTTGAGCTGTACTTGTCACATTGAGATGTTCATGCTATCTTCCATTTACTTAATTACTTACCTCGAACCTTAAAAGAAATTATCAGGTAAATGGAAGATAGCATGAACATTTCAATGTGACAAGCACAGGGCAAACTTACAATGCGAGGTTTCATATAAAGGTGATAAAAGCTTCAATATACAAAGAGCACCGGAACTTACATAAATTGACCGACAAGCCACCACATATATTGTTCAATAGGTCAGTAGTTACAGACTTACAGTTAGCATGCAAAACATATAACAAAAGATAGTGAATACAGGACTTGAAGTAAAAGGTGAACGGGTGAGCCCGAAGTAAATCAAAAGTCAGCATTTAACAAACCACCAGACTCCAATACATAATTATAATATTTGTATGAAGATATCAGATCTTAACACGTCTTGAGACTAATAACCGATGGTAGAAGATTATTGACAATAGAAAAAGAAAGTATGTGTATATTTTTACTAAATGACAAATGAAGAATGCAGATAGTTGTGGATGACAAATGAAGAATGCAGATAGTTGTGGATGACAAATGAAGAATGTAAATAGTTGTGGTGTCCAATAAAAAAGCAGATAACGAGGGCCAAGAGAAGGCTGGCAACTATATACTACATAGCTAATATTTATCATTAGTTTTAGAAAGAGGGTGGAGATTTGGATGAGAGGGAAGAGGGGTTTAACTAATGGTAGAGATACAAGTTTATTATATGTGGATGGGTCATGGGTGTGATCATTCAATAGTGGATGGACAATGGCAATTCTTACATAAGATAGAAGGGAGTTTTTTGTTGACGGCTTGATCACACACACTGCAAGCAAATGGTTGAGGCTCTTTATAAAAGATGGACGATAGCGACTCTATATAGTGATCCTATCATACATTTTTGAAGGATTATGAAGAATGCATAATGATATCCAACTACTCTATCATATATTTTTTAACTTAAGTGGGTCCCTCTCACTTGAAGTATGGAAGAAAATAATGAAAGCAAATTGATCTTTAGTGGGCCACCAATGCTCTTATTCCCAACTGTCCACCCAAATAACATCCCAACTCTAAAATACACACAGGTTACACAAAACTAACAAATAAAACTACCCTAAGCTAACAAACAGTTAGCACCTTCACTGATCCTTTGGATGCCATCCAACTTCCCAATACCTCTAAATGGAACCTAGGCCTTAATCAAACAAAAAAATTCTACTGCGTTTCTTAAAAAAGACAAAAATGGTATGTGAATGCTCGATGAGTGCCGCAATGATAAGGATTTTGAGGAGCATGTGCAGTCATGGAAGTATTATGTGCACTTCAAGAAAACAGAGGTACATGAATAGAGAGTAAACATAAACAGAGAGTAACGTGAGGTAAGGCAGCTTTAGATGTTTCAAGCATGTGCAACATCGGCCATAATAATTAATGACCCAGGTGAGGACTGAGAGCATCGCACGTGTAGAGTTTAAAATAGGAGGCACCCTCAAAATTTAAGTTGAGAGGTTTGGAGAAAGGTAAGTGGAACAAAAGAAGGCAAAGATGGAAGTAGTGAGAGGGGCTTGATAACAATTTCCATTATAAAGGGCAAGGCATTGAAGAAGGTTAGCCTTAACTAGATGTGATGAGGCTTGTTTGTTCAAGTTCATAGATCAAAATGTTCACAAAATGATAGGCAATACACGATTTCTTGATGCCAAACTAGTTTTTGCATCCATAAGTTTATTATGTCTATCTATATGTCTGAACAGAGTTTTCAGATAAGAAGTATGCTGACAAGAGCGAATGCAACTTTCTAACAGAAGAATCTCCAAAAAACAAACAATAACTAGTACACTGGTAATATAATTTAAAATGTAAATCTATAAAATGGAATCGCTAGGTAATATATCAATTAATGAAGTGGATGAGAAATTGACATACCAAAATTTCGCCAGAAACATTTATTTCAGTGTGCTCCAGGGCATCAGAATTCTCTTGGCATATGGAGGCAACAATTTTACTATATTCACGAGCACACAAGGTCTGGACTACTTCCATCAAGTAAGGTTTCAGCTTCGCAGCACAATTCCCAATTACTTTCTCCCCTAATCTGCGAGCACTAGGCAGAACTTCCTGATAAAAAAAATTATATATATATATATATATGAATATATCAGTTCCAAAAATTGTACGCAATTGATGGGGTACATAATACATAAGGATGATATTCACCTTGTCCTTTTTTACACTATCTAGGAGAGATGAGAGAAGCTCCGATGATATGTCTTCGCTCTCCTCTAGCACGAGTGTCATAATAGTCTCCATCGAGGAAAAGACATTTTCAGGATGCTCTAGCCTGAGAATTGAAACAAAATACCATATAATTAAAAGATAATGAATACAAAGAGATACAAACATCATGAAAAACACAAAACAGAACCAAATACAAAGATAAAATATCAAAACACACACGGCAAACTCAGCATACACTTTTTTGTGTCATGGTCACTCATAGTTCATAGGAAGAACAAAAAGAGGCCACTAGAAATATATTAAAGCCAGAAATGTGATCAGTGAAATGGAATTACAATTAAGGGCCATCCTAAAAGTATGTGATACATGAATAGAAGCGTAACAGAATACCATCTTAAAGCTATGTGTAAATCCATATGCCCTATAAATAGAAATGTGATGTTATTTAAACACCAGAAATGAAATATATATATATATATATATATATATATATATATATATATATATCAAAGGGACAATTTCGAGGACAATTTGAATTTAAAGGAGTAAATGGAGCCTATTCATATGAAACTGACACACATGGAGAAAATACTACCGATTCTGAGGATGTTGCAACAGGATGCAGGGCATAAACCAAACAAAAAAAATATTCTTGACAAAATAAGTGCCACATCATAATGCTATGTTTTAGATGAAATTTAATGATAGTTAACTTCACCTCTTTTCTTTCTTATTTCAGTTATTATATATTGTTCAATAAGTGACTTTTAACACACCTTGTAATTCACACAACAACAAATAGGGTTGAGGTAGATCCTTTGTGCCCATGAGTAGGCATGAGAATACGTATAGTAAATATAAATCCATATTACTAATCAAATTGTGTAACACATAATAAATTGAAATTACCTTGGAATTACATAAAGAAATGGACCGCTATTAATTAAACAGACTGCACTTTTGCTATAGGTTAAATGAGTTTCTCCTTGAAAAATGAAATCTCACTCATATTCTGTATCAATGAAACTACCATTACAGATCTGAGATCTGCAGCTTCCTTCATCAACAATTGAGTTTTACATTGAATTGCTGAAAGAGATCCTTCCAAAAAAATAATACTGCTGGCATACTTCCTCACCTTATGGTCTTCAGGAAATGGTGAAACATTTCTAGAATCAACGCATCACACTCGAGATCCAACATCACAACGCATGACCGAACCTTTGCAACAGTTTCAAGGATTGAAATCCTCTTAGGATATGACCGGCTATACATGTCGTCCAATTTCCCAAAGGCTTCAACGATCATCTGAAAGATCACCTGGAGATTTAAAAAACCACAAAAAATCAAGAACAGCCCAAAGTCATTCAATTAAGCCCAACTTATATAATCGATACTTGTTTAAAAGTATAGTACAAGATGATATGCATTGAATAACTACACAAATAAACAAAAAAAAAAAAAACCTTCATTAGGTCATCATCATATGGAGCATCAGGTGCTGTTATTCTTGTGATTTCACTGATACAAGATGCCACAGCAACCTTCACATCCATGTCTAAATGTTCCAAAAGCTCTTTGGAAACCAGAGCCTTCATTGTAGGGCCTAGTGCGGCAGACATCGACTGGGATGGTGATTGATCGACTCTTGATAAAAAACTTTCAGTTTGCTGCAAATAACAAAAAAACAGAAGTAAATTGTGTATGTATTAAGCATGAATCAAAGATTAGCTTATAAAGCAGCATAAGAAATACCGACAAAAGGCAATCGCACAATCAAAGTTAATTCATTATCAAAGATATAATCCTGAACTTTTAATTGGACGGTGCGATTTCATTGGTAAGATAATAATAAAGGGAGAGTTTATAAATAAAAAGATGAAAATTGGGTGCCGTTATATTAAAATTGATTCAGCCATTTTTTGACAATTAAACGTGAATGGTGAAAAGACTTTTAACCAAAAAAGAAGAGAGAAGGGGCAGAAGCATGATTAATTGAAGGAATTATTTACAAATTAAATAAGCAAATCTCAAGTTAGGGCACAAAATGATCTCTACCAAGTTAAATGCATGACCAATTGGATTACAAACTAAAGTCCGTAACATACACAAGTTCCACCCTTTCTCTTAAGGGGCCGTTCGATTCGACGTAAGTGGCCGCGGAAATCATCGAAGTGCCTGAACTCAAGCTCTTCGGGCGTTTGTTTTGGCGTAAGTGTTCACGGAACTCGGAAGTGTGACTTTCGGTCAACCTTGAGGGGCCCGTTTTTCAGAACTCAACTTCATAGCAATTTGGTCCAAAGTCAATTCCCCCGTTCGGAAGTGCATTTATTTAGGCCAAGTGATCCCCCCACTTCCAATATCGAGAAGTGAGGGTGCTGGTGTGGTCGCCCCTCCCATCTCTTCCTCCCTCACGGTCATGTCTCTTCTTCCCTCATTGTGCTCGACTCCACCCGACGATCAGGTAATATAAATGATTCGTCTTCGATGATTGTTGTACGATTATGTCTGCCTCCCTCACGGTGCTCTCTAGTTTGCACAATCCCATCTCCGGCGATTGTTGCAGGGTTCTTCTTTGGAGAACTTGATTTAACGCTACTTGGTGTGTATGTTAAGAACCTTTTATGTAATGATTGAAAACTTGGTAATGTTTATGACATGTTAAGACCTTGATGTTAAGGTCTATCACATTATCTTATGCTTCTAATCAAACATGCATTAGATGTATCAAGTTGGGTATGAAGATTTAAATTGGGTATGAAAATTAACCAATTGGGTATGAATGGGTATGAAGATTACCAATTGGGTGATTCATTGAAAAATTGGGTGATTCATTAAAAACTGGGCATGAATATTTTTATCCCTTTAAAAATCGTGGATTACATGTATCGAGTTGCTTTGCAATTGGGTGATTAATTAAAAATTAGATTTACCTCTGAAATCAATGGAATAAGGAGGAAAATTCATTATATAGGAAGTAACCTCACCAATCGCTTCCGGGGTAATTATAATCATACACATCCCTCAAAACAAACAGCAGAAGTGGCGGAAGTTCTACTTCCCTGCAAAACACTTTCAACAAAACAAACATTGGAAGTGCTAGAACTATAGTTTCTAACCATATCACCTCCATCGAAACAAACTGCGGAATTGGGACTTACGGCCGGACGTCCTAATCAACACTTCCTACACTTCTCCCACTTTCAAACTACCAAACGGCCCCTAAATGGAGTAGAGAAATTATTTACAAAATTTTAGTATGTACATAGTACGAAGCCCCAAACGAAATTATCAAGGAAAGTATGCTCCTTTTTCAAAATAAAAAATTCCAAATTAGTGTATGACCAATTACTAAACTTCAATGGTTACTCAGCAAATGATGAACTAAGAGGACTTCAAAGTTTTAGTATATTGCAGAAATTTGACTAAAACATAGGTGAATATCCAAATATGGACGAAGAAGATAAATAAGGAGACAGAAAATAGAATATAAAAGGATGATAAACTGTAGCCGAAAACTGCAGCTTGACACAAAAGTTCAATAACAAGTAAATTCATCTAAACAACTAGATACCATGTTCTTCATTAGAAACAAACAAAGAGAAGCTAAAATCTACACTAATTGTAATCTTTAAACTCGTTCAATCCTCATCATAAAAGTCTCATATGCCAACGATGCCATAAAAAACACATAGGAACTCTAAACGCAGTTGAACCCACTCTTAAAGCCCACATACATAGTAGTATGGGTTCAAAACCCCATCTATGCATTAGTTGAGGACATGGATCCACAAATAAGTTGTTGTCGACATCAATGTGAAGAACACAATAACTTGGAAAGAATATGGGTGCCCGATCATGTTTGATGGTTTGACAGGCTAGAAAAGCAAATGTCTTATCAACTTCCTTGTGAATATACTCATCGTCACTTGGTTTTTATGGTCAATTAATACATCACATACCATCAAGGCGCGTTAATTTTCAAACATATTGATGTTGTGGTCAAAGAAATCGGTGAAAATAATGTTTGTTCATAATATCACAGACGATGCAAGTAACAACATGAATGCAAGGAAGAGGATTATGGAAAAGAGGGAGAGGGATGTATTGGACCCCACACCCAGCTCATTGCATTGGTCAAATGCTAGAATCCTAGAAGACGTTAGAAAATTGAAGGTTCATCAAGACACTTTTGGCGAAAAGGGAAATGGCGAAGTTTATCAATGGGCATTCACGGGTTATTATAGCTTTATACTTCCATTTTATATCCGATCTGAACCAAAAAAAAAAAAGTTATACCTAGGAGTGCACTGTGCATCTTGGTCAGTATCAAACCGAGAACCGAACCAAACCAATTCATTGAGATAGGGTTGGATTAGTGTTTTAGCAACTGTCGTTCGGTTCCAATCCCAGATTTTGTAGAATCGACTCAGATTGGTTTGATTTCGGGTTAGGGGCTCGATGGAACCGAATCAACATGAGAACCGATTCAATATTTAAAATATGCAAGCTCGTTTGGGGAGTATTGGGGACTCTGTTCAAAGCCTATGGTTTCTAATTTTATTTGGGCTCGTAAACTCCTCTCTAAATCCTCTCCTCAAGGCAGCACGAATGCACCCTCTACTCTCGATCTCCTTGTCTCGACATCCAGTAACCCGCACCCTCTCCTGTCTGTCTCCTGGCCTTGACGTCCAACGATCCGCACCCATCTCTCCTCTTCTCGATGCAGCTACCAGCACGTCTCCTCGGCATCGTCCCACTGCCAAATTGGTGGAATTTTTTGACTTTGTGCTTTCAATTTTCTATTAAAATGTATTAAAATCATTATGTTTTTTATTTTTTATCCTCTCTTCCATTCTCTTCCTACTTCTCTATCTTCTTTCTTTGCCACTATTTCCTATGAAATAAACGAATTTTAGTGCATTGAAGTTTATAGATTTTTTATGTGCTTTGTAATTTGGATTAATAGTTTTGTAGTAATGATAGATACAGAATGCAGATCACAATGTTGCTTAGCTAGTGTGTTTTGATTATAATCTTATGCATTTTCCTACACTTGATTTTCTCCGTTTATAGTGAAAATTAGTTCCTTTCCTAGGTATATAAAGTTGTTCTATTCCCTGAAGAGTTTCGCAACAATTTCCTCATATGGTACTTCAATATGCTTATACATATGGAAAATCTTTTATATACCTTTTTTAGTTGTATGTATTCATATTCAAAATATATTTTACATAGAAAACTTTGATTGGAAATATGACATCAAGGTTGTATCACTTATCTGCAAATGTCCAACAATGGAAGAGAGAGTGAGTTTCATCTCTCAACATCTGTATGGCCCTGACCATGGTCCAAGTTGGTTTTGCTCGTGTTAATGCACTGATTGGTCCAATTTGGGTTCAGAACTAGTAGAATTGACCCATGTTTGTTCGATTCCAGTTTGGCCCCATACTGAACTAAACACACCCGAATTGTACCCCTAATCCAAACATATGATTGTCGGAAATAGAGCCATGTTCCATTTATTTGAATTGGCTTTATGAATCCTTCTTAGCCATTAATTTTTGTTAATAGCTATATCTGTGAGCAACGAAATCTTGTCCATGCCTTTTCCTAACAACCTTCGCCAATGTTATTTTAGGCCTTCACCTCCTCTTTGGCCCTTCAACAGTAATATAAGACATCTCTTTAAAGGGGCTACCTATACTCTAGTTCATGTTTATACAATCTTAATATATTCTCCATCATCTTATCCTCAATTGATACAAGCATTCATTCCTCATTCTATCTCATCTAGTTTTTTCTGCACATCTCCCTCAACATCTTCATCTCTACCACGCTCATCTTATGTGTTTGAGCTCTCATTATGGGTTAACTTTCTGAACCATAAAGCCCTCCTACTACTAACCTATTGTAAACAATTGAGATTCCTCACTTAAGATCTCCCCTAAAATACTAAATTACATGATTGCAGGTGTTGATTTGCTAGAGTAAAATCATCTTTCCATTATTCATTCGTACATACAAAATAGAAGGCACAGTCAACATAACTCCAATCATCATATCTACTAAAGAACTCAAACCACAAGCCAAATCTCAAGTACCGATCGTCAGTTTGGAAGGTGCAACAAAGCAGTTGAAGAAGCTAATTTTCAAAGGATAATATATGATCATTTTGAAGAAGGACGTGGCATCAGATATTGTTATTTATCTAACTGATGCAGAAAACAGTGGTTTCTCTGGTAATGACTGATCTACAACACTCCCAATTCATCCCCCATAACGACCTAGGAGCTTTCAAAGGAGAAAGATCATGTAAATTTGAAGAAGGAAGTCGATATCATGTACGTCTTTTTCAGGTTTATGTGGATGATATTGCCTTCTCTAGCAATGAGTGACCTAGAGCACTAACAGTTCAACCCCCGTCATAACCTAAGCTACAACAGGTTATATCACAGGGAATGATGAGTGAGTTCTGTAGTTCTTATTTTGTAGAACTTGCCAAAGGAGAAAAACTTACATAGTAATTACGAAATCAGCATGCTGCAAATTCATCGGTTGCAAATCTCAGCTCTCTTTGATATCACAAAAATCACTTATGGGATACCAACAGAATCTTCTGAAAACCGATAAACCCACAATTCAGAAGTTCCCGAATACCAAATCGACAATTAAACGGATATAAAAATTCATTAGGAGCATATGGCAGAATTTTTTAGCAAACCCATCAACAGCAATACATGCAGTGGAATTTCAACAAAAAAAAATATGCAAGTGGCTACCATGCATCGAAAAGTACCCCCTTCTGCTTACAAAGAAGTGAATAATATCATAGAAACGGCAAATCAAACAATAAAAATCCAGAGGCAAAATCACAAGCTATGAAGATTATAAAATCTAATTCGAGCTAGTATAAAATCTAATTCAAGCTTCACAACACCCATCACAACAAAAACTTCTGAAACATAGCTCGGAAGTAAACAGAGAGCGAGCAGAATAAAGATGAAAAGAAACAGGTCTTACATCAAGAAAAACGAGGAGATCCTCGACGGCGGAGGGAGGAGAGGCTAGCCTTTTCCCAACCTCCTGTAACCGGTCCTCCAGCTCCGCCTCCGCGGACGCCATTAATCCGAGCTCGAGATCCCAGCCGCACCGAGTCCCTTACGTCGATACCCTAAATAAACCCTAGAAACCGAGGCATCCACCGGAAGGGTTAGAGAGAGGAGAGAGAGAGAGAGAGAGAGCGTGCAGATATCGAATCCTAGGGTTTCAACTTTCAACGAGGAGAAGAGAGATCGAAGCTAGGGTTTGCAGGCGGTTTAGGGTTGGTACCTCCCCCCTTCGTCACCCGAGAAAAGAGGTTCCTTTTTCTGTTTTTTTTATTTTTTTCTATTTCCCCACACTCTCAATGGCGCTCGTGAGCGATGAGCGGTGGAACAAAATCGAGTGGTTTCGGCCCTCGGGTCTCGAAGGTGGGGGGTTTTTAAGTGGACTCGGCCGGATTCCGCACCATTTATGCAATCCGGCTTACCGTCGCCTCAAAGTCCGCAGTGCAACACAACAGTAACAACGGTTGGAAGCCTGCCAACTGCAGCCACGTGTCCCCAGCCATTACATTGAACAAAATAAATAATACTCTTTTGGATAAACATTTAATATTATTTTAGATTTTTTCATATTATCCCAGTAAAAATCAATTAAAAGTTAAATTTCGCAACAAATAAAAATTTGACCAGCAAATTTTAAAAATAAATTAAAAGATAATTTATTTAGATTGAACGGACCTAAAATTTTTAATTTAACAGCAATAAATTCGGCAGTTCGAATATCATATAAGAAAAAATCATTGTTTTATTTTATGTGATACTACACGTTAATATTTATACGGCAGTTGAACTGCCATATCAAGTTTAGACTACTTTTAGGGTCTTTATATGACAGTCAGATTGTCGCATAACTAGTCGTTGGTCTTTATAAGTCAATCAAATTGTCGTATAAAGTTATAAGACAGTCAAACTATCGTATTTAAGTTTATACGGCAATCAAACGGTCGTATATCGAGGCACGCATCAGTTAAATTGCTTATATCATAATTGAACTATCGTATAAGTCCGTATCTGCTAAATTAAAAGTTTTGGATCAGTTCTTTCCAAATAAATTATTTTATAATCCATTTTTTTTTTATTGTTGAAATTTGACTATTGCTAATGTTCAATTTGAAGCGTGAATGTTTGATCTTGTGATCTTGTGGGACCGTCTGGTGCGTCTAAAGTGCCGCTTTAGAGCTGCTGACAATTGAAGGGACACAGATCAATGGGGCCCAACAAAGATAGGGAACAAAGAACGCTCGCCACATGTACCGAATCACTACTTTAGCGAGCCGATTGGCAAGTTCCTTGGAGCGCAATTTTTTGCTGACAAATTAGCTAAAGTAGTGAAGGAGGCCGCCCCCGGGTGCCCATTGGATATGCTCTTAGAACCAGGTTTTGAGACGTGGTTCGAGCCTAAGTAACTAAAGCACGGAGCGAGAGCGGGAGCTCAAAAGCACAAAAATCTAAGGTTCTGTTTGGATATGATTCTGATTATGAGATTCTAGCAGTCCAAAATCTCAAAAAAAGGCTCTGGAGCCCGGAGCCTCAATTTTGGACTCCAAAAAAATAGCTCTCAAAAGTACATTTTGGGCTCTTCGCAGAAACACTTTTTGGGATCAAGTTGTAACCAAACAGGCTCTTTGTCTTTTTAGGGATTCCGAACTTTCAGAATCCTAGAATATCCAAACAAGCCCTAATTTAGCATCAAGTCCAAAGCACATCCAAAATATTACGACCTTGCTTATTCTACCAATTTTCATTGCTATACTTTTAATTATAGTACTTTAATGTATTTATCCATATCCACTTGATGGTTACACTCCTTGTGCAATTTACCCGTCTATTTCTCCGGCTCCTAATTATAATTAGGAGGTGCAACTCGGGTCGGGTTGGAGCTAACCTGGAACTAAACCGAGCTAGTTCGGTTCTACCATTTTGAAACCCGAACCAACCCGACTTGGGCATAGACCCGACCCAACCCAACCAACACTAAGGTCGGGTTGCTTCGGGTCGGCTCTCGGGTTGGTAGTTGGTCTAAAAAAATAATGACCATTGGCTGTTTATTAGTAAGCCGGAGGTCCACGTTGGGCTTTTGGCTTTAGCCACCCGTTGAATTCTACTGATAGTTGGTTCAACATTAGCAAACAACTAATATTTACTTGGGTGCTAGTATGATGTAGCCCAAAAGTCCAAACCCGTGACATATATATGTGGCCTAATATATATGAGTTCGGTTCTTGGGTTGGGTTGGGTCTACCCGAGACCTAACCCGGAACCAACCCATATTTAGTCGGGTCCACAAAACTTAGAACCGAACCAATCCGTTTATTCAAAATATCCAAACCAACCAGACCCATTTAGGTCGGGTTGGGTCGGTTCTCGGTTTTACCCGACCCAAGTTGCACTTCCCAGTGATCCCCATGCTCGATGTGGCGCTTTCTTCCCGTGCTCGTGTGGCGCGTCCGCTCATAGTGTGGAGTCTTTCATGGGCCAGGTGGGTCCCCTCCGATGGCGTTGTAGCTGTGCACTGGTGTGGTGTCTCTTGGGTCTAGCTTAGAATAGTGAAACTTAACACAATTTGCTCAAGCATTTAATTGTCGTATAAATCTCTTAATCTCATTATTTCAATGCTTCAAGTTCAACAGCAAACATGGAACAGTAAACAACAGTTCATTCTCTTAAGATGAAAGAGCAAACATAAAGCAGATCAAACTTAGACAAATCACCCTTCATCTGCTTTCTTATTATTGACCAACACCAAAATATAAAACAAGAGAAGTAGTCTACTGGACCTCTCAGCCCATGGTGTAAGACGGAGATGGTAAGTTGATGACGACGCTCTTGACCTTCGTCATCATGCTGATACTATTCGTGATCCCCTGCGATCCAATGCCGCTGTCCTTAAGACCCTGCGCGATGTAGCCAGCCGATAACCAACTTAAGCAATGAAGCATGGTGGGTTGTCATATAAAAAAACTCCATGACCTTATAAGTTAATAATACCTGGAATGGAAAATGGTCAGGTCCTCGAGCCGGTGCTGAGTTAATCTGGACCGTCCCCGTCTCCATTGCATCGCTGATCAGGATAGCTTTGTTGATGTCTCGGGTGAAGACACATCCCTGTGCCATGATCCATAATTCCATATAATCAGCTCACACAACCAGAAGGTAATTATCTCAGAGTATTATAGAGCATCTACTTGCAGGCTGTTGAATGAGTTATGAACACAAATCTTGTAGAAAGAAAAACTAGCACCAGTCATCAAAACATATGAAAGGATCGTCATCATGAATCATGATCATTGTCCAAGTCTTGCACCACGAAGAAGTAGTCTGACTATAGGGAAGATTGACAAGAATTTTCCGGGTGGCTGTCATCCTGACGTCAAAGTCATCAACCTTCTAAGATTGGTGCCAAAAACCTGACTCAGTCATCAAAACATATGTAAGGATCATCATCACGATCATTGTCCAAGTCTTGTACCATGAAGAAGTAGTCTGACTATAGGGAAAATTGACAAGAATTTTCTGGGTGGCTGTCAACCTGACGTATAAGTCGTCAACCTTCTAAGATCGGTACCAAAAACCTGACAAAGGCAACTTGGCAAGAGACAGGAAATATGCAAAGAAACCTGAAAGGTCAGTTGGTGGATAGGGACACCTCCCTTGTTGGTTATGTAGTTCAAGCACATTCAACTTGGGAGCAACCCTCCAATGTTCCACTAGACTATGAAAGATTCGAGGTGAAGAGGGTAGTAGGCAAGACATGACATAGGGGGTCGCATTCATCTCTGTGGCACAAATAATAAGCCAAAGAGTTGAAATGAAGACATATTTCCAAATGAAAGGGATCTTATCGACCTCGTTAATTAGAAAGATTCTGTCACTTTCATGCAAAGCCTGATGCATTTAAGTTGCAATTTTGAGCAGAGACAATGTCATCATACCTGAAGTCCAAAATTGCTAGCGTTGCAATGGTGGATGCCTTCCTCAACAGAGTTTATCCTGATAACTGGCAACACAGGCCCAAAGGGTTCCTCCCAAGCAATCCTCATATCAGGTCGGACGTGATCCAAGAGCAACGGCCATATGAGGTTTCCTTCCCTTCTATACTCCTCACAGAATGTTGCTCCCTTCTGCTTGGCATCCAAAACTAAACCTTCAATGAAGTTCGCAGAGGATTCTGTCACAACTGGCGTGATGTCACAGTCGTCCTCAGGTGGCCCGACCGTTAATTTTGCCACCTTGGCCTTCACCTTCTCGACGACAGCATCAGCTACCGATTCCATCACGAGTACAACCTTAACAGCAGTGCATCTTTGACCACTGTAGCAAATCAAAGTGAAAGGAAACCTTGTGAGAATCATATTTTGAACGAGTAGAACAATAGACCATAATCTTGATGTTTAACAACCATCGAATCCTCTTACTTTAAAAAACAAGAGCTTAACTATCAATTGTAAACAATCCAAGAAACCAAACCAGAATAAAAATTACTAATGGTTCCAAACAAACAACAACAAAAAAGGTACTAATTCATCAGGTAATAAGTTTGGCGGGAGAACGAAACTAGATATTCCTTTCTTAGTAGCAGGAGGGAGTATTTTGTTGATTGGATATTGTTGTTGATGAAGGATGATTCTGATGGTGATTTGTTCCTATCTGTGGGAGGTCACAGTGATTCGTTGCTATATATGCGGAGATCACAGTGATTCCTTTCTATATATGAGAATCTGGGTTCTGTAATTCCTTTTGGGGGTATAGTCTATTTCATTGGAAGCTCTCATTGTGAGACACAAGAGTAACAGAGATCTCTCAACCTCCTCCCTTGGAGTAGGCCTCCAAGCCGAACCACGTAAATCCCCTAATGCTTCGTGTGATATCTATATAATATCTGCGATCTCATGGTATCAACGCAGTCATTCTTAATCCGTCCCTCACGCATTTGGCTATTGAGTAAGAAGGCAGGGTGTTGCCTCTATCGTGGACCGGAGCTAAGACAAGATTTCAATCAGTTCAAACGAGATTCGAATAGTGCCATCTAATTCAAGTCATCTCTTTTATTCTCTTCAAGAAAAAGTCATCTCTTTTATTGTCTTCAATGGCCGGATCTTATGGTAATAGCAAACTGAGCATGAAGCCCTCATCGGGTCGTCTGAATGGATTAAACTATGTTCCTTGGTCCCGAGCGGTTTATTTATTGCTTGGTGAAAAATCGAATCACTACACCTCAATGCCAAGAAGAGTGCCCCTAAATCGGAAGATCCCAAGTTCGAAGAGTGGCATCTCCTGATCATCTCGTTATCTCCCGAGTCCTTCACTCTATATAACCAAAAATTGTTATTTTTGGTTATATATCTAAGAACCCAAAAAATCTCTGTTATTTTTATTTTGGAATAGTTAATTGCAGAATATCAATGATCTCTATCATCTAGAGGGTTAGTTCCACATCAAAACATACCTCAATAACAAAGTAGAATGAATTATTCTCAGGTGAAAAATGGCACTATACATAGTAATATTCAATAGTACCTGTAAGAAAAACCTCCTTTTACTATATTAGCCGCGACTAAATCCAGATCAGCATCTTCAAGAACAATGCATGCATCTTTACCACCCAGCTCCATCTGTAGAGGAATCATGCCTGCCTTCTTGGAAATAGCGACCCCCGTGTCACCACCAGTGAAGCTGTAATAACAGGCACGGAAATTTTGAAGGCAAGAAACCAAACTGCATATACAAGTTTGCACACCTGTGTACCGCAAGATAATCACTTGGTCCTGTTGTATTACCTACCTTATGCAATTGACACCAGGGTGCATTGTTAGAAAATCTCCGATTTCGGATCCTTTGCCAGTTATGCAACTGATCAGACCTTTGGGAAAACCAGCCAGGTGAAAGCAGTGTACCATGTGTAAAGCAGCCACAGCACCCTGAATGAAGACAGTAGAGATAAAATAATTGGAAGCAATTGGAAGGTTTCTGGATAGAATAAGGTGTGGCATTACATATTGGAATAGGTGAAATAATTGGCTGTTGTTTTTAGGATTATACCTGAGTTGGAGGTTTGAGCACAAGGGCATTGCCGGCAATCAGCGCAGGAGCGATTTTGGAGACGGCCAGGTTTACAGGATAGTTGAAGGGAGGGATTGCCAAAACAATCCCAAGAGGAATCTGCCGCCAAATACAGTCATGGCTTATAAATCAATCAAGAACAAGTTGAAGAAAATCAATCCTTTATCTAACTTGTCTTTGATGATCACATGGAAATTTCATGTAAAAGGTCAAATCAGATATCCTGAGGGGAAAACGTGGGAAACCATTTATGCTTAAAAAATATATACAAGACAGAGAAGTTTCATAAATCAATTAAGAATTATGTAATAATCACAAAAATTAATTATGGAACTTGATGAGTAAGCATTGCAAAGAAGCTATCCATTATGTGAGACAATTTCCTAATATCTAGGAATATAGGGTGGTATTATCATCCCACTACAGTTACTATTACTTACATTAAGGTATTTTATATCCTCTTGACCCATACAAGTTCTTATAATTGACGCATGCCAACCCGTCTCAAATTGTCATTACTTTTAAATATATGAAACTGTCAATTGCTATCATCCTATTTCAAGGCCAGATAACCAAAGAACCAATTAAGCACTTCAACTCGTATTAATTCACCCACCGAATCTCTTTCCGTGACGACGTCATCTGCTTTCTGTCGGGGAAATTTTCGTCGTCTTCCCTCCAACACTTCTTGATGACTAAAGTTTTCATCGAAAAGTGGCTGACAGGGTGCACCGTTCACCTTCTCCGTTGACATGAAGAACTTCAGCTTTGAGAGTCCAGCTGCAAAAAAGAGAATGCGTCAGAGACGACATGCTCCCTATGGTGCACGGACCCTTCGATGCTTAAGTCAGATCAGCCAACAATGAAGAAAGGAGATGGGTAATGGAGCTCACAGATTAGTTTTTCCAACCCCTTGAACAACACCCCTCGTGGGGCTCTTATAAGAGCTTGGGTGCCAGAGACTTCGACACGCATCCTTCCACGTGGCGGCGTGTGTCAAGTGTAAAGGACCACTTCTCGAGACAGTCAGGAAGAGGGTGGTGTCGTGCTGTCATAAAGCCAAGCTGCTCAGGTCATGGAAGGTCCACATGGCGGCCGCTAATGAGTGCAGATTAGCACAGGCGTCGTACAGGGAACCAGTCTGGAGAGTGGAGCACCTCGATGTCCTTTACCGCATATCGTGCTCCAATTGCAGGGTTAGTTGCACATCCGTACTAACTCAACGGCCACGCCATCTAAGCCCGACTATTCTGTCTAACGCTCGTTCATCGTTACGACCATGTGCTCATACACCACACTGACATTATCTGTGTGGGTTGAAGGTCACATCGGGCGACCTACTGGGTGGCATCATGCTGATGTCATTCAGGCGGTTCAAGGCCACTTTGACAAGCAACCTGATGACGTCATGCCGATGTTAGGCGGACTGGGGGCCTTCGACGGGCTACTTGATGATGTTATGCTAACATCGTCAGGCAGGCTTGGGGCCACTTTGACGGGGTACCTGATGATGTCATGCTTGCGTCATCTAGGCTGGCACAAGGCCACTTTGACAGGCAACCTGATGACATCATGCTAACGTCATCCAGACAGGCTCAAGGCTATTTTGGCAGGCTATCAAGTAACGTCATGGTGATGTCATCCAGGCAATCTCAAGGCAACTTTGGTAAGCTAACTGATGACGTCATGCGAATGACAACTAAGCAGGCTCGGGGCCACTTTGGCATGCTACTGATGGCGTCAAGCTGACATATTCTAGGCAAGTTTAGGGCTACTTTCGCTGGTTATTGCCGTTTGTCGGAACTAAAGACCGGGGGTAGGGCAGATCTGACTCCCCCCATGTGCTGATGTTGCGTCAGGTCCGAGAAGAAGGTGGTGGGGGAGGGCCGGATCGGACTCCTCCACCTCAGTGCTGCTGTTGCATGAGGTCTGAGAAGAAAGCGGTGGGGGATGGCCGGATCGGACACCTCCACCTTGCTGCTGCTGCTATTGACCAAAAGAGAAGGCGGCGGGAGAGGGCAGATCCGGCGCCTCCGTGCATCGCTGCTGCTTGCCGATGAAGGAAGGTGCCGAGGTGATCGGACCAAGTTCCCCACCAGGTTGTTGCTGCTGGCGCCGAAGGAGGCAGCGGGGGGCCAAATCCGGTGCCCCCGTGCGCAGCTGCCGCTGCTGTGCGATAAAGGGGGCTGTGGGGGCCAGATCTAGTACCCCCATGCCTTACTGCTGCTTCTGGTGTTGTCGGAGAAGGGGAAGGAAAGGGGGACCAAGCCCTCTTCTTTTTCGTGGCGGCCGGACGGGATCAAGGTAAGGGCCGAGCCCCCTTCTTTTACTTTGCGGCAGGAAGGGATCAAGGTGAGGGCGCCGAGCCCCCCTCTGTTGCTCTGCGGTCGGAAGGGATGCAAAAGGGAGTTCTCCTCTCCACCCCAAGATCCGGTCGATGGGAAGGTGTTCAAAACCTTCTCCCCCTCTCTTGGCGACTCCTTTTTTGGTGAAAAAGCATATCTTCTGTTCTCTCGTCTCTTGCTTACAACTCCCCCAACCCTAGGTTTGGGTGGGGATAGATCGGATGGCCCTCCCATTCAGTGCTCCAAGCGTAATATGGATGTGATCCCGACAAATCTGATCCACGCTCGGTGGATGCGGTGCAACCCATTCGTATAGCGCATACCAGGTAGCTCAATGAGCTGGCCGACTCAGATGTTGCACATGGGGATGGCTGCGATGTGCCCGGTCCATGGCGAGCATCGAGTCATCCTGGCTAAAATTGGCACCCGTAAACACATGCAGGCTCTGCTAGCCCATTGGCTGATCCTCAAGCAGGCTATGAGTTGTCTTTGATGGGCCATGGGCCTATGGGATAACTAGATAACTTAGCTATTTTTTGCACCCATAACATGATTAACTTAATATCACCAATTTAATTTCCTTGAAGAATTAAAATAAGAAAAAAAGGAAAAGAAACTATATATTAGTGGATTTTTTTTACACTAGCATTTTACCAAAGACTTATGGTAACTATAGTCGTTGGATGGGGCACAAATTTCCCTATGTTCACCTTTGTAGGCTCCCCCGACCGGCGAATCGTTGTTGGGTTTAATTTTGAGTTGTTTTTTATATGAGTGCATGCGTGGCAATTATTGTCATTGTAGAGAATGTGTTCACATGCATGTATAGGTTGTCTTTAGTGTGTGTTTTGATGAGCCACTTGGGAATATGTGTTCAAAGGGTCAAAGAGCCATGTGTGGAAGTCTATGAGTTATGTGGGAAGTCTAAATATTGTTGTGGAATTCGGTAAGTCATGTAGGGACTCTATGAGTCAATGTTAAGTCTTTATATATGTATGGTGCTTGTGAGTTCAATAAATGTGAAATGAATAAGTGAGAGAAATATTGTAAGTGTTAATCTATAATAAAAGTGGTTTGAGAGTATAGAATTTTGGGATGTCTAAGAGCTCTGTATGATCTCTTGACCATACATCTCCACAGTTGTTCTCTCTGCATTCCTCATATTGAGAAAGTGGTATATCCCAACATGGGTATTATTAAAAAATTACAACATGGTATCAGAGCTCGGTTATATTAGGATATTTCATTTTTCTCCATCTTCCCCATTTGTGAGGTGCTTGTCATGCCCTTATGAAAGTAAAAGGGAAGAAATATGCGTGTTAGTGACAAGTACTAACCGAGTCGAGAATTAAGCAATGTCTTTTTCCAAGAATGATCATTGCCATTATGAGTTTCCAATGAGCCACACCGTCTCAGACAAATGTGGTGTCAATGAGTTCATGCCTAGGCACAGGAGAGCACTAATGGGTCCCCTTGACCCTTGGATACCTGTCCTCCTCATAAAATCGGCTTGGGAGGGGAGGTCCAAGGCGGGTATTTAAGCACACAACTTCCAGCCCCCTAGTTGATATGGGACTCCCTCCTTCACACGAAGCTAGGGCTTCATGAGGATCTATGGTTGGAGGCGGCCCACCACCCGTGCATGACTCCCGAGGATCAAGGGCTCGACGAGCTCCGACGACCCTCCTCTCTTGTCGAGGTTGGGCGAAACCTAGGCTCTGATACCATTTGCTGGGTTCCCTTGACCCTTGGATACCCGCTCTCCTCACAAAACCGGCTTGTAAGGGAAGGTCCAAGGCGGGTAGTTAAGTACACAACTTCCAGCCCCCTAAAAGATGTGGGACTAAACCCAACAATCCCTCCTTCACACGAGGTTAGAGCTCCACAAGGATCTAGGATTGGACAGCTACGACAGTCCCCCCACTCGTATTGGATTCCGAGGATCTAGGGCTGGAGGCGGCCCCCCACTCATGCCGAGACTGGGCGAAACCTGGGCTCTGATACCACTTGATGGGTCCCCTTGACCCTTGGAAACCCACCCTCCTAACAAAACCGGCTTGTAAGGGGAGGTCCAAGGCGGATATTTAAGCACACAACTTCCAGTCCCCTAGCCGATGTGGAACTAAACCCAATAAGCACACGTCTCTCAAAGAAGTTTTTTAAAGATATTTTTTCGCAGAGTTATGGAGAACACAATTATCATTCCATTCAAATGGGTTTTGAGAAAAGCATTGTAGAAGTTCAATACGATTCATCCTGCATTTTTCACTGAGTCTGGAGGACCGACCCATGCAAGAAGATTCAAGTGCTACGTCGAAATCTTCGACCACGACCGTGACTACAATTTTGAAGGACCCTGGAGATTGACCAAGAAGGAGGCGGAGATCAATGTCTCACATCTCATCCTCAAGTACATGCAGAATGAGCGAATTATTGATGTGATCGATGTCAATGCTCGGGAGTTACACAACATCGCCCAGAGAATGAGGATTTACATCATCAGCTGCAAGTATTGGTACCATTATCAGAAATGATTGTCATCAACCCACCAAACGAAGATGAAAGATCAGAAATATTTAGAGCTCAAAATTAAGGGAGTTTGTTGGGTTTAATTTAAGCTGTTTTTGATATGGGTGCATGTGTGGCAATTATTGCCATTTTAGGGAAAGTGCCACATGTATGTATGGATTGTCTTTAGTGTTTGTTTTGATGAGTCGCTTGGGAAGCTTGGGAATGTGTGTTCAAATGGTCAAAGAGTCGTGTGCAAGTCTATGAGTTATATGGGAAGTCTAAATATTGTTGTGGAATTCTGTGAGACGTGTGGGGATTCAATGAGTCTATATATATATATGTATGGTGTTTGTGAGTCGAGTGAATGTGAAGTGAGCAAGTGAGAGAGAAACATTGTAAGTGTTATTCTATAATAGAAGTGGTTTGAGAGTCTACCAAATTTATGATGTGTAGGAGCTCTGTATGGTCTCTTGATCATAAATCTCCACATTTGTTATCGGTATTCCTCATAATGAGAAAGTGGTATATTCCCAACATGGGTATTACTAGAAAATTCCAACAATCACATCTTCGTACTCTATCTGACGGCTCCGATTGTCCAATGTTAGTACCGAAAAATTGAAATATGCTACTCAGCCAACTTGTTTACCAACTTTCCTTCAACCAACTTGACTTTGTATGATCACATCCGTCTGTTTCACCCATCCTCGACCAGTGAATCGCACTTAGCCCCAATCGGCAGGAAAAGGGACAACTGTGATCGGGTGCCAAGTCAGGTTGGTTTGGCAAACATGTTGGTTGACCTCAGCTTGGTCATTTTTTTGGACTATCCATGCCATAAATTTCCATCTAAGCTCTTGAAGAAAAGATTGGGTGTACCTTAGAAGTGAGGCAGTACTTGCTGCGTTCATTGCCCGGGAAGCTGTCGGAGACGAGGAACTTGCCCTCCCCCAGTATCCGAACTCCTTCCTCCGCGGTGTACGATACCAGATCCCCGGAACGCACCACCTTTTTTGACCGCGAAATAAAAAAATTAAACAAACAAAAGATATTTAGCGGTAAACATCAGTTATTAAAAGAACAGAGGCGGGGTAAGGTTACCGCACCTCGGAGACGGCGTCCTTGGCGGGCTTAGCGATCTCCTTGACGAGGCACTCGGCGATTGGGGCCTTGTGTTCCTTGAGGATCCCCGCCGCCCGGTGCAGCAGCTCCGCCCGCTTCCACAGCGGCGTCCGAGCCCACGCCTTCTGCGCCGCCTTCGCCGCCTCCATCGCCTTGTTCACCTCCTCCTGCGTACACGCTGCACCACCACCCGCCGCCAACGGGTTAGACTCTTGGACCGGGCATTTCCCCCTACTCGGACCGGCTCCAAAATCGGACTCTGGTAATTTCACTTAAAAAACCTGTTTTTTTCCCCCAAAATCACCGCTTTCTAGGGAAATTGAAGAAAAACCCAAAAATGGTCAATTTTATAAATAAATTACTTGGAGGAAAAACTCCTGAAGTAACTGAATTTATCGGAAAATTATTCGGAAGCTCATGTCAGAAAGAAATGAGCTTCAATTATAGATAAATTGCTCAAATTGACTAAGTAGCCTAAAAAGACTAATAATACGGCTCGAATCGACTAATTTAACCTAAAAATCACAAAAAAAAAATCAGGAAACAAGTTCAAGAAACCGCATGCTTTCCCGGGAAACCTCGAAGTTCAATTAAGGTGAAAATACAAAAAGGAAAAAAAAAAAAACAAGTTTTACTATGAATTGGTCCAAAAACCGCAAAGAAACAACTGAAATTATGGCAAAAATTGATACCTTGGACCTTGTACTGAGGCTTCCTCGTGGTGGGGTTGATGATGGAAACGAACTTCCCCGAAGCTGACTTCCGCCACTCCCCCTCCGAGTAGTACTTGAACACCTCCCCCTCGATGATCTCCTCGAAAACCCCGGTTCCCGCCATCACTACTCCCCACTTACCTCGATGACCTCCTCGAACGGCGATGCTCAGAGCTCCTGGAAGTCCAGCTCCGCGGGCCGGGACGAAGGGATGACGCGAAACGAAACGAGCGGTGACGGGTGCGGATGGGGTTTATATAGAGGGGAGGTGAGCCGCGCTGGTGGGCCACTCCGCCCATTGAAGACGGACGGAGGAGACTGCCACTGCTTTGGAGCGGAATTTACGGTTCCGCCACTGATCCCCGGTTGCAATGTGACCAGCTGCCCCTCCTTCGGCTCGCTTCGGGGGTGGGGTGCGCCCCGTTTAGTGCTCTTCTGGAAGAATTCCCGGGAACAACGCTTCTAGCCGATAACTATTTATTCCAATGAGTTTGGAATAAGTTCAATAACCAACCCCCCTCCCCCTCTCTCTCTCTCTCTCTCTCCTCTCTCCCCCCCCCCCCCCCCCCCCCCCCCCCCCCAATTAGCCCCTGCACAAGTGTGTCATTTAGCTTTGAAACTATCAAAAGGCTTTGAAATTAGGGTGGCAATCCTTGACCCGACCCGCCAACCCGATCTGAAGTTAACGGGTTTGGATTTGGCGTAAACGGGTTTGGGTCATAAACGGGTCGACCCGATTGACCCGATTAGTTAATGAGTCGGGTTCGGGTTTGTACCTATAACCCAATTGACCCGACTTTACCCGTTTACCAAATGGGTCGTGTCAACCCGACCCGAACCAACCCGTCCCAATCCGACCCGTCTTGACCCAACCCAACAGGTTTACATGGGTTTTGTAGAGCCAACCCGACCTGTTCAGTAAACAGGTTAAACGGGTCGGGTCGAGTCAACTCGTTTATTAGACGGGTCGGGTTTGGGTTTAAGTTTTTGACCCGTTTATTAAACGGGTCGGGGTCGGGTTGGGTGTTTTGCCCTTATACCTATGTCTCAAACCGACCCGACCCATTGCCACCCCTTCTTGAACTGAGCCAATGAGGAGGAAGATGTTGTTCCAACCTCCTTAAAGGTTGGGAACTAGGGCTACAACTTGAACGGGTTGAACCCGACCCAACCCCAATTATAGGTAGGTTTGGGTTAATGTATTTGAAAATTGGGTTGTGTTAGGTTGGGTTGGGTTAGGATTCAAAAAATATAACTCGAGTTAAATATGGGTTGGGCTCGGGTTGAGAACCCGACCCAATCTGAACCCGAGTACTCATGTATACATGTGAGTCTGTGATATATAGTTAACAATCATAGTCATCTCGAGTGCTCATATGCTAAAGGGTCGCAATTACAGCCATTCATTTCGCCATGTCTCATTTTATATTTTTGCTTATTGTTTATCAAATAAAGATATTATCTAATGATCTAGTAAATTGCATTAATATAAATAAAACAAAAGATGCATGATAATGTTAGTAAGTATATATTTTTTTTTTGTTTTTTTATCTTTAAATATTAAAATTTTAAACAATAATTGAAAATAAAATATACCAAAACCTACACAATCCGACCCATCCGACCAATTTGGACTAATCCGAGCCCAACTCAAGTATGAAAATTTTTACTTGCTGAAAATCTTGAGTTGGAGGTTAGATTGAATTCTTGGGTTGACCCCCGATCTGCCCAAATTGCAACTCTAGTTGGAACAAAATCGTTCTTGCTTCGAGCCGAGCCTCAAGAGTGAGAGAATCTCATAATGTAGGAGGGGCGACCGGCAATCCCTTCTCCATTCGCACCCGTGTTGTGGGGATGGCATTGTTCTTGCCGTTTTTGGCTTGTAAAATATTATTTAGGGCTATTTTAACTTTACCACCTAAATTCTGCTTTGAATTAGACTTTACCCCATATTTTCAATAATTAGACTTTACCCCCAAATATTAACTGTTCTGTCAGTTCACCCTTTCTCTTAGATGGTCAGCTGACGGTACCGTTAATTTTAAGGGGTAAAGTCTAATTAATGAAAATGTTGGGGGTAAAATCTAATTCAAGGTAAAATTTGGGGGGCAAAGTCAAAATAACCCTATTATTTAGGGTTTTGTTCCAACCTCCTAAAGAGGTTGGATGTTCCCGGCCCTCTCTCATTGGTCCATATCGAGGGTTTTTGGTCATTTTATATAACAAAATCGTACTCTATTTACCTCGAAGTTTTTTTCCAAAATAACCCCAAACACTCACACATTAGTGGGAATGGACCAGATGTTTTTTTACATTACTTTTTTAACCCTAAACTCCTGCCAAATATCCCATCCAAACATTTGTTATGTTTTTATGATTGTTTTGTTGTTAAGCTGTAAAACCCATGGATAATGAGTAAAAAAAAAACGGTTCATCTTCCCTGTTTAAAATTTTGCTTGATTCAATCGCCCCACGAAGTCAGGGATCATGGATCTAGTGCCATCAATCATGCCCAACTTCAAACGTTGAAGTCTTAGTCATCGTACCGTTCATCCAGGGTTCTATCCAGTGCTTCTCTTCACTTGTTGTCGAATCAGAGGCTACCGTAAATGATCAAGGTACTCCTCGTACTATCTCGTTACTTACTTAATTTGAAACCCTAATTTTATAGATGTTTCCCAACTTGATACAATTTACAAGAAACACTAACCACTAGAAACTCTAGACGCCATACTATCCTAGATGGAAAAATAAACCCTGAGTAAAAAATTATTGTCTAAGCCTATAGCCCCAAGATAGAAATTCTAGACGCCCCACTACAAAAGTACCTATTGCATCGTAGCAAGTAACATGCGTTGGCGCTACATATCATCAGTGGCGGAGCCAGGAATTCACTATTGTGAGGGCATAAATTCTAAGAAAGAGAGAGAGAGAGAGAGAGAGAGAGAGAGAGAGAGAGAGAGAGAGAGAGAGAGAGAGAGAGAGGGGTAAGGAACATGCCGCCATCTCCAACCGTGAGTTTCGGACAGAGAATGTACAGACGGAAGTTCGATGATCCAAGAATGACCGTGCGATGTAGCTCGTGTGCGAGACTACGATCTGCAAGCACTACAAACCTGCGAGGTGCGGAGGTGGGACGAAAGAGAGGAATTAGTTTTTTTTGGGATAAAATTACACTTTACCCCCTGAAAGTTTAGCTAAAAAATACTTAACCCCACAGTAGCTTATTTTCTTCCAAATTGATTCCTAAAGTTTGAAAATTTTAGCACAACACCCCTTTTGTCAACTACTTAATTTCCTCATTTGGTGATTTTTATCAGATCAAAATAGAAATGAAGGGGCAAAATTTAATTCTTCAACAATAGGGCAGTTTTGTGTTTTTGAGCTAAACTTCAGGGGTCAAGTGTGGGGGAGGATTTCGGCTGTCGTACGTAACCCCCCTTCCAACAGTCGATTAATGGTTTGACCCTTTAGGACGTGGCACGATGTGAAGTACTAAAGGCTAAATGTTGAGCCGTCACACAGTCACTGTAGAGTAGAGAGAGACACAAAGAAGGATATATATATATATATATATATATATATATATATATATATATATATATATATATATATATATATATATATATATATATATATATATATATATATAGAGAGAGAGAGAGAGAGAGAGAGAGAATATGGGGTATGAGCTGACAGCCCATTTGGGCATTTGGGCTGTCAGCTCACAGCCCTCCGATCTTGATCAACCACCGTCCGTTTAAAAAAAAAATAAAAATACCGAATATAAACCACTATACTCTCTCTCTCTCTCTCTCTCTCTCTCTCTCTCTCTCTCTCTCTCTCTCTCTCTCTCTCTCTCTCCTTCGCTGAAGAAACCCGACCCTGACCCCTACGCCCCCATTCCCCTCCGACCCCAGCTGCTGCGCGGCCCTCCGGCCCGGCCCCCTCCGACCCGGGCAGCTGCGCCCCCTCCGACCGCCTTGTGCGCCATCCCTCCGGCCCCGGTCCCCTCCAGGGCTACGGCCGCCTCCGACCCCAGTCCCCTCCGCGCCGTCCCTCCGGCCTCGGTCCCCTCCGGCGCTGCGCCCGCCTCCGACCCCGGTCCCCTCCGACCCCAGCGGCTGCGCTGGCCTCCAGCCTCCAGCCTCCAGCCCGGCCCCCGTCCGCCTCCGGCCCTGCGCCCCCTGCACCTGTCTCCGGCGCCCGCCTCCGGCCCGGACCGCGTCCCCTCCGGCGCCCGCCTCCGGCCCGGCCCCCGTCCGCCGCCTCCTGCGCCTGTCTCCGACCTGGCCCCTGACGGGGCTGCCGCTGCCACTGCCGCTCGCGAGAGAGAGGGAGAGGGAGAGAATGGCTAGCTTATGGTGTTTTTTTTTCTTATTTAAAACGGACGGTGGTTGATCACGATCGGAGGGCTGTGAGCTGATAGCCCAAATGCCCAAATGAGCTGTCAGCTCATACCCCGTATTCTCTCTCTCTCTCTCTCTCTCTCTCTCTCTCTCTCTATATATATATATATATATATATATATATATATATATATATATATATATATATATATATATATATATATATATATATATATATATATATATATATATATATATATATATATATATATATATATATATATATGAGGGCCAGGATGCTACCACTCAAAGCAGCGTTTTTGCTGCTTTGACAACCCACCACGACCGCGCCACATGTGATCTCCGGCCAAAATCAACATAAACAACCTCTGATCACCTCCACCAGTGATCTCCACTGACACCACCTATCGGCTTCCACCGATAGAGGACTTTAGTGACTACTTCTATTGTGAGCCGTCCATTCATCACCCCATCTCATTCGGTGACCTCCGAGGACATCCGCACCCGGCAACCACCTCCAGTGACTTCTAGCACCTCCTGATTATGAGTTCAAATAACATTTGTCATCGTTCAAGGCTTTTATAGCCATCAGCTACCTATTAAAGCAGTGAAGAATGTTGTTTTCAAAGGTAGCATCTTGTTTCTCTCTCTCTCTCTCTCTCTCTCTCTCTCTCTCTCTCTATATATATATATATATATATATATATATATATATATATATATATATATATATATATATATATATATATATATATATATAGAGAGAGAGAGAGAGAGAGAGAGAGAGAGAGAAAGAGAGAGAGACATAAAAAGAATTGTCACGGGGTGTGATGACGGAGTTCGGCCGAAGCCTACGTTTTCGTGCGGTAAGATGCAACCTTTGAATACACTATCACTGAAAATGTAACGCTACTCTCCACAGGCCGAGGAGTGCTTGTTACAAGTAAACAGAGGGTGGAGAGGGTTTGGAAGTCTAAAGTCCAAAAGGCTCAGAGAGCTTTGAAAAACAGAAAGTGGGATTGGTAATAATGAAATTGGATTTGGTTTCTTTACAGGTTTGGCTATATATAGAGGTTGGGAAATATCCAGGGATATTCTAAAAAATATTCCAAGGATATTCCTAGGAACACCCGGGGTTTGGGAAATCATATAGGGATGTTCACTAGACCCCGGATAGTCTTCGTGAACCCTAGGCAGGGCTGCGGGCACCACAATCATCTTCATGGGCCCTGGCAGGGCTGCGGATCTCACTGTAGTCTTCGTAGGCCCCAGGCAGGACTGCGGGTTCCATTGTCGTCTTCGTGGGCCCAGACAAGGTTGTGGGTCCAATTGTCGCCTTCGTGGGCCCTAGGTAGGGCTACAGGTCCCACTGTCGCCTTAATGGGCCCTAAGCAGGGATGCGGGTCCCACTATCATCTTTGTGGGCCCCAAGTAGGGCTACGGGTCCCACTTCAGGCGTTTAGCCATATTTTGTACCCACGATTATCCCTTCCCAATTAGGCAGGTGCTAACCTGGCTGGCTGGGACTCTACGGTGCAAAAACTACTTTGTCGATGTTGAAGTAGCTTGTCGAGTGTTGGGAAGAATCTGACGACCCCCTGCCAAGGGCCGACCAGAAGTTTGTCTACCGATCCGTTGTCCAGGGTCGACCGTCACGTCTGCTGACCCCCTGCCAAGGGCTGACCAGGAGTATTTATTGATCCCCTGCCATGGGCCGACCAGAGAGGATGTTTACCGACCCCCCATTAGAGGTCGATCAGAAGCATGCTCGAGCTTGTCTACTGGAGATGGCCAATGTCGGTTGATCTCTGGCCGGTCAGTCGATCACTGAAGCACGGCAGATCAAGGAGCAGGGGGCTGGACACCAGAAGGGCCAGCGCACTCAAGCCCCAAGCAGGATGGCCCAACCGATTGGTCGGGTGCCAACGCACGACCGGTCGATCGATCAGGTGTCGACTCACGACCGGTCGATCGATCGGGTGTCCATGCATGACCGGTCGATCGATCGCGTGTAGCCAATAGACCGCAGAACTGGGGGTCGTGCGCCAGAAGGGTCCTGGCGCACGGCCCAGGCAAAAATGGACACGACAGACCGTCGGTCGGGTGTTGACGCACGACCGACCGATCGGTCGAGTGTCGACACATGACTGATCGATCGATCGTGTGCGACCGATAGACCACAGAACTGGGGGTCGTGCTCTAGAAGGGTTCTGGCACACGACCCAAGTAGAAATGGACACAACCGACCATCGGTTACGTGTCCTAGGGGCCGTGCTCCAGAAGGGTCATGGAGCACGACCCAAGCAGAAATGGACACGATCGACCGTCGGTTACGTGTCGACGCATTACCGACCGATCAGTCGGGTATCGATGCACAACTGATCGATCGGTCAGGTGTTGACACATGACCGATCGATCGATCGTGTGTGGCCAATAGGCCGCAAAACTGGGGGTCGTGCGCCAGAAGGGTCCTGGCGCACGACCCAGGCAGAAATGGACACGACCGACGATTGGTCAGGTGTCGACGCACGATCGATCGATCGATCGGGTGTTGATGCACGACCGATCGGTCGGGCAGGTGTCGTGTAACATCCCAAAAATATTAGATTATTAAAATAATATAATAAAAAAAATTTTGTAAAATTTCCAAAACAAAAATCAAACTGTGCCATTGCGTCCGACTCGTCGAAACGATCAAAAACCCTATACAAACTTTTACATTTTGAGCATTTAAAAATTAAAAAAAATTAGCCAATATAAGGTTTTGAACTAGGGACCTATCAGTAGAATTTTAACTTTTTCCCTCTAACCAGAAAACCCTTAAAACTTTTCTATCTAAACATCAGAAAAGTAATTATTATAGTAAGGGAGCGAGACCAAAAGACATCTAAACCGTAGACCTTTCATTTCCGATCGGACGGGAACAGTCGCGCAGCTGAAACAGTAATGGGGATGTTTTTCATTTAAGGCCCTAAGACTTTTGGTATTCCTGAAAGGCCTATATAAACCCCCCCTCTACAACATATTTCTTCACCCAAGCCCCACCTCGATATCCGTGCCCACCCAACCACCACCTACAAAACCTCCAACCGCCGCCGGCGCCGCGAACCGTCGCCGGCACCGCCGCCGCCGGCCACCGGTCGCCGCCTCCGCCGCTACCACCTCAGGCCGTCGCCGGCCACCACCTTCGACCACCGGCTACCACCTCCGGCCACCAGCCACCACCTCCGCTCCGGCCATCACCGCCGGCCACCGACCACCCCGGGTTGTCGGGTCGGGTATGAATTTAAAACCCTTTAATTCGGGTTTTAACCCATTGTTTGGTACAACTCCAAAAATATAAGTAAAATAAAATACTAGTCTTCCTATTAGAACCCTCAACCTTCTCAAAACCCAATCTAAAGCCCTTTAGGCTAACCAAGAGATCCCTTTACACTTTATATTTAAGAATCACCTATCATTAAATATATAGATTATCAAAGTAAACTGTATTGAACATATCTTACCCATACGAACTCTGAATTGAGCCCCATTAGTGGTCTTGGACTCATAATAATAAAATACATCTACTGAGATCATAAAATACCAGAACCGACAATTAAAAAGTAAATTTACCATTTTACCCCTAAGGTAAAATGGTCATAACCTTTTTATTTGAACTCGGAATCGAATTCCGTCTGCGATCCCATGATTGTGGTTATGATTCGGAGCCACCGATATTATAAAACCTCTAAACCTGGTAGGCCAAAAATATAGTTTTTTGTTTAAAATTCCTAGACTAAAGCCCACTAGAAAATTTGGGCCGAAGCCCATTAAGTAATATTTAGGACCGAAGTATCCTCTGGGCCGAAGCCCATTAAGCCATTAAACATCATTTGGGCCGAAGCCCATTAAGCATAATTATACATCTTGGGCCGAAGCCCAATAACAAACTGTGATAAAGCGACTCTGTCTTCGTTAAACTGCACCGCTATTGCTGAGAGCAACCTGACCTTTTTACTAAGGCATACCACCCATTTAAATTCCGTCAATACCGCCTATTTTGGCCATACCGGAAGCAAACGAACTCCGAATTGAGTTTCGTCTACGGCCACGGTTTCAGAATGAAAAACTCTATAAAATGGGTATAAATTCAAAGTATATTATAAATGAACAAAATACCCTATAAGATAAAATGCATTATATAAATTAGTTTAAAAACCTAAGGAATCCATATTGAAATTTGACTCCATCTGATCCTTGGGAAATGGAATATAAAATAACAAAAGAGAACACTATATTTCAGGTCGTGAGCTTACTAGGTCATCTACATCGGGTGAAGGATTCTACAACACTTCAAGTAGGGGCCTAAAAGGGAATCGGATGATCAATGACTTTTTAAATTACTATTTATATTTATGTCAACTGTTGTTTTCAGTACATTTATCTTACCATGAATGAACTAGGTTTAATAGGTGAGTCAGTGGATTAGACTCACCCCCCTACAGGTATTGTGGTCCCTACAGAGACTGACCCTATAGGTCAAAAAGAGGAGAAAGCACGAATAGAGGATGAACCGGCGGGGATCAAAGATCCGCTCTACACTCCGTACTATGAGGATGCGGCGGAAATGTAAAGAGTTGATGTCGCATTTAAGTTTTAGCTTTTAAAGTTCAAGCCATGTATCAAACCTATATATTATATTGCATGGTTATGAATAAAAGAGGCTCAGTTAATTTTCATATTTGATGGAATTTAATTTATATCAAGTTTTACTTCTAACACCCCAGTATTATACGAGTTGAATTAATCCGTAAAATATCGGGGCGTTACAACTTGGTATCAGAGCCTAGGTAATAGGTCATAGAAGTTAAAAGAGTGACTAGAAGTACATCGATAAGATAGCCACATAATTTAGTTACGTATATATTTCAAATAAACTTATGAATTAAATTTTTTTTTTCCTAGCTGAGTTATGAAGTCGAAAATCACTGATGGTAGCTCATCGGGAGTAAAGGTTAAACCTACGAAGAAAATAATGAAGTCAAAGAAAAAGAAGAAACTAGCTAACCCTAATAAAAATGAGATCGTTTTCTATAGGCGTTACCGATGTATATGTGGAAAAGTGAGCAATGAGAATCATTACAAACATTCCATATTTTTTCAAAATAGTAGTTGGCTATATGTAAAATAAAAGTGTTTTCTTTCGTGACATTCAAAGAATTTTATTTAGATTTTCAGAGTCATGGATTCAATGGAGAACTCTATTCCAAATAAAGACCTAACCAAAGTGTTAGGAGCCCTACATCAACTTATAGAAAAGATGAATTCCTCCAAAGAAAGCTCAAGAATTGGGGTTATCTTAAAGGAATTCAAAGAACTAAAACCCCTGCGTTTACGGGAGAACCAGATCCTCTGATTGCAGATAGATGGCTAAAGCAAATAGGAAAAATATTAGGGACTTTGAAGGCAATGGATGAACAGAAAGTCACTTTAACTACTTATATGTTAGAATGAGAAGCAGATTACTGGTGGGATTCTGTCAAGAGGACCCAAACTAATTTCATTTGGGAGGAGTTTATCAAAGTTTTTTCGGAAAAATATTTCTCAGATGCTGCCAGAGATAAAATGATTGCAGAATTCTTAGAACTTTTCCAAGGAAAGCTTAATGTTTCTCAGTATGAAGCAAAGTTTACTGAACTGTCACGTTTTGCCCAGTATCTAATAGCCACTGAAGAACTGAAGTCCAAAAGGTTTGAATCTTCATATTCGAACCAGAGTGGTGGTACTCCGTATTCGAAAATATGGAGAACTAGTACAAACTGCTTTAGTGGCAGAACGGGAATGGGAGGAAACTCGAAAAGTATTTGAAAAGAATAGACTGAAAAGGAGTACACCATTGATAGAGTCAAATAAAAGACCAAAGATACAAGAGTTTCCAGCAAGGATGGGTAGTCCTCCAATATCTACAGGACCTCGGACTTACTTCACATGCAGATCGCGGGATCATTTTCAACGATATTGTCCTCACTTGAATGGTAACATTCCAACCAGTCCTCCTTTTCGAAATGCTCCACAAGTACCTGTGGCTCGCACTGCTCAAAATCAAAAGGTGCCTGAAAAAGCATTTGCAATATCTACTGAGGAAGAATCAAATGACATCATTAAAGGTATGAACGATCCACTTTTAGAATATTATTCCTATTAAAAATAAGTGAGTTATAAACAGAACAATTTGAATTTTCGTAAGCACTATTATGGAAGTCTAGCTAGAGTAATTTTAGGTCCGGGTTCGAACCATTCGTTCATATCAATTCACTTGGTTAGAGACTTACAATTGAAGACAGGACCGTTAGGGTATATACTTGCCCTCACCACTGCACTTAGTGATACGGCCAAAACAAACAGTCTGTAGAAACTATATACTTAGAATTAAAGATGTGGAGTTGCTGGTCAATTTAATTCTACTGAAAGTGGAGAAATTTGACATTATATTAGGAATGGACTGGTTATCCAAATATAGGACGATGATGAATTATTATCGGAAGAATGTTACCTTATAAACATGTGAAGGAAAAAAAATAATATTCTGGGGAAGAAAGTTCAGAAAGACAAAAGCAAAAGTTTGTCACTTGACTCAACTATTAGAAGAAATTGTGAAGAAGTTACTTGGGAATTAGAGTCAGAAATACACTAGTTCAACAACTAAGGTACGTACTTTAAATTTCGAGGATGAAATTTTTATTAGGGGTAGAGGATGTAACATCCTAAAAATATTAATGATTAAAATAATATAATAAAGAATTTTCTGTAAAAATTCCAAAACAAAAATCAGACTGAGCCATTGCGTCTAGCTCGTCGAAACAATCAAAAACCCTATACAAACTTTTACGTTTTGAGCACGTTTTGAGCATTTAAAAATTTAAAAAAAAAATAGCCAATGTAAGGTTTCGAACTAGGGACCTATCAGCAGAATTTTAACTTTTTCCCTCTAACCAGAAAATCCTTAAAACTTTTCTATCTAAACATCAGAAAAATAATTATTATAGTAAGGGGGGGAGACCAAAAGACATCTAAACCGTAGACCTTTCATTTCCGATCGGACGGGAATAGTCGCGCAACTGAAACAGTAAAGGGGCTGTTTTTCATTTAAGGCCCTGGGACTTTTGGTATTCCCGAAATGCCTATATAAACACCCGTCTACAACAGATTTCTTCACTCAAGCCCCACCTCGATATCCGTGCCCACCCAACCACCGCCTACAAAACCTCCAACCGTCACCGTCGCCGCCACCTCCGGCCGCCGGTCGTCGGCCCCGCCACCACCACCTCCGGCCGCCGGTCGTCGCCACCACCTCCGGCCGCTGCCGGTCATCACCTCCGACCGCCGCCACCACCTCCGCTCCAGCCATCACCGCCGGCCGCCGCCGGCCACCGACCACCGCCTCCTACCACACCGGGTTATCGGGTCAGGTATGAATTTAAAACCCTTTAATTCGGGTTTTAACCCATTGTTTGGTATAACTCCAAAAATATAAGTAAAATACAATACTAGTCTTCCTATTAGAACCCAACCTTTTCAAAACCCAATCTAAAGCCCTTTAGGCTACCCAAGAGATCCCTTTACACTTTATGTTTAAGAATCACCTATCATTAAATATATAGATTATCAAGGTAAACTGTATTGACCATATCTTACCCATACGGACTCTGAATTGAGCCTCGTTAGTGGCCTTGGACTCGTAATAACAAAATATATCTATTGAGATCATAAAATACCAGAACCGACAATTAAAAAGTATATTTACCATTTTACCCCTAAGGTAAAATGGTCATAACCTTTTTATTTGAACTCGAAATCGAATTCCGTCTGCGACCACATGATTATGGTTATGATTTGGAACCACCGATATTATAAAACCCCTAAACCTGGTAGGCTACAAATATAGTTTTTGTTTTAAATTCCTAGACTAAAGCCCACTAGAAAATTTGGGCTGAAGCCCATTAAGTAATATTTAGGACCGAAGTATCCTCTGGGCCGAAGCCCATTAAGCCATTAAACATCATTTGGGTCGAAGTCCATTAAGCATAATTATACACCTTGGGCCAAAGCCCAATAGGTCCAATAACAAACTGTGATAAAATGACTCTATCTTTGTTAAACTGTACCGCTATTGCTGAGAGCAAGCTGACCTTTTTACTAAAGGCAAACCACCCATTTAAATTCCGTCAATACCGGCTATTTTGGCCATACCGGGAGCAAACAAACTCCGAATTTATTTTTATCTACGGCCATGATTTCAGAATGAAAAACTCTACAAAATGGGTATAAATTCAAAGTATGTTATAAATGATCAAAATACCCCTATAAGATAAAATGCATTAAATAAATTAGTTTAAAAACCTAAGGAATCCATATTGGAATTTGACTCCATTTGATCCTTGGGAAATGGAATATAAAACTAACAAAAGAGAACACTATATTTCAGGTCGTGAGCTTACTAGGTCATCTACATCGGGTGAAGGATTCTACAACACTTCAGGTAGGGGACTAAACCTAGTTAATTCTTGATAAGTGTTTGTTATTGAAATAATGGTAGTATGTTATGGATTTGTTAATTTTTAAGATGTGTTGATCATCTCAATTGGGTGTGGGGCTGTCTCTGGCTTGCGGGCCTAAAAGATAAATCCTGGGTGTGGGGTTAGCCCTGGCTGAGGCCAGAAAGTATCCTGGGTGTGGGTCTAGCTCTGACTGAGGCTAAAAAGTAACCTGGGTGTGGGGCTAGCCCTGGCAGAGGCCAAAAAGAAACCTAGGTGTGGGACTAGCCTTGTTTCAGACAAAAAGTGTCCGGGTATGATTGTGATTCCTACCCTGGTTTGAGCCTAAAAGAGAATCGTATGATCAATGACTTTTTAAATTACTATTCATATTCATGTAAACTGTTGTTTTCAGTACATTTATCTTACCATGAATGAACTATGTTTAATAAGTGAGTCAGTGGATTAGACTCACCCCCCTACAGGTGTTGTGGTCCCTACAGAGACTGACCCTATAGGTCAAAGAGAGGAGGAAGCACGAATAGAGGACGAACCGGAGGGGATCAAAGATCCGCTCTACACTCCGTACTATGAGGATGCGGGAACGGAAATGTAAAGAGTTGATGTCGCATTTAAGTTTTAGCTTTTAAAGTTCAAGCCATGTATCAAACCTTTATATTATATTACATAGTTATGAATAAAAGAGCCTCAGTTAATTTTCATATTTGATAGAATTTAATTTATATCAAGTTTTACTTCTAACACCCCAGTGTTATACGGGTTGAATTAATCCGTAAAATACCGGGGCGTTACATGTCGACCCACGACCGACCGATCGGCTAGGTGTGTTGTATGACCGATTGATCGGTCGTGTGCAGCCAATAGATCACAGAACTAGGGGTCGTGCACCAGAAAGGTCCTGGCGCACGACCCAGGCAGGAATTGACACAACCGACTATCGGTCGGGTATCGACGCATGACCGATCAATCGGGTGTCAACTCATGACCGATTGATTGGTCATGTATGGCCAATAGACCGCAGAACTAAGGGTCATGCGCCAGAAGGGTCCTGGCGCACGAACCAGGTAGGAATGGACACGATCGATCATCGATTGGGTGTCGACACATGACCGATCGATCGGTCGGGTGTCGATGCACGACCGATTGATCGACCGAGTATCGACACACAATCAATCGATCGATCGTGTGAGGCCAATAGACCATAGAACTGGGGGTCGTGCGCCAGAAGGGTCCTAGCAAACGACCCTGGCAGAAATAGACACGACCGACCATTGGTCGGGTGTCGACGCACGATCGACCATTGGTTGGGTATTGACGCACGACCGACTGATCGATCGGGTGTCAATGCACGACCGACCAATCGGCCGGGTGTCGATGCATGACTGATCGATCGGTCATGTGCGGCCAATAGACCATAAAACTGGGGGTCGTGCGCCAGAAGGGTCCTGGCGCACGACCCAGGCAGGAATGGACATGACCGACCGTCGGTCGGGTGTCGACGCACAACCGATCGATCGGTCGAGTGTCGACGCACAACCGATCGATCGGTCGGATATCAATGCACGATTAATCGTCGGCCGGGTGGCGACGCATAACTGATTGATCGATCGTGTGCGGCCAATAGACCGCAGAACTGGGGGTCATGTGCCAGAAGGGTCCTAGCGCGCGACCCAGGGCAGGAATAGACACGACCGACCATCGATCGGTTATCGACACATGACCGACCGATCGGTTGAGTGTGGACGCACAACCGACCAATCGGTCGAGTGTCGATGCATGACCGATCGATCAGCCGGGTGTTGACACATGATCGATCATTCGATCATGTGCGGCCAATAGACCGCAGAACTGGGGGTCGTGAGCCAGAAGGGTCCTGGCGCATGACCCAGACAGAACTGGACACGATCGACCGTCGGTCGGGTATTGAAGCACGATCGACCAATTGGTTGGGTGTTGATGCATGACCGATCAATCAATCGGGTATCGACGCACGACCGATTGATCGATCGGTCAGGTGTCCACGTAAGACCAATCGTGGTCCTGGGAGTTTGTCTCTAGGAAAAATACCTCGCGGTTGGCGTGGTGCTGACGTGGCCCTTTGGAAGATGGAGGAGCTAGTTTCTGGGTCTTTGAATCTGGTCGTATTGCCCACTGGTTGCCTCTTCATCTTTCCCGCCAACAAATTTTTGGCGAGAAAAATGGCGGGAAGGTCGAATTTGAAGTCTATAAATAGACCAAAGGAGTTTGGAAAATCTTCACGTGTTTAGAATTTTTGAACTCTCGAGCTTTCGAACCTTCGAATTCTCGAGTCCACTAAGTGTCATCTTTCATGTCCCCTCCTTGAACCTTTGATCCTTCAAGTTCTCATGGCGTCTGCTGGTGCTTCGGGTCCCAAGGCGAGGGGAAAAAGAGGTTCGTGATCTCCCTAAAGAAGCCCTCGAGAGCTGACTCGAGTCAGGGTTCCAGCGAGTCCTCTGTCAAGAAGGCTAAGTCTGCACCCTCAGGCAGCACTCATGGAGCGAAGGGAGGGGGCAAAGTGCTGAAGAGGTGACCGGAGGAGGAGACATCAATGAAGAAGTCTTCCCAAGTGCCTCGCCTGCTGGGGAAGATAGCTCGGATGATGCCTGTGGAGAAGGAGACCCTCTTCAAGTACAATACTAGTTTCTACTCAGTAGCCAGTCGTCGCGATGACTGGGCTACCACGGTGGAGACGTTCAGGGAGAAGGTATGTCGTCCCAAGCTGTACACTATGTATAGTATGTTCGGCATCGACGGGAGGTCGATCTTCTTGGAGGTGGCTGATCAGTCGAAGGCCCTAGGGACCATCATATATGTTGGCCAGTTGAACTGTGGCTTGCGGTTGCCAACCTCCGTTTACTGCTCGCCTGCTAAACACATCGGGAATCTGCCCCGGCCAGGTGGGAGGGAACACCTAGAGGATCATCTATGCATTCTGCCGTGTTGAGTTTGATTGCCAGAAGGAATTACAGCAGTGTTACTCATGCTTGAAGAAGGGCGAGTGGGCCCACATCGAGCTAGGATACTTCTTCTTCCACTATAAGTGGTAGTTGAGGCAAACTTAGAGTGGGTTCTGGCATTTGCAAGGAGTGTCGACCTTGCGCCCCCTCAAAGATACTATGGACTCGGATAGGTCCTATACAAACTGGACTTTGTCAGTGACTGGAGCATGGTCTCTGATCGATGTCCCTAAGGTCATTAAGTGGGTCATCGATGACGAGGTGCTGCGGTATCAGACCGGGGGTGATAGGGCTTAGACGTCAGAGCGAGCGGCCTGCCTCGATAACATTTTTTTAGAGCTGACTTTCGGGACCAGGTCTTGGAAGCAATTCAGATTCTGTCATGCCCGCTTCGGGGGGGGGGGGGGGGGGGGGGGGGCGAACTTGCACCGCAAGTTGTTTGGCCGGTACGTGGATAACGATACCGTGTATTCGGATTATGAAGATGACAAGTGGTCGCGATAGTACCTGGCAAGCGACAAGCCGGTATAGAGGGAGAGAGAGCAGCCAAGGAAGACGTGGATCGAACCGAAGTTCGTGTCTAAGAAGGCAAAGCTCACCCCGATGGTCGAGAGGGTAACCATTGCAAAGGGCGCCAGGAAGAGCACCGTCCCCAAGTGAGCCCCGAAGAAGCCAAAGTCTCCCCCTACTTTAACTCTAGAAGAGGTCGAGAAGTTGAGCACTCACATAGAGAGCTCGAGTGAGGAGGGATCGAAAGAGGAGAAGATGGATGAGGAAGGAGGGGAAGAAGAAGAGGCAGAGAGGAGGGCCAAGGCAGCGGTGGATGCTGACCCTCGACCTCGCCAAATGGAGAAGGAGATGGAGGAAGAGCCTCAGGAAGGGACATGGCAATTCAAGATGGGCTTCAAATTCGAGTTTGTACAGCGGAAGCTGCCAAAGAAGAAGACGAGAATCAAGGAGGTGGAGATGGAGATGGAAAAGGAGGATTCTCAGGGGTCCTCCCTTAACCTCGATGACCCCATCTTCGAGGCGGGAGGTGGAGCTGGTGCCACTCTGTCAAGGGCCGAAGACGAGGGTCCGGTAACCATTGAGCCAACCGAGCTAGCGACGGAGATGGCTGCCAAATTGGCAGCCCTGGTGACAGGGAAGGCGATGGAGGAGACGTCCTCTACTCACTCCCCGCTCAAGCCCAATCAACTTGCCACTGATGAGGTAGTGACCGATAAATGTTGTAGCCTTGACTCCTGTAGTGTTGCCTTCCTGCTACTGGACTAATCAATCTGTTCTTGTGAGTGGAGGTACCTCTGGAGATGAGGCTCCTCCCTCGTAGAAGCGATAGGCTTCGCCATCGGTGACCCAGAAGGTGAGCACCCTCTCCCTCGAGATGCCCTGGCGAAGGGGAAGGAAGCAGGTCGCCAAGCTAGGGTTGAAGAGGTCGGCCGCTGCGTAGGCCAAGATAGAGGCAGAGAAGGCGAAGCTCAAGGAGGCGCAGGAGGAGTTGGCTGCTCAACTCGACCCTCGCTTCTATATGGCTGCCTTACGCCATCTCGTCGGAGCCTACAAAGCCGACTCCGAGACTGTTGTTGAGGATGTTGCGGACTTGGTAAGGGCATCTCTCTTATAGCCTAGTCTGTTGACTTGAAGTTTGCTGATAGTCGTCTTTGTATTGCAGTCATTTGGCTTGATCCGCATCACTCAGAAAAGTGCTCGTCGGGAGAAGAAGGTAGAGACCGAGGCTGCTTTGAAGCTCTCATCCGAAAGGACTGAAGAGTTGAAAGTTGCTCGGGATGAGTCTCTAGCGGCGAAACACGAGGCGACTGAGGCTCGGATTTTAATGGACTCGCTCCAGGGCCATCTTGATGCTCGTTGCTTGGAGTCGGAGGCGGCGCGAGTTTCTGTTGAGGAGCTGAAGGCTCGAGTGAGTACTGAAGCTACCTCTCGCACTTCCTTGGAGAAGAAGGTCAGGCAACCTGAGGTAGACAATGCTAGCCTGATGAAGACGGCAAGCGAGGCTGTGGCTTTTGCGACGCAGTGTGCGGGCGGTTAGTCTTCAAAGGAGTCTGGCGTTGACAAGCCTTAGGGCAGCTTGCATTTTCTTTCTCTTTGAGTTTGTAATCATGTTTTGTACTTGTCTCTTTTGACAGTAAAAGATTACCCTTCTGGCTTGGACTACTTGATTGAAATGTCTCTGAATGCTCTAATTGAATGGTGTTGAAATGTCTTAAATGGCTATTGAATGTGTTGAGTGCCTCAAACTTTCATCACGTGCCAAGGACAGGGCCTTGGGCTTACTGTATGTGTCGAGGCATTGCACACCTCGGACTTTTATCGAGTGCCAAGGGAAGAGCCTTGGGCTTATTGTATGATAAGAACTAGAGTCTAGGGTAGAGTATTCAGTGTGGTGCCTTGGTGTTGGTTGACTCAGGCTCATGTGCGACCCCGGAGATTCGGAGTACTCAGCGTAGTGCCTGTGTGTCGGTTGACTTAGACTTAGAGCCTTTTCGGTTGAACCTACGTCTAGGACACATAGCTTTGTACCATTGCAGGTTAGCCGGACGTGTTGCAACGCGAACCGGACTAACTGCAGTGAGGCACGGTTGCATTAGTTCTTACAGGACTCGAGAGCATGTGCGACCCCGAAGATTCGAAGTACTCAGCGTAATGCCCGTTTATCGGCTGACTTAGGCTTAGAGCCGTTTCGATCAAACCTACATCTAGGGCACATAGCTTTGTACCATTGCAGGTTAGCTGACCATGTCGCAACGCGAACCGGACTAACTGTGACGAGGCACAATTGCATAAGTTCTTACAGGACTCGGGAGCATGTGTGACACCGTAGATTCGGAGTAATCAGCGTAATGCCCGTGTATCAGTTGACTTAGGCTTAGAGTCGTTTCGGTCAAACCTACATCTAGGGCATATAACTTTGCACCGTTGCAGGTTAGCTAGCCGTGTCGTAACGCGAACCGGACTAACTGTGGCGAGGCACGGTTGCATGAGTTCTTGTAAGACTCAGGAGCATGTGCGACACTGAAGATTCGGAGTACTCAGTGTAGCGCCTATGTATCGGTTGACTTAGGTTTAGAGTCATTTCGGCCAAACCTACGTCTAAGGCATATAGCTTTGTACCATTGCAGGTTAGCTAGTCGTGTCACAACGCGAACCAGACTAACTGTGGTGAGACACGGTTGCATGAGTTCTTACTGGACTCAGGAGCATATGCGATGCTGAAGATTCGGAGTACTCAGCGTAGTACCCGTGTATCAGTTGCCTTAGGCTTAAAGCCATTTCGGTCAAACCTAGGTCTAGGGCATATTGCTTTATATCGTTGCAGATTAGTCGGCCATGTCACAACACGAACCAGACTAACTGTGGGTCGAGCAATAGTTGAGATAGAATTTAAGTCTTTGATATAGTTGGAAACGACTGCCATTTTATTAAAAACTCAGAGGAGGCTACATCTATGGATAGAACCTTTTGAGATGAAATGCATTCCATGCTTTTAGAAGTCGTTGTCCTTCTGGGGTGACGAGTCGATAGGAACCCTTCCTGCCTACTGATTTGATGATGTACGGTCCTTCCCAGTTTGGAGCGAACTTGACACTGCCTTGTTCTCTTGTGGTGAGAAGACCGCCCTGAGGACCAGGTCGTCGATGTTGAAGTGCCTTCTGTTGACCTTGCGATCATATGCTGACTTGATCTTATGTTGATAGTTGGCGACTCGCATAGCTGCTTGATCACGGAGCTCGTCGGTGTGGTCGAGGTCATTAATGCGAAGCTCTTTATTGATTCCTCTTTTGACGGCAAGGGTCTTCATGGTCGGGCAAGTTGCTTCAGTTGGCAAAACCGCTTCCAATCCGTAAGTCAGGCGGAAGGGTGAGAATCTGATCAATCGACGAGAGATGGTTCAATAACCCCACAAGACCACGGGAAGGACCTTCTTCCATAGTCCCTTCTTATCATCTAACTTCTTTTTGAGAGTGCCCAGGATGGCTCAGTTGGAAGCTTCAGCTTGACCGTTGCATTAAGGGTAACTTGGTGTAGAATAGAAAAGTTTGATTCCATAGCATTGGCAGAACCCTCAAAATTTGTCTGAGTCAAACTGAGTTCCATTATCGGCGACAAGGACTTGTGGCGGGCCGAACCATGAGAAGTTGTTCTGCCTGATGAACTTGATGACTTCGTCGTCGGTTTCCTGGAATAGAGGCACAGCTTCAACCCACTTTGTGAAGTAGTCCGTTCCCAATAGCAGGTACTTCTTCTTACTTAGAGATGGAGGGAATGGACCTAGGAAGTCTAACCCGCATTGATGAAAGGGCTAAGGGCTCGTCAGAGAATGAAGCTCGTCTATTGGAGGATGGATCGCTCGAGCGTGCCATTGACAAGGCTCACACTTTTGAACAAACTTGTGGGGGAAATTTCTGAGCCGCCTTAATTGGGAACCCCGCCCCACAGTCTTAATTGAATATGGATGTGGCTTACCCACTTGGGCCATTGCACGAGCTCATGCGGCTCTGGTCCGGTCCGGTACAATTTTTGTACCCACAAAACTAACAAGCATCTTTCGCCATAGTCAGCCAGTAGTAGCCTTGGAGTTTGATTTTTTCTTCGAGTGATCTTCCACCGGAATAGTTACCGCAGGCTCCGATGTGGATATAAGCCAAGATGGTTTCTGCTTGACCTAGGTCAACTGTAACAACCATTTTTTTTATTTTACTATGGCAGGTCTGTCAGAGCCAGCAAGGTTCGCGCGCCGGTGCGTCTCGACGTGAGTCGAGGTCGAGTCAGGCGCGGCGCGGGCAAAACCAGAAACAAAAAAAAAAAGAGGAAAAAAAAAAAAAACCTAAACCCACTATCCTACCCAACCCCACAAACCAGACCCCAGCCCAACCCAACCCCCCTACCTGATCCACAACCCTTACCCGAACTTGACCTAGCCCACTACCCAACCCAACCCAACCCGACCCCTCTCTCTCTCTCTCTCTCTCTCTCTCTCTCTCTCTCTCTCTTACTCTATTCCTCTCTCTCTCAGATCTCTCCCTCTCTCTCTCGGATCCTCCCTCTCCCTCTCTCTCGGATCCTCCCTCTCTTACTCGGATCTCTCCCTCTCTCTCTCTTCCCCCCCAAACCCGACTTGATCCGACCCGGCCCTTCCCCCCAAAGCCGCCACCCGAGCCGCCCCCCCCCCCCCCTCTACTGTCGCGCCCCGAGTGGTTCGGCTGGATTCCCGCCGAGCAGTCGACCGCCGCCGCCCCGGATTCCGGTCGCCCGTCGCCGCTCCTTTCCCCCTTTAAAACCCATGCTCCTCCCCCCTTTTTTAGCCCCTCTCCCCCCTTCCACAGCCCCCTATCCGATCCCCCTCTTCCCCACCCGATCTTTCTCTATCCTCTCCCTCTTGCTGCGTGTGTGGCGCGCGGCAGCCAGAGCGCTGTCGGCCGGAGGAGGAGCCGTCGTCGGAGCATACCAGCGCCGGGGAGGAGGATGCACAGGAGCCGGGAGGAGCCGCAGTCGGTCGAAGCCGATGACCCCGGCACAAGGTCAGCCCTTCCCCCACTTCTTTTTTCTTTTGTGTGTGTGTGTTGTGGATTGACCGACCACAACCACCCCCTCCGTTCGCCTCATGCCACGGCCATGGCTGCCGGCCCGGTAGCCGGCGACGGTGCGATCGTCGAGACCCCTCCCCCGTGATGATCTGCGCGACCATGGCCATCGGCCATGTGGTCGATGGCTGTGTAGCCGGTGAAGCCGACCCGGTGCCGGCGGCACTTTCTTCTTTCGTGTGAACCCTATTGACCCCACCCCCGTGGCATTTGCCATGGTTGTAGCCATGACGGCCGGCCAAGTGGCCGACGGCAGTACAGTCAGCAGGCCGACCAAGCCAAGCCAAACCCCCATTCGACCGGCCCGACTAGCTAGGCGCTGCCCCGGTTAGTTTCGTGGCTGAGGTTGCCGATGGCCTCGCCATTGGCGGCCGGGCAACGGATAGCGCACCCGATCATCCTGGCTCGATGCCATCTCGCGCCCAACCACCATCGCGCCAATCGAACTAAACTGCAACCCTTTCCTTGCACGACCGTTGCCGGTTCCTTGACAACCGATGGACCAGCGACAGGTAGCCCCGATGATCTCACGCCAAGTTGTGGCTTGGCACACCAACCCTCGACTCCCCACAATGTCGATCAAGCCCTTTGGGCCACACTCATGGTTAGCGGGCCCGACCTCCCCGGGTCACACTCATAGCAAGGTTGCGGATGGCGATGTGGGCCAAACCACCTCGTATGGCCTTTTGCGCACGAGACCGACCTCCAACACCTAAGCCCGACCGAGATCGGCTTTTGCCGATTTCGCCACCGACCGATGCGGTTATGACCGTTTGGCCGGATTAGTGCATTTGGACCCTAATGTGGCTTTTGGCGTCAGCAACGCCGACTAACCAAAACGATATCTTTAGCGCATCGTTTTGCATGCCCGTAGACTTGCATCCGATGATGCTACCTTTGGTGCATCGATTTACATGCCAGTAGATCGACATCCGATTACGCTACCTTTGGTACCTCGGTTTGCGTGTCAGTAGACCGGCATCCGATGACGCTACCTTTGGCACACTAGTTTGCGTGCCAATAGACCGGCATCCGATGACGCTATTTTTGGTATATCGATTTGCGTGCCAAGTAGACCGGCGTCTGATGACACTATCTTTGGCGTATCGATTTGTGTGCCAAGTAGACCGGCGTCCGATGACGCTATCTTTGGTGCATCGGTTTGCGTGCCAGTAGACCGGCGTCCGATGACGCATAAATTCTCGACTCGGCCAATCAGGACCTAAGCCAACAATATTTTAGTAGCACTTAATGACCATAGGCCGCTGGTATGTTTGGTAGTTAGTGGGCACGTGGACCAAGTCAGAGGCGGAGCGGAGGGCGCTTAGCAGCATCAGTCCGAGCACACTTTTCAGGTGACACTGCACGCTGTTTAGATAATTAACTATGCTGTTATAGAAATTAAGGGTAGGTGTCCATAACGCTGCATGCAGGTCCCGCCGGACATCGTCGCATGTGGTTGAGTAGATCCCGCCTTGCATGCGGAGTCGCGAGTCCGGCGACGCATGCTTATAATATAATTTAATAATAAATTTTTTGATTGCTTAGACACCGTAAGTAGGAATCCCCTTAATATTAAGAATTAATAATTAAATAATAATTATCGGGCTAACTCTCCTGGATGGAGTGTGGAGACCCGGGCACACGGGAATACGGGCGAGAATAAATTCTTTATAGTTATTGTGATGCATGGGTTGTGAGCGCGGTACGAATCCCGGGGTAAAACATCGAAATTACTTTATTATTATATTGGTGTGATATTCTATCATGTGGAAAGATTCGAACCCCGTGCGTGCAAGGGCCGTGAACCACCTTGCGCGCACAGCCGAAGATTAGTAGACTAGGGGGTCACAGGCAGGGATTGTGGTAAAGCCAATAGGTGGTGCCCTCGAAGAGGGATTGGTCTAGCAATCCTGTCCCGGGGTAGTTGAAGCCCTCAAGGAAAGCAAGTTGGGCGGTAGAGCTCCACCGTGAAAGACGAAAAACCCCTTATGATCATATGGGTGACTTTGCGCATGGTGTTGGAGTATGCGCGGCGAGAGAGTTGGCCCTTTACATCGAAATAAAAGGCCCTATAGTAATGCCTGACCGGGGGCAGGATGAACAAAATATCCAGGGTTCACATTGAGTGTGTTTAATTTTATTAATTGTATAATGATACTCTCGATAACCTAGTGACAGTAGGAATTGTATGCAAATGTAGAAAATGCATAGACATTTAGGGCGCGATTATGAACATAGTTGGACAACTAGGCAAATCAGTAAATTGTTTATAAAAATACGAGCGCCATTAATTACCTAGACAGTTAGCTTGTCACTAGCCATTTATTTGGCTAATCTCCCAATTCGTTTTGGGGGCTACTCATTCCCACCAGTAGGCTCTTCTACAGGTTCGGAGACTCAAGGGTAGCCGCAGCACGAGGCCAGCAGCAGAGTTAGGACGGTGGCAGAGTTTAGATTTCAGTATGTCGTGTAGCAGTACTGTTTCTTTCTGGCATTGTAATCGAACTAGGTTTGGGTTAGTATATGTTATTAGTGGCAATGATACAGCTGTGTTCTTTTGGGGTAGGCCTCTCCTCAAGGCCCCAAGCCTAGGATAGCCCACCATAAAATATAAATCTTAAGGTGACCTAATTGACTAGCCCATTAGATAGGATATGTGAACCAGTGCCCGAGTGCTAGAGAGCGGGCGAGGCTACTCGGCTCACCGTTAGAGGCTTGAGCCTCGTGCTCCCTTCAGAGGGACTTCTGTCAGCATGTGGGGCACTGGCAGGTCGCACATGCTGAGAGGATAGCCCGGTTGAGGGTCGAGCATGATCATCTCCCTGTCGATGAAATTGTATCTTTATATTTTCTTTCAAAAATAAAAATTTTTTCATAAAAAAAAGTAAGTTTTAAAATATTCCTTGAGAGAGTAGAAGCCCTGTGAGAAACCCTAATTGGAGTAGACAGTTGACCAAACCCTAAATCCCTTGGTTTTTCTCAATTCACATCCCAGGGATCGGTTCCGGATTTCTGGGGCGTGACAGCTGATATCAGAGCCTAGGGATATGTTCCTAGGAGTAGTTTCTTGTTAGGTCTAGAGTCTTATTAGGAGGTTGGTGTTAGACTAATCCCTTCTCTTTTCAGATGGCAGGTACCAGAAGTGGTAATGATGCAAACAACGGAGCAGGATCGTCCGTTGGGCCAGACAGCGCAACGATGATGATGGAGATGCTCCAGGGGATGGCCGCCATGGTCCAACAGTAGCAGGCTGCTGTTACTCAGCAGCAGATGGCTGCTCAGCAGCAGGCCGAGCTAGCTCAGACTGCCCTTGCCCAGGCCCAGGCTCGTCAGCAGGCCGAGGGCGAGCGGCAGGGGAAATTGCTGAAGGACTTTAAGGCGATGGGACCACCGAGCTTCAGGGGTGAGCCAGACCCCTTGGAGGCCGATCGATGGTTCCAACAGACGGAGAAGATACTGAACGCGTTGGGCATCATCGGCGACACGAGAGTCACCTTCGCCTCATACCAGTTTGAGGCGGAGGCAAACTTCTGGTGGTAGACAGTTCAGCGCACCCGAGCAGCAGATCGAGGAGCGATCACTTGGCCAGAGTTCGAGGAGATCTTTCGGAAGAAGTTCTTTCCGGTCACCGTGCAGAACCGGATGGAGATAGAGTTTCTGGCGCTCTACCAGGGGTCTCATACTGTGTCCCAGTATGAGGCCAAATTCTCGGAGCTTGCGAAGTATGCTCCTCACCAGGTGGCGACCGATGACAGGAGGGCTATGCGCTTTGAGCATGGATTGAACCCGACGATCAGGGATAGGGTTGCTGCCTTCTTGGGGCAATCCTATGAGGAGTTGGTCAACTGGTCCCTGGTAGTGGAGCAGGAGCTGAAGGAGTCCCATGCTATTTTGGAGAAGTGGGGTAATGACAGTCGCCATGGCCCACCGGCTCAGAAGAGGTTCAGACCTACGGAGGTTCGACTCCCGCCTCGCCAGCCTCAGCATTTCCATGGTGCTCCAGTTCCTAGACCCCAGAGGCATGACTGTTTTCAGTGCGGCTTGCTTGAGTATCTGAAGTGGAGCTGCCTACAGCTCCGTCGGCAGCCGCTTCTACCAGCTCCACCTCTCAGGCCTGTACTGTCGGCACCACCTGTGCAGCAGCAGAGGCCCCCACAGAGAGTTCAGTAACAACGTCCTCCCCAACCACAGTAGCAGAGGCCTCTCCTTCGTCAGGGCGGAGGAGGCAATCAGGCCCAGGGCAGGGAATACTTGTTGGTCGGTCAAGACCCAGAGGCTTCTGGGGGAGCGATCGAAGGTAACCCTGAATTTAGTAGTTCAATTCTTAGTTGTAGCTGTCTTACTGCCTTTGATTCTTTTGAGACTTGTTAGGACTAGTACTGGTCATTAACTAGCTTAGTCTCTTACATTTTTCTACTATTGTTAGGCACCCTCCCCGTCTTCTCGACCCTGGCCCATGTTCTTTTCGACAGTGGGTCCACGCACTCCTATATTGTCTCTAGTTTTGTCAAAACTTTGGGACTGGAGTCGGTCCCATTGGGTCACACTATGTCGGTGATTTCACCGCTCGAGGTGAGTACTAATGTGGACCGAGTCTGTCGGGACTGCATCATTCTTGTTGGAGATAGGGAACTCTCGGCTGACCTGATCATCTTGGACTTGGAAGGAGTGGACGTGTTGCTCGGGATGGACTGGATGTCGGCTTACCACGTCACCCTCGACTGCTTCTCGAGGAAGGTCACCTTCTCACCTCCGGAGAGTAAGGCCTTCTACTTTATGGGAGACAAGCAGAAGGTTCTATGCCCGGTACCGCTGCAGCAGATCTCTCTCAGCTTACTGGCGCAGCTACCGAGCAGGGATCGAGATGGAAACCCAGTAGTAATCCCGCCGATGGTTCGTGAGTTCCCAGATGATCTCCCAGGCTTACCTCCACCTTGGGAGGTCGAGTTTGCTATAGATCTGGTACCGAGAGCAGCACCGGTCTCGATTGCTCCGTACCGGATGGCTCCTGCTGAGTTGAAGGAGCTGAAGACTCAGTTGGAGGAGTTGCTTGATAGAGGCTTCATCTGTCCCAGCACATCTCCTTGGGGAGCCCCGGTCCTCTTTGCTCAGAAGAAGGATGGGACGAAAAGGCTTTGTGTTGTGATATATTAATTGTACTCGCAAGTGCACGAATCGTTGATTATAATGCAGCGGAGCGAGGTCGATCCCACAGGGACTTTGATAGGAAACTTAATAAATCTAAGTTGATTGGAACCTAATCTAGCTAACAATGATTGAGAGTCTAATTAGATTAACTAAGCAATTAAATTAATAAAAACTAATTGTTTAATAAAGACTAAAGCAATTTAATTATGGAAAGGTATTTGGATTAGGGGAAAACTTAGGCTTCAGGGTTCATCCTAGCATCCTATGATAATTTAAGATTGATCATTATATTGTACTCAATTAGATCGTCGTAAGGACAAATTCTAATCGGATGATTTAGCAATGAAAACCGACATGGTGCAAACATATATAGAATACTTATAAAAAGATAAGCATTAGGCATACTATTACATGTAACATTGATTCTTAGCATTAACCATTATATGATCATAATGAATCTAAGATAAGCATTCACTATATTTAATGCATGAAAAATCTAGAGAATATATCAACATGCGTTAGCGGAAGATTCTATTTTTAAACATTGAAACATAATTAATAATCAATCCAAAAACATCATAAAACACTAGTAATTTCCCATTGGCCCAAGCTATGGAATTTAGCTACACATCATCTCATATGATATCATTGTTTTGTTTTGTAATAAACAAATAACAAAAAGAACAGAAAAACCAGATGATGACAATCTTCTTAGCTTCTCTCTCGTCTTTGCTTCTTTGCTTCTCGTAATCCGGCTCGATGATGGTGTGGCTTTGACGATGGCGAGGACGAAGCTCGATGGTGATGGAGCGTGGCTCGGTGATGAACGACTGGCGGAGGATTATCGGAGGTGGAGGCTAGGGTTTCGGTTTCGGTCTAGAATGGTAGAGGGTGGCCGGTGGTGAAGATGGGTGATGATGGGTTCGGTGGTAGATTGAAGGTGGAAGGTGGAAGGTGGTAGCTAGATCTCGGTGGTGCTCGGTGTTAAGGTTCGGATTCGAAGATGGATATTATATAGAGAGAAGATGAGAGAGAGGCCGGATCCAGAGAGAGAGAAGTCCGGTGGGGCTCTCGGATGGTTCTCATCTGGTCGAATAAGGTAGAGCCGCAATAGAGATCGGATGGCTGTGATTAGAGATATAGCTAGGAGGAAAGAGAGAGATTCGCATGGGGTGCGATCGGGTCGGTTTTAGTGAGAGAAAATAGGGTGAGATAAAGAGAGAAGTTCGGTGGGATGCATGAAAATAGGAGGAGGAGAGAGAGATGTGCGGACTAGAGAGAGAATGTAGGATGGGAGAGAGAGAAGTTGGGTATCGCAGGGGGTCTCGGATGGATAGAGAGAAAAAGGAAAGAGAGAGAGAGATAAGGAAAGTGAATCCGAGAGAGAGATAAGGTAGGGGGCATACCGATCGGGTAGGAGATCTTAGAGAGAGAGAATAGAGGACGACGGGCTCGGATGGGTTTCGGGCGTGTGGGACGGCTGTGATTAAGTGTGAGAGAAACGTGGGAGAGAGAGAGGAGCTCTGATGGGATCCGATTTTGGAGAGAGAGTTGGGTGGATGGCTGTATCGGACGGCTGTATGGGACGGTAGAGAGAAGTGGAGAGCTGGCCGCTGGGTTTGCATGGGCTGATGCACGCATGGGAGAGGAAAACGGATCGGACGGGCTGCATGCATTTGGGTTTGGCCCAGGTCTGATGCACCGCATGGAGAGGTGGAGCTGACGGTTGTTGATGATCGGATGGCTGTGATGGCTTGATGGGTTGTAAGGAATGAGGTGTTATGTGATTGACTGTTTTGCATGCAAGAGGTTTTCAACTAGACGGCTGCGATGCGATCGGACGGGTAAGGGTGGCTATGTATATAGACGGTCGCGATGGGTACGATGGTGAAATAAGAAGAGTAAGGAATGGGCGACTTGGGTTGGTTAATGGGTTCAAGTGCGATGGGTTCGTGAATGTGAAAAACTTGATCACCATCCTCCGAGCTCATCATCGCTTATTTATATGCCTGTAGTCATCCTTTGGCTCGTATCATGCAATTCGTCCGTCCGATGAAGTCACTTCTCCGTTTCGTGGTTTGCTCATCTATTGTTCGTCGATTCTCTTGTCATCCGAACACGACCTCCCTCTATTCCAAAGCCAATCGAGATGATATCGACCCGTAGCCTTGCATCACTGTAGTCGTGCGTGTCGAGATCTGGTTTCTGAAAAATACACATAAAATAACGCGTATAAGGTTTCAATACGATTATCGATAAAAAGGATAATTTGGGCTATCGGCCGGGCTCTATATCTTTCATGCATGCAATATATGAGAGCGAACCAATATGCTGTTGGGTTCGTATGAGAGTCTACTATATTACGGTGCAAAGAAACTCATGCAGTTTACGTGTAGTATGAAAGTTTTACGTAGCAAAGTGATGCTATATGCATGATAAAGAAGAGATAATTCGCACAAAATGGATGCTCAACACTTTGCATTGATTATCGCAAGCTAAATAGCCTCATGATAAAGAACAAGTACCCGTTACCACGGATAGAGGATCTGTTTGATCAGCTGAAGGGTGCTTGTTGCTTCTTGAAGATTGATCTGAGGACTGGATATCACCAGCTGACTGTGAGGGCAGAGGATATTCCGAAGATAGCGTTTCGGACGTGATACGGGCACTATGAGTTCTTAGTTATGCCCTTCGGTCTAACGAATGCTCCTGAAGCATTTATGGATCTGATGAACCGCATCTTCAGCATGTTCCTAGACAGATTTATGGTGGTATTTGTGGACGATGTCCTCATTTACTCCAAGATGGAGGATGATCATCGGGAGCACCTGAGCGCAGTATTACAGACCCTCAAAGATCACCAACTATATGCCAAGCTCAGTAAGTGTGAGTTCTGGATGCAGGAGGTGGAGTTCCCCGGACACGTTGTCTCGAAGGAAGGTATCTCGGTGGATCCAGCGAAGATAGAGACCGTTATGGACTGGGAGCAGCCAAGTAATATCTTCGAGATCAGGAGGTTCTTGGGGCTAGTAGGCTACTATCGATGCTTCATAGAGGGATTCTCGTGTCTGGCTGCACCTCTCACCCGTCTAACTAAGAAGGGTGTCAAGTTTGAGTGATCAGAAGATTTTGAGAAGTCCTTCCGAGAGTTGAAGCGGCGCCTTACTTCGGCCCCAGTACTAACGATTCCAGCTAGCGGCAAGGGCTATGTTGTCTTCACCGACACCTCACTAATGGGGCTTGGAGCAGTTCTGATGCAAGACGGCAGAGTGGTCGCATACGCCTCGAGACAGCTGAAGACTCATGAGAAGAATTATCCCACCCATGATCTGGAGTTGGTAGCGGTGGTCTTCGCCTTGAAGATCTGGAGGCATTACCTGTACGGTGAGGAGTTTGAGATGTATTGTGATCACAAGAGCCTGCGGTACATCGCGAGTCAGAAGGATCTGAACATGCGGCAGAGGAGGTGGATCGAAGTTCTGAAGGACTTCAACTATTCGCTCTTTTACCATCCTGGTAAAGCGAATATTGTTGCTGATGCCCTGAGCCGGAAGTCCCATAGCCAGCTTGCCAGATTGTTGACAAATCAACATGACTTTTTAGCTACGATAGAAGGCTTTGATTTATAGGTTCGGTGGGAGCCTTCTCGTACCATGTTGTGCACCATACGAGTACAGCCCAGCCTACTTCAGAAGGTGATTGCAGCACAGAGGTTGGATTCAGAGCTGGAGGAGATAAGGGCACGGTGTGATAGTGGGGAGTCTGTTCCAAACTGGTCGGTTGATGTGGATAGAGGTCTGAGGTTCCAGAGGAGGTTATGCCTTCCCACAGATAAGGAGGTTTGAGAGGAGGTGCTATCAGAGGCGCATCGATCTAGATTCTCGGTGCACCCCGGCAGCATCAAGATGTACCACGATTTGCGGAGGCAGCTCTGGTGGAAAGGCATGAAGCGGGATGTAACCGCCTTTGTGTCCAGATGTTTGACTTGTCAGCAAGTCAAGGCTGAGCACCAGAGACCGACTGGATTGCTGCAGCTACTCCCAGTAGCTGAGTGGAAATGGGAGCATATTACGATGGACTTCGTTTCGGGGTTGCCTTTGACCCGGAACAGGCATGACTTAGTTTGGGTGGTCATGGACAGACTGACGAAGTCGGCGCACTTTCTTCCCGTGCGGACGACGATGATGTCCATCGACAGGGCAAAGCTGTACGTGAGGGAGATTGTTAGACTGCACGGAGTTCCAGTTTCCATCGTCTCAAATCGAGGTCCTCGGTTTGTTTCTCACTTTTGGGAGAGTCTGCAGACAGCCTTGGGGACTGAGCTCAGTTTTAGCACAGCCTTCAACCCTCAGATAGATGGCCAGTCTGAGAGGACGATTCAGATTCTGGAGGATATGTTGCGGGCATGTTCTGTGGATTTTGGAGGCAGTTGGGAGGAGCATCTACCACTTGTGGAATTCGCCTACAACAATAGCCACCAAGCTAGTATCGACATGGCCCCCTATGAGGCCTTGTACGGGAGGCCATGTCGGTCACCTCTTTGTTGGGCGGAGGTAGGAGAGCGGAGCCTTTTGGGACCAGAGCTCGTACAGGAAACAACAAAGAAATCCAGCTGATCAGGGAGCGGCTTCGAGCAGCGCAGAGTCGACAGAAGAGCTATGCTGATGTGCGTCGATGCCCGCTCGAGTTCACCGTTGGAGATCATATCTTCTTGAAGGTTTCCCCTCGTCGAGGCATCATGAGGTTTGGGAAGAAAAGGAAGTTGGCTCCGCTCGAGATCTTGGAGAGAGCTGGTGAGGTAGCATATCGGCTGGCACTGCCTCCACAGCTCTTGAGCGTCCACGGTGTCTTCCACTGTCGATGCTTCGAAGGTATGAGCCGGACCCGTCCCACGTGTTGGATTGGCAGGACCTGGCCCTCAGTTCAGATGCATCCTACGAGGAGCAACCGATCAGGATTTTGGCTAGCGAGGATCGAGTGCTTCGCATGAAGACCATCCCCATGGTAAAAGTGCAGTGGCAGCACTTCCTCCCAGTCGATCAGTATATCAGGATCTCGTGTTGCATGGTTGAAATTCGTAAAATACCGAAAAGAAAAGGTGAGGTCGAGACTTCTGAAGAAAGCGACTCCACCGACGAGGGAGACGACTCCGACAAAGGGGGCACTGGCATTCATGATGAAGCAATCCTACACTTACCGCTCGTAGATGCTTTGTATCTTCCGAAGAAGGCTCGCCTGGCAATGGCTGCAGCCTTGGCAGACCCAGACAACTACAAGAGGAAAAGGAAGGATAGCGAGAAGGGCAAGACTATGGCCTCGTGTGACGCAGCGATAACCTTCTCGGACAAAGACTTGCAACTCGGAACACGATTGCACAACCGGCTTGTCTACGTTTCAGGATACATCAAAGAGAAGCCAGTGAATCGAATCCTGCTAGACTGTGGCTCCGCCTAGTCATTCAAGGGTTCAACCAGGGCGAACAGTTCACCATCAGAATCATCCGCCTGAAGCTTTCAATCGGCTCGCTCGACACAAGGGTCCTCTTCCACATCATTGATTGCCAGATGTCGTATCGCCTCCTATTGGGAAGACCATGGCTACATAAGAATGACATTGTAGTGTCCACCTGGCACCAGTGCCTTAAGTACTACGAGGGAGGCATGGAGAGGTGTATCGTTGCCGATGATAAGCCGTTCAACGAAGCCGAGGCATACCTTGTTGACGCCAAGTTCTATCAGGCAAGAAACCTTGTGGCAGAAGTCCTTCCAGCTAAAGCCCCTCGAGCCCAGAAGGCTGAAGAAGTAAAACAGGATAGGGCTCCTCCACCTGCAAATCCGATGCAACCTTCCGACAAGGCGAGATTTTGATGGAAGTTAATCCGGGTCAGAGGCTCGCAGCGGAAACGATTTGGCGGTCGAAAGACCGTTCATGGTGCACGTTACACGATTTAAACTTTCATTGAAACTAATATACATATGTGTGCATGTGTATGCACGAGAATCGAAAACCCCTAACGGCAATCTAGCGTAATGATTAACTTAGCATGGATGCAAATCATAATGCCCGCTAGATCTACATGTTAGATTACACATACCTTTCGTACGAATCTTTTAACCGCGGAGAATTGTCTTCTTTGTCGATGGAGACGGAAGATCGTTCGCGAAGATGCCGACGGTACGAATGGAGATGTTGCCTTCTTGTTTACCCGATCTCACACGATGCACGGAACGTCGCTCTCGGATCTCTGAGTGCCTCCGAAGAACGACCCTTCTCCTTCTTCAGAACTCCACGCGAGGAAGACGAAGTAGCAAGCGGGAAACGGAGAGAGATTAGAGAGATTAGAGAGAGGAGGGGGTTCGGATTTTTTGCATCACATGGGGCCGGTGCCCATAGCTCCCTTTATAGGGCCGGCCATCCCCCCTTGGATAAGGATCCAAGGGGATAATAACTCCCTCTCATTATCTCTCCATTATCTCCTTTTTATCTCTCTGCGTATTTATCCGTTTTCCCACTTTTTAGGGCTCGATCTTAACCGATTTATCGCCCCATCCCTATCTATATGGCCGGCCCTATAGATGAGGGATTCTCATCCCTACATCATAGGGTCGGCCCTGGTGAGGTGTCCCACCACTAGGATCGGCCAACAGTGAGGTCCGGCAGAGTGAGGTTTTTACCAAAACGCCCCGACGCCTCATTTTGACCATTTCTAGCGTGCGATACCTAGCGGCCATTACTTAAGTGATATCTACTAGTTACTTACTATTAACTGAGGCCACCGGAGGGTGCCTCTAGCAAAGTCAACTAGTCAACTCGCAACATACCCCGGTGCATCGCACCTATGCAGCGAAGTTCACTTATGGCTAGGGATTACTACATACGACTCTGCACTAGTCTCGGGCTCAACCCTTAGTACTCGTATGTAGTTACGCATCTACCGTGCTCTAGTGCCAAGCACACACGGAGCGTATACTTCTTTCTTCCTCATGCTTATGGTGTTCCGAGGAGACGGTTCAAGAACCGTACATAATGTTGATAAGGTGGAACCATCAGGGACCGGGGTTCATGGCTTCCAACTCAAGCTCGATCGACACACTACCCGAGTGTACCATCGATCCTCTGAGCTCGAGTTAACCTGCGTAGCCACCCAGAGTGCGACGCAGGCTGCACTCCAATTCACCCAGACTTACTATGTTCTCCATCATACCCCTGCTCTCCGCTTAGTAGTAGTAAACTCGCTGTCCCTCCACTTGATGCCATGATTCACTTCGAGCGGTGAAGACTACCGTCAGACTCGAACGATCATATGACTTGGTTCCTTCCAGGTTGACCTATACATCGTACCTCTGATTATCCTGTCGAGTAATCGAACCCGGTCAACAGTCAAACTGATGACCACCAGGCCTGGGTTTGGTACAGTGTAAGTCACACCAAGGAACGCATCTCCCATCAGGGGTGTGGATGGCCTGCAGGAGTGACACGCTAATGCAACGCCAGCCGGGTAATCCAGTACACCGTGGTTTTGGATCACTGCATATGGACCCTCACACATTGGTGCGCCAAAGCATCACGCAACTGGTTAGTCCATCAGTCGTGGTTCCTCAGGGTTTAGGATCGTTTTACCCTAAGCAGAAACACGGCTTAGTGTACCAGTGTCTGCTCACTGATCTGTACACCGTGTTAGTTCCGTTCAGCCACAGACACTGTGCCTGGTGATGACCATGGTGAAGACATCCCATGAACTGTCATCGCCAACAGCTTACCATGATGAGGCGACCAACCTGATCATAGCTGCGAACATATTTAGGTTATACGGGACCAATCCACTTAGTCTTCAACTCAGTGGACTACCATATAACCATGGCTCTCTATTCTTTAAAGAACACGTAACTATGTTACGCACCTATATGCATCTCATGTAATAATAACTATCAATCTTTATTAGACCAAAATATAAAGTTTTACAAGCTTAGAACACATCAATCCTAACAATCTCCCACTTGGTCTAGCGAAGCAAAACGGTTTTGACTCCCATCGCGTCCACATGTCGCTCGAATGCCTTGGCAGGTATTGCCTTTGTGAAAGGATCAGTAACATTATCTGTAGATGCAATCTGCGTCACCGCTACTCGCCCTTGCTTTTGAAACTGCCGAATCAAGTGGAACTTGCGCTCGATGTGCTTCCCCTTTTGGTGATGTCTTGGCTCCTTAGCTTGTGCTACCGCCCCACTATTGTCGCAGTAAAGCACAATAGGTAACTGGGCCTCTGGTACACATCCCAAATCCGTAAGGAATTTCTTGAGCCATACCGCCTCTTTGGCTGCCTCACACGCTGCAACGTACTCAGCCTCTGTGGTAGAGTCTGCGATGCATTTCTGCTTCACACTCTGCCAACTAACCGCTCCTCCTCCTAGCACAAACACAAAACCTGATGTCGACTTTCTGGATTCTAAATCTGACATAAAGTCAGAATCTGTATATCCAATCGGCGTCAGTTCTTGTCCAGTGTAAACCAACTCATAGTCCCTTGTTCTACAAAGGTACTTGAGTATACACTTCACAGCTGTCCAGTGATCTGGACCCGGATTCGACTGAAACCGACCCATCATTCCTACTGCGAAACAGATATCAGGCCTTGTACAATGCATAGCATACATTAGACTACCTAATGCCGAAGCATAAGGTATCTTCTGCATTTCTGCTCTCTCCTCAGGTGTCTTAGGACATTGATCCTTAGACAGTTTTATGCCATGTCTAAATGGCACAAAACCCTTCTTGGAGTTTTGCATGTCAAATCTAGCCATAACCTTATCTATATACGCAGCCTGTGACAGCGAGAGAATCCTGTTCTGGCGATCACGTGTTACCTTGATCCCCAAAACATAACTCGCTTCACCTAGGTCTTTCATATCGAACTGTGTTGACAACCAGACCTTTACCGTTGACAATGTTCCTACATCATTTCCAATGAGCAGAATATCGTCTACGTAAAGTATTAAATATACTACTGTGGTCTTATCAGTCCTCTTGTATACACATGGTTCATCCTCGTTTTGAGTAAATCCATATGACTGGATTGCCTGATCAAAACGGATGTTCCAACTTCTAGATGCTTGCTTTAGTCCATAAATAGACTTCTGCAACTTGCAAACTAGATGTTCCTGACCCTCTGACTCAAAGCCTGGTGGCTGAATCATATAAATGTCTTCTTCCAAATTTCCATTAAGGAATGCTGTCTTGACATCCATTTGCCAGATCTCCCAGTCATAATGGGCTGCAATGGATAGGAGGATCCGAATAGACTTTATCATAGCTACCGGCGAGAAGGTTTCGTCAAAGTCGATCCCTTCTCTCTGGGTGTAACCCTTGGCAACTAATCTAGCTTTATAAGTCTCTATTGTACCATCGGATCCTCTCTTCTTCTTATACACCCACTTACACCCAATAGGTTTAATATTGGATGATGGTGTAACAAGAGTCCAGACTGCGTTATGGGACATTGATTCAATTTCTACCTCCATAGCCTTTTGCCAGTCAGAGCTGTCAGAAGCTCCCACTGCCTCATCGTAGCTCAGTGGGTCATCCTCCTGACCCTCTGGATCAACCAATAAGGTTTCTCCATAGTATCTGTCAGGAGCTCTGATGTTTCTCCCACTGCGACGAGGTGGTGGTGGTGTTATAGGATTAACAGGTTCTACAGTATCTGGTATATTATTATCTGTAATGTCAGCTCCCACTATGCTTTTGGATGCGCTATCTGAACTAGTACCCAGCAGTTCATCCAGAACTACCTTACTAGTAGGTTTGTGGTCCACAATATAATCATGTTCTAGGAAATAGGCGTTCGTAGAAACGATCACTTTCTTTTCCTCAGGATCATAAAATAGACCACCTTTGGTCTCCTTGGAATACCCTACAAATAAGCATACTCTGGTTTTAGATTCCATCTTTTCCCTCTTATCCCTTCGCACATGTGCAGGGCATCCCCATATTCTGAAATGCTGTATCAATGGCTTTCGCTTTGACCACAGTTCTCTAGGGGTCAGAGGCACTGACTTAGACGGAACGTGATTCAGAATATAAACTGCTGTTTGTAGGGCATATCCCCAAAAGGTCATTGGTAAATTGGCGTAACTCATCATGCTACGAACCATGTCCAACAAGGTTCGATTCCTTCTCTCGGAAACTCCATTCTGTTGTGGGGTACCTGGAGCAGTTAACTGGGATTTTATCCCATGCTCCACCAAATACCCTAGGAACTCGTCAGATAGGTATTCACCTCCTCGATCTGATCGAAGGGTTTTTATATATTTACCTGTCTGCTTTTCTACTTCAGCCCTGAACTCTTTGAACATGTCAAAGGATTCCGACTTCCGATGCATCAGGTAAATGTAACCATATCTTGAGTAATCATCAATGAATGTGATGAAATACTCATGGCCTCCTATCGCCTTGACGTTCATGGGTCCACACACATCCGAATGGATTAACTCTAACACCTCAGTAGCTCTTACTCCTTTGCCTTTAAAGGACCTCTTGGTCATCTTGCCTTCCAGGCAGGATTCACAGGTGGGAAGGATCTCCGTAGGATCTGTTTCCAGAAGCCCGGCCTTCACCATTCTATGGATCCTATCTAAGGCAATATGCCCAAGTCGTAAGTGCCACAGGTGGGTTAAATTTCTCGAAGGATTCTTACGCTTAGATGAATTAACATTAAATGCTGAAGTTATTATGTTATCCTTTTCAAATTTAGGACTTACAACATAGAGATGATTCTGAACCATTCCTCTTATTATAAAAGTTCCATTCAGTTTAAACGACACACCAGAAGCATCAAAATAAACTGAATAACCTTCATTAACTAAAGAAGAAACAGAAATTAAGTTACGTCGCAAGGACGGTACATAAAAGACATCTCTAAGAGTCAAAGTCTTATTATTCGAAAAACTAAGATTAACATCTCCAATAGCTTCAGCAGCAGCCACGGCCTCAGTTCCCATGCTCAGGGTCACCTCTCCATCAAGCAATCTTCTGCTTTCCCGAAACCCCTGAAGAGAGTTACAGGCATGGTTAGTGGATCCAGAATCCACAATCCAACTAGCAAAAGTACTATTACTTGAAAGAAATGATTCAACAACTAAGAGTTGTAGATTACCTTCACCAGCATTCTGAGGCTTCTTGCAGTCCTTCTTCCAATGACCCTTCTGGCCACACCGGAAGCACTTCGTGCCCGGTTTCTTTGATTCTCCAGACCCAGAGGCTCCAGCAGAGTCCTGCACAGGCAGTGACTTAGGTTTCCTTTTATGTTTCTTGCCCTGAGGTTTACCAGGCTTCTTGAAGGATCTGCGTTGCACGTGAAGTGCTTCGCCCTTCTGCTTGAAGCCATCCTCAGCTGCCTGGAGAGCTCCCAGAAGCTCTGCATTTGTCATAGCCAACTTGTTCAAATTAAAGTTGGTGACAAAGCCTTCAAAGGCTCCAGACAGTGACGAGAGGAAGATGTCTGTCATCACCTCGCCTTCTAGCACAATGTCCATGGTAGCTAGTTCGTTCTGGAACCCAAACATTTTCATCATGTGTTCCCGAACCAGCGTCCCATTGGACATCTTAGTGCTGACGAGTTTCTTGATGGTAAGGTATCGCGTAACGCGATTGTGACCTTCAAACATCTCCTTCAAGTACAATATCATGTCAGAAGCGTCGGGCATCTCCTCGACTTGCTTCTGCAGAGTTGTTTGCAAGGATGCTATTATATAGCATTTACATATCTCATTAGATTCCTTCCAATCAGTGAATGCCTTTAACTGTGCCTCTGTGGCATTGGGTCCTGGCAAATCTGGCTCAGGGTCATTAAGGGCTGACATATGTTTACCAATCCTTAGGACCAGGTACAGGTTGCGCTTCCAATCCTCATAGTTGGGACCGGTAAGTTTGTGGTCATTTAGGATGGCGGACAGGGGGTCTAACTTAGTCATCTGAAAATAAAGATTGAATAATGATTATGCATAACAACTTATTTTATGGATTTTTAAAAAAACAAGCTAATTATATCCATATGTCGACGCTACCCTCAAGCGAAGCCATCTCTATGGATTAATTAACCATGTATGTAAGATCTCAGAATCGGCTGTACCTGCCCTAGGGGGCATCATACAGCGTCAATCCGCTTACACGGGCCTTTTCCTTGACCCTATCCAAATTGCCAACTAAGGGCTGTGATGGACCATGGTTATCTTTCGGCCAGTACCACGTGATCACCGTTGTCTTCGCAACGAATACCTCACGTGTACTTAGGATGCTTACCCACGAGCCTAAGCAATTACGACACGGGAGTTCATACGGCCCCCACTAGGGTGGGATGAAAAGCCCTTCTCTCCTGGCCCCGTAATCGCCATATCCACAGGGAGGTCATTAAGTAATTTGGCATGGAAACACACAGCTCCCACCCTAGGGGGTGTGAAGTTATGCATCCCCACCCAAACACAAAACGACTGGCCGTGGAGGCCAGAGGATCTTATAAAAGTCCTCTCTTGCATCCCTTATAAATCTGAGGGTTATTTTGCGAGTATGAATTTATGCAAAAGCAAAGGTAGCGACCTCCTAAATACTAGACCCTGGTCACACCATGCTCCCACTAGCGTTCAAACCTTTCGTCTAGCATTAATCACTCTCGGAATATCATAGTCCCTGCCTCAAGTGGATTTCTCCATTCAAGGGTCACATTACATATTCCAAGAGTATCGATGCTTTGCAAAATTGGTTATCACGCTAATGCTCTGGAGCTAATCCTAGAGTCAGACTCACTGGAAAGGACTCCCACTAGTCATGGCGCCTCGCTTATAGATTTGACAATTGATGTTCAATGGATCTCCATCTCATCTTTGATTTCGATGTTGGCCAAATAGGCACACCCGACTAGTCGGGTGCTCTCCTAATGGTGGCATAACCATATGTGATGGGATCCCACTAACATCAAAAGTCAACTAAATAATAGGCATCATCTAGCGGGATCCTATCCTCAAACAGTCGCTTGGACCGGAGGGGAAAGGCATCCCTCTGAAGACAGATAATCACATTATCTCATCGGGGTTCGATATGAAGCATAAAGAACTAATTAAAGAAAGCAACCATTAAAACTGAATTAAGTTCAGGGTCCGACCCCTGAACCTAATTAGCACAGCGCAGGCCTCTAGCTTTCTTCGCAAGGTTCCTCGGTCCGGCTCCTCCGTCGCTCTCGCGAACACTTTGTCGGATCGTCTTCATCCTCCAGGGTTCCGCTTCCGCTCCCGATGGTGGATTTCTTTGGCACATCTTTCTTCTCGATCTGTAACCGAAAAAGTCTAGTACGCTACGACCAAGTGCTCGATCGTACACAATTTCCTAGAAAGAAAAGAAAACACACCTAGGAAAAAACCATGGGAAACCGAGGATGGTCAACCCCCATCACTCGCCCAATCTACGGCTCAATTACATATCCACACACAGAAAGCAAATCCAGACAATTACTAACTCGGGGTCCGACCCCCGGTAGCAAGCACAAAACATAGATCTAGATTTTTTATAGCGGCGCCCTGCAAGAATGATTAATAGAACAAGCACAATCTATACATATGCATGATCTAAGCGTATGAACCCCGATGATCTCACGCATTCATCATGCGCACACATGTTCGTTTCATGAAAAACGTGAAACGTACACCACTAATACGGCTCTGATACCAATTGATGGAAGTTAATCCGGGTCAGAGGCTCACAGCGGAAACGATTTGGCGGTCGAAAGACCGTTCATGGTGCACGTTACACGATTTAAACTTTCATTGAAACTAATCTACATATGTGTACATGTGTATGCACGAGAATCGAAAACCCCTAACGGCAATCTAGCGTAATGATTAACTTAGCATGGATGCAAATCATAATGCCCGCTAGATCTACATGTTAGATTACACATACCTTTCGTACGGATCTTTTAACCGCGGAGAATTGTCTTCTTTGTCGATGGAGACGGAAGATCGTTCGCGAAGATGCCGACGGTACGAATGGAGATGTTGCCTTCTTGTTCACCCGATCTCACACGATGCACGAAACGTCGCTCTCGGATCTCTGAGTGCCTTCGAAGAACGACCCTTCTCCTTCTTCAGAACTCCACGCGAGGAAGACGAAGTAGCAAGCGGGAAACGGAGAGAGATTAGAGAGATTAGAGAGAGGAGGGGGTTCGGATTTTTTGCATCACATGGGGCCGGCACCCATAGCTCCCTTTATAGGGCCGGCCATCCCCCTTTGGATAAGGATCCAAGGGGATAATAACTCCCTCTCATTATCTCTCCATTATCTCCTTTTTATCTCTCCGCGTATTTATCCGTTTTCCCACTTTTTAGGGCTCGATCTTAACCGATTTATCGCCCCATCCCTATCTATATGGCCGGCCCTATAGATGAGGGATTCTCATCCCTACATCATAGGGTCGGCCCTGGTGAGGTGTCCCACCACTAGGATCAGCCAACAGTGAGGTCCGGCAGAGTGAGGTTTTTACCAAAACGTCCCGACGCCTCATTTTGACCATTTCTAGCGTGCGATACCTAGCGGCCATTACTTAAGTGATATCTACTAGTTACTTACTATTAACTGAGGCCACCGGAGGGTGCCTCTAGCAAAGTCAACTAGTCAACTCGCAACATACCCCGGTGCATCGCACCTATGCAGCGAAGTTCACTTATGGCTAGGGATTACTACATACGACTCTGCACTAGTCTCGGGCTCAACCCTTAGTACTCGTATGTAGTTACGCATCTACCGTGCTCTAGTGCCAAGCACACACGGAGCGTATACTTCTTTCTTCCTCATGCTTATGGTGTTCCGAGGAGACGATTCAAGAACCGTACATAATGTTGATAAGGTGGAACCATCAGGGACCGGGGTTCATGGCTTCCAACTCAAGCTCGATCGACACACTACCCGAGTGTACCATCGATCCTCTGAGCTCGAGTTAACCTGCGTAGCCACCCAGAGTGCGACGCAGGCTGCACTCCAATTCACCCAGACTTACTATGTTCTCCATCATACCCCTGCTCTCCGCTTAGTAGTAGTAAACTCGCTGTCCCTCCACTTGATGCCATGATTCACTTCGAGCGGTGAAGACTACCGTCAGACTCGAACGATCATATGACTTGGTTCCTTCCAGGTTGACCTATATATCGTACCTCTGATTACCCCGTCGAGTAATCGAACCCGGTCAACAGTCAAACTGATGACCACTAGGCCTGGGTTTGGTACAGTGTAAGTCACACCAAGGAACGTATCTCCCATCAGGGGTGTGGATGGCCTGCAGGAGTGACACGCTAATGCAACGCCAGCCGGGTAACCCAGTACACCGTGGTTTTAGATCACTGCATATGGACCCTCACACATTGGTGCGCCAAAGCACCACGCAACTGGTTAGTCCATCAGTCGTGGTTCCTCAGGGTTTAGGACCGTTTTACCCTAAGCAGAAACACGGCTTAGTGTACCAGTGTCTGCTCACTGATCTGTACACGTGTTAGTTCCGTTCAGCCACAGACACTGTGCCTGGTGATGACCATGGTGAAGACATCCCATGAACTGTCATCGCCAACAGCTTACCATGATGAGGCGACCAACCTGATCATAGCTGCGAACATATTTAGGTTATACGGGACCAATCCACTTAGTCTTCAACTCAGTGGACTACCATATAACCATGGCTCTCTGTTCTTTAAAGAACATGTAACTATGTTACGCACCTATATGCATCTCATGTAATAATAACTATCAATCTTTATTAGACCAAAACATAAAGTTTTACAAGCTTAGAACATATCAATCCTAACAGATTTGAGGTCCAAGAAGCGTCAAAATCAAGACAAAGGATGCGCATCAGTTCCGAGCCAAGAGCAATGCAACATACCCCGTTGCCCGTCCAAGCGACGCCTGTCCTACGCCTCGCACCTCAATGGCTTCGCAAACCCAAGCGACCACCTTCTATTTCGACAAGAGATCCGATTCCGCCATTATCGGAAGCCAATGTCGTCACTCTACAAGATATGACATTGCCACTACCTAGTCTGACGCAAGCTTTGAACCCGATCGGGCCTGGCGGATCTACCGACATCAGTCTACTCGAATTCAAGCCAAAAGGGAGTTGGGGGCAAAACACCGCCAAGCTGCTGTTCAAAACCGGCTACAATGAAGGAAGTGCTAGGTAAATGGGCACACTTCCCCCAGTAACAATGCCACATGGGATGACCAGGACTCAAGCTCGTCTGTTTCAAAGCGGTGAACAAATTCTCCCGAACCGTCAAGGCATTGGCTCCAGTCAAACTCTGATGGTCGTCAAGATTGCAGCGAAGAAGATCTTCACCTTTAACTACATTGGGGCAAAGATGGTAGGCGAAACAACTAAAGGATCGATAATCTTCGATGCACGCTCTACCTACGCCGGTTGTCCCGATAGTAAGAGAAGACGTCGACGAGCTCGATGCCAAGCCTTACTCTAGAAGCAAAACAAAAGCAGTCAAAGCCGGTCGAATCTAAATCGTACATCTGTGTTCGAAAGGCTCAGGTCAGTCAAGCAACTAAGGAAGAGGTCGGTGTTCGACCGTTTGGGAATGCCAATCGAGGACATCGTTTCAACACCCGCCCACCCACCCATGGCAACTGTCAATCATATCTCCGTTATCGAAACTGACAACAGTGATACTTCTACTTCGGACGACAAGTTGCAAGATGCCCCGCCAGTCCTCGAAGAAGGGGGGCAGTCCACCGTTGATGATTTGAAGGAAATCAACTTGGGCACAGAAACGGAGCCGCGGCCTACATTCGTCAGCACGCTCTTGACCCGTGAAGAAGAAGCTGCATATATTAAACTGCTCCAAGAATATAGAGATGTCTTCGCATGGTCCTACAAGGAGATTCCGGGTCTTGATCCCAAAATCACAGTACACCAGCTCAGCGTCAAACACGGAGCTAGTGCCATCAAGCAAGGACAAAGACGCTACCGGCCAGAACTGGTGCCCCAAATAGAAGGCGAAGTAAACAAGCTAATCGAAGCCGGCTTCATCTGAGAGGTCAAGTACCCAACATGGATCTCTAGCGTCGTCCCAGTAAAAAAGAAGAACGGTCAAATCCGAGTGTGCGTGGACTTCAGAGACTTGAACAACGCATGTCCAAAGGATGACTTCCCCTTGCCAATCACGGAGCTCATGGTGGACGCGACGACAGGCCACGAGGTGCTAACTTTCATGGACGGATCCTCAGGCTACAACCAGATCCAGATGGCACCCAGAGACAAAGAGCTCACAACATTCCGCACACCAAAGGGAATCTACTGCTACAAAGTTATGTCATTCAGCTTGAAGAACGCATGAGCCACCTACCAACGAGCTATGCAGAGAATCTTCGATGATATTCTTCATCAAAATGTGGAGTGCTACGTCGACGACCTCATTGTAAAATCTAAGAAAAAGTCGACACATCTGTAAGATCTCAAGCTGATCTTCAAACGGCTTCGAAGGTACCAACTCTGCATGAATCCGCTCAAGTGCGCATTCGGAGTCTCCTCAAGTAAATTCCTTGGCTTCGTCGTACGACATCGAGGCATCGAGATAGATCAATCCAAAATTGATGCTATCGTCAATATGCCCGCACCAAAGACAGTGCGAGACCTCAAAGGTCTCCAGGGACATTTGGCGTATATCCGAAGATTCATCGCTAACCTAGCTGGGAAGTGCCGCCTGTTCAGTCGCATCATAAAGAAAGGAGCACCATTCAAATGGGATGACGCTTGCCAAGAAGCTCTCCAAAGCATCAAAGCCTATCTACTGAAGCCGCCAGTTCTACGGCACCAGTTCAAGGAAGGCCGCTAATCCTTGGGGGCACTCCTGGCGCAGGACAACGAGCTGGGTAAGGAGGCGACATGCTACTACTTGAGTCGCACTCTCGTCGGCGCAGAGCTAAATTACTCCACGATCGAGAAGGTTTGCTTGGCACTCATCTTCGCCACGAAAAAGCTGCGACACTACATCTGGCTCATACTATCAGACTCATCTTGAAGGCCGACCCCCTCAAATACATCATGTCAAAGCATGTGCTCTCCGGACGTCTGGCGAAGTGGGCACTGCTACTCCTCGAGTTTGACATCACCTTCGTGCCACAGAAGGCAGTCAAAGGGCAAGCTCTCACGGACTTCCTCGCAGAATATCCCCTCCCGGCAAAATAAGAACTATTAGAAGACCTCCCAGACGAAGAAGTGTTCTTCATCAACATCGCCCCTTCTTGGAAGATGTTCTTTGACGGCACAGCAAGACAAGACATAGCAGGAGCCGGGGTCATCTTTGTTACTCCAAACGACAAGATACTCCCCTTCTTATTTTTACTGTCGGAATCATGCTTTAATAACGTGGCAGAGTATCAAGCTTTACTCATCGGCCTCAAACTCGCCAACGATATAAAGCTTCAAGGACTCGAGATTTTCGGTGACTCTCAGCTCGTCATCCAGCAAGTCTTGGGGGCATACGAAGTCAACAAAGAAGACCTAATGCCACTGCACGCGTGAGCTTTGGAACTCCTTGGCAAACTCGAGGCTGCTTCCATTCAGCATGTCTCCAGAAACCTCAACTAACAGGCTGACGCACTCGCAAACTTGGCGACTACACTCTCGTTTACATAAGAATGCCAGCTCGTCGTTCCCGTTTGTAGGAGAATAGTGCTCACCAAAGAAGAAGCCCCTGTTGAGATCCCACCTCAAGCCAACGTGGTGCATGTCCTCGAAATTGAAGAGCAAGACTGGAGGCAACCTTTTGTGGATTATCTCGTCTATAGTAAACTCCCCGAAGATCCAAAGCATAAAGTTGACATTCGTCGACGGTCTCTGAAGTTCTACTGCTTCAACAACAAGCTGTACCGCCGAAGTTATGATGGCACGCTCTTGAGGTGCCTCACAAAGGAAGATGCGGAGGCAGCACTGGAAGAAGTACACGCTGGAATCTGTGGCTCGCACCAGTCCGGTCCAAAGCTCTACTTTCGCGTCAGAAGGATGGGCTATTACTGGCCCACCATGATTAAAGACAGCTTGGAGTTCGCGAAGAAATGCCACACTTACCAGCTACATGGTGATTACATCCATCAACCACCAGAGCCTTTGCACCCAACAATCGCGTCGTGGCCCTTCGACGGATGGGGACTCGACATCGTCGGTCCCCTGCCCAAGTCATCCAAGCAACATCTTTACATTTTGGCAGCAACGGACTACTTCTCCAAATGGGCTGAAGCAATACATCTACGGAAAGTTACAAGGCACTCCGTCATCAGCTTCATCCAGAATGACATCATCTTCCGATATGGAATCCCTTGCTACATCGTAACGGACAACGGAAAGCAATTCAAAAATACTGCTGTCAGCCAATTCTGCGCTAAGTATGACATTAAGCAGAAGTGCTCAACAATGTACAATGCTCCTGCCAACGGTCTAGCGGAGGCCTTCAACAAGACTCTCTGCAAGCTGCTGGAGAAAACTGTCTTGAAGACAAAGAAGGACTGGCACGAACGCATGGGCGAAGCGCTATGGGCCTACCGAACGTCTTTTCGTACTCCAACACAAGTAACTCCGTACTCCCTCGTCTATGGAGTAGAACCCGTTCTTCCGCTTGAGCTCTAGATCCCATCACTCAGGATAGCAATCCAGGAAGGTCTCACTAGCGACGATAATGCCCAGCTCCGCCTAGCAGAATTAGAGGCCTTGGATGAAAGACGCCTCGAAGCTCAGCAACATCTGGAGTGTTATCAGGCCAGACTGACTCTCGCCTTCAACAAGAAGATCCACCCTCGATCCTTCCAAACAGGAGAACTGGTGCTGGCAGTCAAACGCCCCATCATTTTCTCGCATCGAGGAGGGAAGAAGTTTGATGCCAAATGGGATGGACCGCACTCTGTCAAAGAAGTCTACTCCAACGGCGCTTACCTCCTCACCATGCCAGAAGGGCTCACACTTGGCCCGATTAACGGCAAGTACCTCAAAATGTACTATGCTTAAAGCAAGGCCAGTCCAGACGAGAACAAATGAAGATCCACAAGTCCAGTCAGCAAACTAAAGATGACAAGAAAATCGAAGTCCTTGAAGCACTGAAGTAGCTCACCTCCCGCGGCCTACACGCGCTGCAACTCCAGGGGTAGAGAAGCCGTCAACTTCCGACGCGTCGCCAGCTATGCATGCTGCTTCGCAAGATTCACTCCGGAAGCCTTCTTGATCGCTTCACCAGCGTCCGGCACTTCATCAGCCCTTCCAGCTGTTTTGCAAGCCTTGCTCCATAAGTCTTCCTAGCCGCTCGAGTTTTCTCCAGAACGGAAATCCGACTTCTGAAGCAACGCACAAGCGGCCTCCACCTTCTTCTGCATCCGAACCAAGTCTGCAGTAGCAAGCGTGTGAAGCCCCTCCAGCCGACGTCTCTCTTTCTCGGTCGCAGCTAAGCCCAAGGAAGCATCCTCCAGCGAAAACCGTCGCAAGCAATGAAGCTCGCCACCCTCCAAGAAGGTGTGTGTCTATTTTGCAAACAAAAAGTCGCCTGCCTTGAAATCCGCCAGGCTCGTGCAAAAGCTCAAGCCCATCCGAAGGTCGTCAGTCCCTTAAAGACAAAGACCCGAAGGATTGGAACTGCCACTGGAGTCAAATGCAGTAACCCAAAGATAAGCGGATACATCGGTGACGACCGCATCCTTCGCGACCTCAAAAAAAAAAAAAAAAAAAAAAGGAAAAGAAAGAAGACGAAGGAGCTACCTTCCTTGGCCTCCGAAGTATCCGCTTCGTCCTCGCACTAAGCGATCGTCACCACACTCGGCTTCGTCTTGTCCTCTCGTTATGCCGTTGTCATCACGCTCCCTCACCAAGAAGATGACAACACTCCGCTGAAGACGCCTAAACCCCAAGTTGTCGAAGAAGCTTTCGTCTCCAAGCCGCCGAAGAATGCTTCGTCTCCAAGCCGCCAAAGGAGCCTTCATCTCCAAGCCGTCAAAGAGTCCTCCACCTCCAAGCCGCCAAAGAATCCTTCGCCTCCAAGCTATTAAAGAAGCTTTCGTCTCCGCGAGCCGTCGAAGAATCCTTCGTCTCCAAACCGCCAAGCGAGCCTTCGTCTCCAAGCGGTCGAAGAGTCCTCCACCTCCAAGTCGCCGAAGAATCCTTCGTCTCAAAGCCGCAGAGGTACTAAACATCCCCCAAGGCCAGGAGTCGACACCACCAGGTCAAGTGGGAGCAAATCTTCGAAGTCACTACCGGTGTGGGCACAAATTCTTCAGCGCAGTGGTGAAAAGGCAGGCTCAAGCTTGGGCGAAGGAGCTTCATGGAAACCGCCTCATCGGTGTAAACTTTCTCGCTCAGCTTCGGCATCCTGCAACTCGCATCGGCGAATCCATCCTCTATGATGCGATCATAGATAGGGATCCGGAGCATCGACAGAAGGTCTTCTCTCATCGAAGTACGGTGGCGAAACACTCGAGCAAGGGGGAAGCGAAGGTACTTACTCCCACCGGAGAAGCCCTCAGCTATACGCCCCGGTAAGGCCAAACCCTCGAAGATCGGATCCTGAAAAGATACAAGGGGAAGCGAAGGCACCACTACCGTAGGAGAAGTCCTTAACAACTCACCCCGGCGAAGCCAAACTCTCGAAAGCTCGCATCCTGAAAATGCACAAGGGGAAGCGAAGGCGCCACTCCCGTAGGAGAAGTCCTCTGCTATCCACCCAGGCAAAGCCAAACCTTTGAAGCTCGAATCTTGAAAAGACACAAGGGGAAGCAAGACAAGTCTGGTGGAGAAGCCGGTCAAAAAAAAGGGAGAAGAAAAGAGGAGCCTACAGCTCTCCTATTCGACCATGCACCCGGCCTCCGCTCGCAGCCGACACCACCGTCCGCTTGCGCCGCGCGCGCCAGCCAGCCCCGACCCACGTACGCTGCATCGGTGCCTCTCCGCGCGCCCGTCCACTACTATTGTGCCGCAAAAAAAAAGAGCAAGGGATACATCCACCATTTTATCTGATCCAAGCCCACGCATAGGGGGAAGCCGCTCGTCACAAGCCAAAAAGGGAGGAGGGGGCCCACAACCCCCCTTCTTCTCTGATTCAGTCGGAGGCTGTCTGACTCGGAGCCCGACCAAACCGGAGACGCCGTCGTTGCCACCGCGTCCCTTCTCCGACCCAATCGAGGCCCGCCCGACTCGGAGCCGCAGCCGCCTGCACCGCGTCCCAAGTCCCACGTCCTTCGCCAACTCGCTCGAAGCCCTCGCGTCCGCACCACAGGCCGCCTGCCCCCGCTCCGTGCTTGTCCCGCACCTGCGACATGGCTCGTGCCTGCATCGCACCCTGCACCCATGCTGGACGCCTCCGTGCCGCGCCACAGTTCGTGCGCCATGCACCGCTGCTGCTGTTATTCTCTGAACCCGACCGACAGAGGAAAAAAAAAGGAAAGAAGGAAAGAAGGAAAACAGAAAAGGAAAGAAAGAGAAACTGCAAAAAAAAAGGAGTGTGGCCAAAAACCGGGGGGGCCACAACCCCTCCCATTCGAACCCGCACAAAAGCCAAAAGGGAAGGGGGGCCCACAGCCCCCCTTTATTCTCCGATCCAGTTGAGGCCGGGCCCGACAAAGCCCGCACCACAGTGCCCGTGCCACACGGCCCCCGCGCCCTCCTCCGACCCGATCGGGGCCGGCAGCCGGTCCGTCGACCACCACGCCGCCGCCCCATGCCACATGCCACCTACGCACGCCACCCGCGCCTGTGCCCCGACCACACGTCGCCCTCTTCGACTCGCCCGGGGATGCCATCCCGTCGCACGCCGCTCGCACTGTCCACATGCGCCGCCTGCTCGTGTCGCGCGCGCCGCCCCGCGCTGTCCCGCACTGCAGCACACCGCCGCTGCCGCCAGCCGATCCTGCCTCGTTGCCCCGCACCGCGCGCGCTGCTCCGTCCGCCTGCACACCACCCCCGCGCTCGGCCGCCGATCCTGCCGCCGCCGCCCCGCGCCGCTGCGCCCCTACCCGGCCTCCGTCGCACCACAGCCGCCGCTGCCTCCGCAGCCCAGAACCAGAGGAAAAAGAAAAGAAAAGAAGAAGAAGAAGAAAAAGAAGAAGAAGAAGAAGAAAGAGGAAGAAGAAGGCGGCGAAGGCGGTCAACACCTCAGCCGCGCTCCTCCGTCCTCCTCGTCGCGGTCGTCGTCGCCCCGCCGCTTCGAGCCCGCCTTCGCAACAATCTTCAAGTCGCGCACCATCACCGCCGCCGCCGACGAAAGAGGCGACACCGAAAAGACGGAGCAAGTCGCATGCAACCCCAGACAACACTCTTCCGACGGCGGTCTCCCAAAGTCGACGGAGCCTTCACAAGAGCAAGGTGTTGGATGAAAGGGGTAAGGGCCCTTAAATAAGCCCCCAACCCCGTCCACAAAAGGAATCAAGGACAAGTGCTTTACGCTCCCTACGTGCATAAACCCTACACGTTTCCGCCAGCGCACTCATCCTTGAGGGGGCACTTGTAGGCACACAAATTGTGTCTAACCCTAACGCGACTCGTATGCGCCAATTTGGAGGCAAACCCGACACGCGCTTCGACCCGGACCCGACTCGCATGCACCAAGTTAGAGGCGAACCCGACACGCTCTCTGACCCGGACCCGACTTGCATGCACCAATGCGGAGGCAAACCCGACACGCACTCGGACCCGACTCGCATGCACCGACTCGGAATCAAACCCGACACGCACTCGGACCCACCCGACTCGCGCCCAACAAGGGGCCGGGTGGGCCTATCCTCAAGTGGGGCCCACCCGGCCCCTACTAGAGATCCGAACCCCTCATGGGGGTGGTCGGCCATGCAAAGAAAAGAAAAGAAAAGGAAAGAAAAGAAAGAAAGAAAAGGAAAGAAAAGAAGAAAAAGGAAAGAAAGACCGCCATGCGCGGGGGGAGGTTGCGTATGACGTCTACTTATGCGTGGATCTGCGCCGATCCCTCGATCCGACGGACAAGAAGAAGAGCCGGGTCGCCATCGACTTTATATGCAAGATTCAAAATAAATCCAAAAATGATTGAGCCATAATTACCCCGCCAGAAAAGGAAAGCAAATAAAGGTTTATTCCCCTCTTCAATTGAAGAATAAATCTTGGATAGTTATGGAAGAGATATTAAAGGGATCCAAATAAACTTCCCATATCTCTCTCCTCCCTCCTTCACCTATAAATAGAGGGGGAGGGGGAAGATTCAAAAGGTCGCAAGTTGAAGACAAAGCGAGGGAGCTCTGCAGAAGAGGAGACACACTCTTTATCGACCCAAGGCTTCACGAGGCACGGGCAAGCCTATCTCTTCGGGACCGGCTTAGTCCATTGAAAGCCCTCATCAACGTGAAGATCCTTGCACAAGAAGATCAAGCCTTCGAATCCGTGCACGAAGAAGAAAGCTCGAAGAAGAAGAACCCTTCGACTTCGAAGACGCCACAAGCAATGGCCGAAGAAGAAGATCGGAGCGGCACCACCCTGTTGTCTCCAATAAGCCTTCGACTCCGATCAAGTCCAAAAGCCCGGAGAAGAAGACCAAAACGTCATCACCCGTCGCCTTCGACAAACATCCACTCCATCCACGAAGAAGAAAGCTTGGAGAGGAACACCTGAAGTGTCCCTACACCAGTCGTCTTTAAAGCAAAGCCGACGCTACAACCGTCGCACGGAGATCAATGCCACCCTCGTCGTCTCCAAAGGTACCCTTCGACTCCGATCACGCCAAAGAAGCCCGGAGGAGAAGAAAAGTCTAGCCGACACTTAAACCGTAGAGAAAGTCAGAAGCATTGAAGACGTAACCACCGCCATTCGAGAAGAAGATCGAGTTGACGCCTAAGCCAAAAGCCCATGCAAGAAGCCAAAGCAAAAGCCCCGGTAAAGCCTGCACCAAAGCAACGTAAGTGCCAAAACCAAGCGACTACGCCAGTCATGAGCAAAAGCACCGCACGTTCTAGCCGATACGATGCAAAGTCCGGAAGAACGAAAGCATCGCAAATCTCCCTCCGTCTATGTCCAAGCGCAAGCGCCAAAGCAAAGCAAAAGCCAAAGCCACGCCAAAGCCAAGCCAAAGCCGAAAGCCAAAGCCAAAGCCGACGCCAAAAGCACGATCGACGCCGCGAACCGACGATCAAGGACACCGAGGTCAAGCAAGGAACGAGGAAGACACGAAGACCGAGGAACGAAGCCAAAAACCCCCTAGCCAAGGAAGCGCAAAGTACGGAAGGGACCAAAGCAATGGCGGATACTCCTTAGCCTCTCAAAAACCCTCACCCTGTAAAGACCTTTGTCCTGGGCAACCCCTTCAGAGCTCTCGCACGAATACCACGTGGAGACGCGGATCAAAGGGACCCTCCGGAGGATCTCTCCCACAATCTCCTGATCAAATATTTGCCACACCCGGCTCACCACCCCCGAGTCCTCGGGTCCCGGCACTCTGTAATCTTCGTGTGTTTGCAATAAGGACGACCCATATCTTTTTTTTGTGCATACAGTCATGTTGGCTGTAGCGACCTCTCCGGAGTCGATCTCTATCTTCCCTTGCTTTGCGAGCGCCATAATTTATTCTTTGAAGACGAAACACTTTTCGATGGGATGGCTAACCACCCGGTGGTTTTTGCAGAAGAGAGGGTTATCGACGCGATGCATTTGCTAGGGCCTCTTTGAAGGTGAAAGCTCGATCATCTTCTCTTGTAGCAATTGGTCAAATATAGAGGAGACTTCCGAGTCTGGGAAGGGGTACTCCTTTGCTTCGAGCTCTTCGAGAGTCATCCTTTGTCTTTGAGGCGGAGGCGACGGTATAACGGCTCCTTTTTCTTGATTTGTCTTGCCACTGATCTTGAGTGGCTTAGAGGTTGAAGCGACATCGACAACGATGACTTGCTTTGGTTTTGGTGTCAGCGGCTTGTCCTTCTTCTCCACCTTCAGAAAGTCCTTGGCCTTTGAGTCCCCGCGATTTGCTAAGCTGAGGTCCATATCATGAGACCAAGTTGCGAGCTCTTCAAAGGATCGAGGCTTGATCCCTTTGAGGATGTAGAGCAAGCCACAGTGCATGCCTTGGGTACATATCTGATAACTACTTCTTTGTTTATCGTTGGAGTGAAGTAATTTTCAAAAATTTTCAATACCTGCATATATAACTTAGAGAACTTTAAAAGTAAAGGGCAAGTAAGGATCGAACCATACGTAATTAGATGCCTAGATAAAAGAGATCACAAATAAAACTACTTTGAATTGAAGAGAGTTTGGATTTTATTATTTTTTTATTTTTGAAGATTCTTTGTTTTAAGAAGCAAAACGCAAACTAGAGACTTAAATAAAAGGATTGTCAGAAGAAAAATCCGCCCAGGAGAGGGGTTTGTTAGCCATGGTATTGAGTAAAGTTCTCTTGCAATGTTACTCTTTTCTGTCCACACTTGAGAGCGGAAGTTTTACCGACTCAAGTGGAAGATATCGAGTGAAAGCCCCCTTTATCTAATTTTATTATATGATATTCTCACAATATTATGAATAGAACTCTTCTTATAGTGAAGAAGTAAAACTAATTCAATTGCGAAAATTTATATAATAAAGATTAGATAAAAATAATGATAGAAATCTTAGCCATCTTAGTTAATGATTTAATATTTGAGTGTTGAAGTATCACCCGAATCCCAATTGAATGGAAACACGGGTGAGCTTCGTTCTCACTTAAGAACTAAATTCAATTAATAAAGAGGCATTAACGTTAAGTACAATCAAGAATAAAATGCAAGAGACGAACTAAATATTTACCATGGCATTGAACCCCTCTCCCTGGCGGGAGGGAGTTTAGCTGGCCATGGTTTGAATGCTAACAGAAAAATTAATAAAGCTAAACATTGCAGACGGAGAAGAGTGCAAGAAAATGTTAATAAAATACTATTTTATTGAATCAAAGAAAAGTTACACCCGCTACTTGAAAACTTCTTCAGAAATTACAGTACTCCTCCACACATGCTACACACCCGCTCTACAAGTGATTGATGACAACTCTCTCAAAGAAAAACTCGGATGGTGATGATGATCTTCCTTCATGCCCATGTCCCTCTATTTATAGCGGCTTGTGGCTTGCTCACCAAGGCGTAGTATTTAGTAAAATGGTCTTTCATTGGTATGAAGTAAAGAAAAAAATTAAAAGGTGAAGGAATTGAGGGAGAAGGAGAGAGGGTCGGATTAGAGAGAGAGAAGAAAGAGGATTGTGCATGGCTTTGATGGATCACAGAAGAGAGGGAATGCAGTGAACGGTTGTGATTAATTTGGACCGTAAGAATGGAAAGAGAAAATTCGGAAAAAAGAGTAGGAGGATCGGTTGGGTGTGATCGGGTGCACGAGTGGGGACGTGGGGTTTGTGAAGGACGACAACTGTGATGATCTCTAGAGAGAGAAAGCTGGCTCGGTTGATTTAGATAAGGCAACATAGAGAAGGAAATAGGAAGAGAGAGAAAAAGAAAGAAATCGGGCTGCATGGGATTTTGGATGAGCTGGAGGCTGGCGATCCAAAGGAGGAGGAGAGAAATTAAGAGAGAGTTATGGCATAGATCAGGGATCGCGTGAGAGAATTAAGAGAGATCTGGGCTTGGACGGTTCGGCTAGAGAGAGATAAGGAAGGAGAGAGAAATATGGAAGGAGAGTTGGGCACGATCGGGGGGTCTCGGCTGGGTTTTAGAGAGAGAAAATAGTGAGAGAGAAGGGGATCGATCGGGTTCCTTGGTACAGCTGGGATCAGAGGATCTGCCAGGCTGGGTTGCATGCCTTTGGGTTCAAGGGACGGATGAGATGCAGTTTTGAAAGAGAAAGATCGGGTGCCAACTGGAAACCGAGAGAAAGAAGGACACGAGAGAGATCTGCGGATGGTTTTAGAGAGAGAAAATCTGGGACGGTTAAGGAAAGAGAGGAAGAGAAGATCGCGGAGAGAGAAATAGAGAAGTTCAGTGGGCTGTTCTGTTACATGGGTTTGGACGTGTGGCGCTCGATCAGGTCGAGCTGATGTAAGGGATACCAACGGCTGCGATGGGTGGCTGTATGAAACGGTAGAGAGAGTGAGTGATTGTTGATGGGTTGCATGCCAGGCCGGGTCTGATGCACTGCATGGGTTTTGGCTTAATAGATCGGACGGCTGGGCGGTTGAGAGGAGAGTGGAGAGCTGCATGAGTTTCGGTCCGGTATTGGGTAGAGAGGGAAACAAAAGGGCCGCTGGGTATTGGATTATAGGATCGGACGACTGCGATTTGTATGCATGTGGAATGACTGCAATGACTACTCAATGCATGTGTTTTTAATTGTAACGGACGGCTGGGATTAAATAGAGGAAAAGAGAGGAGAGCTGATGATGCAATGGGGTTTTAAGGTCCGGGACGGCTGTGATTAAGTGGGAATGAGAGGTAGATCGTTGTGGTGGCACATGCATGCATGCATGTGCATGGAAGGGATGGGCGATCGGACGGCTGTGATCGAGTCGGGTTTGTGGCCTCGGATGTAATGAATGCATGGTTCGTGATCGGATGGCTGTGATTAGGTGATGTGGAATAGAAAGGGACGGCATGGTGTCGTAGTTGGCTGATTTAATGCATGCATGCATGCATGGCTTTTAGGAATGGTAAGGGACGGCTGCGATCATCCCATACACGGGTGATTGATTCTATGGGAAATGGGTGGCTGGGATGAGGCCGGGTAAGGGCTGTTGTGATCGGGTCGGAATGCATGAGCTAGGGACGGCTGTGATGAATTGGTTGGGTGCACTCAAGGTTGAGGTGTTTGCATGTATAGAATGATCCGAGAGAAAGAGAAAAGAAAGGAAGAAAAGAAATAGAGGAGAGAGAAAAGGTGGCAGGTCCGGGTGTATTCCGAGTTCGGGTGCATCTCCTTTATGCTATTTCCTCCACGTGCGCCTATTGTTGCTACTGAAGTATTGTGATGATGACGAATGTATAGTTGCGCTCCACTGTAGCTACATGTGATGATGACGAATCCCATTTACTGTGAAACATACACAAAATGATACATGTCAGTTCCTCATAGTGAAAACGATGAAAATTGATAATTGACCATTCAGGCATGTGAAATATGAGGTCTGTGTAATGTGAAGGTTTTATGTAGAAGACCGATAGTGATCTATTTTAGGATTTTTATGCGAAAAGAAATCCATTATCCTTTGTAAAACAGAATTATGGCACAAATATACAATATGATGCAATATATTGTTAACATCACATGGATTTGTAATTCGCAGTGTCATTTATGTATAAATCAAAGGATGTATGTCATTTGCGGTCGATAATGCATAGCAAATCAACGAAAAAACATGTATAAATGTAATGACAACAATATCTCGATGGCCAAGTCTTCTGACAAGCAATCCCGCGAGTTCAGCGCAAGATTCCTCCAACGATCGATGTAGTCAATCACCGGCTCGTCCTTCCTTTGCTTGATTGTCGTAAGCTCAATCATGTTGATGATGCGTCGGGTACTGTAGAAGCAGTTGAGAAATTCTCTTTCCATTTGATCCTAGTTATCGATGGACCCGAGAGGGAGATCAACGTACCAGTCAAAAGCATTACCTTTGAAGGTGCGAACGAACTGCTTCACCATCTTGTCACCATATGTGCTAGCGTTGTTGCAAGTTTCAACAAAATGGGCAATATGTTGCCTTGGATTGCCCTTCCCGTCAAAATGTTGGAACTTTGGTGGTTGGAACCAGGTAGGGAAGCGCAGCTGCTAGATCCTTGCGGTATAAGGCTTCGAGTAGGCCGCCGTGATCGAAGAAAGACTACCGCCATGTAAATGCATCATATCGGTCACCAATGCTTGTATTTGCTGGGCATTCATCGTTGCTACCATCGGAGGCTGTGTAGCCATCGAGATTGGTACTGGCAAAACGACCTCTACTGGGATGGGAGCCGAGGAGAGTGTAAGAGTAGTCGCTAGAATCATCGGAACAACCTCTGCATGAGTGGGAGTTAAAGACGGAGCTGGAGCGGCTACTGGAGAAGTAGAAGGTTGACTGAATGATGTAGCATCCCTCGCACTTAGCCTTTGAAGCAAGGTGTTGATGTGACGATCCTTCTCCTCCATCAGTTGAGTGATTTACGCTATATTTTTACCCATTTGCATGACTTGGAGCTGGAGAGCGGACGGAGGATGATGATGCAGGACGTCTCGATATTATATTCCTGCATCCTCGCCGTTATTGTCGGAGATGTAGTTGCGTCGACTCGCTTCTGCTTGATGACGGACATTTTCCCCCTACAAAGGAGGTGCAAAGTCCTTTAGAGAACCTGAACGGGATCGGGGTTAGGGCTGGTCCTCCCCAAATTTTTGGACAAAGGTTTCAGGATCGAGACTCGTTTCTTCATGCACCAAGACCTCCTCGGCGCTTTGACAAGCGTCTTGGGCAGCGGTTTCTGCTGTGAAGACGTCCGCGAGAGTTCGAGTACGCCGACCGGGGGAACATCATCCTCCGGGTTTTCTGGATCGCCATGTTGGAGTAGTGGAGACTCGGCGATAGGCGAAAGGCTTGTTGGAGCAAATGTATCACCGTTCATCCCGGCCATGGCGAAACTTGAGGCAACTCCTTTAGACGTACAGATGAAAGGAGAGGAGGTTCGACAGGGCGTGCCAGAAATCTGTATATGCAGAAAAAGATTCGGGTCATCTTTATTGCGAACACATGAAGATTACAGATGCCGGGACCCGGGGACTCGGGGGTGGTGAGTTCGGGTGCGGCAAATATTTGATCAGGAGATTGTGGGAGAGATCCTCTGGAGGATCCCTTTGATCCGCGTCTCCATGTGGTATTCGTGCGAGAGCTCTGAAGGGGTTGCCCAGGATAGAGGTTTTTACAGGGTGAGGGTTTCTTGAGAGGCTAAGGAATATCCACCGTTGCTTGTGTCCCTTCCGTGCTTCGTGCTTTCTCGGCTATGGGGTTTTTGACTTTGTTCCTCGGTTTTTGTGTCTCCCTCGATCCTTGCTAGATCTTGGCGTCCTTGATCGTCGGTTCGCGGCGTCGATCGTGCTTTCGCGTCGGCTTTGGCTTTGCTTTTGGCGTGGCTCTGGCTTTTGCTTTGCTTTGCACTTGTGCTTGAACGTAGACGGGTAGAGACTTGCGATGCTTTAGTTCTTCCGAACTTCGTGTCGTATCGACTAGAACGTGCGGTGCTTTGCTCGTGACCGGCGTAGTTGCTTGGCTTTAGCACTTGCGTTGCTTTGGCGCGGGCTTTACCGGTGCTTTTGCTTTGGCTTCTGGCGTTGGCTCTTGCTTTGCTTTGGTTCGATCTTCTTCTCGAACGGCGATGACTACTTCTTCAAGGCTTCTTTGTTCATCTAGCTTCCTCGACGGTTATGGCATCGACTTGACTTCTCTTCTTCTCCGGGCTTCTTTGGTTTGATCGAAGTTGAAGACTTTGTTTAGAAGACGACGAGTGTAGCACCGATCTCCGTGCGACGGTTGTAGCGTCGGCTTTTGTTGATGAAGACGGCGATGACGGCACTTGTTTGGGGATATTTTCGCTGATCCGAGCAGTTTCCCTGCAAGACAAAGAAAACATAAGAACGGCTGGCTCCCTTCGGAGCGTAGACCCTCTGACGCTCAAGTCAGAATAGGTACAAAACAGGGGAGAGCTGTAGTAGTTGGAAGTGGTAGGGTTAAGGGTTTCGAACCTGTACTTTGGAGCCAGGGGGTGTACCTTTATAGCCTTTTACGGCCTCTCGGAGCCTGACACGTGGGACTTCTTTTAGCACCTTCAATGCCTCCATGTGCCAACCCACATGGGCCTTTAATGGCCTTTGTCGTTTAGCCTGCTAGGAGGTGGAGAAAGGTGATGTACCGGTCTTGTCCTTGCCAGGTGACGATTCTGGGAAGTACAAGTCTAGAAGGTCCTAGACCGACTTTTGGCCGGCTTCTGTGGGCTGCAATCATCCACGTAGCTCCATGGGGGTGCGGACACCTGGCGGCTTTGTACCGCTTTACTGTTGGCGACCTTAGAGGGAAAATGGACGTCTTTCTCCGGGTGTTACGCCCCTTCTTCCTATTACCCAAAAGTCGAGCTCTGCGGGTGGGAGGCGACCTCCGCCTGGAAAACAAAAAATACTCGCGACCTCTGCGGCTCAGTGTGAGCTCTTCGGTGAGTTGAGAATGACATGCCTTGAGCGAGATGCGGCGGTCTGAGGTTTGTTAAAGTGGCACTGAGCGGCGCTCCCGAACGAGCTGGGGGCAAACTCCCAAGTGAGCTGAGGGCGAGCTCTTGATCTAGCTGGGGGCGAGCTCCCAAGCTAGCTGGGGGCGAGCTCCTGAGCGAGCTGAGGGCGAGCTCCTGAACGAGCTGGAGGGCGAGCTCCAAAATGAGTTGGAGGGCGAGCTCCTGTGTGAGCTGGGGCGAGCTCTTGAACGAGCTGGAGGGCGAGCTCTTGAGCGAGCTGGGGCGAGCTCCCGAACGAGCTGGGGAGTGAGTTCCTGAGCGAGCTCCCGAGCGAGCTGGGGGGCGAGCTCCTGAGCGAGCTGGGGGGGCGAGCTCCTGAGCGAGCTGGGACGAGTTCCTGAGCGAGCTGGGACGAGCTCCCGAACGAGTTGGGGGTTGAGCTCCTGAACGAGCTAGGGGTGAACTGGGGGCATTGAGCGGCAAAAACCATTTCTTTCATGATAGACGCTTTCGGGCGCCCTGTACATGGCTCGAATTCTTCCAGCTCCTTCTGCTACTGGTATTTCTTGGGGTCCATCAGCACCGATCTTCGTGCGACGGGAGTAGCGTCGGCATTTGTTGATGAAGACAGCGGGGATGACACCGATCTTCAGGCCTTCTTCTCTAAGTTTTCTTCTTCGTGCGAGGAGTCGACGCCTTTGTTGAAGACGACGGGGTGTTGTCGGCTTCGATCTTCTTCTCTGGCCTTTGCTTATGGCGTCTTCGGAGTTGATGAAGATTGTTGGAGACGTCGGGGTGATGACGACTCCAGGCCTTCTTCTCCAAGCTTTCTTCTTCATGCGAGGAGTCGAAGCTTTGATCTTCAAGTGCAAGGCCTTCGCTTTGATGAGGACTTCGATGGACGACTCCGCTTTGTTGGAGAAGCGCCTTCTCGTTCCTCGCGAAGCTTTCGGTCTTCAAGCGTTGGAGCCCCCTTTTTGAAGAGCTCTTTTCGTCTTCAGCTTTTTTCGACCTTTTGATGCCTTCCCCCACCCCTTCTATTTATAGGCAAAGGGGGGAGTTTGGGAGAGATATGACTGCAATCTTTTAATTGTATCCAATATCTCCCCTCATAACCATCAAGATATTATTCCCTTATTTGGGGGGAACAACCTTAATCCCTTCATTTTTTGTGGGGATGGTTATGGGCAAGATGTTACTTGATCTTTGAAGATACGTTGTCATCTTTGCACCTTCCGATTGCATGGCGACACGACGTCATCTTGTCCGTCGGATCGAGGGATCGTCGCAGATCTACGGTTGCGTAGACGTCCACGCCACCTCCCCCCGCATCGAGACGGTTATGATTCTTTTTTTTTTCTTCTTTTTTTTCCCCTCCCCTTATGGCCGGCCACACCTCCCCATGGGGAGGGGGCACGGTTTTCAAGAAGAGGGGGGCCGGTGGGCCCCTTTTTTGGGTTCGGGTAGCGGGTCCAATGGTGCCCATTTGCTTTGAGTCAGGTTCGTTTTATATACGGGCAGTTGTGCGCGAGCTGAGTTCGCATGCGGGCCGTTGTGTGCGGGCCTAGTTCGCATGCGGGCCGTTGTGTGCGGGCCTAGTTCGCATGCGGACCGTTGTGTGCGGACCAGGTTTACATGCGGGCCATTGTGTACGGGCCTATTTCGCGTGTGCGAGTTGGGTTTAACCCGTGGGCTAATTTTGATACCCACAATGACCAAATTCTTATTGTGCTAAATGTTAACAATGGCCATCCAATGGAGATCCTTATGCAAAGAGTGGAGGCTTTTATTTATTTGCGTGCCTCTTCCCAATACACCCGCCCACCAATACTGACATCCCACGTCACCTCTAATTCCACGTGTAAACCTACTATTCGCTTAAAACCGTCCCAGAGACGTGGCAGCGTCGTCGTGGGTCTCACCAAGCCGACGGAGCCGTTGGAAGAAAAGCCTCGCGAACGACCGACCGAGATAGAGAGAGAAGAACGAGAACCTGCAGGAGGGACGACGAAGGAGAAGGCTTCGATCGATCGATCCGTTGCGCTCACCGCCCCGCTCCTCCCTCGCTCTGGAGAGCCGGGACGAGGGAGTCGTGGCGCCATCCGGGCCACAGAACCTCAACCGTAGGAAGATCGCTGCCTCCCCCTCACCCCCGACCCGGTCAGCTCACCGCCGTCCCCTCCCCCCAGACTTCCCTTTCTATCAGCAGACCTGGTTCCTTGCCCTCCTCCTTGCCATGGCTCTCTCCCTCTTCGCCCTCGCCGCCTTCCTCCTCCTCGGCCTCGACCTCCAGGAGGGCGCCCCCTCCCCGGCTTCCGCCGCCACCCCCGCCGCCGAGGGCGTTGAGGTCCGTCCCCGCGGAACCCCAGACCCCTAGATCTCCAGATCCGTCGCTTGCTACGTTTAATTCCTCTTGTAATTCTGATTTCTTTCTGTTAGATTACGTACGGCAGCGCCATCAAGCTGATGCACGAGAAGACAAAGTTCCGGCTGCACTCGCACGACGTCCCGTACGGATCGGGGAGCGGGCAGCAGTCGGTCACTGGATTCCCCGGCGTCGATGATTCGAATAGCTACTGGGTCTGTATCATAACTTGCATTTTTGTTAAAAATTCTCCTTGTGTGATTTTTTGATTCTTGGCTTTGTTGTTAGATTAGTTTAGATTGTGATGCTCACATTCCAGTTTCATTAAAGAAATTTTGTGCCAATCTTTTATAATATCGAATGCTACATTGTTTGGTTACTGGATCCAAGGGGAGGACATGAATTTTCTGTCATTGTTCAATGGAAAGACTAATTCAGATGCCCACATGTGTTACTGAGATTCAAGTCCTTGCCGGTCTTGTATCCTTCAATTAAGTTCTAACAGTCGATAGCTCGAGGATCTAGGATATCTACATGTCAAGTAGAATTATAAGGGTGGAGGATAAGGTTCCCCACTTGTTTTGTCATTTTTCCTTTGTAAAATTCAATGACACCATGTTGAATTGATAAAGATCTATGCGGGTATGCAATAACTTCTCTATCCTGGTCACATTTATCTCTTAACTATGTATATATAAATTTAAATTTAAATGTAACCATGTAATTGGCTTTTTATAAAGATTTAGTACGTAGTGTACTGTAATAAACTAAATTCTTTGCAGTTATGCTTCCCATCAATTTTTACGGTAGTTCCTTTCATGCTTTCACCTTGTATCTGCTTTTGTCCTTCTCCCAGTCTGCACAACAATAATTTATATCAAATTGTTTCTTGGTACAATCATAGGAAAGAGAGAGTAGGCTGTTTGTAAAGGTTAGGAATGGTTATAAGTGAAATGGCTTACCAACCATTACAGTATTATTCTATAGATGCACAACGACTGTGGCAGTTATATGTGAATTTCAAACTTGGTTTTATTGTACTATATGCATTTATACATGCATAGCAACTATGCCAGTTTTGTGTCAATTTCAAATTTCAAAAAGAACAACGAGGGATCGCTTGGTTGACGGTTGTGACTTACAAGGTCAGTCCAACTTACCTATAAAACAGGATAAATATCCATGCATTATGAAAAGGCATTAGTTTTACAAGAGCTGCCAAATATCTTTTGTGCTAAGGGTACATGTATATCTTTGGTGATGCTCTAAATTTGTATACCTTAGGTTGTATTGGAAATTTTCTTGTTGTGACTCTTTCCTTTTCTTAAATATGAATATCTTGAAATTTAAAAATTCAAATTTCACAAGCTGTTTAGTGATTATAGAAAAGAAAAACAGAAGTGAAGATGGGAATCATGGAATTGAAAATTCTAATTCCTTGGTTTTAGGGATCTCAGGAATTATCACAACTCACCCAGATAATCATGTTGTAAAAAATCATAGTGTAAGTTCAAAAACCATACAAATTTAAATATGATGACTTCACATGTCATAGGACTTCGAGGAACACAGGAAATTTGTAAATATAATTGTTTTAAACCTAATAAGGTTAACAAGCAATTGTCTGCTTAAATCGTTAGTCTTGAAGCTAAAAAAGAACTATCTGATCTGTAATCTAAGAATCTAATTAGGGAATGGAAGTTTGAAATTTCTTCTTTTGAGGATCAAATTAATACCTTGGAAAATAAGTTAAAATCTCAAAAAGAAGAACCAAAGTCCAAAATTGAGAAGTTAAAATTGATAATGCATCTCTTTAAGACAAAGTTAAATATTTGGAAGGTAAAGCTCAGTTGGAATGTATAATTCGCTTAAAACTAACATTAAAGATCTTAAAAAGGAATTATTAAGTGAATCAAAATTAACTATCCAGAGATTAAGTAAATGAACTAAAGATTTGCACAAGATTTTAACATTGAGAAAGATGTTGGGGACATAAGAGGTTTAGTATATGTTAATGACATTGTTGCATCTTTGTCATTCAAGACTTAATTTGTGCTTGCTAGGAACCCTCCTCTAGCATGCCCACACCTCGAATCTGGCTATTCCTGTTTGTCATCAATGAGAGGTTAAGGGGCATATTAGACACGTGCCACAAATTGAAGAAAGTTCCTGCACATGACCCTCTTAGTTCTCCTACTGCTACTGCTAGGGCCATAACTATGCTAATCCACCCATGGTGGTTCTTGAATGTCAGTTCGGGCATATCAAACCTCCTCTAGCATGCCCACACCTCGAATCTGGCTATTCCTGTTTGTCATCAATGAGAGGTTAAGGGGCATATTAGACACGTGCCACAAATTGAAGAAAGTTCCTGCACATGACCCTCTTAGTTCTCCTACTGCTACTGCTAGGGCCATAACTATGCTAATCCACCCATGGTGGTTCTTGAATGTCAGTTCGGGCATATCAAACCTTACTGCCACAAGCTTAAGGGTTATTTGTAGATCAGCAAAATCAACCATATAAATCAATTCCCTTGGGAAAAGTCAGTCAATTTGTGAGAACTCATAAGAGACAAATTTTAGGAAACCACAAATGGTAGAACTGGAAATTCAAAAAATCACGACATAGATCAGAAAAAGTGATTTGAATTCTGATGTTTTCAGAGACACAGACTACGTAAGTAACCTATATCTTAGGAAGTCAACTTGCATGTGTCTTGTTGACTGACATCATAGTGTTGCTTGCATAGACCATTTTTTCTTGACCATTCATCATATGTCCTGGCCTATGAATCCTAGATTTTGTATAAATAACATCTGCTTACTTGATCATTATTTTTTATTTGATTGAATTTGCATGCATTAGTCTTATTTGAGATCAAGTTTTAAGTTTTGGTTTTCGCTCACCCTCGGAGATTGGTTTTAGATGGTTTTGGTGGTTTTTATCAAAGTTTCGATGGTTTCAGATTTTTTAAAAGTTTAAGAAAAATAAAAATCCTAAAAAAAGGCAAAATATTTAAAATCCTAGAAAATTAATGTTATAAAGGAAAATTTTAGGCACTAGTTTATGGTCATATCCACTGTTCTTTAAAAATTTAGGCAGGGGAAATTTTAAATTTCAAATAAAAAAAAAACAAAATTATAAATCTAATGAAAGGGAAAGAGCTCTTGATCAAATGATTCAAATCTGCAATATTTTTGTAACTGTACATGTGATGGAATCATATAATCATAAAAAGGAAAAAAAAACCCAAATTGCACGACTCTTTATATCCAGCTCGAATCCGGCTAAAATCGTTCCAATTCGGCCTCGAAGGATTGGAAATTGAGTGACTTGCGTGAGGAAACATTACTACCTTAGCGAGGTGTTTCTTTCCAAAAACCCAAAACTTAGGCATAGAGAAATACACAAATGACCCCGAATGATCAAAATCAGCCACTAGAATACCCATCCAGCCTATCCATTTCAATTTAAGTGGGCTTAGACAGGTCCTGTTTGGATCCGGGTCGAAACCCACCGAAACTGGTCGAAACAGGGTAAAAGGCCAAAACTCACCGAAACTGCTTGAATTTGTCTGATCCGTGCCGAACCCTATCAAAACAAGCTGAAACAAGGTAAAAGGTCGAAACTAGGAGGGATCGGGACCGATTCGGACTAAAATTGATTCGAAATGGCCAAAACGGAGCTTTCATGACTTTGTCCGAAATTCCAAACCATATTTGAGATAGATTTATTATTATATAAATTTGCATCTGATGACCATGCATTGCTTATTCATGTCTGCTCTGTGCTTAAATTGTACAGTAGTGCTACATGATATTTCTATGGTCTAGAATGATTTTTGATACATGTCTTGATTATTGTATTTGATAACCTTCAACTTTTTGAACTGAGACTAATTAGGAAAACCAATGTTGTACATAATTGGTCTTTGTTCTTTATGTTGTGTTGCAGAGTTACACTAATGTTTTACTTCTCACTCTGAATTTAGTTTTTGTTGCTCTGAAAGGTGTCTTAGAAATCTTCATAATCTGCTAACTGTACTAGGTTGTTGACTTATGAACTAACTTTAAAAAAACTATAACCAGAGGTAGCGATTATCTCGAGAATAGGTCTGAAGGGCGAATTGCTCGATACCTAAAGCCAACTGGCTTAGAGCTACAAACCGATTTCTCGCTACGCGGGATTGGTCCTATTGACAAAAGTTTTGAGAGATACTGGTTTTTCGTCTTGTGCAACCCTCACTTGTCTCTTGTTCTTTGGCCTTGACTTTCCCCTTTTGGATGATCTTTAGAAAAAAATAATCAAGGGGTGATGCTAAGGGTCTGCTGGCTACAGATAGCTTGTGATGAGGAACTTGAGCATAAGTTCGTCAGAGTTTTGTTACCTAGCGTAGTAACGACTTACACCAACTATGTGGGAGTTGTCGACTGATCGCTTGCTACATGGTAGACCAATCACAATTACAAAAAAAAAATTTACAAGGGAATGCACAAAAGGATGAGGAAATTGAAGAATTTTATGTTTTATAAAATGTGTCAGAAAGTGAGGAAGGATGCTCATCAGTCTCTATTTTAGGTAGCCTTAGTTGGGTGTAAACATGTTATCTCTGATGATATAATTAAATAAAAAAATCACTTGTGATGAGATAGACACACATATGTCAGGTTGAACACTTAGGTATATTAAAGAGACATTGTGTTATTTACATGGACATGATAGGTTGTATACTTTTGAACTAATTGCTTAGTTCAACTAGTTATATTGACGTCAAATTATGTTTCATGTTCATTGTTAATTGATCATCTCTTGATGCTGGAACTTGTTCCCGATTGAACTATCAACTTTGAAAGCATATATTTCTGTATTGCTTATATATGTGTGAACTGAAATTTGCATGTTGCGTATTTATTTTGGTTTCCATGACAAGCATTCATGGCGTATTTGCATTTGACCATTTTGTAGGTGTTTTGGTTGGTATACTTGCTCTGAACTTGATACTCTCTTTCGTATTTTATTAAAATTTATTTGACACCCTTTGTTACAAAAAGGGGGTTTGGGGTGAAAGAGAGTGATTTGAGCATAGTGTTATATGCAGGGGAGTGTGTTTCAGAGGGAGATGCAGGTTTATGTGTTTTTTATACAGTTGTCACAAAATGTTACCAAAAGGGCGATTATATGTTATAACCACCTTTCTAGTGTTTATGTGTTGGAAAACACTGTCAAAACTGTCTATCTCAATATGCAAGATATGATATTCATTGTTACATTTCATATATGTGGCATTGCCTATGCATATTTTACTATTTTCCATGCACGCACGTTTACTTTTACTTTTATATATAAAAACAGTACCCTGATGAATTTTGTGCGAGATGTGTAGGGAACAGGTTGTAAAAGACTCAAATACAACCTTGTATGATATAATTTTTGAGTGTAGTTTAAGTTTTGTGTTCCTTTTTATCTTTTACTGAGACTGATCCATGTAAGAAAAGGTAGACTGAAAAGGAAAAAAGCATTGTAATTTTTCTTTTCTTGCTTGTGTGGGCTGTAATTCTGTATATCAAGTTTTCTCAGTGTCTCTAAGTCCAAGTTGTTGTCGGGATGTGTCATTCTTCACAATTTTGAATATCAGAATTATGACTTGTAGTATCACAAAAGCTTATTGAAGATCAACTTGAAAACTAACAAATTCCATCATGGACTATTAAAGTAATTTCTATTTGGATGGATTGGATTTGAAGATTGGTCACTTGATCGTAAAAGATGCTTGTTTTATTAACTAATACGGTCTTTCAAATTTTCTATAAATTTTTTTGAGTCTATATTGCTTAAAATCTTGTGTTATCATAAAATATTTTTATATATTTTTTTCCAGAATTTTATGGAGTGTTTTTTACTAAGGTTTCAAACTTTCAATAGGTTGAAATTTGACTTTCTGAAAATTTGACCCAATTTGGGAAAAGATGTATTTATAAAGGAAAATTTTTTATATGATCAAAATATTTACCGAACTTGAGTGTTTGAACTTCTATATCCTTTTTAATTTTTTTGGCCAAAAATATTTTGATTCAATTTGTTTTCAAACATCACACTTTTTTTTAGTAAACCCCAAGATATGTGATTTTGTGTGAGGAACTGGAAAACCACACTTCGATATTTTTATAGAGTCCAAATGGTAAGGGTGATGGATGGATATGTGTAGCATGCGCACATGATTTGCGCACTTGTTTCTGGAAGATTGTTTTTCTTTGATCTGAACTCGTACTAGGACACTTAAAGGTCATGGTTTGGGTTTACAAAAACCAATTTAGAGCCACTTATACCTTAATATAGAGCGTGAGCTTCATGAGAGATCATCTTTTTCCGTAGTTTTTCATCTGACATCTCTTTGCTTCTTCCTTGTTTTCCTTTGAAACTTCTTAAATTAATTTCCCTTGTTTGCTTTTGAATTTCTTGAGGGATTAATCCGTGAAAGACTAGGGCCTCTGAGTTAGATTGATTGAGAAGTCCTGTCCTTTTCGTCTTATTCCACGTGTGTGTGTGTGTGTGTGTGTGTGTGTGTGTGTGTGTGTGAGAGAGAGAGAGAGAGAGAGAGAGAGAGAGAGAGAGAGAGAGAGAGAGAGTACTTCGGTGGAAGATTTCCAAAGTGTTACCTCGAGTACTTTAGTGGAAGGCTTCTTGAGTGCATCGAAGTGCTCGATCACTGAAGAGCCATGAGTGGATTTGTACTTGTAGTTCACAATAGTGCAAGGGGTAGCGGCTGAAGGCGAGTGGCTGTTCCTAGGGACATGATGTAGCTTTCTGCAGAAGCTACCAGATTGTGTGCACGTCGTCCGTTAGCGAGTGATGTTTATGCGCTCTGGTTTTACTCAAATTACTCTCTTTGTAGATCTTTGCATTCCCTTTTGGGTTTCCACGTAAAGAATCCCCAGGTCGCTTTTCTAGATGCTTTATGTGACTGGTATTATCTGATAGGGATTGCTTTGTATGGTTATGATAGATTGATACACTTTATTTGAGAATCCATATTCTCATGTATCATTTGGTAAATCCATTGTAATTAGAACTGATTCAAATAATATTACAGGTGCGGATGGTGATAAACCATACAACATAGTTGCTTGCACCAATGACGTGAACACTTGTGGCAGGAATGGGAACATGACACATGAATGTCGCCATAGAATAAGGGGTAGGCAGACCTAGTCAATTGAGAAGAACCCAAGAATGAAGTGACTAGCAAGGTCATAAAAATCGTGTGCTGCTATTCAATCTCCAGACTCTAATTTTGAGAAGAACAACCAGACAAGGACGAGGTAAAGTTAGAAGGCACGATCTACGACTTACCACAATGATATGCCACAACCAGAACATAAAGATCTGATTAAGGCAATCAACCAAAACAGGTGGTGAGCCCTTAGATCTCAATCATGCACACTTGGGATGCAGAATACTTGGGATTTAGGCAATTAATGTAACACTTGGGATGCAAAAGACGTAGAAATTGTCTGTTTTTTGGCCCGACATAGAAATTGTTCAAAATTTTGATACCAAATTTCGGTCCGACATAATAAAATGCCATCTGAAATGACCGACATTTGAATGAAATCCAACATTCCTGTCTTTTTTTCTTTTGATTTCAGTGAACTGTTTCATCTTTTTAGATTTTTTTTCCATCTTTTTTGTCAACTTCAATATATTTTTTTCATAACAAACTGACATTTAACCGAAATCCCACAAACTTCTACCGAAATCAGCCCTTAAAAATACAATTTTCGCCGACATTTGACCGAAATCCTGACATATTTTCTTTTTTTTGTTGACTGACTGAAATTGACATTTAACCGAAATCCCACAAACTTCTACCGAAATCAGCCCTTAAAAAATATAATTTTCGCTGACATTTGACCGAAATCCTGACAAATTTTCCTTTTTTTTGTTGACTGACTGAAATCGACTTCGAAATCATCATTTAATACCTTTGTAATATCTAAAACGTAAAATGCTAAATATAGAAAATATTCTTTGGTGTTTATTTGCATGAGCACTTTCAAATGAAGGATTTGTTGAAAGACGATGATTTCAATGGTTGTAGCTTCTTCTTGACTTGGAGTCTAGGAGTAGTTAGAGTTTGGTGCATAAATATAGTAAAGGAAATTAATATTACAATTTACTTGGGATCCCCAAAACTCTCTTCCACCACAACTTTAGCTTACTGATAGAGACTGCACACTCAATGGATCATGCCAGTACCCTACAGATTTGCTGGTCATCATTGTCCTTGGATTATTTATTAGTTGTTACTTTTATTAATTTTATTTCAGTTAAACTCTTAGTAATTTCCATTTTGCCTTTTAGTTCAATTGTAGACTTATCATACATGTGGTAATTACAATGCACCTTTCCACACTTTGGAGTTTGAACCATTATACTCTACCTTATTTTGCAACAACTCATTTAAGTTCTAAGTTTTTGCTATTATATATAAGGTGAATTTGAGCAATCTTTGTTGAGTTAATAAACATCTAGGGGCTTTAACTTTTCCCGTTGAGTGTGAGACTTAGTTTGCTCTGATAATACTCTTTGTAATTTGATATATCCTCCAGATGGTGAGGCCTATACCTGATTTAACTGCTACACAAGGTGATGTCATACAAAGTGGAACAATTATCCGGTTACAACATATGAGAACGCGAAAATGGCTACATAGCCACCTACATGCTTCCCCAATTTCTGGTAACCTGGAGGTCAGTAGGGTTTCAGTTATCCTTTTTCCTAACTAGTGTCTTGGGAAGATATGGTTATCACATTCTTCATTTTGGTTTAATGACATAGTCGGTGGGGATCTATCTGCTTCTTTTTCATGGTTTTTCCTATCTACTACTGATTGCTTTAGATCTTGCTTTTCATTGTTTCTTGCAGTATCATTGTAGTAGATTTAGTTAGTCAGTCTGTTATTAGCTTTTAGTCCATTTTTATCTATTTGATCTGATTAATGAAGGATTCGATGTATTTGTAATATCTTACTATGGTCTCTGTTATTAATTTTTAATTGTTATTCTTAAAATATTTCATAGAGGATGGTATTTTGTAATGCAGTATTTCATATTTTTATAACATAAGATGTGATATATCACATGTCACTTACACCTGCATTTTTTTTTTCTTCTTGTACTTGACATTTCACTGTTATTAATAAACTTCGTCGCTATTATTTATCGGAGCATCAAAAAACAAACACAGAAGAAACTGACAGAAAACCATCTTAGATGATGGTTCTTGCGCACGGGAGTACATTTTTGTACCACAAGGCAATGCATGTTCTACAAATTTCAGCTAGGTGCACCAAAGCAAATGTTGAATGAGGATGACCCCATTTGATTTTCATTAGCTTTTAAGTAGGGCTTGAGTTAAGAAGGCAATGCATGTTCTACAAATTTCAGCTAGGTGTATCAAAGCAAATGTTGAATGAGGATGACCTCATTTGATTTTCATTAGCTTTTAAGTAGGGCTTGAGTTAAGATGATCCCATCTACCTTACATATCATTTGTTGTGAGGAGTTATTGTTACGTTTACACAATAGTGTAGGAGCCTTGAGCAGCTTGGTAGAGCAGGGATCAGAGGCTTCTGGCAGCTCCTACTTCAATCTGTAAAGGCTATTATATTCTTCCATAATGCTTGCTTAATCCTTTCCACTTTTGCCTTATTTCTTGCTACTTGTGCTGATATCGAGACTAATTGCAATCTTGGAAAGTGCGAGGTGGTGGGAGGTTACTATTGAATTAGAAGAGCAGCTTACTTTGCCAATATTCTTAATTGGGAACTGGGAAGGCTCTTCATGTGATACTTTGGTTTCCACTTTATATATCACCAGAACTGTGGAATTTGGTATATTACTAGGATGATACTTGTGTAATCTATGCGGGGTTAAAAATATAAATAAAAAACTTGATAATATTATGCATGTTTACATAGTAACATGTAAAATGCCAAAAATGTTCTAAGCTTGATACTAATAATATCACTTTGTATATCACCAGAACTGTGGAATTTGGTATATTACTAGGATGATACTTGTGTAATCTATGCGGGGTTAAAAATAGAAATAAAAAACTTGTTAATATTATGCATGTTTACATAGTAACATGTAAAATGCCAAAAATGTTCTAACCTTGATACTAATAATCAACAAGCTTATTTTAAGTCTTTAATGAAGGATCATGAAACAATCACTTCAAATTTTTGTTTACGCTTAATAAAATAAAAGTAAATGTTCTGTTTCATATAAATATAGGTTATAAACATGCTTTGCACATTTGTTATTTTGAAGCATTTGTTTCTTTAAAGCATTTGTATTTTTAAAGTGTATGATGCAAATTGTGATCATCTTTTGAAAAGTAAATGGCCAGGTGGACATACAAATAAAATGCATGAAACATAACTTTCTAGATTTTTCATTAGTAATGTACTATAGTTCTAGTTTACTAATACTTAGTATAAGAACCAATATAATCATTTTATTCAATAATTGACTGATAAAATTTTGCATTAATTTATGTATAAGATTGTTAATACAACGTGGGTTTTTTTTTTTTCATCCTAGAAGTGATCAATAACCTTATCTTTTTTTGTTATATCCGCTCTCATTGTCTCTCAAATATGTCGAGAATCTCAAGCGAAGTGCATTGTTCAAGTGAGGAGAGCATTTATAAACCCCGTTGCAATATAATAAGGGTAGGAAGGTGGACATGGATATTTTTAAAGTTTACAATTTAAGATGTGCTTAAGGAGGGAGGGAGAGGGAGGGTTGTGATTGTTGTTGCGATGGGCGAAAGTGTTAGGTTGTAGATGCCGGTAGTGGTGGTGGTAATGAAAGACGAAAAAATTGGAGAGAGAGAGAGAGAGAGAGAGAGAGAGAGAGAGAGAGAGAGAGAGAGAGAGAGAGAGAGAGAGCACAAGTTGGGGCGGCTTATTAGATTTTTTCCATATCGGTACTTAGAATCTATAACTAATTGAGGGGCACTCTCATTTGTCATGTCATGTCCTGCTTGTTTTAGTGAACGCAATGTAACAGATACTAATAGAAAGGTGCACAACTTAAACATATTAGAGTTGTTTATATGTAAATAGTCAAGGTTACATCGGTTTATACGCGATTAGACCAGATTTTAGGGGTCGATTTGTAAATAACCTAATAAAGACAAGGATGCTCCACATATAACAAGAATTATATTAAGCTGGAAAGACAAATCATATATATTTTTAATCCTAACAAAAGCCCCTAATTTTGCAATAGCTCCCCCACTTAATGTAAATATTGAGTAAAACATCTCCTAAGCAATGATTAGCTGCAATCATCTATGCCTATGTGGTCTCCCTTGTCATCATCGATTTCCTCTTCAAATTGAACACATCATATGGAAGACTGCATTTGAGATACACATCTAATACCTACTTTTACGGCTTATTATTAGAGGCATACAGATTAGGATTTGATTTTTAACAGCATTATAAAGGGGGACACAGATGCTAAAGTTAGGTATTGTAGGAAATGTGATTGTGAGCTTTTAGCGTCTTTTACATGGACATTAGAATACGATAACATTGAACCTAAAGGGACTAATTATTAATATATTTTAAGATTTTGGTGCATGGGCACCACTCAATATCAGATCATCTCGAATGTTTGATACAATAATTGAACCAAACTCAGCACACATTGCTCATAAGAACAAAATTCCACGAAGCTTATGCCTTCCACCTTGAAGCTTTGATCTTGCCTCTTTAAGACTAACCACATCGCTTTACCCCATCATCTTTATATACACATGTTGAGATGCTTTATTCTTTCATGTTTCAACAGCATGTGCACTTCTTAAATTTCAAAATTACTCTTCAAATCGGATTGTTACAAGTTTGACTGCATCTCTCTAGGTGAGTTGCTTTGGAGGGGATGGCCAGTCAGATACCGGAGATTATTGGCGGTGAGGACTGCAATAAAATGTCAAAAGATTTTCCAATGTCCAACTTAACCTATCTGAGATGGTTTTTTTTGTGCCATGGCTCCCTCTTTTCAGGCTGGAAATCGAGGGGAGCGGTAAAACATGGAAGCAGGACCAGAGAGTTAGACTACGGCATGTCGATACTGGCGGATATCTGCACAGTCATGACAAGAAATATTCTCGGATAGCTGGTGGCCAACAAGAGGTAACATTGGCAATGCATGATATCTCCTGATTTTTCTTCGTCTTAAAAAAGGCGGAGTCAGTCCTGATAAACCCTAGTCCTTAAAACCCTAACCATTTCCGGTATTTCTCGGCTCAGCATGGATCTTGTTGCCCCCCTGCAGGTCTGCGGTGTCCGAGACAAGCGTCCCGATAACACGTGGCTAGCAGCAGAGGGTGTTTACCTTCCCGTGAACGGAAGCAAGTAGCCAAGTTTTATTCATTTGAGCACCTGATGCTGATAACCAAGTTGCTGTGTTAAGGATTTTTGGTCTAATTAAGTGTGGATTAGTGACTAGCTGATGCTTTAGCTATAGCTTAGGAAAAATCCCCCATTCACTCTGTGGAGGTTGCGGGATATATAAACCCCGTGGAATGTCCGGTTTCACCCATCATATCGAACTCCAGTATAAGCTTGTCTTTGCACAGGTACTGCCCAGACACCTGTTATCTTGTTTTTAATTTTTTTTTCATTTTAAGACTGAAGCCTATTTACTCTGTTCTAATACTCATTAAGGGAATTCAGACAGAACGACAGTGCGATCGACCCTTTTGGCAGGCTTTCATTCGTCATTTGGGATCGGAATTGATTTTTTCGAAGCAATTAGTAGGCTCTTGCGTAGTTAATAGCCCACAATGACCACCAATTTTTAGGATACTCTAGGTTGTTTTATGTATGGGACTTTAGCTCTCTCTTGAGCTCTAGATCCAGTGTTTTGAAAACTGGATCGGACCGGACCGGACGGTTCAACCGGTTTGGACCGGAACCGGAACAAGTTTCAGTTTGGTCTTTGAATAAACCGGTTTGTATGTTAACCCAGGATTCAAACGTTGCCATTGAAGAATTTAGTAAATATCTATTTAAAAAAACATATTTTCATGCGGTTCAAACGGTTGAACCCCCGGTTTGAACTGATTTGGACCGAACCGGATGCCTTTTCGGTTCGCCTTCCGGTCCGGTTTTGAAAACATTGTCTAGATCATTCTCTAGTGTGTTATATCTTCGCCGAGTGATGATATTGAAGTCTAGGTTTGGTCGCTAAGTGGACCATGATGAGGTATTATAGGCAAGGTACTAAATCTAGTGATATTTTGCTAAATTTATTTCATGATATCTCCAACTGATAGCTCTGCATTTCTCTCTCGTCTTTGTGGTGAGCTTTCCTACCTGTGGAGTTATTAAAAATAAAGGTATTTCTTTCACTCATGTGGTGAGTATTGATCTTTGGTCTATCTTTTATTGGCGCACTAATAGGTGATGCACTGAACGATTATGGTGGTCCCGTTAAAAGAAAAATGGAGACTTAGTGAACCGTCCCTTACAAGAGATCGATATAAGGGGAAGGACAGAGGATGAAAATACCCTTCATTGTGATTCAAAATTTCATTTCAATCCCACTCACTTCTAAACTAAACCAAATCCTAAACCGTAAGATCTATGGGCCGTGGGATGAACCATTGGCCTAATCTATAGGAAGGAGGAGGCATTGAGGACGATGGAGTGGAGGATGGCGTCGAGCCTGTTCGCCGCCGCCACCTCTGTTGCTCGTGCTGTCTCCGCCACTTCCACTACAGCTTGCTTGAGAGAGATGGGAGAGTGGAGAGCAGGTGATGGTAATTTTGGGTTTATAAAATAAATATGGGACCTTAGCTTAAAGGGTGTCCTACACATCGAACCGATGTGTGTGTGCGCGCGCAACTCGAGCATTATCGCCGTCCTTACAAGGCGGTGAGATCATCTCTTGTGGCTTGGTACGCATTCTGTGTTTGCAACTCGAGCAGCATCCTTAATAGGAAGTGTGCAGTCCATCTCTCACACCCCAATCAAAACAAAAGTAGATCTCACTGCAAGGCAACACCAAGGAGTACCGAGAGAGGGACGGCGGCAGCACCGAGGGCGAGGTGGTGGCGAGATTGGTTGGCGGCAGCACCGAGGCCGAGGTGGTGGCGAGATTGGTTGTGGTGGTGCTCGAGGCCCGGGAGACCTTGCTTTTAAGATCTCGACCAAAAAGAGAGAGAGATACGGGGTTCGTCGGTGTGCGGTGGTGGAGTTGGAAGGGGTAGTGCAGCGAGGTAACGCATTGTGGGTCGGTGGAGATGCCGCGGCTGCAGACGGGGCCTGCTTGGGCCGAAGATCCGCCGTTCCTCATGCTTCCAAGTCAGAAAAAAATTACCAAATGAGGAAATTAAGTAGTCGACAAAAGGGATATTGTGCTAACATTTCAAACTTTAGGGAGCGATTTGGAACAAATAAACTTTCGTAGGGCAAAGTATAATCTGCCCTTTATTGAATGCTAACTAGGATGGTTTTTTTTTGGTATAAAAATAAACTTTTCAAACCTAATATTTGTCGTGAAAATATGCCTCCTAATGAGACAATTGTCTTTTGTATGGTGAATATAGGATATTTTTTGGTACAAAATCAACTTCAATGGCTGAAAGTTGACGGAGGGGGTTAACATGCGATGTAGCATAGTTCAAAGGATGAAGTTGTTCTAAAAAAAACTTAAGGGACCAATGTAAAATTATGCATATAATTCAAGGGAGATTTCGTAATTTGTTCCTTTTTTTTATAATTTTAAATTGTTCTGGGGTCCACCATGAACCCCAGAGCTTTGAACAGAGAAATACGACCAATCTGCAAAGGAGCCAGTCTCCACAGCAGCTCGCTTGCATGTAAATATATAATCATCCCAACTGTTCTGGGGGTGAGAGCGATAGCTTCCAGCCTCTACTTTACCGAGGTGGGATTAATCCTCCAACACTCCTCTTCCCTGTTGCGTGGATGATAGATGCATGGGGACCACACCCGACAGGTGAGGTTCTGATACCATATGAGATTTCCTCTATCCCAAAACCCAGATGTTTAAATAAGATTCCATCATACATATAAGGATCGTTTCCGCTTTCTATTTTACCGAGGTGGGACTAATCCTCCAATGGTGCATCCATCCTCGCCCCGTCAATAGAGTCGGGGATCGTATCCCCAACAAACCCTGGATCCAGTCCTAACACCAACATGATTGGGTTTGGTTAGACGTGCTATTAACCACAATACCTAATACCTAATGGGCCTTCTAATTACCTACTAAAGCTCAAGTCCTAATGGGTGGGGTGTTTCATTTCGGATCGATCGGAATCTAAATCTGTTCGATGAACCAATTAGGGTTCGGAAACCCTGGAACCATGATCCAAACCTAAAATCTGTTCGATGAACCAATTAGGGTTCGGAAACCCTGGAACCATGATCCAAACCTAAAAGGTCCCAAAACACCTCAAGCCTCAGTCTCCGGCATTTACAGGTTTCTCCCAAAATGACCTAATATCCAAACCGCAACAGATAAGTTTATCCCAAAATGACCTAATATCCAAAGAGCAATAGATAGGCTTATCCCAAAATGACCTAATATCCAAACAGCAATAGATAGGTTTATCCCAAAATGACCTAATATCCAAACAGCAACAGTTAGCTTTTAACTTTACTTTTCTACTAACCTAATCTTTTGTAGGATAAAATTGCCCTTAACTGTAAATCCAATTTGTTTCAACATGCCATCGTTGTAAGCATTTTATTGAGGTTACTCATCTCTTTTATCTCGCCAATTTCTCTCATTTGAGAAACCGTGCCACTATGTAACCGGAGTTTAGACTTGGTCAAGTTAGGTTCACCCCTCCCAACAATTATCAAGAAAACAAAATTAAGAAAAACATATGCCAAGTGACATTTTTAGCATCCAAAAAAATATATTCTTATGATGCACAGTTTACCGTTGAATTTGTTTCAACTTGATCGAGTTGATTTAAGTTTTTTTCTTCGGATTTTTTTCATAATCCAAATCTATCCATATTAGATTGACCATACATCAACAAAAAATCCGATTAAAAAATACCATGTGGCGTCTATCTATATAAGGAAAATATTTTCTAAACCAATGGTCTAGCAAATTTGCTGGTCCACTGGACTAGTTAACCACCTTACAAGCTTCAGATTTTGTTGAAACTTGGTAGGTGTGTTGTCTAGGGTGAGATGATCATCCCCACCAAAAATCAGAAAACTCTAGAACTTCTACGGTCATCAAATGTTAGAAGTTTGATCGATCGTCCATTGTAACTGTTAATGTTGCTTAGTATATTTGATTACCCTAGAAGTTTTAAAAATTACATATTTTTAATGAGAATTGTTAGACCCAAAAAGGAAAATGGAAAACAGGAATTTGGGAGTAAAAGCTTCCTTTACTCAATGGGGCAAATGCCCTATATATCACTATACAAAGGATGGGGTCACCAAAGGGTGAGCATACCTAAAAGGGACTAAAAGAGCCTATACAAGGATCAAGAATGAATCTACACACTCTAACACCCCCCCTCAAACTCAAGGTAGATCATACACCAAGAGTTTGCCAAGGAGATATCGAAAACGCTGAATAGTGTGCGTCTTCGTAAAGAAGTCTGCAAGCTGCTCTGTAGCAGACACATGTGGAAGTGAGAGCGTGCCATCCTTATAGCGATGTCGAACATAATGACAATCCAACTCAATGTGCTTTGTGCGCTCGTGAAATACCGGATTGCTAGCTATTTGAATAGCACTCCGGTTGTCACAGTGGAGGGGAGTCGACGAGGTCAGATGAACACCCATATCCTCGAGTAGGCGACGCAGCCAAACGACCTCACACGAAGTGCGTGCCATAGCACGATACTCGGCCTCGGTACTAGATAGCGAAACAATCTCCTGCTTCTTGCTTTTCCAGGAGATGAGCGAATCACCTAGAAAAATACAGAACCCAGTGGTAGATCGTCGATCAGTGGGATCGCCCGCCCAGTCTGCATCGGAAAAGGCTCGAAGCTCCAATGAAGAAGATGACGAAACCAACAAGGAGCGAGTCACCGTGCCTCGAAGATAGCGAAGAATCCTCAGTAGTGCGGTATAGTGAGCGGAGCGAGGAGCGCTGACAAACTGACTAAGAACTCGAACGACATGTGCAATGTCCGGGCGAGTGATAGTCAGATATACAAGAGCACCAACAAGCTGACGGTATCGCGTGGGATCCGAAAGCGCCTCACCATCAGTGGGACGGAGCTTCACATTAAGCTCCATCGGTGTATCCACGGTCCGTGAATCAGGAAGTGCAGCACGACTCAATATATCAAAAGTAAATTTCTGTTGAGAGACCAAGTATCCCCAGGGAGATGAAGCAACCTCAAGGCCAAGGAAGTAGCGAAGCGGACCAAGGTCTTTCATCTCGAACTGCTGCTGGAGGTGCCTCTTCAGAGAATCGATAGTAGCAGTATCGTCACCGGTAATGATCATGTCATCAACATATAGAAGCAAGATCGCATGACCATGATTAGAGGTGTGAGTGAACATAGCATAGTCATTCATACTCTCTGTAAAGCCGGCTGCAAGCACTGAGGACCTGAAGCGCTCAAACCAAGCCCGAGGAGCTTGCTTGAGCCCATAAATGGCCCGACGAAGACGGCAAAAATGCTGGGGAGGAGTCGAAAGACCAGGAGGGGGACTCATGTAGACCTCCTCAGAGAGATCTCCATGAAAAAACGCGTTCTTCACATCCATCTGGAAGAGTGGCCAGTGACGAGCAGAAGCAACTGCTAACAGAGTCCGGACAGAAGTCATCTTCGCAACAGGAGCGAAAGTCTCCTCGTAGTCAATGCCGTGCTCCTGAGTGAAACCACGAGCAACTAGGCGGGCCTTGTATCTCTCAATCGATCCATCGGAGCGAGTTTTGATCCGATAGACCCAGCGACAGCTGACAGGATCCTTCCCTGGAGGAAGAGGAACGAGCTCCCAAGTACCAGTCTGCTGAAAAGCCTGCAACTCCTCGGCCATAGCCTGCTGCCAGTGCGGAATCTGAACCGCCTCACGATAAATCTGTGGCTCCTGAAGAGAGTGAATAGTCGCTAGGAAGGACTGAAAATATGGCGAGTAAGAAGCAATCTGAGAAAAGCCATAGCGATCAGGTGGATGCCTTTCACGCTCAGGATAGCGTGTGGAGGGAGCAGAAGATCCAACGTCACTAGCATATGGGAATGGCATCGAAGGTGATAAACCTGAAGTGTCTGCAGCAGAAGTGGTAGCAGGCGAATCAGGTGGAACTGGTGAAGCTGGCAGTACAGGTGGAGCAGGCACGGGCTGGCGACGAGTGTAGGTGTAAATAACAGGTGGTTGTTTGGGCTCAGGCACTGGAGCAGGAGCAGTGGTAGCATCAGGAGGCACAGGGGTAGGAAGCAGACCCAAAGAGGAACTAGATGTCTGGAGGAAAGACAAGTCCAAGGAAGAAGATGCTTCTGAGTAGAAGGGTGTGTCCTCGAAAAAGATCACATGTCGAGATATGCGGATACGCCGAACAGAAGGGTCATAACAACGCCAACCCTTGTGCTCAGAACTGTACCCTAAAAAGACACACTTGGCTGACCGAGGAGTAAGCTTTGTACGCTCCCCAGATGGAAGCAAAACAAAGCTGGTACAACCGAAAGTACGTAGAACTCTATAATTGGGAACAATGGAGTAGAGTCGCTGAAACGGGGACTGACCAGAAAGAAGAGGGGAAGGAGTCCGGTTAATTAGATGGACAGAGGTAAGAACAGCTTCAGCCCAGAAGTGGCGAGGAACTGAGGCAGAGAACAAAAGAGACCGAGCGGTCTCAAGAATGTGACGATGCTTCCTCTCAGCAACCCCATTTTGAGCAGGCGTATAAGGGCACGACTGCTGGGGTAGAGTACCGTGAGAGAAAAGAATATCACAAAACTCGGAAAAAAGATACTCTCGAGCACCATCTGAGCGAAAAACCTTAATCCGTTTCCCAAACTGAGTATGGACCATACTAGTGAAGTCACGATATACCTGACATACATCGGACCTATGACGTAAAAATGTCACCCAGGTGAACCGGGAGAAGTCATCAATGAAACTGACATAATAATGAAAGCTCATGGACATAACCGGTGATGGTCCCCAAATGTCCGAGTGCACAAGATCGAAAGAAGAGGTAGACACAGACTCACTGGAGGGAAAAGAATGAGCCGAGTGCTTAGCAAGCTGACAACTCGTGCAAGGAGAAGGAGAAGTGAAGGAGAGATTACCCAAGTGACCGGACTGGAACATGATTCGTAGGCGCATCGCAGAGGGATGTCCAAGGCGGCGATGCCAGAGGTCGGCAGTGGAAAGAGCAGCAACACATGAAGCAGAGGAAGGCAAAGGCACATGAAGATGCTCCAGATTGTACAATCCACCATGCCTCCGTCCTGTTCCAATCTGATGGCCAGTGCGAGGGTCTTCCACTACACAAGAGGATGCTGAGAAGGTAACGGTGAAACCGAGATCGGTCAATCTACTAACCGAGATCAGATTGATCGACACGCGAGGAGCATGGAGCACATTTGGGAGTGAGAGGCGACCACTGGGGTCAGAAGATGTGGAGATAGAGCCAGAGCAAGTGATGTCCAAAGGAGACCCGTCGGCAGTGCGAAGCTGCAGCTGAGGAGCAACACTGGTACATTTGGTGAGAACAGTAGTATCGGAGGTCAAGTGATGAGTAGCTCCTGAGTCAAAGATCCAAGATCCACTGGAGAGACTCAGATGACACTGACCATGGGAAGACGAATTGACACAAGAACCCCCAAAAGTCGCTTTGATCGCCATCGCACTGCACTTTACTTCATTGCACCTCACAGTGTTGCACTATACTTCACTGCATCTCACATCACATCAATGCACTGCACTTTATTTCATTGGTTCACTCACTGGTTTACTTCACAGCACAGCACAGCATAGCACAACACTTTACTTCATTAGTTCACTCACTGGTTTACTTCCCAGCACATCATAGCACAACACTTTACTTCACAGCACAGCACTTTACTTCATTGGTTCACTCACTGGTTTTCTTCACAGCACAGCACAGCACAGCACAGCATAGCACAGCACTTTACTTCATTAGATCACTTCACTGGTTTACTCACTGGTTTACTCTGCACTTGTCAAACCAGTGAGGAGAATAAACCCCTGAACTGAACTGGACCGAACCGAACCAGTCTTTGAACTGAACTAGTGAGGATAATAAACCAATTTGAACCAATCTCTGAACTAAACCAGTTTTGCACTGAAACTATTGAACCGATTCCGGTTCACTGAAGCTGTAAAACCAAAGAGAGCCTGAACCAGACCGGTGAGGTGGCAAATAAAGTTAAGTGAAGAGAATCTGACCACAGGTTTGATGGACGGCCGAGATGAGAGCTGAGATCAACACTGTATTTAGGGTTTCGTTCTTCATCTCTGAGCCGCCAGCCTCATCTGAAGATCTGAACTGCGAGCCGGCGAGGTCCTCTTCTTCGAAACTCGCAGTGGTCAAAACCCGCAACAATAGAAGCCAGCAGATCTGAAGATCTTGAATATATGAATCAGCTGCTAGCCTTGAGATCTTGCCCGTCGAAGTCTGCAGATCTGAAGCTCTGCAAATCTGAAGATCTGAAGCTCGAGCCTTGAGATCCTGCTTCCTCACTTTCGAAAACCTGCAGCTATCAATCTAGATACAAGCTTTTGAAGAAAAACTTCGATCTCGAAGCTTGATGCAAACGAAGCTTCGATGAAAGCTTCGATCTCGAGGCTTGATGCAGGTGTCGATGCAGGCTGCCGAAGAAGCTCGGATGAAGCATTCGATGCTTGGATTGAAGGAAGCTCTACAAACCTATCAGGGCTCTGATACCATGTTAGACCCAAAAAGGAAAATGAAAAACAGGAATTTGGGAGTAAAAGCTTCCTTTACTCAATGGGGCAAATGCCTTATATATCACTATACAAAGGATGGGGTCACCAAAGGGTGAGCATACCTAAAAGGGACTAAAAGAGCCTATACAAGGATTAAGAATGAATCTACACACTCTAACAAGAATGATCACTTTATCCTAGACAACACACCCACCAAGTTTCAACAATTTCTGAAACTTGTAGTATAGTCATCTAAGCTAGTGGTCCAACAAATTCGCTAGACCAGAGACCAGAGTACCAGTTCCCTATTTAAAATTATCTTGTTTGTTTCCCGAATTTCTCGACTTTTTTCTCCGATTTTTCCGACTTCTCCCCGAGCAGATTTTTTTCTCGACTTTCGACTTAGTAACTATGATCAGATCTAGACAGCAATTAAGACTTAGCAACAACAGTTAAAAGTGTAAAATGATTACAGGGAAATTAACTATGAAATAACACTGGACCTGGTGATCTTAAATTAATAATAATGAAGAACCTAGAGATCTAAAATTAATAACAGATGAAAGAAATAGTTAAAATCAGATTTGCAATCAATCTTAGCTGCTGTTAGGTGTAGGAAGCTTAAACACAACGATTTAATCTCAAACATGGGTGCAGACTCAAAAGCTATTTACTAGAATGGACAAAGCTTAAATCTTTCCTCTTTTCTTTATTTTCTTTTTAATTTTCCTGTGAACATCTCTTGCCTCTTATTGAGGTGTCTTTCACCCTCGTGAGCCTTACTGGTGGATTGATGAGATATTCATAGAATGGACAAAGCTGGATCTCGAGGGTTGGATGTTTTATGTCCCCACATCAACCATACTACTTGGCAAACAAGTCAAAATCTCTAATGCATCCCAACTAGTACATCTTCTATTCCTTAGGATATGACTCAAACTTCGACTGTATTATTTTTCTCAGACTTCAACCGATTTTACATACTATAGCAATTAGCCTAAATTCAAATCTATAAATAAAAGTTATGAGGCCCAAAGTTACTTTGAAACAGATACTCACAAGCTATAACAAGCCTATGTACTTCATGTTGTGCCTCTTGAGAGGTATCGGACTAGTTTTAGGAATCATAAACCATTTACAATGAAGATGAAAATACTTACAAACCTAAATCGATACGGAAAGCTCAAAACCCTTTTGTACTAAAGAACACGACCATCCTAAATCCTTAATGAAAGCTCAAAACATCCGTGAGCTAAAGAACGTGTCCATCGATATGCGGTGGCAGAATATGCACTACCACAACGTATCTCATTTGCTATAACCTCATCAATCCAAATTTCACTAAACAATAATGGCTACCAAGTTTAAAACAAAGCAAATATTCTACAAACAAGTCATATATCAAGTTATTCTAACAAAATGGCTTCAAATGGCAGTATGATACAGTGGATCACCTTCCAAAGGAAACGCCATGGATCACGTCAGTTCCTGCCGAGTGGGAGTGACCTGCATGAATAAGTCTCCTTGAAGCCCGATTTCTTCGAGGACGTGAATATTGATGCATACACTTCCTTCGTGGCATTAGCCGGCACAATGCTCACTGCCTTGAACCTTTTCACACCCCCATCCTTCCTACCATTCTCCAAATCCACATCATTCTCGCGTTTCGTTCCACTCAAACAAGAGCTCACCTTCTTCTCCTTCCGCTCCTTCAACCGCCCCCGCTCTTCCTCCATCCTCTCCTTCAGCACCGACACCTCCTCTGTGCTCCCATTGATCACGATCTTATCCGATTCCGAGAACTCCTTATGGCACACGAGGCAGGCCGAGGACTTCACCTCCTTCAGCGCCTTGGAGCTCAGGACGTGCCCGCACCCGCGGATCGCTAGGAACCCGCACTTCCCGTTGAACTCTAGGCCGGTGATAGGGCACTGGAACCTTGTCTCGGAGTCGGTCGCGCCGCGAATCGGGGAGAGCCTGATGGGGATCATGTCCTGCAGGCCCCGGACGTGGCCGAACGCCTTGGGGAGCTTCTTGTGCAGCAGGGCCTCGACGAGGGGTTCCTTGTTGAAGACGTTGCCGAGGCGGTCGATCACGCAGGGATGAGCGAGGGGCTCGGAGGACAGGGCGCAGGTGGTCCACTTGGAGAGGCGCGTCTCGTTGGGATCGACTTTGTCGGGCTTCTTGACGGCGTACATGTTGAGGTAGCAGTCGCGGGACTCGGCGCCGGTGGCGCCGCCATCTCCGCCGCCGCCGGGGAGGCGGAGGTGGAGGATGAGGGAGGAGGAGGGGGGGACGCGGGCGGCGGCGAGGGTGGAGGAGTCGGGGAGGGGCTTACCGTTGAGGGAGAAGTAGAAGGAGTCGAGGGTTAGGGTTTGGGAGGAGAGGAGGGGTTGTGGGAGGACGGAGAGCTTGAGGTGATGGAGGGTGAGATCGGGGGTTAGGGTTAGGGCTCGGGGTGGGATCCCGAGATCTGGGGATCGAACGAAGATCTGTAGCTGCTTCTGTGATTTCATCTCCATCTCGGTTGGCGAAAATAAAAAACGGAGGAGGGTTAAATTTGGAGGAGAAGAAGAAAATAAAGAGAGTCTGAGATGTATTATTTATTATTTTCTATTAGTATTTCAAAAAGTTCTAACAAACGTGCTGAAAAGGCAAAAAGAAAAACAAAAAATAAAAATCTAAAACCCTTTTAATAAATAGCGGTTCACTAAACTGTTAAGCGGACCATGTGGGTTGGCGATTCAAATGGTGAGTTGGTGGTGTTGCCGGGTTTAAGCCGGGTTTATGATAATTCATGTTATTGTATTTCTCAAACATAGAATCTTAGCCGGTTCATGGGTCTAGCGGTTGAACCTTTCAGTCAAGTATAGGATTTAAAACATTGTTGTTTACCCTCATCTTCAACCTCCAGTCGTTCGTCATTGTTGTCGCCCCCATTGCCCTTCACCCTAGTCGCCGACATTACATCCTTTTCCGAAAACACCTCATCCTCCTCCTCCTCCCTCCTCCTGCTCCTCCTCCTCCTTTTTCTTCTTCCTCCATCCTCCTTAGGGCTTCGACGCAGAAGAAGGGGGGAGGGAGGAGGAGAGGAGGGAGGCTAGCGGAGGGTTTTGACACAGGGAAGGAGGAGGTGGAAGTAGGGGGGAGGAGGAAGGAGGGCGGCAGAGGGGGCAGCGGGGTGGAACTGGATGGAGTGGGGATGGCCGTGAAGAAGGAGGGTGGGCGATCGGATATGGACGGCGGCAAGGTCATGGAAGAGAAGGGGGACATTTTGGGGTTTTAAAGGTGCCAATACTAGAAGGCCGAAATAGGTTGGGGGCCAAGACAGATTTGGGCGCCATCACTAATTCCATGGGTGTGAATAGATGGACCCCAAATATTTTGCCCAAATAGCCACCATCGGCCCGCTTTTCAATGAAACTAAAGAAATAAGGAGTTTGATAACGATCAACTGCTTCACGCAGGGTTGCTTTTCATCAAAACATCCTAGTGAATCAGTCCATTGCAGCTTGTGGGAGTGGTTTTTTGGGATGAAACCTCCCGCAAGAAATGTCGCATCCTTTTTTTGTAAGGGTTGTTTTTGGACTCTTATTTCTCCTCTCCTTTGCTTCAAGCAAGGGGGTTGAGATGAAGGCGGTGCAACGAGGGCATTCGCCCAGTTAAGAGCATCTCCAACGGATGACCCATATACATCTGTACTTTGCATAGCCAATGAACTGCCAACTCAGCTTATGCATAAGAGGAAAAAAGAAGAACTCCAACGGATGACCCATATGATATTTTTGTAAAAACACCCTCGGACTTTTATAAAATCTTGGATGATTTATAGCCTCTTGATTAAAATTTATGGCTGAAAGTGATAGACAAGTAGGTCTGGTCCGTCGGATCACCATCACTCTTTTTTACATCGCCATGTATATCATTTGGGCCGCGGTAAACCATGGGTTTGCATAAAAACTGTGTGGATCACATATATGGATCACGTGTTGGAACTTGAAATGGGGCGATATTACCCATATTCAAGTGGGGTCCATTGGATGGGTTATCCGCTGGAGATGCTCTAAGGGAGCCATTTTCGCCACGTCAATCAAACAAGGTAGTGGAATTTTGTTCCACTACAACAGCCTCTCTCTCCCCACTCCCTACATAAAAAATGGATGGTCTTGATTTTATAAAACCACCGGCTCCGATTGATTATGTAAATATCAAATGTGTGATGTTGACATGCAGTCATCTGCCATGGACATGTATGGTCTTGATCTTCTAAACAACCCTCCTCTGGTTCATTCCGCAACATCACATGAATGTTTATGACATGCGGGATCCATCCAAGCGAGTGGTGGAGGCATCATTTAAGCTAGTGGGTAAGCGAGACCCTTGGAAGTGATTTATGTCATGTCACCCCCTCAAAGGGGGGGGGCGAAGGGAGGGGAGGCCGTTGGAGATGCTCTTAGCAAAATCTTCAATAATCGGATCTTCAGAATTCTGGAGATGGTGATATGGGAGTTGTTGAGCTTTTAGGACAGCGATATGGCGCCTTGACTCACTTTAATAAAACCTGACACCTCAGAGAATGCAAGATAGTGTTTGTTCGTACTGCTTTAACGGCTGCCGGCCATCACAGGTGACCTCACTGTCTAATCACCGAGGTGAGGTGTGTGACGGATCATCGGTTGTGACGGCTGCCATGCTGCGCCCGGAGGCAATGGAATCATCATCTTTCAGAGAGAGAGAGAGAGAGAGAGAGAGAGAGAGAGAGATGCAATTCAACCCAACAAATATCTTTACACTTTACAGTTCAGATCACAGCCGTATGTTGCACCCAACCCCAACAAGCGGGCAGTAGATTGCTTTAGCAATGCTATTCAACCAAACAGAAGGGTTTATAGACTCTTTACAGACCCGATCACAGCTGTCCATTGCCAGCCGAGGTGAAGTGAGATTCAGTGGTCGAGCCTAGTTAGGTGCAACGGATGGATGTGATCGGGTCTGTAAAGAGTGTAATTCTGTAAAGGTTTGTCTGGTTTAATAGCATTTTGAGAGAGAGAGAGAGAGAGAGAGAGAGAGATGAACGAGTCTGAGCTTTAGCCTTCAGTACCCCAAGTCTTTGTGCATTTTGAGAGAGAGAGAGAGAGATATATGAACGAGTCTGAGCTATAGCTTCAGTACCCCAAGTCTTTGGGCATTTAGAGAGAGACAGAGAGAGATGAACGAGTCTGAGCTTTAGCTTTCAGTACCCCAAGTCTTAGGGCATTTAGAGAGAGAGAGAGAGAGAGAGAGAGAGAGAGAGATGAACGAGTCTGACCTATAGCTTTCAGTCTTTCAGTACCCCAAGTCTTTGGGCATTTAGAGAAAGAGAGAGCTGAACGAGTCTGACCTATAGCTTTCAGTCTTTCAGTACCCCAAGTCTTTGGGCATTTAGAGAGAGAGAGAGAGAGAGAGAGCTGAACGAGTCTGACAATAGCTGCTACAGTAAAATAACCTTCACATCCGAAATTACACTATATACAACCGAATTTATACTCAATATCTGTAGCAAGAGTGAAATAAAATCCGGATAACGGAATATAAATTCAATTGTATTCATAGTATAAATTTAATAGGTACATTGATTTCAATGTAGCACCCGAATTTATATTCCAAAAATATTACTGCTACAGTAAAATCATTATAGCATTAGATTTGGTAGAGTATAAATTCAATAAATATATAAGAGTAATGATAAGCATATTTTAGTCATTTGGTAGGAATTGACCAGTCCACTGATATCCTCTATAAAAGGACTTGGTGAAAACCCTTTATTTTTTTTTTTTGGGGGGGGGGGGGGGGGAAGTTGGTGAAAACCCCTTTTTAGGATAAGCTCTGGAGCTCAGATCCCGATAATAGTTTCGTTTGAGCTCTAGCCCCACTACACATGTCATTTGAATTGAGACCCATGTTATTTAGTCAAAATAGAAGGATACATCATGCCAAGATATCCCTACAAAAATTATTAAATTTACAGATCATATCATTACATTGAAAAAAGTTAAAATACAAATATTTATTACCATATTCAACACTAAAACTTCTCCAATTAACGACCAAATCCAACAATTCAAGGTGCGTTGGAATTCACGTCGAATCCTCTATTACGCCGTCGGAGCCAATCAAAAATTAAAATAAAGGACAATCCTGAATAGCATTAGGGGTGTAACTTGGGTCAAACCAAGATGACAATGGAGGTCCCTAATCGGGCCTGACCATGCCATGGGTTTGGCCCAGACGAGCTTTTTAAGGCTTTGGGTCGGATTTTGGCCAAAAACCTTTTTTTAAAAAACTGATTTTTAACTCAATCATGTCTAAACAATATGACAACAAAATTAAAAAGCAATCTTGACTTAAAAACTAAATTATTATTGTCACAACCCGATTGATACTCCAACTATACTCAATTGATACTTTTAATTATATAAAAATAAATAATGCTTGTTATTTTGAGTTATTTTCAGTATGATTTGTTATTTCTTTTTTTTTAATTTTTTGGTAACAACTCAGAAACAATTTGCACTAAAAAAAAAAATCTAATTGTTACTATTGCAATCCAATTGATACTCCGATTGTATTGAATTGATACTCTAAACTATATGAAAACAATAAATGCTTTGTCGTGCAAATTATTTCTTAAAACACATAAGAATTGTATCCAAACAACATAAAAATTCACACAAATACAATTATGCCATGAAAAAAAATATCCCTAATAAATTAGGCGAAGTGGAAAGACAATTATGTTAGATCTTATCCATCAGACCACTTTCAATGTGTATATTAGAAAATTGAAATCTAATTGAAATCCATGAAGAAATCAGATCTAAATCTAAAATTAGTTAATGCAATATATAGAACAGTTACGAACAGAACACCATCATCTACACGCACCACCAACTAAGAAATATACATAAACAATATGAATTTCTAGTCATTGTGGGATTCACTAAGTGTCTGCATTAAGCCCATATCTTGTTACCTTGTCCTAGATAGGATATGGTTGATGGTTTTGGTTATGGTATAGATGAATTCACGGCTAATAGTAAAAACGTATCATCATTGTGCATGTTATTTGTAGATGATGTAGTGTTGGTCGATGAATAATGATAGTGTTAAATATTAAATTGGAAATATGGAGGAAGACTTTGGATGATAGGATGTTTCAAAATTAGTAGAACTAAAACAGAATGTGATTGTTGCGTGTAATGTTAATTAAAATAATGATAATGGAGCCTATTTCACAATTAATGATCAAGAATTATAATAATGCGATTGTTTTTGTGGAGGATAGAAAAAGATATCTCCAATCGGATTAGAGCTAGTTGAATAAAGTGGAGAAGAGCTTTGGGAGTCCATATAATCGATGCATGCCATTAATATTTAATGGTAAATTTTACAAGACATCAATAAGGCAGCAATGCTATATGGTTCGGAATGTTGGTACTTAAAGAAATTAAAGCTCATAAGATGAGCGTGGCAGAGATGAGGATGTTGACGTGGATGTGCGGAAAAACTAGGAGGGATATAACAAGAAATCAACATATTATAGGAAATATTGGAGTGGTACCAATTGAGGACAATATGATAGAGAACAGATTAAGATAGTTTGGACATGTACAACATAGAGCATAGGCAGCCCCAATAAGGTCAGGGTCTCGGATCATAAAGCCATGGCAAAATCCCAAGTAGCAAATTGCTCACTTGTCACTTTATTATCTCCAACTTGTTTAAGATTCTGCAGAAAAAGGATTCTCACAGAACTTTCCCATTGTCAAGAATAACCTATTACGCATTGAACTTAGCATTCGAATCTAAGGCATGTGAAACTTTCTATCCAACTTGGAAAATTGCCATATCATCTTTCTTACCCATTATGTTTAGCCAAATGCTCACCCTTTCCCTACCACCTCAATTTTAACAATCATGTCAAAAGAAATAGCACCCAGATTAAATACACACCAACAGCCCCATTCCCAAAATCCAATCCCCGAAACAAGAAAACTTACCTCTGCTTTCTGATATATATGATGCATTTGTTGCCGTTTTAGATTACCAATCTATAGTTCTATACGACTTCTAGAACGCCAACATCCTAACAGTCAGCAAAAAGTTTCTCGACTCACAACCACCATCCGACTTCCCAGCAAAACCTCGCTATTAATATACCCAAACGATAATAGCTCACACAAATCCTTCAATGGGCCTCTCTTTCCAGGCCTATGACATCCCAAATGGAAAACTATTTACCTACTCAACCTTAAGATTCTGGAAGAAAAAGGTTGCATATACTACTTTCCCATCCTCAGGAATAGCCCACTACTTGCTGACCTTAAATCAAATCGAAGCTTATCCAATCGTACTCGGAAAAAAAAAAACCTTCCAAAATGTCTGAAAGCATTTACATATACAACTTCTTTAATCATTATCTCAAATTTGCCCAACGGGCCGCAATAGTTCCTACCCTCGCGGTGCCAAAAGCTATAGCAAAAAGGTTTAATAATTAATACACACCATCATCTACATGCCCTCATTCCCAAAATGAACATCAAACTATTCGAAATTCAAGGTACCATACCTCTACATTCTCACAGAACTTTCCCATCCTCAAGAATAACCTATTACACATTGAACTTAGAATTCGAATCTAAGGCATGTGAAACTTTTTATCCAACTCGGAAAATTGCCATATCATCTTTTCTTACCCATTATGTTTGCTACCACCTCAATTTTACTAATCATGTCAAAAGATATAGCACCCAGATTAAATACACACCAACAGCCCTCATTCCCAAAATCCAATCCCCAAAACAAGAAAACTTACCTCTGTTTATGATATATATATGATGCATTTGTTGCCGTTTTAGATTCCCAATCTATAGTTCTATACTACTTCTAGAACGCGTACTTCCTAACAGCTATGCAGTCAAAGTCGGTAGTTGGCCCTTGGCCGACTAGGACTAGTCGGCCAAAACTTATTCTAACCCCTCCCCCCTCCCTAAACATATATCATATATGAACTAGCATAAATGTCAATAAGTATATGATTAGTTAGTCAATAACAATGCATGCATTCACACTTCACAGCATGAGTATAAATACATAAGTAATATAACACAGTTGTATTGGCTTCATGCCCATATCAGAAGACTCAGAACTAAAAATTCATCACAATATTTGTTTGATGATATTTAATCTGTGAACAACCCCAATTTTGATTATAAGGTTATATGGATATCAACAAATAAACAATAATTATCTGTCTATGTTTATAGGGAAGAGCCATAGTTACTCAAGATTTCGAGACAATGCAAAAAAATCCAAACAAAATTACTTTCAGAGAGTCATTGTAAAAAAAAAATTGCTTGCAGAATGCTGCTTAGGGACTAGTCCCAGTCACTAGTCAAATCTAGTCAGGGACTAGTCGGGATTCCGCCCAGTTATGAAAGAATCGGAATTAGTCAGTCGACAAAATATCACCTGGGGACTAGTCGCCGACTAGTCCCGATTTTGATAGCATAGCCTAATAGTTAGCAAAAAGTTTCTCGACTCACAACCACCATCCGACTACCTTGATATAAATATACCCAAATGATAATAGCTCACGCAAATCCTTCAATGGGCCTCTTTTTCGAGGCCAACGACATCCCAAATGAAAAATTATTTACCTCCTCAACTTAAGATTCTGGAAGAAAAAGGTTGCAAATAATACTTTCCCATCCTCAGGAATAGCCCACTACTTGCTGACCTTATATCGAATCGACGCTTATCCAATCGTACTCGGAAAAAAAAAAAACCCTTCCGAAATGTCTGAAAGCATTTGCATACACAACTTCTTTAATAATTATCTCAAATTCGCCCAATGGGCCCCAATAGTTCCTACCCTCGCAGTGCCAAAAGCTATAGCAAAAATGTTTAATAATTAATACACACCATCTACATGCCCTCATTCCCAATATGAACATCAAACTATTCGAAATTCAAGGTACCATACGGCTACGTTTTGACAAGTATTATGCATTTGTATATTTTTTCTTTTCAATCTATCCTATTTCCAGAAAGAGAATTCCTATTCAGCCCGAAGGTTTTCCCAATTTCGCCGGTCCGATTGACATGGTAGTGTGCAACAGGAGGTTGAAACCCACTAGTGACATTTAAGTCTTTTACACCACCAGTTGCACGCTGCCACGTCAATCGGGCTGAGCAGAATCGAGAAAACCCTTGGGCTGAATAGCATTGCTCGTCCATAAAATCCATTTCCTGATAGTTTCCAATAAGTTCCTTTTCATTCACAATAATCAATTGGATTGTTAGAGTATTCAACAACTAACAACAAAGTAAAAAAAGGCAAAATTGAATGAACAATGACGCAACACAGATCAGTGGTATTCAATCAACAAACTGAAACTGGCTAAAACCACTACTTTCAAAACTTAGATAAGAAATAATAAAAAACACCCAAATTATAAAGAGAGAAGATAACCGCATACCTCTCTATATGGGGCATTCTCGAATAGGAACCTCTCTATATACATCGTGGCTTCACGGTCCACCTCCTCATTTCCGGAGGGGAGAGGTCTGCAATCGCACTGGGAAGAAAGACGAACACAATCCATAGGAAGCTATTCAAACCCCATTAACTGCTCAATAGGCAATCATTCACAACAAATCCATCAAGAAAACCCGTAAAGGGGCATCGAAGATAAATTTAAGAACCTCGGCAGATGCAAGCAATAATAAGTTAACCAAGTAACTATCCGTGTGCCGGATAAGTAAATACAATGAGAAATGGAAGTAAGCATCACACACACAACTAGACTATCCATCGAACAGTTTTTTTTTTTTTTTGGCATTCATTCATTTCTTATTATTATACTTTTTTGCTTAATGAGTATTCTGTTCATTGTCAACACTAAGGCCATACAAGATACCAGCATACTTCTCAATGGAGCCACTAAAGAAGGTCTCCCTCAGCTTCATGAAAGCGAATAAGGTGAGCAGGCTGTCGGAGCCCGCCTGGTGGCAGACCCCAAACCGCTTGACACCGAGGTGGTCGGCGAGCTTGTTGAGCCCGCCATGGAGGTTGTTGCAGTAGGTCATCAGCTGCTTAATGTCGTAGATGATCGGGAAGTAGACTTTGATGAGGGTGAAGAAACCGGCTTGAGTGTCCGGGAGGTTACGGCAGGTGAGTAGCTTGAGGAGGTACCCAAAGTCGTACCCGCAGTGAAATGTGACCCACTGGACCTCGTCGTTGAGCACGACGCCCGAGGACATGAGGAGCTCTGCGAAGCGGCCCGCGTCGACGCCCCGCTCGGAGTTCTTCTGGAAGTCGATGCCGCTCTTGCAGAGGAGGTCGATGGAGTCGTTGGCAAAGAGGTCGAAGGCGGGGTCGAACTCGCGGAAGTTGAACTGCCAGACGCAGCCCGAGCCGGTGCCGCAGGTGGGGAGGTTGCCGGCGTCGTCGGCGAAGGTGAGGCCGAGCTGGATCAGCTTCAGCATGTCGACGTTGGAGTTGAGGGTGGCGTAGTTGTAGTCGTAGTTCGTCTTGAAGCTGCCCAGCGGGCGGCAGACGATTCCGGGGAACTCCGTGTCCATCGCGACGAAGGGGTAGTCGTCGACGATGCCGCGGATCAGGGCGAACTCCTCCTCCAGGTTGTCCCCCCACACCTCCCGGATCTGGATCGACGGCTCGTTCGGCGGCGACGGCACCGACGACATCGTGACATCCGCGCGGGGCCTGAGATCGGCAGAAAGATCCAAGAAAACCCTAAACCCAGGCCCTAAATCCAAGGACGGATCCAAAAGAGGGGCTAGGGGGGGAAGAAACAGACCGAGCCACCAGAAACAGAAGAAATGGATTCAGATCTGACCTCAAATGGACGGAATCTTGAGAGAGGGTCCTGGATCCCGCCTTCTCTTCGAGATTTGGGGGGAAGGGAATGGGGGATTTCTAGGGTTTGAGGGATCTTTAGGGCTTTTTCGCTCTTTTTTCTTTTTCTCTTTGGTGGTGGTGGGGGGGGGGGGGGGTTTCTAGGGTTCTCGGCCGTCGTTCGCTCCGTTCATCGCGTCGGGAATGCGTTCGGCCGGGAGAGAAAAAGATCGGTTGAGGGCGGCGAGAAGGGGGGGAAATAGAGGCACGTCTCCTCTCCGTGTTCCGCCGGCACCCGCGACGGACAGAATCCTCCGCTGCGTGGCTGTTCCTTACTGGGTTGACACGGAATGCTCGTTCTTGCAACCCAATGATGTACGGACACGTGGACAGTGCTGGCCGGCGGTGGGGCCCATGACGTCGGCCTGGAACTGAATTTGGGCCGAGTCGAGGCGGCGATCTTCTTTGACCATCTCTCTCCGGTAGCGGCGCAGGCAAAGGTGAGAGCAAGGGACTCGGTAAACCCGACCCGAAACATCGGGTACGGGTACAGATTTTGTACCCGAAACATGATTCGGGAAGGGTATTGGTATAGAAACTCTACCCCAATTGACTTTTAGGTATGGGTATTTCAAATTTTCAATACCCGATTGCTCCTCTAACTTGTGAATACAATAGATAATAGAGTTTGACTCAAAAACTCATTGACATATTTCCAAATTATAATGGCTCATATTCCTACCCAAACTTATACTCTACCAAAACTATTGTAATAAGAATCCAAAAAAAAATTCTTATGATTGCATTATGATACCTTGATTTTTTTTCCCTCGAGTAATTGGATATATGATGGAGAAAAAGAGCGAAAATTATACCAAATTTATACATGAAACCCGAACAACACGCGATCTAGTGTATTGGGTATGGGTAGGGTATGGACCCTCTTCTACTCGAATGGGTATGGATCGGGTATGGACCCAGTCATACATGAATAGGTATGGATCGGGTAGGGGTAGGGTTCGACCCGAACCCGATGATTGCCACCCTCAGTGGAGATCATCACTCATTAGGTCCGGTGGGTTATTGCTGCATGAAATGATATTGTCATATATTCAGTTTGATGTTTTTTTCGTTTCTGATGTAAGAACTGAATTGTCGAAAATGGGAGGATATCGACTACGATGGGTGGAAATATCAGCACAGTCCCAGAAGCCGGCTTTCTTTAATTTGAATATTTTGAACCATAGGAACCAAATGGATGATGGGATATGAACTTCTCAAATGGACTCTTTTTTTTTTTTTTTTGAGGTATCTCAAATGGACCTTTGTGTCTCTCTGATGGGCTGTGGAGAATAGAGAGTGCGAACCTCCTCAAATGTAAGCTTTATCAAAGATTTTACATTTTTATCGAGTTTTGATGATTCCTTAGGTGCTAGGGTTTTCTCTCTGAGGTGCTTAAGTTTATTTGGTGTTTGAGTAGGTACGTTTTCTCTCTAGAGTACTTCGTCCTTTAACCAAAAACTAGTAAAATCCCACGTGGTGGGGTCACTTTTGGTATTGGGGTCGAAAATCCTTCGCTACCGCTAAAAGGTCACCTCATAGAAAATTGGGAGAGATAAGTGTTGGACTTTGTGTTCGACAATGCCAAATATCATTGTAATAGACCTTGGTTATTTGAATAATAGACATCACATCTGTTTTATAGCTTACTCAATGAATCGCTTTCGTCACGTGCTTCTATGCACCAAACCAACAATAAGTCCTTATAGGGTCGAATACTTTTGGACAGAAATCCTTCACTCCAGTTTGAAGGTCCTTCCATATAGAATTGGGGGAGACAAAATCTTAAAGAGTTAGTACCCTTAGGTTTACTCCTTGCTAAGGAGTGAAGGTGCCTTATGTCTACAAGTGCTCGGGCATGCACGTGCGAACTAAACAAGAAGTTAGCGGTGCTTAGGAGACCGATGACGGGAAGCAGCAGAGTTTAAGAAAAGGAGGTTATAGAGGTTTGTAGGCGACGGTTGTGTTGCGTCGAACTGAGTAATCCGTAGAATGCATGTTCGTGGGATGCGTCAGAGTTGGGTGTAGATCGTTGCATTTTATCCAAGGTAACGCTCTGTACTTTACACATTTACCCTTTCTAGTGAATTGCTTGCACCTCTGAGAATACGAATATATGGTCCAGGTGTGTTTTTTCCTTCAAGGTTTTAACCTAAAAATCTGATGTGTGTTTCACTTTACACTGCTACGCAGGGCCTTTGTCATCGAAATTCATGGTGCATGTGCACCCATTGTCATCGAAGTCAAAGTATTGCTTCATGGGTTAAAAGTGTTACTTTCCGTGGCAGCGATCCAAGTGGTGGTCGAGGGGGCTGACCAGACCCTTATTTCACATCTTGTCCAATGGAGATCTATCACTTCAATGGTAGGTACATAGCCTCTTGTACTCGCTACATGATAGATCATTATCAATATTTTCGAAGAATGTCGGTTTTGTCACGTCAATAGAGATCTGAACTACTGTGCCCAACCTATTTGCTAAACAGATAAGGGGTGGTACTTGAGTGAGTTGAAGGGTTTACCCCATGCCCAACGTGGCCTACATGCACCCAACCTGTTTTGCTAGTGGAACCCCGGGGAACCCGTGGAAGTCCAACTCGTGCTTGCCCGTTCGGATTGCTTGAGCTGATCAAATTGCAAAAAATAGGCGGGTTACCCAATTAGAAATGCTTGTGAAACATATGTAGATTAGAAAAAGAAAAAAAAACAAAATTAAGAGATCAAAATCATTTGATTGAAAATGAAGCATGCTAATTTAGATCTATATTGAATCTTTGTTGAATTCTGTGTTCAAACTTTAATAACTCAAGTTACGCATATTCTTGGCTAGTAATACATCTATGTATTCAACAAAATCATCTTTGACATTACAATGTAAGTTCATCAAATTTTTAATTATAAAGTATACACATGAAAGTGCAAGGTTAAAGTACTTGAGAAGTGTAAGTTGGGCCATTGTGCTCGGGTTCCTTGGTTTGGGTATGACCGGTGCCCAAACTTGTCCAAGTTTTTAACTAGCCTTGCCCATTGCTTGTCCATCTTCGGTTGGGTTCGGACTGGGCTGGTCGGACTAGCCCAAGTTCCACCCCTATAAACATACACTTTCGAGAGGACCTTTTTCTCCTCTTCTGTTATTCATGATTGTATTTCTGCAGAGAGATGTTGAGAGCTTAATAATTGTAATAATTTTTCTTTTTGATCGAGCAGGAGCACCATGAATAGAACCACTATGGTTCCTACCAAAAAAAAAATTGCAAAAGATTTTTTCTTGGATACCCATTTCGAAAATCCATTCCATTAAATTTGATAAAGGCAAGCCAACATTTATAATCCAATTTTAATTGTCGACCCATGACTTTATGAGGGAAACATGGAATACCAATCGGAATCACTCACACGCACCTTGCAACCCTATCCATCTATCTATCTATATAGTGAAAACATAAACCCATGCATAAGGGATTCTAAGACTTGGGTAATGATTGATCGGCCAAAAATGATTGGAAGAGCCTCAATGCTCTTCTTGGTTGAAACAATGGGACTTCATGCCCGGCTCCTCTCACCGTCGCAAATGTGAGCCCTTCGTACACCTCTGTCCACCCTCCGACCTATATATACACAAAAACGATACAAAAAGAAAATTAAAAGGGAGACTTAGCAATGAGCCATTTTCAAAAGATCATTTTTAGGTAAAGGATAAACAATAAGATGGTTTTGCACGAGGTCCCTCCCGAAAAAGATATATTTAGAACAAGTCCCTATGTTGACTTTCTCCCATTTAAATATCCAAATTGTCCCTAATACTAAATCACACATGTTACTCTTCACTACAACAAAGAGTAGCAATTGCAATCGTTGCTCTATATTTTCAAATTGTTACTCTTTGCTACAGTGAAATCATTGTGGCAAAAAATTTTAAAAAATCTCAATAAAAAAATTGCTACAGTAATTTCACTGTAGTATTTTTTGAGAAATCTTGCTAAATTTTTTGCTACAATGAAATCACTATAGCAGCTAGAATTGTTACTCTTCAGATGATTCCTTTCACCATTGCATGTAGGGATAAAATGAACATTTTTCAAACATCATCTTTTTTTCCATCCTTATCATTAAACTGATCTCTTGTCAAGAAGCTTAGGCACATTTCCGAAATTAAAAAGCATGATCCTTTCATCTCGAAAATCATTCCTCATCCGATTAATGACTTAAGACATACTGATTAAGCATAATAAAGAGCAATTACCTGTCTGCCAGTGTACCATGGGTACCAAGGGACCTTGACCTTGAGATTGAGATGGCTAATGGAGAACCTCGTCGCGGTAACAGGGACCACCGCATCTGTGTCCCCACTGTGACCCCAATATGCACCACAAATCAAAATGCTATAGCTAATATTTTTCAGGATAATTATTTTAGTAGCAACCATCAAATACTAAGTAGCAACCATCAAACACTCCTAACTATTTATAAAGACCGGGTCGGATGAAACGAGATGAAGAAAGGCTTGATCAAGGAATTGCATTAATCTTCGAGGCAAAACAATGACCAAATGTTGTAACAAAGTAATCGAGTAATCATTAGTGTTGAAATTTTCTTTGCTCCAAAACTCGAGTTGTCAGATGTGGGACTAAACAAACGTCACACATGCACCCCCTCATGTGGACAACAACAAAAGTACGCCAACATGTCCCCTCGTGTGGACAACCATGTGGAGAACGAACAAACCGACGGGGGCCCCACATCTCGGTGAGACATGGACTGGCTCTAATACTATGCTGAAATTTCTTTTGCCCCAAAACTCGAGTTGTAGGGAAAGATCTCAGCTTAGTATATAAACACAATCTCAATCTTTCCCCAGACGATGTGGGACTAAACAAACGTCACCCCTCATGTGGACAACAACGAACGCCAACAATGAGCAAGGAAAAAAAAATATTTCAAAATCAATCTACCGATATATTGACACTACCGACTTCTGAATATATTTCACGAATTTTCATAAAATCTGCTACATATTGTACTATTTCACAGTATGTAGCATTTTGGTACGGCCCTCACCTGAAAACCCATATCCTGAGGCCGGCGGCAATCAATTCCTTATATGTCGGCAGCATTGAGATCGGCGAATCACCCCATGTCTTGATGAGTAAATCACTGTGGAAGACCTCATAAAAACAGTCATCCATACATAGAAGGGCTATTTTGACTTGCCCATCCAAAATTATATGCTAATCAGTAAGCCACCCCCTCTTAATCAATATTAGACTTACCTCCTAAAAGTTTTAAAAATTTGACTTACAATCCTAAAACTATTTGATATTTAGTCATACCCTTCCATTCTAGCTAATTATCGTATAATAATTTGGGGGAATAGGTCAAATTAGGAGGATAGGTCTAACAACAATTAAAAGAGGGTGACTTACTAATTAGTATATAAGTTTGGGGGGGGGGGGGTAAGTCAAATTTGTCCTATATAGAAAGTGAAATTTTATTCATACCCCAAAAATATATAATTAGCCTCCAATTCCAACAAACTTGAAAGCACCCCTTTTATTATCATACCCCATTTCTATCCCAAAATACCCTCCCATCTTACACCCCACCTTAAATACACCCCAGTTTAATGGCCCGCCCATATTCCCTTTACAATGTTGAAGCCCCATGAGTATAGGAACATGGAAAGGGTTATTTTGATCATATGTCATTCATTGAGAGAGAGAGAGAGAGAGAGAGAGAGAGAGAGAGAGAGAGAGAGAGAGAGAGAGAGAGAGAGAGAGAGAGAGAGAGAGAGAGAGAGCTTCTTTCCCTATTGCTAGAGGGGTTTAGATCTCGTATGGAGGAATCCGATCACGAAAAGTGAGATCTTTGAGTTCTGTTGTTGTCTAATGAGAAATTCGATCGGAGGAAAGTAAGATCTTTGAGTCATGTTGTCAATGTCATTGCCAATGGTACCACAATCATGTTGTCACCGCTCAATTCCTTTCCAATTATAGTCGATGTTCAAAAGGTTTTGTTTTAGGTTTTAGTTGGATGTGGGGTATAAGCTAGATAAGGGTATAAATGATATTTTTAAATTTTTAAGCAAATTATTATGAAGCTGGTTGGGAAACGGGGGTTAGTTACAGATTTTTGGGGTATGAATAAAATTTCCCATATTGAAAAGGAACTCTGATATCATGTAAGAGCAGAGACAGACCTGCATGCCGTCCACTTGTACGGAATGCCGGTGGAGTTGGCGTGCATAGCCCTCTGCACGTCGGGCCGGTTGTAGTACCTTTCGGCGTAGTTCTCGGCGCACGGGTCGTACCCGTACGAGCGCCGCCGTAGGAGGCTGTTCTTCAACCTCAGCCGCCGGACGGCAGTGGCGTTGCCGGCGGCGATGCAGGACGGCGAGTAGATGCTATATTCGTCGATGTCGCCCAGCTCGTGGTTCATCGCGTAGTTGGTGGCGTCATCACAGGGATGGGAGGTCTTGGTGGCGGAGAAGTTGCAGGCGGCGAGGATCGCCCGGTAGGACCGGTCGGAGATCATGGCGTGCGTCCACCAATAGGTCACTGTGCCGAGGTTGTCGTAGTAGTTGTCGGTGACTGCGTTCCCTACCTGTATAACGGAATACGGTGTGAGAGACTCATACAAAACTTGAATAAGGGGTTAAAGGGCTGACATTCCAGTTGGGTTCGGGTCGGACCTACCCCTACCCCTACCCATTTAAGTATGGCAGGGTCCATACCCTATCCATACCCATTCGGGTAGAGGAGGGTCCATATCCGATCGGATTTTGGGTTTTGGGTATGAATTATGTATAATTTTGCCTCTTGTTCTCCATCATATATGTAATTATTTAAGGGGAAAAAATCAAGGTAACACAATGTATTTTTAGAAGAGCTTTTTTTTTTTTTTTCTTACTACAGTGGTTTTAGTAGAGTAGAAGTTTGGGTATATGACAATTAGTTTGGAGTGAATTGTATTAACTAGTACACACAAGTTAGAGGGGAAATCGAGTATCGGTATAGGAATTGAGGTACTCATACCCATACCTAAAAGTTAAACGGGTAGAGTTTCTATACCCATACCCTACCCAAATCATGTTTCGGGTACAAAATATGTTCCCAAACATGATGTTTCGTGTCGGGTTTGGGTCGGCTTTTGAAGTCCATTGCCACCCCTATATCTTATATGACTACCAAATTTTTATTTCATTTTAAAAATGGGGGGTGAAAGTGAGTCAAACTACAAAACGTCTATGTAAAATTTATCCTTTTATTTACTATTATTTTTTTGAGAAAGGTGGGTGTCTCGAAATCTTTCGAGCAATATACCCACATCTAGCTTGAACTAATCCCTCCAGAAATACGCACCGACCCATGCGGAAGTTTCCCTAGGCACTACTGGGTAGCTTGGGGGGAGAGAAATTGAAGCCACAACCTCACCATCTAAGCATCAATTGCTTTGCCAACTCGCCTATCCCCCTAATGGGCAACTACAAATAAATTAGTTACGGAGTTACAAGGAAAAATTGGTTTTGTTCCATCATTTCAGATTGGGCTTAATCAAAAAATTGGTTTTGTTCCAACTCATTTACAGTCTTAGTAATCATATCTATGTTAAGTTGTGTCCCATATGGAAGCCAATGCATATGGAAGCCAATGCATGAAAGATTGGCAAGAAAATTTTGACCACAATTTGACTTCAAAATACTTTTATGTTTTTTTTTAAAACCCCTCCAAAGCCGAGGGAGGGTTAGGCAGCCCCCGACCCGATTCTATTAAAAAGGAAAATCAAGTTACTCTTTTAATATTGTTGCTAAAACCCTTATCAATGTAACTGGGAGCATATATCCCCCCTAACAATTATTGATATGACAAATTACTGGCTCAACTATTAAGTTTTATAAATAACACCCCTCATATGTTTTGACATTTAATAAAACCCCCTCACCGTTACCTTTTAGCCCACTTTGTACGTTTTATTCATTTAACTCGAGGGCAAAAAGGTAATGGTGTGGGGATGTAGTTAAAATGTCAAATTTGTGCGGGGATTATTCATATAACTTAATAGGTGAGGAGGTTATTTGTAATAACAATAGTTGTTAGTGGATTATATGCAAAAATCCCTATCAAGAAACCTAATTTAAAGGACCAATAAATGAGTAGCTAGGAGATTGCTATGTAGCATTGCACCTTATCATTTCTGAAAATTTAACTGGAGATAATGTCGGATAAAAAGGAAATTACAATGCATTATAAGTAAAATGAATCTTAGTTATTTTTACAGTACTCACAATGAATCCCTTAAGGTTGATGAAGGGCCTTGAGGAAGCTTTATTGTAGTCATGAATTTTCTTTGCCAACTGAGGGACATAGTGCCCTAAAATTCGAACATATCAATTTTAATTATTATTAAAAAATTTAAATTACACCACACTCAGTTCTTACTATTTATGATTTGCATTGAATTGAGCATATACACATGAATTAATATAGAGTTTGTTTGTATAAATACCGGCATAACTTTCTCCGGCAATGTAGAATTCTCTAAATTTGTACTGCGGGAATCTTGACATCCATCGGATCAAAAAAATCAGAGTGTCTCGAGCTGCATCATCGACCCCCAACCCACAATGATAATTATGCCAGTAAAAAAATAAATGAATGTTAATTAATATTAATACCCATTAAATTTTAAAAAAAAATACTGAAGAAATTAATACCGGTCTGTTCATCCCCCGATGTTTTGATATCAGAACTGGTATTTGTGTAGGAGAAACCAACCCCAACCGGGGATTCGAGAAATAGAAGGTTTGCTTCTGCTCCAATTTAAAAAAAGAAAAAGATTAATGGTATTGGAAAATTTTATGACATAACAAAGGATTAACAGTAGTTGAAAATTATGGCTACCCTTATTCCATGAGTATTTATTGAGATAAAGAGATGATCCGGTATGGTTGATCCGGAAAGGGCCGATCTCTTCCGAAGCTCCGTAAGCCACCGAGGAGCAACCCGGACCTACACGAAACCCGAATCAGAAGAGTAAATGGAAGTGAATATCAGTTTTTCATTGGCCGAACAATTCTCTGAATTGTTGTCAAGAAATCAAGTTATTCCAAAACCATATAACGATTTATAAATTTCATGCATCATCCAAGAACTGATCATAACATTTTTGTACATATAACAATTAAATTTTATAGCAAGGTGGTGATTATTACTTTTTATATAGTTCGATTTTATTATTTTATTACATAACCAAGCCTCATCCACAGACAAACATAATGAGTAATACCTATATGATCAAACATATGACTTAGATTACCTGAAATCCCAAGCTTATACCCAAAAGGGCAAGTCTACAACTTCTTTTATTACCATTATATACAGTTCGCGGACAAGCTCGGTAAAGGCTCACTCGAGTTTGTTCGATTACTATTTGAGCCAAGCCAAGCCTCAAATTTAGGCTCATTTAATAAACAAGCCAAGATCAAACATACTAATGCTCGGCTCAGTTGGGCTCGTGATCATATGGTTCATGTGTAAGAAAAATTTACACAACGAAACATCTCTATTATCGAAGACCATTGGCTTTGAAAACGATGAATATAGAGATTGTATACGGAAGCGAGGGATTGACTTGTACCTCCGGCCATACCACGCTAGATGATGAAGATCCGCAATTATGTTAATGAAGATATTGATACTAGTTTCTCACGTTAATGGAGAAGACGACACAAGCGATGAACAATAAGATCCGAGATCTCGGGAGTAGGTTTTCAACCACAATCATTCTTAGCACCTAAGCACGTGAAAAACCCCAGTAGGAGAAACGAGAGGATCGCACGTGAGAACACCCCCCCCCCCCCCCCTGCGTCTCTCTTTCCGTTAATCGGTTTCCTTCGGTGATAAGAGGTGGGGGTGGCTAGGTGTGACACCCCCCCTTTCTAACCATGCATGGTTGGGACCTATCCCCTGCAAACCTCTGGGTCTGCTAATTACCCACTAAAGCCCAAGTCCTAAAGAGTGGAGTCGAGCCAAAATCCAACACTCTCCCACTTGGCTAAACGAAACCCAAAACAAAAAATAAACAAAAAATTTATTTTGAAAAACTTACACGCTAGTGAGTAATGACTAGGTTTGAAAAAACCTCAGTAAGTGCACACTATACTTTGCAAAAATAAACTAGGCCTATATCCTTAAAAGGTATTCCTTCACTTAGACAAAGATTCATAGGCACATGAATTGTCATGGTTATGTCCTTACATGCACACTCCTTTCCACGCATTACGCTATGACTAATCCTTTCTGAATAAGCATTTTATATGGTAACAAAACTTTATGAGTAAAAGATAAAGTCTTACTCTGAGGTCCTACTATATGTCTCTTGAACTTAAGTATACATATCTACAATGAGGCAGTAATATTGCTTTATTCACTGTTGAAAAGAAAAAGTATAGAGCATAATCAAACGTAGAATGAGCCTGAAAGCCTCATGCTATCCACATGTCCCTTATACTTAATGAGTAGTAACCCCTTGGTCATTGGATCTACAACGATAACCTTCGTATACTCAGATCACGATCTTATTAGCTGTCTGATCATCTCGAACAACAAGATACTTTATGTCGATATGCTTGCTTTGACTCCCACTCTTGTTATTCTTTGAGAAGAACACATCAATGATATTATCACAATAGATTTTTATATGTCTGAATATGGAATCTAGAATCCTAATCACAGTGATAAAATTTCTTAGCTAAGAAGTCTGTTATGTTGCCTCGTAAAGTGCAATGAACTCTGCCTCCATAGTCGACGACATTATAAGGGTATACTTGGTGCAAATCCATGAGACATCTGTTGCCAACAGAACACATAGCCCGATGTCAACTTCCTCGTGTCAAGGCACCTAGCAAAGTCGGAGCCTAATAGGTGACTAGCTCCAAGTGTTCAAAATGCATGTACGTAAGCATAAAATCATTCATTCCCTAAAGATATATCATGACCTTTTTGGAATCCTTCCAGTATATCATGCCTGGATCACTCTGGTACTTTCCCAATATTCCTACTGCAAAGTTAATGTTAGGTTTTGTACCGACCTCCAAATACATCAAACTGCCAACTGCAAATACATAAAGCGTCTTGCACGGTTTTGATGAAAATTGTAAAAGATACAAAGGGAGAGGGAGGGGGTCGCATGATCTCTTTCTCTCTCCTCTTTCGTTTGGCATGCCACGGACAAAAGAGGAAAGGGAGATCGAGATATGGCTTTCCATCTCCTCTCTTGTTCGGTAAAAAAATGGATGAACAGGGAGAAAGGGGAGCCATAAGTCCCCTTTATCTCAATCGCATACTGCACGTCCTCTTTATCCAACACTAGCTACTACTGGTGTTGGATTTTCTTTGATTTCAGTGGATCTGAATTTTTAATTTGTTTTTGGGTATTGTTTTTCTCTCTTTGTTCCCGGGGCGGGTGTCCCCCTGTTTCTTCGCCTAATATGTGTGGCGTGATTTTTTTGTGTTGTGTTGTGGCTTCATGCCCTTCTCTCCACCGGTATGGCGTGGTTGCGGTGCAGCATTGTGCCCTTCTCTTCCGCCGGAGTCGTGGTGGTTTCCCGCCGGGTCGAGGCCTTTTGTTTGCTTGTGCCGACATGTGACACCTCCTTGGGGGTTCGGTGGTGACCTCGCCTTGGGGGTCCAAAAGATTTTTCACCCAAGAATGAGAACAAGCAAAATCAATAGTTAGAGTTTTAAGGGTTTTTTTTTTTTTGTGTGTGGGGTGGGTGGATGTGTTGGGGAGGGGGGGGGGGAGTTCAGGATTCAAAATTATTCAAGATGTTCAAGATTATGTAGGGATTTTCGTAAGTTAAATTCCTTTTTCACACTATTTAGAGTATTTTAAGTAAAGCCTAATGGAAGATTAGGAGATGCGTATATATAAAGTAAAGTTTCATAATCTCATAGTGGTTTTCGAAAGGCAATGCAAATTTTTTTGGATTTTTTTTTTCATTACATCATTTTTATAAAATATAATTATTTTATTAGTCACCTATGAGAAATAATTTCAAAAGTAGCCCACCACGTGGCTGTCATGTCAGCTATGTGCTGAAATTTCTTTGACCAGTAAAACCGATATGTGGAATATCGGTTTTCAATACCACTTTCACCTTTAAAGTTGGTTTTAAAAAGGGAGACCATCACAGTCACATGTGACCTGTAGTGTAAATCAGTGGATAAAATACCGATTTCAAAACCGGTATCTCACTTACCGGTTTTATTTGATAGAAAATTAACCAAAGAGCTAATGTGGCGGCCACATGGCGGATAAATAGCCACTTTTAAAATTATTTTTGACAAATGGTTACTATTTTTTTTATTAAAAAAAATACTGTTTTGAAAAAAAAAAAATTAAAGGCTTAGATTAGATTAAGTGTATGTGGGGCTGCTAATATACGCTGGTGACATAGCTGCTGCTAGCAGTGGGTTTTGTTGCAGCCTTTTACTTCTTGATGCAGACTTCAGAGAAATAATTTATCAGCTGGCGCATGAGTACTCCACTGAATAACACATCAGAACTCAGAAGGCCTCATCAGGGAGTTCTGCTGTCGGTTCGGCGCACTTTAGCACCAAAAGTAGGGAATATGCTAACATACGCTCGGTGGTCTGTCTAGCCCCCAAATGCCCTAATGCCTCATCATTTTCTCTCATGTGGTGTAATATAACTGCTAACCACCGATCTCATCACGAAGGAGAGAGAAGAAAGAGAGCCATTAATGGAGATTAACAAAGGCATTAATGGAGCTCGGCGCACTTTAGCATGACAACTAGGGTATATGCTAACATACGCTCGGTGGTCTGTCTACCCTCCTAACACCTCATCATTAAGATGGCACACTTGCATAGTTCACACCACTTCACTACCATTTGCTCTAATGCCTCATCATTTTCTCTCATGTGGTGTAATATAACTGCTAACAATTACCAATCTCATCAGAAAGGAGAGAAGAGAGAGAGAGCCATTAATGGAGATTAACAAAGACAGGAGGAGCAAGGAGGGTAGCTGGCTGACCTCCATTGAGCCACAGAACCAGGGGCTTCCTTGCAGCATCAGTGGCTGCAGCCTCGGTGAGCCAGTAGAAGAGAGCCCGGCCGTGCGCCTCGTCCACGGTGACGTAGCCGGAGAACTGCTCGAAGGCCACCGCCGGCTGCCCGGGCAGCGCCGCGATCCGGTCGCGGGCTTGCAGGGGATCGGAAACCGCGTCGACGGCATGAATGCCGAGCAAAGTGAGGAGGGTGAGGAGGAGGTGTGTAGATGAGGAGGAGACTCTCCTTTGGCCTTCCATTGCAACCATAGAAGGTGAGTGAAGCCCTTCCTTAATTAATTGTCTCCTTGGTTTATTAATGTAGTGGTTGAAGAGTATATAAGACTGATTAAAGGGCTTTGGCCTTTGGGTGAGGGCTTTCAAGACTAAGGTTGAGATATTACTACAGCTTGCAGGTTGGGCAACTATATATGTATGTGGACCTTCTCTCTAGACAATCAAGCATATGGTAAAACAAAAGGGTTATTTTGACTTTGCCCCCCAAATTTTTTTCTTGAATTAGACTTTACCGCCCTATATTTTCATTAATTAGACTTTACCCCCCAAAACTAACTGTTTCGTATGTTCACCGGCTAAGAGAAAGGGTGAGCTGACGGAAAAGAAATAAAGTTTTGGAGGGTGAGCTGACGGAACGGTTAGTTTTGGGGGGTAAAGTCTAATTAATAAAAATATGGGGGGTAAAGTCTAATTTAAGGCAAAGTTTGGGGGACAAAGTCAAAAATAACCCTAAAACAAAAGAATAAAGCAACTGTTGTAAAAACAAGTGGGTGATAGGTATAAGACAATAGGAGCTTACCTGCATTGTCATTAATACTTGCCAAAAAATCAGGCCCATAAATGCAATGCAACTCTCTCTCTCTCTCTCTCTCTCTCTCTCTCTCTCTCTCTCTCTCTCTCTCTCTCTCTCTCTCTCTCTCTCTCTCTCTCTCTCTCTCTGTAGTGAGCGCGTGTGCATGGTCCTGAAGATGGATGGAGACTGGCATGGAGAGCCTTCGAGTGGTTGGTTTCGGACAATGAACCCACTTCGGGATTGGACTAATCCCTCTGTGCTCAAAAGTTTCCCAACACACTCCTGGATAACTCGAGAGGGGGAGGAGTTGAACCCACAATCTCCTCACCCAAAAATTAGTTGCTTTACCAACTCCCCTATCCACCTGGGGGGTGCTCCAACCCTATACTAAATCTAATGAAAACTAATTGATGTGGAGCAATTAAATCCTACACTAAATCTGATTGTTAAAATCATTAAAGAAAAAGCTCCAATACAAGTCGGACGGATCCAGAAATTGAATCATGGGGGGGCAAAATGTTAGAAAAATATTTAGGAGGATGGGTCTTAAATTTTGTTAAAAATTCAAAAAGACAAACTTATATAATTTTAAAACAATCATAACTAAAACTATTATAATAAGGCTGATGAAGATGGTTGATATTTTCTGCAACCAAATTTAAATATGATGAATCATTTGGTGTATTATTAGAGATGTTCTTAGTCTTCCTCCTCTTTTATCTTGATCTTTGGATCTTATGTGGTGGGTTAGATGGAGTTGGTTCATGAGCTCAAACATGGGGTCCATCACTGTCTTGAGTTCCTACCCCTTATGTTTGACCATTTGACCCCCAAGGCATCACCTTAGTACTAGTAGAGCAGTCACTTGGCACTTCCTTGTTCCCTTCCAAGAAGCAGTTAAGTATGGAAACTATCTATGGATAATGATGATTACAATATCATTACCCTACTTAGCCTGTCCTCTATTGCCTCATGTGGGCATCGAAATTAGCCCACGGGTCGAACCCGATTTTTACACAAAAAAATAGGCCCGCACCCAATGGCCTTCGGGTCGAACCCGATTTGTACACGAAAAATGGGCTTGCACTCGATGACCTTCGGGTCGAACCCGACTCGCTCATGCAACTTGGGCCCGCACACAACGGCCCGCATGCGAAATCGGCCCGCACACAACGGCCCGCATGCGAAACTCGGCCCGCACACAACGGCCCGTATGCGAAACTCGGCCCGCACAAAACGGCCCGCGTGCGAACTAGGCCCACGTGCGAACTCAATTCGCGTGCCATGGCCCGACCCAAAGCAAACGGGTCCCACCGGACCCGCAACTCGGACACAAAGAGGGGGGCCCACCGGCCCCCCTTTTAGAAAACCGTGCCCCCCTCTTCATGGAGAGGTGGGGCCGGCCCTAAAAGAAAAAGAAAAGAAAAAGAAAAAGAAAAAGGAAAGAAAAAGAAAAGAAAAAGAAAAGAAAAAGAAAAGAAAGGAAAAAGAAATCAAAACCGCCTCGATGCGGTGGGAGGTGGCGTGGACGTCTACGTAGCCGTAGATCCGCGACGATCCCTCGATCCAACGGACAAGATGACGTTGTGTCGCCATCCGATCCAAAAGTGCAACAAGAATAACAACTCAATCTTTAAAAGATCGAGTCACATCTAGCCCATAACCACCCCAACTAAAAGGGAGGGGGTTGAGTTTGTTTCCCCGAATCAAGGAACAAAATCTTGATGGTTATGGGGGGAGATATTGGATGAAACAAAAAGATTTTAGCAATATCTCCCCCAACCACCCACCTTTGCCTATAAATAGAGGGGGTGGGGGAAGGCATCAAAGGTCCGAAAAGCTGAAGACGAAAGAGCGCTACGAAGAAGCTCCAACGCTTGAAGACTGAAGGCTTCACGAGGCACGGCAAGCATATCCTACGGGAGTCCTTGGCCCTTCAAGTCCTCATCAACGTGAAGACCTTGCACTCGAAGGTCAAAGCTTCGACTCCTCGCACGAAGAAGAAAGCGTGGAGAAGAAGACCCGGAGCCGTCATCACCCGATCGCTCCAACGATCTTCATCAGCTCCGAAGACGCCATAAGCAAAGGCCGGAGAAGAAGATCGAAGCCGACAACACCCGTCGTCTTCAAAGGCATCAACTCCTTGCACGAAGAAGAAAGCCGGGAGAAGAAGGCCTGAAGCCGGTGCTACCCCTGCCGCCTTCGTCAACGAAAACCGACGCTACAACCGTCGTGTTGAAGCCGGTACTACACCCGCCGTCTTCATCAACAAAAGTCGACGCTACAACCGTCGCACGGGGATCGGTGCTACACCCGCCGTCTTCATCAACAAAAGCCGACGCTACAACCGTCGCACAAGGATCGGTGCTACCCCCACCGAGAAGCCAAGCCGACGCCACAACCGTCGAGGAAGCCGGAAGAATAAGGAAGCCCTGAAAAAGTAGCCATCGCAGTTCAAGAAGATCGAGTCAAAGCCGAAGTCAAAGCCAACGCCAGAAGCCAAAGCAGACGCACCGGTAAAGCCCGCGCTAAAGCAACGCACGTGCCAAAGCCAAGCAACTACGACGGTTACGAGCAAAGCACCGCACGTTCTAGCCGATACGACGCGAAGTCCGGAAGAACTAAAGCATCGCAAGTCTCTACCCGCCTACGTTCAAGCGCAAGCGCCAAAGCAAAGCAAACGCCAGAGCCACACCAAAGCTACGCCAAAGCCGAAAGCTAAAGCCAAAGCCGACGCAAAAAAAGCACGATCGACGCCGCGAACCGACGATCAAGGACGCCGAGATCGAGCAAGGATCGAGGAAGACACGAAGACCGAGGAACGAAGCCCAAAGCCTCCCTAGCCGAGAAAGCGCGAAGCACGGACGGGACAAAATCAACGGCAGAAACTCCTTAGCCTCTCAAAAACCCTCACCCTGTAAAGATCTCTGTCCTGGGCAACCCCTTCAGAGCTCTCGCACGAATACCACGTGGAGACGCGGATCAAAGGGACCCTCCAGAGGATCTCTCCCACAATCTCCTGTTCAAAGAAAATTTGTAATCTCGTGTGATCCGCAATAAAGACGACCCGAATCTTTTTCTGCGACCACAGATTTCTGGCACGCCCAGGGGGACCTCCTCTCCTTTCATCCGTACGTTTGAAGGAGTTGCTTCAAGTTCGCCATGGCCGGAACGAACGATGATACGTTTGCTCCAACAAGCCTCTCACCTATCGCCGAGTCTCCACTACTCCAACACGGTGATCCAGAAAACCCGAAGGATGTCATTCCCCCGGTAGTACGCGTCTACACTCGGCGTACTCAAACTCTTGCGGACTTCTTCACGCCAGAAACTGCTGCCGAAAATGCCCGCCAAAGCGCCAATGAGGCCTTGGTACATGAAGAAACGAGCCTCAATCCTGGAACATCTGTCCAGAAATTTGGGGAGGACCAGCCCCAACCCCGAACCCGTTCGGGTTCTCCAGCGGACTTTGCACCTCCCTTGCCGGGGGCAAACATCCATCATCAAGCAGAAGCAAGTCAGCGTAACTACGTCTCTGACGACGATGACGAGGGTGCGGGAGTACAACATCGAGACGTCCTGCGACATCATCCTCCGTCCGCTCTCCAGCTCCAAGTCATGCAAATGAGTGAGCACATGGCTCAGCTCACCCGACTAATGGAAGAGAAAGATCATCACATCAACACCTTGCTTCAGAGGCTGAGTGCCAGGGATGTCGCAACATTCGGCCAACCTCCTGCTTCTCCAGTAGCTGCTCCAGCCCCGTCCCCAACTCCCACTCTTGCAGAAGTTGGCCCGGCACCACTAGCAACTGCTCCTGCACTTTCCTCGGCTCCCGTGCCGGTCTCGGTGGCCGCACAACCTTCAGTGGCAGCAACGATGGATGCCCAGCAAATACAAGCACTAGGGCTGACATGATGCGTTCCCACGGCGGCAGCCTACCTCCGATTACGGCAGCATATTCAAAGCCTTACACTACAAGGATCCAACAGCTGCGCTTCCCTACCGGGTTCCAGCCACCAAAGTTTCAACACTTCGACGGAAAGGGAAACCCAAGGCAACACATTGCCCACTTCGTCGAAACCTGCAATAACGCCGGCACATACGGCGACGAGATGGTGAAGCAGTTCGTTCGCACACTCAAAGATAATGCTTTTGACTGGTATGTTGATCTTCCTCCAGGATCCATTGACAGCTGGGATCAGATGGAGAGGGAATTCCTCAACCGCTTCTACAGCACTCGGCGCATCGTTAGCATGATCGAGCTTACTGCCGTCAAGCAAAGGAAGGACGAATCAGTAATCGACTACATCGATCGATGGAGGAATCTCGCCCTGAATTCATGAGACCGTTTGTCGGAAGACTCGGCTATCGAGATGTGCACCCAAGGCATGCACTGGGGCTTACTCTACATCCTCAAGGGGATCAAGCCTCGGTCCTTCGAAGAACTTGCAACTCGAGCCCACGACATGGAGCTCAGCTTAGCAAATCGCGAAGACTCAAAGACCAAAGACTTCCTGAAGGTGGAAAAGAAAGATAAACCGCCGGCACCCAAATCAAAGCAAGTTAACATCGCCGACATCGCCTCGGCCTCCAAGCCACTCAAAATCAGTGGTAAGTCGGATCAAGAAAAGGGAGCTGCCATACCGCCGCCTCCACCCCAAAGGCAGTCAAAGATGACTCTAGAAGAACTTGAGGCCAAAGAGTATCCCTTTCCAGATTCAGAAGTCTCCTCCATGTTCGATCAACTGCTACAAGAAAAGATGATCGAGCTTCCTCCTTCAAAAAGGCCCGAACAGATGCATCGTGTCAACGATCCACTCTTCTGCAAATACCATCGACTGGTTAGCCACCCTATTGAGAAATGTTTCGTCTTCAAAGAAAAGGGCGCTCGCAAAGCAAGGAAAAATTGAGATCGACTCCAGCGACGTTGCAACGGCAAACATGACATCCATCACCTTCGGTTCGTTTCAACCGGTACTCGTTGCTACCCACCAGAGAAGGCCCAAGTTGCGCATCAATCGCCAAAGGCCAATTGCGAAGTTAGCTCCACGACGGAAAGTCTCAAGACGACAGCAGTACGCTCCTAAGCTCGCTGAGCAAGAAACGTCACTGCCCTGGGGGCAACCGTCGCCTACGTCGACGTCTCTCTCAAACAAAGCTATGTCCCAACGGAATCTCCAGACAAGGTACGAGCAAGGAGACCCGGAGGTCGGTCTGTTAGGCCAGCCCTCAGGTAAATTCGACTACTACGTGCTCTATTCCAGACCTTCGCCTGTCTCAATAGAAGAAATCAAGCCCACCGGCTGGGAGTCAGAAGGCGAACCACCAAGGTCCCCAGAGGAGCAGGTCTCCCCGACCCATGAAGAACCTACAGCTGCCACTCCAGACCTTCACCCCGGTAACGAAGAATCCACTGATGAAGATGCATGGGTCATGTTGCCTCGCAGACGAAGGCCACGCATGCCAAGAAGTCGCAAGCTAGACCGGGTAACAAGAAAGCTTCCGGAACGAAGAACTTACAAAAAGAAAAACAAAGCTCCAGGAAGGAAGGCGTTCAAAGTACCGCCAACAGATCCTGATGATCTCCTCCTGCAAAACCCTCCAGAATCGACAACGTTGCAAGAGTTCTTTCCCGATTACTTCCTCCCATCTAATCAGCAGCACGAAGCCTCCTGTTGCATGGTTGAGATTCACGTGACGCCAGAAGAAAAAGATAGAAGCAAGCCTTCCAAAGAAAGCAACACCGACAACGAGGAGGATGATTCCGACAAAGACAGTACTGCTGCTTACGATGAGGCAATCCTGCACTTGCCACTCATAGAAGCATTACACCTCCCAGAGAAAGCTCGCCTAGCAATGGCCGAGGCTTTGACAGACCCAGACAACTACAAAAGAAAGAAGAAAAACGCCGAGAAGGACAAAACTATTGTCTCATGTAACGCAGCAATAACTTTCTCGGACGAAGATCTGCAGCTCGGAGCACGACTGCACAATCGACCTGTCTATGTCTCGGGATACATCGATGAGAAGCCGGTAAATCGAATCCTGTTGGACTGTGGCTCCACCGTCAACATCATGCCTATCCAAACAATGCGCCAGCTCGGCATCACCACCGACCAGCTCTCACAAAGCCAGCTGGTCATTCAAGGGTTCAACCAAGGAGGACAGTCCACCATAGGGATCATTCGTCTAAAACTCTCCATCAGTCAACTTGACACGACGGTTCTTTTCCACGTCATTGACTGTCAAACATCATATCACCTTTTGCTGGGAAGACCGTGGCTGCACGAAAACGGTGTCGTAGTGTCTACCTGGCACCAATGCCTCAAGTACTACGAGGAAGGTCTGGAGAAGTGCATCGTTGCAGACGACAAACCATTCAATGAGGCTGAAGCGCACCTCGCCGATGCCAAGTTTTACCAAGCAAAGGACCTTGTTGCAGAAGTCCTTCCAGCTAAAGCTCCTCGAACTCAGAAAGCTAAAAGGATGGAGCAGGAAGAAGCTCTGCCAACTCCAAATCCAGTACCACTATCTAAGGCGATACGCGAAGTCAAAGAAGTGCTAGCGCCGAGACGAAGAATGCGCATCAGCTCCAAGCCAAGATCCATGAAGCACACTCCATTACCTGCCCAAGCTACGACAGTCTTACGCCTCACGCCTCAGTGGCTTCGCAAAGATGAACCACCACCTTTTGCCCCGCCAAAAGGGATGGTCCAGCCGCTATCAGAAGCTAATGTCATCGCTCTGCAAGAGATGACACTGCCACTACCCAGCTTGGGGCAAGCTTCAAGTTCGCCAAAACCCATCAATCCCTTCGAATCCAGCCAACTCACATTCAAGCCAAAAGGAAGCTGGGGGCAAAATGCCGCCAAGCTGCTGTTCAAAGCTGGCTACGACAAAGACAGTGCTGCACATATGAGTACGCTCCTGCCAGCTCCAATACCACACGGGATGACTAAGACTCAAGCCCATTTACTCCAGGGTGGCGAGCAGATCCCACCAAATCGGCGAGGCATCGGCTCTCGTCAAACCCCGATGGTCATCAAGATAACAGGAGAGAAGACCTTCACCTCTAACTACATTGAGGTGAAGTTGGTGGATGAAGCGGAAGAGGGATCGTCAGCCTCCGATGCACGCTCCACCAATATCATTCATCCCGCTACAAAGGGCGCCAAAAGAAGGCGATATCAAGCTCGGCATTGGACCATACCTCAAAAGCAAAAGAAGAGCATCAAAAACCAGGCACGTCAAAACACCATATCAGTATTCAAAAGACTTGGGCCAATCGGACAAGCAAAGCGAAGGTCAGTATTCGACCGTTTGGGAAAGCCACCCACTGAGGTGAGAAAAATCATTCTCACCCACCCACCCTTCTCCTTCTACGAAACTGGCGACATCACCGACATTATCATGGTCTTTGTTAATCATATCACCATTTCCGACTCTCCAATCGACGCATCTTCTACTTCGGACGACGAATTGCTCGACGCCCCGCCGGTCCTCGAAGAAGGGGGGCAATCTACCGTCGACGATTTGAAGGAAATCAACTTGGGTACGCAAGAGGATCCTCGGCCTACATTCGTAAGTGCACTCCTGACTCCCGAAGAGGAAGCTGCATACATCAGGCTACTCCAAGAATACAGAGATGTCTTCGCATGGTCCTACAAGGAAATGCCCGGACTTGACCCCAAGATTGCAGTACACCAGCTTGCTGTCAAGCATGGAGCTAGCGCCATCAAGCAAGGACAAAGACGTTACCGACCGGAACTGGTACCGCAAATAGAGGGCGAAGTCAACAAGCTCATTGAAGCCGGCTTTATCCGAGAAGTTAAGTATCCAACGTGGATCTCCAGCGTGGTCCCAGTCAAGAAGAAGAACGGCCAGATCAGAGTATGCGTGGACTTCAGGGACTTAAACAATGCATGCCCCAAAGATGACTTCCCACTGCCAATCACAGAACTAATGGTGGATGCGACAACAGGCCATGAAGCACTAACCTTCATGGATAGATCCTCAGGCTACAACCAGATCCGGATGGCGCCCAAAGACGAAGAGCTTACAGCATTCCGCACGCCAAAAGGCATCTACTGCTACAAAGTCATGCCTTTCGGCTTGAAAAATGCAGGAGCCACTTACCAACGAGCCATGCAAAAAATTTTCGACGATATCCTTCATCAGAATGTAGAATGCTATGTCGACGACCTCGTGGTAAAATCAAGACAAAAGTCAACACATCTTCAAGACCTCGAGCTAATCTTCAAGCGACTTCGAAGGTACCAGCTCCGCATGAACCCGCTTAAATGCGCATTTGGGGTCTCCTCGGGAAAGTTTCTCGGCTTTGTCGTACGCCATCGAGGCATCGAGATAGATCAATCCAAAATAGATGCTATCCTCAATATGCCAATCCCGAAAACCGTGCGAGACCTCCGAGGTCTCCAGGGCCATCTAGCATATATCAGAAGGTTCATCGCCAACTTAGCTGGAAAATGCAGGCCCTTCAGTCGCCTCATGAAGAAAGGAGCAGCATTCAAGTGGGATGAAGCTTGTCAGGAAGCCCTCCAAAACATCAGGGATTACTTACTCAAGCCCCCGGTTCTGACAGCACCAGTTCAAGGAAAGCCATTGGTCCTTTACATCAGCGCCCAGGAGCAGTCCTTGGGGGCACTCCTGGCCCAAGACAACGAGCTAGGCAAGGAAACAACATGCTACTATTTGAGCCGCACTCTCATCGGCGCGGAGCTAAACTACTCCCCGATTGAGAAGGTCTGTCTGGCGCTCATCTTCGCTACAAAAAAGCTGCAACACTATATGTTAGCTCACGCCATCAGGCTCATCTCAAAAGCCGATCCGCTCAAATACATCATGTCGAGACCAGTGCTCTCCGGACGTCTGGCCAAGTGGGCTTTGCTCCTCCTTGAGTTTGACATCACCTTTGTCCCTCGTAAAGCGGTCAAAGGTCAAGCTCTCGCAGACTTCCTAGCAGAATACCCCCTTCCAGCAGAATGGGAACTATCGGAAGATCTCCCAGACGAAGAAGTATTCTGCATCGACATCGCCCCTTCTTGGAAAATGTTCTTCGACGGTGCGGCCAGGCAAGATGTAGCAGGAGCGGGAGTTATCTTCATCACACCAAACGACGAAGTACTTCCCTTCTCGTTTCTACTATCAGAGCCATGCTCCAACAACAGGGCGGAATATCAAGCTCTGATCATTGGCCTTGAACTCGCCAATGATATGAAACTTCAAGGGCTCACGATTTTCGGCGACTCCCAACTCGTCATTCAGCAAATATTGGGGGCATACGAGGTCAACAAAGAAGATCTTGTGCTATTGCACCTACGAGCCCTGAAACTCCTTGGTACACTTAAAGATGCTTCAATCCAGCATGTTCCCAGAAACCTCAATCAGCAGGCTGACGCACTTGCAAATTTGGCGGCTACACTTCCGTTCCCAGAAAAAAGCCAACTCATTATCCCTATCTGTAAGAGGATGGTGATCACCAAGGAGGACCTCCCTATGGGAATTCCGGACCAAGTCAATACAGTACACGTTTTCGTGACCGACGAGCTAGACTGGAGACAACCATTCATAGACTTTCTTGTCTACGGGAAGCTCCCTGAAGATCCGAAGCGTAAGGTCGACATTCGCCGACGGTCTCTGAAATTCTTCCACTTCAACAACGAGTTGTACCGTCGAAGCTACGATGGTGCATTCCTGAGGTGTCTAGCAAAAGAAGAAGCAGAAACAACACTAGAAGAAGTCCATGCCGGGATCTGTGGCTCACATCAGTCCGGTCCAAAGCTGCACTTCCGCATCAGGCGGATGGGGTACTACTGGCCCACTATGATCAAGGACTCCCTCGAGTTTGCAAAAAGATGCCACACTTGCCAGCTGCATGACGACTACATCCGTCAGCCTCCGGAACCTTTGCATCCAACCATCGCATCATCGCCCTTTGATGGATGGGGACTCGATATTGTCGGTCCGCTGCCCAAGTCATCCAAACAGCATCTTTATATCCTGGCGGCAACAGATTACTTCTCCAAGTGGGCTGAGGCAGTACCATTGCGAGAAGTTACCAGGCACTCTGTCATCAACTTCATCCAGAACGACATCATCTTCCGGTACGGCATCCCTCGCTATATCGTTACGGACAACGGGAAGCAATTCAAAAACGTCGCCGTCAGCCAATTTTGCGCCAAGTTCGATATCAAGCAAAGGTGTTCAACCATGTACAACGCCTCTGCCAACGGCCTAGCTGAAGCTTTCAACAAAACACTCTGCAAACTTTTGGAGAAAGTCGTCTCGAAGTCGAAGAAAGACTGGCATGAACGCATGGGCGAAGCACTGTGGGCGTATCGCACCTCTTTTCGCATGCCAACACAGGCGACTCCGTACTCACTAGTGTACGGAGTAGAAGCTGTCCTCCCCCTTGAGCTCCAGATTCCGTCACTCAGAATAGCTGTCCAAGAAGGCCTCGTCAACGGCGACAACGCTCAACTTCGCCTAGCAGAATTGGAAGCCCTGGATGAAAAGCGCCTCGAAGCCCAGCAACACCTGGAATGCTACCAAGCCAGGTTGACTCGAGCCTTCAACAAAAGGATTCGCCCTCGATCTTTCCAAAAAGGAGAATTGGTGCTCGCAGTCAAATGCCCCATCATCCTTTCGCATCGAGGAGGAAAGAAGTTCGACGCTAAGTGGGATGGATCGCACGCTGTCAAAGAGGTCTACTCCAACGGTGCATATCTTCTCACCACGCCAGAAGGGCTCACACTCGGCCCCATCAATGGCAAGTACCTCAAAAGGTACTATGCCTAAAAGCAGGGCTACATTCCTTGCAAAAAAAAAAAAAAAGGAACTACGTGTGACTTGATCCCTCTCAGTAGGGTACGTAGGCAGCCTGTAAAGGTTCAGTCCAAACAAAAAAAAACACACAACCAAACTCTGCCATTCCAGAAGACAAGTCCAAAAAAAAAAAATAGATAGATGCATGATACCAGATAAAGAGAAGCAGAACTACAAGTCTGTTTAGCTGAAATGACAAGAAAGAAAAGAAAATGTGACATTGCTAGTAAAGCGAATCAAATTCTTTGAGACGTTGGAGCAGCTCGCCGTCAGTAACCTCCATGCACTCCAACTCTAAAGACCGAGAAGCTACCCGCTCCCGATGCGTCGCCAGCTCGATACGCTGCTTTGCCAGGTCTGCTCCAGAAGACTTCTCGATCGTCTCAGCTTTCTCGAAAGATGCGCGAGCAGCCTCTAGCTTCTTCCGCGCCCGAACAAGGCTCGCAGTGGCAAGTGCATGCTGTGCCTCCAGGCAACGCTCCTCGTCCTCGGCCTTTGCTAGTATCAAGGGAAGGTCATCTTCCATCGAAGCTCGTTTCAAGCAATGAGCTTCACTATCCGCCAAGAGAACACGCATCTGTGCCTCAAACAAAGAGCCATCGACCTGGAAGGCCGCCAGGTTCTTGCAAAACTCAGGCCCCTCGAGGACCCACCAGCTGCTCAAAGCGGCAAAGCCCTCTTCCTGGAAGGGTGCGAGCGTCGTCTGAATATACTTCCGACAGCTCTCTAAAAGAAGCACAGAGAGAAGGTCTCGCGAACTGTACTTTCTCTTGTCTGCCTCTGAGTGCACAGGCAAGGTGGGCTCCGGCCCTGAAGGCTCAAGTGAAGGAACCGCCTCCTGGACCATCGCCGTGATAACAGTCAGCGGAACCACCGGAGCCGAAGGAGGAGGCACAGGCAAACCTTCCGACAAAACGACTGCGGGAGTAGCCTCTGCCGGAGTACCGGACCTAGCTGGAGGAGTCTGTTCTCTCCCTACACTGGAGACCTCATCCTCCTCCCCAAAGCCCAACTGCTCCACGTCAATATCATCCAGGTTGACAGCACTGCCGGTAAAGTCTGCTCCACACGCTCCCAAAAGCTCCAAGTTATCCCAGGGAACATCCAGCCCGCCACCTTCAATCAACGTTGCTCTGATGGGAGAGCACTCCTGCCCAACCCCCTTCGGGGCAGACTCGCAGTCCGGTCCAGCAGACCCTGCCAAAATGAGAGCTGGACAACTCAGCCAACGAAGTAAGAATACAAGCACAGAAATTCATAAGAAACTAAAAACAAGATATACCTGCAGCGTCCGATGAAGATACCCCAGAAGGAGGGATTACCCCATCAATAAAAAGCCGCAACCCCCTCCCTCTCTCTCCTATCAAAACATACGGGGGGGGGGGGGGGGGGGGGCTTTCGTCCTTCCATCAAATAAGCCTAAAAAGGAGGGGGGTCATGGCCAAAAGCCACGACCCCATCCTCTCCTATTAAAAACACGTAAAGAAGGGGGGGTGCTGTTGCACCGGCCGCCTCCGCCCCCGGCTCCGGCCCCCGCGCCTCCGACCGAGCCCGGCTCCGGCCGAGTCCGGCTGCAGCCCCAGCGCCCTGCCGCCCTGCACCCCGCGGACCCGGCCCCGCGCCCGCTGCGCCCGGCTCCGGCCCCACGCCCTGCCGCCCTGCGCCCGCGCCGCCGGCCCCCGCGCCTCCAACCGAGCCCGGCTCCGGCCCCGCGCGCTGCGCCCGCAGCCCCGGCCGCCTCCGACCCCCGCGCCGCCCGCTGCGCCCACGCCTCCGGCCCCGCGCGCTGCACCCGCAGCCCAGGCCGCCTCCGGCCCCCGCGCCGCCCGCTGCGCCCACGCCTCCGGCCCCCGCGCCCTGCCGCGCCGACCGCTGCGCCCACGCCTCCGGCCCCCGCGTGCTGCGCCCGCGCCCCGCGCCTCCAGCCCGTGCGCCGGCCGCCATAGCAGCCCCCGGCCGCACCCGTGCCTCGCACCCTCCGACTCGTGCCCTCCCGCGCCTCCAACCCGCGCGCCGGCCGCCACAGCAGCCCCCGGCCGCGCCCGTCGTGCCCTCTCGCACCATGAGAAGAAGAAGAAGAAGAAGAAAAAGGAGGAGGAGAAGGATCACCTTGCCGGCAACCCGCCGCCGTCCACGGGCCGGCGATCTTCCTTCCTCCGTGAACCCCATGGCGTCACCATCTTCATCCTCCGCGGCATCGTTGCGAAGCAAGAAACCCTAGCAGAGCTCTCGACTCCAAGCCGCCGGGAATCGCTGATAATGAAGAGAAACAAAAAACAGGGGTCCTTTTAAAGACCTAATCCCACGAATACGCGACTCAAGTCCAACCGCTACGCGTTTCCCGCGGGCGCACTCGAACTTGAGGGGGCACTTGTGGGCATCGAAATTAGCCCACGGGTCGAACCCGATTTTTACACAAAAAAATAGGCCCGCACCCAACGGCCTTCGGGTCGAACCCGATTTGTACACGAAAAATGGGCTTGCACTCGATGACCTTCGGGTCGAACCCGACTCGCTCATGCAACTTGGGCCCGCATGCGAAACTCGGCCCGCACACAACGGCCCGCATGCGAAACTCGGCCCGCACACAACGGCCCGTATGCGAAACTCGGCCCGCACACAACGGCCCGCGTGCGAACTAGGCCCACGTGCGAACTCAATTCGCGCGCCATGGCCCGACCCAAAGCAAACGGGTCCCACCGGACCCGCAACTCGGACACAAAGAGGGGGGCCCACCAGCCCCCCTTCTAGAAAACTGTGCCCCCCTCTTCATGGAGAGGTGGGGCCGGCCCTAAAAGAAAAAGAAAAGAAAAAGAAAAAGAAAAAGGAAAGAAAAAGAAAAGAAAAAGAAAAGAAAGGAAAAAGAAATCAAAACCGCCTCGATGCGGGGGGAGGTGGCGTGGACGTCTACGTAGCCGTAGATCCACGACGATCCCTCGATCCAACGGACAAGATGACGTTGTGTCGCCATCCGATCCAAAAGTGCAACAAGAATAACAACTCAATCTTTAAAAGATCGAGTCACATCTAGCCCATAACCACCCCAACTAAAAGGGAGGGGGTTGAGTTTGTTTCCCCGAATCAAGGAACAAAATCTTGATGGTTATGGGGGGAGATATTGGATGAAACAAAAAGATTTCAGCAATATCTCCCCCAACCACCCACCTTTGCCTATAAATAGAGGGGGTGGGGGAAGGCATCAAAGGTCCGAAAAGCTGAAGACGAAAGAGCGCTACGAAGAAGCTCCAACGCTTGAAGACCGAAGGCTTCACGAGGCACGGCAAGCATATCCTACGGGAGTCCTTGGCCCTTCAAGTCCTCATCAACGTGAAGACCTTGCACTCGAAGGTCAAAGCTTCGACTCCTCGCACGAAGAAGAAAGCGTGGAGAAGAAGACCCGGAGCCGTCATCACCCGATCGCTCCAACGATCTTCATCAGCTCCGAAGACGCCATAAGCAAAGGCCGGAGAAGAAGATCGAAGCCGACAACACCCGTCGTCTTCAAAGGCATCAACTCCTTGCACGAAGAAGAAAGCCGGGAGGAGAAGGCCTGAAGCCGGTGCTACCCCTGCCGCCTTCGTCAACGAAAACCGACGCTACAACCGTCGTGTTGAAGCCGGTACTACACCCGCCGTCTTCATCAACAAAAGTCGACGCTACAACCGTCGCACGGGGATCGGTGCTACACCCGCCGTCTTCATCAACAAAAGCCGACGCTACAACCGTCGCACAAGGATCGGTGCTACCCCCACCGAGAAGCCAAGCCGACGCCACAACCGTCGAGGAAGCCGGAAGAATAAGGAAGCCCTGAAAAAGTAGCCATCGCAGTTCAAGAAGATCGAGTCAAAGCCGAAGTCAAAGCCAACGCCAGAAGCCAAAGCAGACGTACCGGTAAAGCCCGCGCTAAAGCAACGCACGTGCCAAAGCCAAGCAACTACGACGGTTACGAGCAAAGCACCGCACGTTCTAGCTGATACGACGCGAAGTCCGGAAGAACTAAAGCATCGCAAGTCTCTACCCGCCTACGTTCAAGCGCAAGCGCCAAAGCAAAGCAAACGCCAGAGCCACACCAAAGCTACGCCAAAGCCGAAAGCTAAAGCCAAAGCCGACGCAAAAAAAGCACGATCGACGCCGCGAACCGACGATCAAGGACGCCGAGGTCGAGCAAGGATCGAGGAAGACACGAAGACCGAGGAACGAAGCCCAAAGCCTCCCTAGCCGAGAAAGCGCGAAGCACGGACGGGACAAAATCAACGGCAGAAACTCCTTAGCCTCTCAAAAACCCTCACCCTGTAAAGATCTCTGTCCTGGGCAACCCTTTCAGAGCTCTCGCACGAATACCACGTGGAGACGCGGATCAAAGGGACCCTCCAGAGGATCTCTCCCACAATCTCCTGTTCAAAGAAAATTTGTAATCTCGTGTGATCCGCAATAAATACGACCCGAATCTTTTTCTGCGACCACACCTCCATTAATATCAAGTATGGTTAGGCTTTGTTTTGTAGAGAAAGCCCTCTCTCTCTCTCTCTCTCTCTCTCCTTTCTCTCACTACTATCTCTCTCTCTATGTCTCTGTGTCTTATTGAGGAAGTCCTCTCTCTCTCTCTACTTTCTCTCTGTTATTGAGAAAGTCCTCTCTCTCTCTACTTTCTCTCTCATTAGATTATCCTTTGAATCATTATATTACTAGTAGAGCAGTCACTTGGCACTTCCTTCCTTGTCCCCTTCCAAGAAGCAGTTAAAGTAAGGAATCTATGGATAATGATGATTACAATATCATTACCCTACTTAGCCTGTCCTCTATTGCCTCCATTAATATCAAGTATGGCTAGGCTTTGTTTCGTAGAGAAAGTCCTCTCTCTCTATCTCTCTCTTATTGAGAAAGTCCTCTCTCTCTCTCTACTTTCTCTCTCATTAGATTATCATTACCCTACTTAGCCTGCCCTCTATTGCCTCCATTAATATCAAGTATGGCTAGGCTTTGTTTTGTAGAGAAAGCCCTCTCTCTCTCTCTCTCTCTCTCTCTCTCTCTCTCTCTCTCTCTCTCTCTCTCTCTCTCTCTCTACTTTATCTCTCATTAGATAATCCTTTGAATCATTATATTAGTCCGGTGAAATCGGGAAAGGGTGAACCCACCAAAAAAATTGGAAAGGGTGCCGGTTCAGTCCCCTAGGTTTGAATTTGGTACAAGCGTGGACAGATGAAATGAATGAGCGCGTGAGGAGATATAAAAGATGTTGATGTAAGGCCCGTTACAGATCGTATGACGAAGCCATGGCCCATGGGCTATGTAGAAGATGGCCCAACAGAATTCAGCCCATGACACCAAACTGAGGTGGTTCGGATCCTCTCCACTAACGTTTCATACGTTGAGGACATCACAGCGTGGATGAAAAAACTTGGATGGGGAGGCCGTACCACATAACACCATGGACAGATCCAGGATTTCCCCTCAAAGGGGTATAAATATTAAAAACTAATTATCGCCATTGTCTCATAGTAGGAGGCTTCGGCTGGCAACGTGACTGACGGCATCCCAACCCTTCCTTCGATCACGCAACAAAATGCCCATTGGGATTTTACCTCGAGTGGGGGAGAATTTCGATTATCGAAGTCTTTCGAAAATTTGAGTATGTAACTGCCGACTATGCCGGGTTACAGGGGTTGTGAATAACAGATTGTGTCCTCGGTTTTTTTTTTTTTTTTTGAAAAATTTCATACATACCCCAAAAACCTGTAAACAAACCTCAATTCCCACTCGATTCTCATTCACTATAGGCCAACCCTAGGGAGATGCCACGTGCGTGGATGGTGGCTGATGGTAGTGGATGTTGGCCGGTGGTCGTCCGACCAACGGTGGGCGTCGGTGGCCGGTAACATGTGATGGTCGGAGGATGGCGGGTCCAACCGCGGGTCGCCAATTCGGGTGGTGGTCGACAGGTCTAGTGGCCGGCGGTGACAGGTGGCTTGTGGGGCGGTGGGGTGGTGGCATGGCGATGGACGATTGCTGGCAGAAGTTGATGGTCGGCGAGTGGCCGGTGGTGGATAGCGACAGCGGCATCTCTCTATTGAACATATATGGGATATACTCGTGAAGTTGTACAGTTAGTTTGTCTCTTTGTTTGTTCAAATAGTATTATTCATTTCAAAATGTCACTAGTGATTTACATCCAGCCAATGAGCAGTTTCGAGTAGACAACTCCAATATGAAGTTGGTAACCAAAAGTTGACAAACGAGTTATATAGTATCGTTTTTTCTCCAAAGTGAGGGGGGCTTGAGCCCCCCGGTCTCAAGGTAGGTCCGCCCTTGATTGTGGGGATACCTATAACTGCAAGCCCTAGCGAGCGCCTTGATCAATGCCTTACGGGGGGACATTGAAATGATAAGTTAGGCACCTCGTGATAGGTTCCCCAACATTGCTATCCGGCAAGACCTCCCCATTGAAGTTACTCTCCACAAAATAGTGGTTGCCCATTTTATAGGGACACCAAACCCTAACCCTAAAGCCTATATATATATATATATATATATATATATATATATATATATATATATATATATGGTAATAATACATGGGACCCTCACATTCGTAAGAGACAGCTGTCATTGGAGAATCAGTGTCTAACACTAGAAAATTAGATAATTATTGTTGTTCATGTTCAGCACCTACTTTGATCGGATAGCGGACATTGTTTCTGTTTTTAATTATACTTTGTTTTTTTGGAGATTGGCGGGTGTCTCGAAACCTTTCGGGCAATGGACCCGCTTCGGGCTCCTACAATAATCCCCACGGAAATACACACCAACCCACTCTTTCCTTTCGCACTCTTGGGTAACTCTAGGGCGGGTAGGAATTGAACCCACAACCGCCTCACCAAAGCATCAGTTGTTTACCAACTCCCCTATCCCCCCTATGGATGGTTTCTATGATTCTTTGGGGGTGCATTAGCAGGTTGGCAACTTATGTAACCAAAAAAAATTGCCAACTCAGCGCTAAAATAAACTTTTCTGAAAATTAATTCGAGGATTGGAAACTTTTCTGACTATTTCATTTGCACAGTTTTATGTGCAAAAGCCGTACAAATTGAGCGAATATGCGTCTGTTTACACAAAATCACAAGCTAAAAACACAGCAACCAAACAAGCCCTTAGGATAATCAATGAGAGGTGCAGGAGAGCATCAGCAATCAAACAACAAAAGTACAATCATTTCATTTTATTTTTGTTCCTCGCGAGCTTGATTTGATGAAGAATGATAAACCACCGGTTAGGTTGATTTATTGTCGTATGAATCAAGTGCTTCCCCCATTTTCCTCGTGGAGATAGATTTCCGAGTTCCGAATAAACATTATTTCGCTGCAATAAGATTCAGGAGTCATCAAGGTCGGAGAGCGTAGGCATCGGACTCCCTGAAAGGAACGACGTGATGAGTACGAGAGCCTGTTTGGGGCGATGTAGAGGGACCTCGTGACCGGCTCCCCTTACGGTCACCAACGTGAGCCCTTTGTAGATTTGGGTCCATCCGCCGACCTGTTGGAACACAATATCACCAATGTTTCATCATATGTTTTGCATCCTTATGCACTGTAAAAACCTCACCGAATAAAAAAATAATGCTAGCAGCACAGAATGTCCAACAATGAAACCTAATTTAAAAGAAAAACAAAATTTAAAGCTAGTTGTGGCCACTACTGACCCCTGTTAAGCCCCACTAAAATTTTACGCGGTAAACTTACACCATCTGACACTATCTTAAGATTCTAGAAGAGAAACCTCTAAATAAAAAAAGATTCTAGAAGAGAGAACATTAGACATATCAAGCAAGCAGAATTCGCAGATAGGAGAAGAAAGGCTGAAGTCCATATGTATTTCTTCCACACCCACCACCAAGTATTAGCAGCTCAATCAGCAATCTGGTTAGCCTCACAAAATATGGGCAGCAGAAACAGACTGAAAGTGCCGCCAAAGAGCACCGAAGTAAAATTTTGTGTGTTTGTGTGTGTATATATATAATGGCGATACATTGAAGCCGCTTAACGTGCGGCCACCCCCATCGGGGGTTTTTTTTGAAATTTTTTTAGAAGTTGATCACCTACTCCTTGATAGCATACACAAAAATTTTTAACTCATTCCAAGACCTATAGGTCATTCAAATGTGCTCGTCTTTTATCGGTCGTTCATTTTTACTGTCAATTTGATGAGCACATTTGAATGGTCTATAGGTCTTCAAATGAGCTGAAATTTTTTATATGTGCTATCAAAGGGGAGGTGATCAATCTCCAAAAAAAATATTCAAAAAAAAAAAAATCCTGAGAGGGTGCTGCACGTTAAGCGGCTGCACAGTATCAGCATCCAATCCGATGCACGGAGTGGTGCATCGGACAGCTGCGGACCGCAGACCGCAGACCGCACCTAAGCATTCCCCTATATATATATAAAGAGATAGGACCTCCTCACTTTGTATTCAACTCAAATTTAAATAAAGTCATTTCAGCATTGCTGATTTTTATTTTGAAGAGCCAATTGGACCTTCCTTTCCTCTTTTGCATCTCTCTTCTCTATCCCATCTAGCGGGTATTATCCCTGCATCATATTCCCATCTAACAATAACTACATCATGCAGCATTTCCCATATAGCTTTTTCACGGACTTTTCATCTCTGATGTGATGATATCTGAATGCGCCTATTATTCAAATGTATGGTTTCTAAGGAAAATCTGAGTATATCTGAAAGCTATTATTTTTCTTTCTAAGTTATATTGTGGTACGATTAGTGTCGTTCTTTTAACCAACAAAGATATATAAACAATACATACCTGACCATCATCATACCAGGCATGCCATGGAGTTACAGTTGGAAGCTTGAGAGAATCAATGCTATAACGAGTCGATGTAACTGGAATTACAGAATCTGTATCTCCACTGAGCAAAATAAACCATTATTATAATCAATAGCACGAATCTGATACTGTAGATAATCGACATGCAAAGCAATGTTTGAATCAATTGCATGACTTTGACAGTGCAGCGGATGAGCATGCAAATGCAATTTAGCACTTATACAGCCCCGAAACTAGCTCAATTTTAATATTTTTAAATAATGAGGCAACCCACTACATGTGTTGGCCCTAGTGCAATATGTCCAGTTATTGTCCGATGTTCCAAAAAATAAACGGTAATCCTAGTGTTCTATTTCTCACTTTCACAAATGTACGAAACTATAATGAAAATCATGGAATATTATGCTAGTTTTACAAAGAGACATATCTTCAGTAAATTCCTGGCACAAGACATCAAGTATATCGGGAGTACTTACAAAGTGTATATAGTGTTGAGAAAAACTTTTAAGTATATCAGAGAAACTCTCGAAATGTTATAATATCGAATATGAGCTACTTCAAAGTAAATGCGTGTCAACATTAACAATCAATAACATCTGAGGCTAAGAAATACCTGAACATCCAAATACGAAGCCCATGATGTATAAGCTCGTGGTATATATTTAGCACAGATCTTGGAGAGTCCTTCCAGTTTTGATTAACAATATCGCTGCAGAAAAGATTAAGAAACAGCTAGCACAGGTAATTTCTCGATAAATCTAAAAGGTGAACAAAGTGTATTAAGAAGATGGTCGGAAAATTCATTTAGATAAACAGTTCTACTTCTTATGTTGTCACCAAATGACTATTCCAAATATACAGAAAATTAATAACGGCAGCTATGAAATTAAAATAATTTTGTAATAGCTATAGTTTTAGATGGCAGTATCCACTTGGTATACTGTCATTCCAAGATCTTAAGTAAGAGAACTGAATGGTTTAAGTTCATTATCTCTTCAAAGAGAAAATAAGTGCCATGCATAATTCAAGAAAAAAGCAGATGTGGGTTAGTTCCTAGATCTGGTGTATTCAATGACAGTACGTACATATGCCCATTTCGCCAAACCAAAGGGCAATAGTTGGGTGCAGGCTAGGAGCACATTACTTCTTAAAGATAGAAGTTATCTATGGATTAAGTAAGTGTACTACACATTAAGAGTCAGTAATGTTTTCTATACAGATTCCTAACTACTATTTCTCCCGAGAATAAAAAAGAATTTTAATACGCTAGAACACCCATTTCTGATATATGCCATAAATAAAGTGCTGAAATTAACGGAATATGATGAATATGAGGCTTCCTAATTTTTTTAGAATTCCTACTGCAATTAGGAAAATTTCCTAATACAAAAAGGACTCCTCAATTCCTACTCCAATTAGGAAAATTGTAGAAACGGATCTCTGTCTCTTTTCCTAATACCGAGCACCATGAAGAGAGAGGTGCGGCTACTAGGGTTTTGGGCTACTAGGTGGGGGGGGGGGGGGCGCTAATAGGTTTCGGCCAAGATGGCTCCCCCTTTTTTAGTCAATCCCTAGGAAAGGGGGGAGCATCAACCAACGGCCTATTAGGGTATCCCCTTATGGCTTCGGCTGCCTCCTCCTCTCATATACCCCTTGGCCTTTTTATCACTCTCATTTTGCCCTTCATGCCTGATACGGACCCGTGAGAGTAGGACTCGCCCGGAACCTCCAGCTCCTTTGTTGAAGTGTCCTCATCAGAAGATGCCATCACGATCACGTCCTCGGGCAACCTTACCTTCTGTTTGCCTTTCCTAGAGGGTGGCGGCCTCCTTACTTTTCAGTTGCTATCATTGGTGCTGGACCTTTTAACGATATACATCAGGACAGCGAGAGGAGATCCGCAGATCGCCTTCCAGTCTCCAGATTTGTCGGTCTCGACTTCAAAGTGGGAATCCCACTTCAACTTATCCTCTGCGGAGCAGCTATGACGACCACTCGGATCAAACTCCTTAACAGAATCGAACTGAAGAAACTGCAGGGAGAGGGCCAACGCAGACTCTCCGAGAAAGAGATGTTGGACGTGTATCTTGACGAGGTGTCGCCATGCCTTTTTCACTTGGGACTTCTATTGCCGAACGAACGCGATCTCCTCGGCACGACCCCTCACGTAACATCACGGGACCCCCGCCGTCAACTTAACAGTGCATGATGCTTCTAAAAGAAGTAGCCCAGCCTAATCTCCTCGCCAGATTTCTGCACTAATCTGCTAAAACAAGACAATACTCGCTAGGCATCACCAAGCTGGCTAAGACAGAACCCTGTAATCTGGAGAAAGCGACAGCTAAAGCTCGACAAGAATATTGACAACCATGATTGGATATGACCCAATGTCACCACGATCTCACCTTCACCCAATCGGGAGCGCGCTCATGGGCATGAACATAGGTGAGGGAAATGTGCGGAGCAATCCTGTAGGCTTGTTTCAAAGAGTTAATCACGGGACACTTCCGGCACAACTCGAAAAAAAGGATGGAGTCAAGGCGAAGTGGGGTCCCGGCAACCAAGACTTCATACTGGACGGCGAACTCCTCAAACGTAAATTGACTATCGTCCTTGAAGTTTAGCCTTGATCACTGCCTCTGTTACAGCGATGTCCCTAGCAACCTCAGCAACAACAGCGTTGCTTGCCCTGATCAGATCCTCGAGAGGCTCAGTCTTGATTATTGCTTAGGTGGCCTTCCCAGAAGCTATGATGATCCAAGAAGAAGCGCCCTCACTGAAACTTCCAGTATCGTGGCGAACCCTGGGGCTACCATTGGTGGAGCCTGCAGCAGGCTGTTTCTAATGCACCGGAAGCACTAACGAACTCATCCCGAGCCTCGCCCTCGAACAAAGTCCCGAAGATCGAGCTATCGGAGACCAAGATGGGGCCATTATTCATGGCACGATGGCAGAAAAATTAGGCTTGGGTATGGAAAAATTGGAGCGGCGGAGGAAAAGTTTGCAACCATAGGGAAAAAATTCGTAAGCCTTGGTAGAATGAAGTGTAACGCAATCACCCCGGCTTATAAAAAATGCGAGCGTGAAAGATGAGGCAAAATATTTATGAGGACCCCCAGGGCCAACCAGGGCAATAAAAACAACCACCAGTCCCACAGACGGAGAATCTCAGATGGCCAAGTGTATTTGAGTCACAGGGCATCTCTGCTCGAGTCATAGAACCGTCAAACAGACGGAAAAGTTTTCTTCGGAGGAGAGCCACCAAAACGTCGGACAAAAATCTCTTTGGAGCGGAGCCGCTAAAGAGGCGGACAAAGCTTCCTTCGAAGGAGAGCCGACGAACAAAGCCTCCAACGGAGAAGAGCCGCCAAAGAGGCGGACAAAACATCCTTCGGAAGCAAAGCCACTAAATGGACAAACAAATTAGTCTCCAGAGCAGAGCCGCCAAAAATGTGGATAATACTTCCTTCAGAGAAGAGCCGCCAAAGTGATGGACGAAGCTTCCTTCGGAGGAGAGCCGCCAAAAGGGCGAACAAAGCATCCTTCAGGAGCAGAGCCACCAAAAATGCGAACAAAGCTTCCTTCGAAGCAAAACCACCAAAGAGACAAACAAAGCTTCCTTCAGAGAGAATTTAATTATTATATATTATAATAAGTAAAGATTTTTAATCATGCAGAACCGGAACAAAAGTTGCTTGAATAAAAAATATGATCGCACTATTGCATTCGACTCGTCAAAACGATAAAAAATCATATATAAACGTAATGCATTTGATCACATATATGTCGCTTCAAAATTTAAAAATTAATAAGACAATAAAAGAATTCGAACCCTGACCGCACATATGTACTCTCACCACTAACCACTAATCCCAGAACAAGCTATTGATATAACTAATGTAAATATAAATTATAAATTGTGCATTATCCATGGGGATAATTAATTGAAAAATCCTTTTAGCTTACCCTTTTATCAGTTGTAAAAACCCTTTCATTTAAAAACTGATATATTAATAAAACAAAGACTAATAACCGATTTTGCATTTAAGCCTTGGCTTTTGGGATTCTATAGAATAGTATATTAATGGGCCCTACCATCTCAGAAGGCACAAATTCCAAGACGGGACCCCACACACACTCCCCTTAGCCGCCCCAACCACCACCGCTGGTTGCCGGCCTCTGATCACCGAACTTTTGGCCATTGAACCTTCGATTGCTGCCACCAGGCGGGCCGCCAACCACTACCAATCAGCGCTAAATGCCCGAACCACCGACCACCTACCACTACCTCGTCGCCGGACATATCCACCAACCACCGGCGGCCAGACCTCGCCAAGAACCACGGGCTGCCGACCGCCGCTTGCCGAGCCGTCAACCACTGCTAGGCGCATGTCGAACCGTCGTCGGCTGCATGCCACGTCCATGTCAGCCGCCACTGTGCGCCACCTGTCAGGTGAGCTGCTTTCTGGGAGCCTAGGTTAGCCCGAATGCACTTGGCTGAGTCAAACCAAGGGCATCAGGCTGAGTCAATCCAATTTTATAGGCTCAGCCCATTGAACATTAGGCCAACCCATGATACTATACAATTAACCTATTGGGCCGGCCCAATGAATACGATGGAGTTGAGCCCAATTTCATAAATAATATTTAGGCCCGGTCCAATGACTAGTAGGGTCGAGCCCATTTTCGAAATTAAGCTCAATCCGATTATAACCAAACCTGATTCAATAACTGTGGGGGGTTTTTGGTCGAACCGGGCGGTTCGGGCGGCGAGCACAATCCAACAAGCCAAATACAAAGAAGAGACAGTGGTTACGTGGAAAAACCCCTTCGCGATGTCGAAGGGGAAAAAACCACGGGTGGGGCGAGAATGCACTAAGACTAATCTATCTTTCAGTTACAATCTCTCACCTTAACCCCAATTACATACCCTGAGGACCGGTCTCCCAAACTACCGACCTCTGTAATTTCACTCAGTCTACCGACCGCTGCGGTCAGCGTCTGTCTGCAGGTCGCTTGCAAACAGTGTCTGGCTGCTGACCGACCGACCTCCGCAGACAGACTCTGGGTGCAGACCGACCGACCTCCGCAGACAGCCTCTGGGTGCAGACCAACCGACCTCCACAGACAACCTCTGGGTGCAGACCAACCGATCTCCGCTGACAGCCTCTGGGTGCAGACCGACCGATCTCCGCAGCTCCGCAAATTCCGGGACGAAACGGGCAGCGTCTCCTCCAGAATTCTTCCTCCCCTTCGCTGAAGGGGTAGGTCCCCTTTTATAGTGGCGGGGTGACGGTTACACTCCGCGAAAATCGGGCGAGTGACGTGTCCCCGCAATGAGCTCAACCGCCGCGATGACGTGGCGCGCGGTTGACACCTGGTCACGTTGGGCCGGAAATCGCGGAGCGTCATCAGCACCGCGAGATCTCCGGGTTTGGCTGTTGCTTCACACTTCGGCTCGTTGCATGTCCCATTGAGAGAGAGAGAGGTTGTTGCCTGGCCGACCTCCTTTTGTCTGGATACACGCCGACCGAGAGCCGCAGGGGGGGGTGCTGCCTCCCCCCTGGATACATGTCGACCGACCCCCCCCCCCCTTCTCTGGGTACATGCCGACCGAAAAAAGGGGGGGGGGGCTGCCTCCTTGTGGACCAACCGGCCGACCCCCCCCTTTTCTCTGGGTACATGCCGACCGAAAAGGGGGGGGGGGGGGGCTGCTTCCTTGTGGACCAACCGGCCGACCCCCCCCCCTTTTCTCTGGGTACATGCCGACCGAAGGGGGGGGGGGTGCTGCTTCCTTGTGAACCAACCGGCCGACCCCCCCCCCCTTTTCTCTGGGTACATGCCGACCGAAAGGGGGGGGTGCTGCTTCCTTGTGGACCAACCGGCCGACCCCCCCCCTCTCTGGGTACATGCCGACCTAAGGGGGGGGGCTGCCTCCTTGTGGACCAACCGACCGACCCCCCCCCCCCCCTCTCTGGGTACATGCCGACCCAAGGGGGGGGGCTGCCTCCTTGTGGACCAACCGACCGACCCAGAGAGAGAAGGGGGGGGGGGTGCTTGTTGCCTGGCCGATCTCCCCTCCTTCTCTCCGACGGTTACGGCGCCGGCTCCAAAAGAGAAAGGTACACACAATATATACCCCCTCCTGACCGGACGGTCCTCGGTCCTGCCCGGTCAGGATGATTTGCCTCGATTTGCGTGCAGCCTCAACTTGCCCGCTAGCATCGCCTTGCGCGCCCGCATCTGCCTGCGTGCGCGTCTCGGTTTGCGTGCCCGCCTCAGTTCGGGGCTGTTGCAACTCAAAAACGGCTGTCTGGAGTTTCTTCTGATTTTTCGCCACATGGCGTCGCCGGGTGCCGCCACCTCGCCTCCTCGAAATTCGAACCCATCCAGCTCCAACTTCGTCTATAAATAGGAGTCAGATAGTTCGTTTCTCTCCTCTGCTTCAGATCTTTCCTCTGCGGCTGAAGGTTCAATTGGGAGGAGTTTCGCTTGAATGCACGTCGAAGACCTGCGTGTCGGCTCGTTTGTATACACGTCGAGTGCCTGCGCGTCAGCTCGTCTGGATACACGTCGAGTGCCTGCGCGTCAGCTCGTTTGGATACACGTCGAAGACCTGCGGCGAAGATGTCTTTCACCTGGTTCACAGTGCCGAACAAGTTCCCTCTGATGGAGGATGTCCGGGCAGCATACGGTATTCCAGACGAGATTTCGCTTTCTTTCGCTACCGATCCTCTGGACTCGTCAGACGACGACCACACCGTCGTCACCCTCGGTCAGCTTCGCTGCGGCATGCGGCTTCCCCTGGCGAGCTTCTCTGGTCGTCTACTGGAGCGCATGAGCGTGTCTCCTGGCCAACTAGCTGGCAACGACTGGAGGATTCTCCGCTGTATGGAAGAGTTAGAAGTGCGGGCGGGGCAGCAGCTTTGCATCGCGTACCTGCTGAAGAAGTATTTCATCAAAGACTACAAAGTGACGCCTGGCAGCATCTTCTCGTACTTCAGCCTGCAGGCGCGTGTATGCAGTAGCCCTCCTATTGGGGGTTTAGCTGATTCAGTGAGGACTTGGAAAGAATGCCCCATTGTGGTCGGGGGACCTTGGAGGGGTGGCTTCAACGTTCCCAGTCGCCTCTCCCAACTCGCCGCGACCATTGAGGAGTACTACCCCTCCAGGCAGCTTCAGTGCCCCGGAGCTGTTGAAGAGGAGTTGGACCAACTCATCAAGCAGGTGACAAACAATGACGACGACTGGCGGCAGCTGTTTCCGAAGCTACCGGTCGTCAGGTCCTACAGCTCCACTTCAAAGAAAGGCAAACAGCGTGCGGCGTCCGGTAGGGGAGAAGAGCCCATTACTTACTCTTCTGAGCTTCCTGACAGGTACGTCAGCTCCGTCAGACGCTTCAATCCAAACACCGCTACATCTAAACTCTGCGTGGTCTTCAAGCGGCGCGCGAAGTCGACTAAAGCTGCAGGCGAGAGCAGCCGACCGGGCGTGCGCAACGTAGCTGTGCCGACTGGAAAATCAAGGAGGCGAGCTTTGCTGACTGAGTCTTCCAGCGACGAAGAGGCTGGACGCGCTCTTCTCGCTCGCTCCACGCGACGTGCCGCTGCCGACGACCTTCGCTCCCTCCCCGACGACTGGGTAGAGGACGTGCCGTCGACAGGTAATCAGTATGTGGAGGTAGAGGAGTCAGAGAGCTCTGGTTATAGTCTCTCTCCCTCCCTCGGGCGAGGCGAGCGAGCCATGCCGTCTGGCTCGGCTGGGTCACGTGGGAGAGCTTCACCCCGCGGTCCTGCTGCCGCACCTCCCATTGCATCACCTGCTGCCCCTGCCGCTAGAAGGCTCGATCGCGCGGAGGTCCGGGACTTCATGCCTTCTCCTTCCTCCTCTGCTTCTGGGGCGCCGCCAGGCCACCTCATCATTCTCCCCTCGGGGCCACTGAAGCTACGTCCCATCGCCGTTCCCCCGGGGCTGCTGCAGATTGCGGGGAAGAAGATGATTGTGTGGGTAGTCCTGAGTGGGAGCGTCAGCTCGACGAGTTTCATGAGGTAAGTCTAAGTCGTTAACTAGTTGACTGCTCGTCGACGACGCGCATGACTACACGCCGACGATATGTGTAACTTCACGTAGTAGTAACTTCTCCCATTAACTCTATAGTACATGTTGTTTCCTTCTTTGTCAGGCGGGCTGCCGACTTGTTGAGGGGGGCATGCAAAGGATGACGCGGCTTAAGGCCTCCCTTCGGGCTTCTCGGCAGGAGTCGAGGGAGCTACGCGCTCAGCAGGCGGAAGCTCGACGAGTTCACGCCGAAGAGCTCGCTGCAGTCCAGGCTCAGCTCGAAGCCGCGCTGGAGCACGTTTCTGATTCCTACGGGCTCCAAGAAGCGTTGGATTCTGCTAAGGTGGAAAATGACGAGGTGTGGGCAAAGTTCAGGGCGCAGGCGGCTACGATCAGGGAGCAGCGCGCAGAGGCCCATGCCGCCCAAGCCGCTCACGAGGCCGAAATTGCCGCGTTGAAGGCTTCCCTTGATCAGGCCGAAGCAGCGCACAAGGCCTCCTTTGACCAGGTCGAAGCAGCGCACAAGGCTGCGCTCGACAGGCAGCAGGCTGAATACACCGCGGATTGCAAGTCACTTCTTGCGGAGCAGGCGGCGGAATGGCGCAAGAAGGTCGCGAAGCTGCGCGGCAAGCTCCCGTTGGGACCGTAGGAAGAATCTTGCTCGCTGCCTTACTTTGCTTCGTGATGTAATAAAACAAAACCTGTTTGTACTGGGATCTCTTAATATTTCATTTGCATGCCATGATCGTCGTCTTTTCATCAACTTTGCATCTCAAGTTTACGTCGATGTCTTGCTATTAAGACTCGGGTTTTGTGCTTTGGCTACTCGTCGACGATGTGCGTAACTACACGTCGACGACATGCAGAACTACACGTCGACGCGCGTAACTACACGCCGACGACGCGCAACTACACGTCGACGACGCGCAACTACAAGTCGACGACGCGCGACCAAAATCCGGTCCTTATATTAGCACGGGTGATATACCCTGGATTGTTTGCGTGGGTTGACCGGTTGTTCCCTCGCGGGTTTTGCCAACCGATTTTCCCAAGTGTTCACCGGCCGGTCTCGCCCTTCACAGGGTCCTGTCGACCGGTCGGCCAAGTGGTAGAACTCGCTCGGAGTGTTATATACCACTTGGTTTAGGTTGGTCAACCGGTCGTACCTCGACGGGGTCTGTCGACCGATCTTTCCAGTTGTTCACCGGCCGGTCTCGCCCTTCGCAGGGACCTATCGACCGGTCGGCCAAGCGGTAGAACTCGCTCAGAGTGTTATGTACCACTTGGTTTAGGTTGGTTGAACGGTCGTACCCTGTCAGAGTCTGTCGACCGATCTTTCCAGTTGTTCACCGGCCGGTCTCGCCCTTCGTAGGGACCTGTCGACCGGTCGGCCAAGTGGTAGAACTCGCTCAGAGTGTTATGTACCACTTGGTTTAGGCTGGTTGAACGGTCGTACCCTGTCAGAGTCTGTCGACCGATCTTTCCAGTTGTTCACCGGCCGGTCTCGCCCTTCGTAGGGACCTGTCGACCGGTCGGCCAAGTGGTAGAACTCGTTCGGAGTGTTATATACCACTTGGTTTAGGTTGCCTCAGTTGACCCTTATTCTCTCACATGAACAAAATCATTGAGCAAGTGCATTTTTATTGAATAGATTCGGAGTTACAAAACGGTTACATGCGTTTTGCCCATCTAACTACCCTGGTAGAACTTGCGCAGATTGGCTGCATTCCATGGTCTTGCCAGCGCGTCGCCGTCTTGAGTCTTCAGGCGGTAGGCTCCGTTTTTTCCCATACCATCGATGATGTATGGTCCTTCCCAAGTAGCTCCCAGCTTGCCACTTCCCAGTTCTTTGGTATTATCAAAAACCTTCCGCATAACTAGGTCCCCTTGTTTGAATACCCGCCTTCTGACTTTGCGATCATATGCCCTCTTGATGGCCTGATGGTAGCTAGCTAGGCGCGCCCTCGCTCTCTCCCTCTTCTCTTCCAGCAAGTCCAGGCCATCAAGCAGGAGTTCGTCATTCAGCTTCGGGTCGTCAGCTACGACCGTTCTCTGTGTCGGGACCAAGGTCTCCGTTGGCAGGACTGCTTCAGAGCCGTAGGTAAGACTGAACGGGGACTCTCCCGTCGGTCGCTTCGGTGTCGTCCGATATGCCCATAAAACTCCGGGTAGAGCTTCTTCCCACAATCCCTTCTTCTGCTCCAGCTTCTTCTTCAGTATGTCGAGAATGGCACGATTCGTCGACTCTGCCTGCCCGTTGCTCTGGGGGTACCGCGGTGTAGAGAAGAATAACTTGATGTTGTTACTGGCGCAGAACTTCTTGATTGACTCCGCGTCGAACTGTCACCCGTTGTCTGCAACGAAAGCCCGCGGCAGTCCAAATCGGCAGATGATGCTGCTCCATAGGAACTTTCCTACTTGAACTTCCCCGATCTTCAGCAACGGGATTGCTTCCACCCACTTGGTGAAGTAGTCGGTGGCGACGAGGAGGAACTTCCTCCAGTTGGGCGACGTCGGGAAGGGGCCCAAGATATCCAACCCCCACTGCTGGAAGGGCCAAGGGCTGGATACTGGGTGCAGCTCTTCTGCGGGTTGATGTATGGAGGGGGCATGCTTTTGACATTGCAAGCATCTTTTCGCATATCCCCCCGCATCCGCTTCCATGGTGGGCCAGTAGTAGCCCTGCAACTTTATCTTCCGTGCCAGGGCTCTTCCTCCGGAATGGTTCCCGCACCCCCCTTCATGTACCTCTTTCATGATTTCTGCCGCTTGTTCCTTCGTGAGGCACTTGAGGTACGGTCCGCCAAACGAACGCTTGTACAGCTCGTCGTCGATGAGGGTGTATCTTGGAGCGTGCGTCTTGGTTCTTCGGGCCTCATCGACGTCCTCCGGTAGTATCCCATCAAGTAGGTACTTCTTCATGTTGCCTATCCAATCCGCTCCGACCGCAATAGTATGGGCCGCCTCAATGGCTTGTGTCCTCCTCGTCAGGCAACTATCTTCTGCGGGGCCGACTGTTCGTGGGTCAGCTTGCACCTCGATGAAGACCCGCTTCTCTCTGTCTTCTCCGAGTACCGATGCTAGATTAGCAAGGACATCCGCCTGCTTGTTTTCCGCTTTGGGGAACCGGTGGAAGCTTATGTCTTCGAACTTGGCGATCAACTCCCGAGCAAGCTTCAGGTAGGCTTGCATCCTTGCGTCGCGGGCTTCATACCTGCCGGTAATCTGATTGATTACCAGTTGGGAGTCGCCGTAGACCTGCAGGCTGGTCACCCCCAGCGCTGTCGCCATCTCCAGTCCTGTCAGCATCGCCTCGTACTCCGCTTCGTTATTCGTCGTCGGGAAAAGTAGCCGCACTGATTTTTCAAGCTTCGTGTGGTCGGGGGTTACTAGGACTACCCCCACGCCACTCCCGACTGCGCACGACGAGCCATCCACGAACAATCTCCAGCCCTGTTCTTCGTCTTCCTGTCCTGCTGCCTTACCGACTCCCACGGGTCGACCGGCAGCTACCGACAGGTCTTCTAACACCCCTGGCACCGGTGCAGAGTCTTCTGCCGGGAAATCGCAGAGGAAGTCCGCAAGTGCTTGGCCCTTGACTGCTTTCCGAGGCACGTACCGAGGACCAAACTCTTGCAGCTCTGCGGCCCACTTGCTCAGCCGACCTGCCCGAGTAGAGTTATCTAGTACTTCCTTCAGGGGGTGCTCGGTGATGACCTCGATGGGATGGGCGACGAAGTACGGGCGAAGTCTCCTTGACACGTACACTAGAGCTAGAGCCACTTGTTCGATCCTCGCGTACCTCGTCTCAGCTGACGTCATGATGCGACTGACGTAGTAGACAGGCCTCTCTGCTCCTTCACATTCGCATATCAGTACAGCGCTGATTGCTGCCTCTGATACCGAAAGATACACCCCCAGCGTTGCACCTGGCTGAGGGGCCGTCAGGATAGGGGGTCGGCCAAGATACGCCTTCAGTTCCTGAAACGCTTCTTCACAGCGTTGGTCCCAGTTGAAAGGTGCGAGCTTACTCAGCCTCTCGAACAGGGGCCGACACCGGTCTGAGGACTTGGAAATGAAGCGATTGAGGGCGTTGATCCGTCCAGTAAGCTTCTGGACTTCCTTTCGTGACTTGGGTGACGACATCTCCTCCAAAGCACGGATCTGCTCCGGGTTGGCTTCGATTCCCCGCCGGGTGACCAAGTATCCCAGAAATTTTCCCGACGTCACGCCGAAGGCGCACTTGGCCGGGTTCAACTTCATACTGTACCTCCGCAAGGTTGCGAAGGTTTCCTCCAGGTCTTGCATATGCATATCCTCAGTCTGACTCTTCACAAGCAAGTCGTCAACGTAGACCTCCACGTTCCTCCCGATTTGGTTGACGAACATCTTGTTCACCAGCCTCTGGTACGTTGCTCCCGCGTTCTTCAGCCCGAAAGGCATCATCCTGTAGCAAAAAAGCCCTCGACCCGTGACGAAGGTCGTGTGCTCCTGGTCTTCCGGATTCATGGGGATCTGGTGATAGCCCGAGTAGCCGTCCATGAACGAGAGCCTCTCGTGTCCCGCCGTGGAATCCACCAGGGTATCGATGCGTGGTAGCGGGTAGCTGTCCTTCGGGCATGCCTGGTTGAGATTTGTGAAGTCGATGCAGACCCGAATGGCTCCTGACTTCTTGGGGACGGCGACCACGTTAGCGATCCACTTCGGGTACCGAGCCTCTCTGATGATGCCCGCTCGTAGCAGCTTCTCTACCTCCATGTTGACAGCTGCTGCTTTTTCCGGTGCTAGCGACCGGGGCTTCTGACGTACAGGCGCAGCTCCTTCTCGAATGTTGAGGTGATGACAGGCTACCTCGGGGTGGATGCCTGGCATGTCCTCAACTGACCATGCGAACACGTCCAGGTTTGCCTTGAGAAATGTCGTCATGGCTTCGGCATGATGCTTCGGCAGCTGCGACCCGAGAAAAGTTATCCTCGGATGGCCCACTTCTCCTAAGTCCACGGGCAGAATTGGCTCGACGGCAGGCGACTCCTCCCACTCCGCGTTCGGGCTCTCCAACTCGTCCGGTTCTTTAGATTCAACCGGTCGGTCGGTCTTCTGAGGGTGCTTCATCCTGCTCAGCTCTTCACCTTCAGCTGGTAGGTTAGTCTCCTTCGGGTCGCTCGGACCAGTTAGCTCTTTAAGTTCAGCTAACTGACCGGCCTTCTTCAAGCTCCTCGACGCATTCAGTTCTTTACATTCAACTGAATGGTCGATCTTCTGTAGGTCCTCCGACATTGTCAGCTCTTTACGTTCAGCTGACATGTCGGTCATCATCAAGTCCTCCGACACTGTCAGCTCTTTACATTCAGCCGACAGGTCGGTCTTCAGCAGGTCCTCCGACACTGTCAGTTCTTTAAGTTCAACTGACAGGTCGGTCTTCTCAGGTGCTTGGCCTCCCCGCGCTCCTTCACTCGATCGAGCGAGGCACTGGCGCGTTGGAGCCTCTTGACTCCTCTTCGTAGTCCAGAGGTTGAGGATGTCCAACTCAGTGTCGCCTCTACCTGGTGCTCCTCCCTCGATCTGGCATGTCGCCTTCAGATGGATGGCACTGAGCTCGCACTTGGCTGCCGAGGACTGGTCTCCTCGAATACTCATCACGCCCTTGTCGGTCCAAAACTTCACTACCTGGTGGGCCGACAAGGGGACCGCATCCAAGTGGTGGAGCCACGGCCTTCCGAGGATGATGTTGTACGCCGAGTGAGCTTCAATCACAATGAACCGGGTAAGGTTAGTGAGATGCCCTGTTGTGATCGGGAGGGTGATCTCACCAACCACCCTTGCAGCCTCCCCCGTGAAGCCCGTTATCGTCGACGACGACTCGGTCATCTGTCCGCGATCTAGCTGCATGGCGTCGAAGGCGCTGAGGAAGAGTACATCTACTGAACTTCCGACGTCAACCAGAATTCTCTTCACTAGGCAATTGGCTATCTGCAGCCGTATGACCAGGGGATGGTTGTGAGGCCTCTCTATCCCGACCAGATCAGCCGCCGAAAACTGTACTGCCGCTTCCACTCTTGGCTCAGGATGGATGACAGGGTCGAGCACCACATGGTGGACTTGCCTTGCTTGTTCAATACGCCGCACCTGTCGGTCGACGGCATTTGACGACGGTACAGGGCCAGGGTACCCGTAGACGGCGTCTACCTCTCGGAGCTGGCGTCTTTCTGGTGGTGGACCCGGTAAGCGCTGCGCCGTCGCTTCTCGCTGGACTTCCCCTACAGCCTTAGTCTCCTTGCGTTGAGGGAGGTCAATGAAGCAGCCAATATGGCCAGCCTCAATGAGATCCTCAATATGATGTTTGAGCGCCCGGCACTGCAAGGTGGTGTGACCTTGGCCTTGATGGTACTCGCAGTACCTTGATGCATCTCTGGCTCCCCTCTCCCCGGGCTCAAGCGGTTGCGCCCACTTGAAGTACGGTTCACCTTTGATGGCTTCCAGGATCTGATCAATGGGGGCGTTCAGTACTGTGAACTCCCTGTTCCACTGTGGCCTCGCGGGCCTGTCTTGCCTTTGCCGCTTCGCCTCGTGCCGCGTCGCATCCCCCTGCTGCTTGTTGACGTTCTTCACGGCGGCTAGTTTGGCGTAACCTTGGTGCGGGGCCCTGGTTTCCACCGCCTTCCTCTTGCGGTCCGCGTCTTCAATTTTGATGTACTTCTCAACGCGTCGCGACAGCTCATCGATCGTCTCCGGGGTTCGCTTGATGAGCGACGCGTTAACGAGCTGGGTAGGCTGTATGGCATTCTTGAAGGCTGCGATCACCATGCGATCCTGCCCGTCTGCGTCCGCCAAGCTCAGGTACTCGGACCTGAACCTATGGTAGAATTGTCGGAGCGTCTCCTTCTGGGTCATACTCATCCCGAAGAGTGACTCCAGAGTCTTCAGCTCCCGGCGATTACATCGGTACTGGTCGATGAACCGCGTGCTCAGCTCCGAGAAGGAGGAGATGGACGAGGGCCTAAGCTTGTGGAACCATTCGAGGGGGGTTCCCGACAAGCTGTTGGCGAAGGTTCGGCAGAGGATATGATCATCCTCGTGCGGGACCAGAGCATCCCGGAAAGCCAGTACATGCTCCACCGGGTCTTTCGATCCGTCAAACTTGGGAAGGCGTGGAGGATTCCATCCTCGAGGGAATGGCTCCCGGAGTAGCCTCTCGACAAGCGGCGACCGTGCGGCTCCTCGGATGGCGACTTCCTCCAACCGGTCGGGAGCTCGGACCCCCGGTCGGTCTCGCTGGATCTCCTCTCGCTCCCCGAGTCGCTCCGACGCATGCACCCGAATGCGCTCGTGTACGCTCCTCCGATCAGTAGTATGAGCCGGCTGCCGACTAGCTGGCGTCATCCGAGTGTGGTGACTATCACTCGGTTGACGATGATGCTCGCCGTCTCGCTTCGGGCGATGCACTTGTGCCGAGTCCGTCTTGGAGTGATGCTTGGAGGCATGCGGCTGTCGCGCGTGCGCCCCGAGCCGGGACCAGACATCCGAGCGTGCCGACGCCGCTCGAGCGTGCTTGTTTCTTTCTACGGGTTCCGGGCTACTTGAGTCTCGCCCGTCGGGATTTGCACTCTGGACCTCCACCGAGCGATTAACCCTGACCTCTACCTGAGGCACTGGCTGCGGATGCATTTGCACTGGTGGGGCAGCTTGAGTGGGGAGACTTTGTCCCGCTTGGGTCACCATGCCCTGGTTGAGTAGACCGCCCGTCGGTGCGGCCCGCACGAAGTCACGCAACTCCTCGTAGTTGCGCTGCATAGTTTGGAGCTGGGTGGTGAGAGCTTGCTGGGTCATCATCATTGTTGCCAGAAAAGCTTCCGATTGACCCCCTGTCAGAGGAGCCAGGGTTGCTACCGGAGCTTGACTGGACTCCCCGACCCCCAGTACAGGATTCGCCAACGGGACTACGCGCTCCGTGTCCGTTGGCTGTTGAACAAGACGCCCGACGTCATTCGCATCTCCGAGTGGTGCGGCTTCGGACGGGAGCTGCGACGTCGAGCGAGTACGATACGGTCCACCGGCCATCGTTCTTCAACCGTGTGGTCGTGGACTGCTGGTTGCAGGTAGCTTCGGACTGGTCGACACCCACGGGTCTACAGTCGAAAGCTATTAGTAGGAAGTCTCGAAGACTATCCCACAGACGGCGCCAAGATTGTGGGGGGTTTTTGGTCGAAACGGGCGGTTCGGGCGGCGAGCACAATCCAACAAGCCAAATACAAAAAAGAGACAGTGGTTACGTGGAAAAACCCCTTCGCGACGTCGAAGGGGAAAAAACCACGGGTGGGGCGAGAATGCACTAAGACTAATCTATCTTTCAGTTACAATCTCTCACCTTAACCCCAATTACATACCCTGAGGACCGGTCTCCCAAACTACCGACCTCTGTAATTTCACTCAGTCTACCGATCGCTGCGGTCAGCGTCTGTCTGCAGGTCGCTTGCAAACAGTGTCTGGCTGCTGACCGACCGACCTCCGCAGACAGACTCTGGGTGCAGACCGACCGACCTCCGCAGACAGCCTCTGGGTGCAGACCAACCGACCTCCGCAGACAACCTCTGGGTGCAGACCAACCGATCTCCGCTGACAGCCTCTGGGTGCAGACCGACCGATCTCCGCAGCTCCGCAAATTCCGGGACGAAACGGGCAGCGTCTCCTCCAGAATTCTTCCTCCCCTTCGCTGAAGGGGTAGGTCCCCTTTTATAGTGGCGGGGTGACGGTTACACTCCGCGAAAATCGGGCGAGTGACGTGTCCCCGCAATGAGCTCAACCGCCGCGATGACGTGGCGCGCGGTTGACACCTGGTCACGTTGGGCCGGAAATCGCAGAGCGTCATCAGCACCGCGAGATCTCCGGGTTTGGCTGTTGCTTCACACTTCGGCTCGTTGCATGTCCCATCGAGAGAGAAAGAGGTTGTTGCCTGGCCGACCTCCTTTTGTCTGGATACACGCCGACCGAGAGCCGCAGGGGGGGGGTGCTGCCTCCCCCCTGGATACATGCCGACCGACCCCCCCCCCTTCTCTGGGTACATGCCGACCGAAAAGGGGGGGGGGGGGGGCTGCTTCCTTGTGGACCAACCGGCCGACCCCCCCCCCCCTTTTCTCTGGGTACATGCCGACCGAAGGGGGGGGGGGGGGGGGGGGGGTGCTGCTTCCTTGTGAACCAACCGGCCGACCCCCCCCCCCCCCCCCCCTTTTCTCTGGGTACATGCCGACCGAAAGGGGGGGGGTGCTGCTTCCTTGTGGACCAACCGGCCGACCCCCCCCCTCTCTGGGTACATGCCGACCCAAGGGGGGGGGCTGCCTCCTTGTGGACCAACCGGCCGACCCCCCCCCCCCCCCCCCTCTCTGGGTACATGCCGACCCAAGGGGGGGGCTGCCTCCTTGTGGACCAACCGGCCGACCCAGAGAGAGAAGGGGGGGGGGGGGGGTGCTTGTTGCCTGGCCGATCTCCCCTCCTTCTCTCCGACGGTTACGGCGCCGGCTCCAAAAGAGAAAGGTACACACAATAACCAATCTCTATTTTTAAGGGTGAAACCCACAAGTATCACTGAAGGCAACCCAACAACTCATATTTGACCTAAAAGGCCTTTTTGCCATATATGGAGTAAACAGACTCGGAATCGAGTTCCGTTTGCGGCCATGGACTAGGGGCAGAAAGACCTACAACGTGCAGAAAGTTTGACCATGATAAAAATCACCAAAATACCCTTTTATAGTAAAATTTCCATAACCAATAAATACACCCCGGAATTCAATTTTGCTATAGACATGGATTCATGGCAGCAAAATCGACTCAGAACACTAAGAGTTCTGATGAATTAACCTTGGGCCCAGCCCTGTTGAATAATTACCATTATACCCCTTAACCACTATTTAAGTCATAGTTCAACTAAATGAATCTGGAATCGAGTTCTGATCAGAACTAAGTATATATATCACTTCTGCCTACAACCCTATAGTCAAACTCGTAAGAAAAATAAGTAAATCATTTACATTCATATAATCTTAACCCTTGTCACCTATGATATTATTTAGGAAATCGCTGAAAATCTCGAAATCTACATCATCTCACAACTCAACACTTAAGTTCAGGTAGGATAGTTGATTCGGAAGTCGTTTTCTTATTCAAATATGTTATTAGAAATGTCTACTTTACACTAAGTCTATATGTGGGAAAAAAACTTGACCAGCTATAAGGTGTGGGGCTTGCCTGAAGGACCTTAGGTGTGAGACTAGCCTTGTGATGACTAAAAGACCTCAAGTGTGGGGCTAACCTGGAAGACCCTGGGTGTGAGGTTAGCCTTGATGTGTCTAAAATCCCTCAGGTGGAGAAACCAGCATGGTGAATGGTCTCAAGCTGGGTCAATTTTTTCATACATAGTTTATATGATATTATGTGCATTTCTGAAATATAATTTGAGCTGTAAATGTTTCGTTGTATCATGAACCTACTGAGTTTATGAAATCTTCTTGAAACTCACTCCCCTATAGACACATGTGATGCAAAGCCTAATATTTCAGGGAGAAAGAACCAGCAGAAGAGGGTCGAAGGAGCTGGAGAGTGAGGATCAATAGATGAAACATTATATGAAGATACTTTGAGGCTTGCTGAGGATGGTCCAGAAGAATAATATGATTGTAATTGCTTATATTTTACATTGTCGTAACCCGATCAATGTAGCAGTACTTTAAATTGAATAAAATAGCTCAGCTTTTCCGCTCATTCTTGGGATTGAAAGTGTGTATTAAGTTTGTTCTCTTCATACCCCAGTAAAATATATCGGGGAGTGACAGGAACAAAGCCGTCAAAATGCCAAACAAAGCATCACTCGGAGCAGAGCCACAAAAGTACCAAACAATGCATCATTCAGAAGCAGAGCCGCCAAAGAGGCGGCTTGTGAAGGCGGGCAAGCCATCCCTGGGGCCTGAGTCGCCATAAGGACGGACAACCCGCCCAGGGGCTTGAGCTACCATGAGGGCGGACAAGCTGCCCTAGGGCATGAGCAGCTAAAAAGGAGCCGCCCTTGGAATCCAAGCCGCTATAAAGAAACCAGGACCCCTCTGGATGGGCTGACATAGGAGAGAGTAAGCCCCCTTTTTTGAGGCACGGCCGCACGAGCTAAGAAGCACTGACACTGGTACGGGGACAAAGTTACGACACGACACGGGTATGTCGACACGACAAATCCTAAAAAAAAGGACACGGATACGGCGGGGACACGACAAAATAAAATAATATTTTTTATTTATATTTTATGTGTGTTTATAATTCATATATATTTCAATAATCGAAAAAATCTCATAAAAAACAACTAAAATAAAAATTTAATGCATATTGAATTGCAACCGTTAGTTACACCCAGTCTGATTGGTGAATCACATATAGCCCTAAATAGCATGAAAAAGAACGGGTGTGTTTCAGTTTTGGCTTCAACCTATCTGAAACCTCAGAGGATCAGATAGGTTAAAGACAAAACTGAATTGTAACCGTCCGTTACAACCAGCCTGACAAGTGAATTATACTCAGACCCAAATGACGTGCAAAAGAACGATTGTGATTCAGTTTTGACTTTAACATATCTGATCCTCTGAGGTAGTGATGCAATACGATGCAATGAAGAAATGATTTGTTAACTAGTTGAGCAGGCAGGGCTTACTACTCAGTATGATGCCGCACGAGAAATCAAATCAAACAGATAACACAGGCAAATACGATGAGAACTACTGTACTAATGCCAGTCACTTTCAGTATCAGACGATAAAGCAATCCAAATAGTCCTATTGCAATGTCTAGATTAATAGCACTACAGGCAGGTAAGCGCTCAATCTCGCAGTGGGGAACACAGCTGGCAACGATAATAAACTAGATAACCGATTTGGTGAAACACGAGAATACCTGGTCGCAGAGGGAATTCCGTAATCGGAGTTGTCGATGTTGGCACAGGCACGTATGCCTCCACGCTTCCTCTTCCGGATCGCGGGAGGGGAAGTCGATGTCGAGGCCCCTTCGTAGATTCCTCCACGCTCTCTCCTTCCGGGTCGGGAGGGGAGAGTTGTTTGTCGAGGCACCCGTCGTCGTCTAAGATCACACCGTGATCCTCAGCAAATCCGGCCCTGCACGCAGGACGAGGGCGCCGGATGTATGGTACCGAACGGGCAGCAGCAGGAGGGGGAGGGGGTCGGGCAGGTAGGAATGAGGAGGAGGGGTCGGGTAAGGGTTGGGGTCGGGTGGAGGTGGGCAGCAGCGGCAGGAGGGGATGAAGGGGAGGTCGGGGGTGGGTTTGAGGTCGGGTGGATCGGGCAGGGGGTTCAGGTGGACAGCGGCAGCAAGGAGGGGAGGGAGGGGTGGATCGGGTAGGGGTCCAGGTAAGCAGCGGCAGCAAGGAGACAGGGAGTCGGATGGTGTTGGGGGTCCGGACGGCAGCAGCCAAGGGAGAGAGGGGATCGGGTGGGTCTTGGCAGGTGGACAGCGGCAGCTAGGGAAGGGGAGGCCGGCGGCTAGGTGAGGGAGAGGGATAGGAGAGGGACAATTAGGGTTTCCAGTTTTAGGGTTTCACACGCCTAATACTGGACCTAGGGTTTCACACGCCTAGGGTTTGGGTTTCACACACCTCGCCCTGAATTCGCTCAACACAAGTGCAGAGGAAAACATAAAAATTTTATTATTCATCGATGCCATTACATGTCCAGGGGCAGGCCTATATAAAGGCTGCGATAAACAGAAGAAAATCCCTGACAACTGAGGTGGGACTAAATAACATAATGCAAAGCAAAACAAATAAAAACGACTACACGATCATCATCAACGGTGCTGGCTGTCTGATCACAGCCACAAGCTCAGGTGGCGCCTCCTGCGCTGGTACACGCGCCAGGGACGCTGCTCGATGTCCTCATCATTCTCCCGGGGTGGGAGAGAGCTCGACTCCGTCGAGTAAGGCTCCGTGCGGCTTTCGTATAGCTCCAGCAAGTCCGGGTCAAGCCGTTGTAGTTCTTCTCGTTCCATCCACGTATCCTCAGATGGGGGTTTTCCGCTCCAGCGAATCAGGTACCTCCGAGTTCCACCGTCTTTACCAGAGACGATCTCGTCATCTAGAATTTTATCGATGCCGTTTGCTGTGGGATATGGGATATTTTGGGGAAGTGGAGGTAACGGGCTGCTCTCAGAAACAGGATCTAGGGTAGGCTCTACCAGAGGATTGCTAGGGTTGAAATTTGGGCCTTTGTAGGCCACTAGATCTTCAACATTGAAGGTCGGACTAATGCCAAAACCCTCAGGGAGGTCAATGACATAGGCGTTGTCATTTATCTTCTTTAGTATCCGGAAGGGGCCGGCACTGCGTGCATGTAGTTTCTTAACGGTCCCTGGTGGGAACCGTTCCGGGCGGAGCCGGACCATCACATAATCCCCTATGTTAAAAGTTTGAGCTCGTTTTCGGGTGTCGGCTCGTAATTTGTAGTCAGCATTGCTCTGCTCAATTTTGTTACTGATTTCTTTGTGTAATTCATGCATATGTGATGCAAATGCAGATGCAGACTCAGAGACTCTATGATGACTAGCCATGGGAATGAGATCTATGGGTTGTCTAGGTTTAAAACCATGGACAATTTCATGTGGACTCATGCCAGTAGTTCTATTGACAGATGAATTATATGCAAACTCAGCTATTGACAGTTTCAGATCCCAACTCCCAACATGTTCACCCACTAACGTTCGCAGAAGGTTCCCCAAGCTCCTATTGACTACCTCGGTTTGACCGTCGGTTTGGGGGTGGAAGGCCGTGGAAAATTGGAGCTTTGTTCCTAACTTATGCCAGAGAGTCTTCCAGAAAAAACTGGTAAACTTGACATCTCGATCCGAGACGATGGTTTTGGGCAACCCATGTAACCTCACGATGCCCTCAAAGAAGATTTTCGCTACGTGGGATGCATCGGAAGTTTTTGAGCACGGAAGGAAATGAGCCATCTTAGAGAACCGGTCTACCACTACCAAGACCGAGTCATGTTTACGCAGGGTTTTCGGGAGGCCAAGTACGAAATCCATACTGATGTCCTGCCAGGGACAGTTAGGAACTGGGAGAGGGGTGTACAAGCCAGTGCTCTGCTTTCGCTGTTTGGCCAGTTGGCAAATATGACATCTACCCACATGTCTGGCGACATCACGTTTCAGGCTCGGCCAGTAAAATCGACATTCAATGGCTTCGATGGTCTTGTTAACGCCGAAATGGCCAGCAAGACCACCCGCATGCAGCTCCCAAATAAGGAATTCGCGAAGGGATGTTCGGGGAATGCATAGTCGACGACCACGGAAAAGGTACCCGTTTTGCATGAGGTATCCATCTATTTCGTGAACTGGGTCGTCGATTAGTGCCACATAGACCTCGCCGAAGTCGGGACAAGATTCGTATTCGGCCTTCACTCTTTCAAAGCCCTCGACCGAAGCGGTCAACCTAGACAGGACGAACATGCGACGACTAAGGGCATCGGCCGCTTTGTTTTCTACTCCAGCTTTATGGCGCAGGGTGAAGGTGTAGTCCTGGAGGAACTCGACCCAGCGACCATGCCGTGCGTTAAGCTTTTTCTGGGAGTAGATGTACCGAAGGGCTTCATGATCAGAATAGATAACGAACTCTTGTGGCAGTAGGTAGTGTCGCCAGTGGCGAAGCGATTGAATCACCGCATAGAATTCTTTATCGTACGTGGAGTATCGCTGTCGCGCTTCGTTCAGCTTCTCGCTAAAATATGCGACAGGATGACCCTCTTGGGAGAGAACGCCCCCAATGCCGATTCCGGAGGCGTCGCAAGCGACTTCGAAGACTTTGGTGAAATCTGGGAGGCGCATCACAGGGGCCTCAACCATTCTTCTTTTGATTTCCAGAAAGGCCCTAGTGGCCGCACTCGTCCACTCGAACTCGCCTTTCTTCAGACAGTCGGTGATTGGGGCCGTGATGGTACTGAACCCCTTAATGAACCTCCTATAAAAGGTGGCAAGACCGTGAAAGCTTCGGACATCCCGGATATTTTTGGGTTCAGGCCATTCTTCAATTGCACGGACCTTCTCGGGGTCGGCGGAGACCCCGTTGACCGACACGACAAAACCAAGGAAGTGGACTTCCGTGGTGAGGAAGGTGCACTTTTTGGGATTGGCGAACAGCTCTTCCTTTCTTAGCACAGTGCAGACTTGCCGTAGGTGGTCTAAGTGCTGCGCTCGGGACTGGCTATAAATGAGTATGTCATCAAAGTACACCACCAAGAATTTTCCCATAAAAGGGCGGAGTACTTGTGTCATGACTCTCATGAATGTGCTCGGTGCATTGGTCAGTCCGAACGGCATAACCATCCATTCGTACAGTCCGTCTTTAGTCTTAAAAGCCGTCTTCCACTCATCCCCCGGGCGAATGCGAATTTGGTGGTAGCCACTCTTCAAGTCAACTTTGGAGAAGACTGTGGCTCCAGACATTAGGTCTAACAGATCATCTAGACGAGGGATAGGAAAACGGTATTTGACCGTGATTTTGTTGATAGCGCGGCTGTCTACGCACATGCGCCAAGTTCCATCCTTTTTTGGCGTAAGCAGAGCTGGAACCGCGCAAGGACTCATACTCTCTTTGATGAAACCCCTTTTCAGTAAATCATCGACCTGCCGTTTCAACTCGGCATGTTCTGTAGGGTTCATTCGGTAGTGGGGCAAGTTGGGGAGGCTAGCTCCAGGGACCAAATCGATGGCGTGTTGTATGTCACGCATCGGAGGTAATTGGTCTGGGAGGTCCTCAGGGAAGACATCGGCAAACTCTCTCAGAACTGGGGCAACCTCTAGGGGAACAGCTTGGGTGGATTCTCTAGGAACTTCCCGGGCTGCAAGGATCATGATCGGGGCCCCTTTTTCCAGCTCGAGGCTCAATTCTTTGGCCCCGATAAGACTGACGTTGCTGATTTTCTTCTTGGAGGTGGGCTGTTGCGCAGGCTGACCACTCTTGGGTTGAGAGGGTAGCAACTTAATCTTCTTTCCTTCATGTTCAAACATGCACATGTTGGATCGGCCGTAGATGAGAACATCGTTGTCGAAGAGCCAGGGCCGTCCTAATATAACCTGACCCACATCCATGGTCAACACATCACACCAGATCTTTTCCTGGTAGGCATTGAAGTTTATGGGGACCAAACATCTCTGTTTGACCTCCATGGCCGTAGAATTGATCCAGGAGACTTGGTATGGGCGGGGATGGGGAACTGCCTTTAATCCAGTCTTGGAGATCACGGCAGACGAAACTGCGTTAACGCAACTTCCACTGTCGATGATCACTTTGCAGTTCTTTTCTCCGATCCGAGTAAAGGTGTGAAAGATGTTGGTACGCCTCCAATCATCTTGTTCTTTGGGTTGGGACAATGCGCATCGCACAACGGCCAGCTCAGTGGGGGCCGTGCGCCTAAGGCAACCTAGGGTAACGTCATCACCCTCTTCATCAAAGTCTCCTTCATCGTCATCAGCTTGGTAAACGAACCCATCTACGTCTATCTCCAAAACTTCAACAGGTGTGCCGTCAATGATGTTGATCTTGACGGGGCTAGGGCAGTTCGCAGCCACGTGCCCATAACCCTGGCACTTGTAGCATTTAGTGAGGGGACTGATCTTGGAAAAGTCCCTTTCAGGGCCTTTACCACGGCTGTCCCTATCGTTGTTCCGACTCATGGAGTCTGTCCTGGGTTGGGATTGGGTGGGATTCGGCCGACTTGGATAACTGCTCGAGGAAGGTCGTGGGGCGTGACTTCGGGAATCCTGGCCCCGATGAGACTGGGTGGACCTAAAGCTATCGAGGTCTTGCACTAACGCGTAGGCCCTTTCTAACTCTGTAACATCACGAGCGAGAAGCTCGTTTCTCAGGTCCTCTCTTAAGCCAGACCGAAAGCGGGACAAAACCTGAACAGGAGTCTCAGTCCCTAGGACGTTGCAGCGAGTCAAGAACTCGTCAAACTCGGCGACATAGTCTCTTGCTGACTTGTTGCCTTGAGTGAACTGATGCCACTGATCTAAAAGACGCGCTTGGTAGGACGGTGGCACGTACTTTCCTTTCAGTTCGTTTTTCATGGCTACCCAGGTGTCGATGGGATCTTGGGTTCGGGCCACTCTCAGGGCTTCAACGTTCGTCCAGTACTGACTGGCGGGGCCACTGAGTTTCATTGCAGCAAAACGGACCTTTCGTGGCTCCGTTAATGGGTACCAGGCAAAATACCGGTCCATGGATTGGAGCCAGTCTAGGAAGAATTGGGGATCATGCCGACCATCAAAAGCGGGCACTTCTAGCCTAATGCTCCGGAGGTATTGCTCATCCGGATCTTGATGGTTCTGCCAAGGTGGCCGAAAATCTTGAGGGTCCACGGGTGGGGGAGTTCGAGATGGGACTTGATCCAGACGGTCAAAGCGGGCATTGGTATCGCGCTGGTAAGCAGCGAAGTTTAGGTTCATGGTGGCAATACCCTGAGCTAACTCAGCGAGTGTCCTAGCTAGGGCGTCGGGATCCATAGTGCAACTGTCGGACTCGCTAGACTCTCCTAAAAGATATGGCCTACCGTTACGGGTTGGCATGCACACACGATGATAACAAATGCAGAAGAACTAATGACAGATACGAAATGCAGGTTTTTTTATCTCCTAACCATGCTCTGATACCAAAATGATGCAATACGATGCAATGAAGAAATGATTTGTTAACTAGTTGAGCAGGCAGGGCTTACTACTCAGTATGATGCCGCACGAGAAATCAAATCAAACAGATAACACAGGCAAATATGATGAGAACTACTGTACTAATGCCAGTCACTTTCAGTATCAGACGATAAAGCAATCCAAATAGTCCTATTGCAATGTCTAGATTAATAGCACTACAGGCAGGTAAGCGCTCAATCTCGCAGTGGGGAACACAGCTGGCAACAATAATAAACTAGATAACCGATTTGGTGAAACACGAGAATACCTGGTCGCAGAGGGAATTCCGTAATCGGAGTTGTCGATGTTGGCACAGGCACGTATGCCTCCACGCTTCCTCTTCCGGATCGCGGGAGGGGAAGTCGATGTCGAGGCCCCTTCGTAGATTCCTCCACGCTCTCTCCTTCCGGGTCGGGAGGGGAGAGTTGTTTGTCGAGGCACCCGTCGTCGTCTAAGATCACACCGTGATCCTCAGCAAATCCGGCCCTGCACGCAGGACGAGGGCGCCGGATGTATGGTACCGAACGGGCAGCAGCAGGAGGGGGAGGGGGTCGGGCAGGTAGGAATGAGGAGGAGGGGTCGGGTAAGGGTTGGGGTCGGGTGGAGGTGGGCAGCAGCGGCAGGAGGGGATGAAGGGGAGGTCGGGGGTTTGAGGTCGGGTGGATCGGGCAGGGGGTTCAGGTGGACAGCGGCAGCAAGGAGGGGAGGGAGGGGTGGATCGGGTAGGGGTCCAGGTAAGCAGCGGCAGCAAGGAGACAGGGAGTCGGATGGTGTTGGGGGTCCGGACGGCAGCAGCCAAGGGAGAGAGGGGATCGGGTGGGTCTTGGCAGGTGGACAGCGGCAGCTAGGGAAGGGGAGGCCGGCGGCTAGGTGAGGGAGAGGGATAGGAGAGGGACAATTAGGGTTTCCAGTTTTAGGGTTTCACACGCCTAATACTGGACCTAGGGTTTCACACGCCTAGGGTTTGGGTTTGGGTTTCACACACCTCGCCCTGAATTCGCTCAACACAAGTGCAGAGGAAAACATAAAAATTTTATTATTCATCGATGCCATTACATGTCCAGGGGCAGGCCTATATAAAGGCTGCGATAAACAGAAGAAAATCCCTGACAACTGAGGTGGGACTAAATAACATAATGCAAAGCAAAACAAATAAAAACGACTACACGATCATCATCAACGGTGCTGGCTGTCTGATCACAGCCACAAGCTCAGGTGGCGCCTCCTGCGCTGGTACACGCGCCAGGGACGCTGCTCGATGTCCTCATCAGGTAGCTTGTGAGCTGACCCTATATCGAACAGCCCGTCAACCCACCGTGTCCTGCGAGTGTCCGTCGAGTGTCCGACCGTATCCGGCTCTCGGAAGTACGTGGGACACGGCACATGCGTGTCTGACGAGTGTCAGGCGAGTGTTGGTATCCGACAAGTGTCCGACACGGGTACGGGGGGGCTGGGGAAGTGTCCATGCTTCCTAGGACACGAGCTACCACTAAGGCCTCCAGAGGGACATGCAGACCCCTCCCTAGGGTCACGACCAGTGTTCTAAAAGCGATATAGACGGCCGCCTAGGCACTAGTAGGCCCCCCACCTCCCAGCCTAGTCCCTAAGCGTTTCAGAAAAGCGTTCGAAGCCACTAGGCAGGCCCAAGTGGGTCAAAGCGGGCATAGGCGCTAGAACATGTACAGATGCTATCCTATTGTTGATAATATTGAATTTAAGGTTTGGATTGTACTAAAATCATGGATATTATGATGTTATCTCATAATATCATGCTTGTTTTTATTCTGGTTAATCATGATTTTATGGTTATGTAAATCATACCAACTCTTTAAGATAATCGTTGGGATAATCTTGAATTTATAATAATTTTAAAACATATATATTATATATAATATCAAAATAATAATAATAATAAATTTAAAAAAATCAAAACACCTAGACATCGCCTAGGCGCTAGAAGCCCCCCACCGCCCAACTAGTGCCTAGCGCTTTTTAGAACATTAGTCACGAGACTCACGACCCATCAAGGGTGGAAGGATACCTTCTGGACCCAAGTTCAAGATGCCTCACTCGAACAAGTAATGACCTGCCAAGTCACTACATGCCTCAGCCCGCTATGAGGGAAAAAATGTAGGTGCATAGAATATCCACCCCCCACAAGGCACCAAGTTCAAACTCCCAAAAGAAAACTCTCCAAGGGTCAAGGTAAAGGAGATAGACAGATACAACTTGACTACTCAAGACCCAACCATAGCCATCCCAAAGTCGCCCGAGCAACAAACAAGGGATACATCAGTAGGAAAAGTAGCACAACAACGGCCAAAGCTCGTCTCGCTACTCGCCTGAAAGCTACGACTCGGGAGCGGGTCGGTTCAGCTCAAAGGTCAAGGCGTGGACAACCGAGCCAAACTGATGCAGGCACCGATAAGGCACACTACAATCCTAAACCCGTTTAGGGTTCTCTTTGGTCAATAGCTAAGGTTTAGTGCTCAATATAGCGTTGTATAACTCAAAAAGACAGCAAGCAGGAATTATCTCACGCAAAACTAAAAGGATATGGCATCAACATAAAACATATTTCAAATCTAACAGTAAAGACGCAATATTATCACAAAGAACAGAATTCAGCATATAAAAAATTAAATCGCAGCAATAGATATTGAAATAGAACAATAGGCTTGCATCAGAATTTTCACTAAAATAGGTAAAGCATGCTTGCTAGGGTTACCGACAGACTATAGATAGCGAATCTAATAAATAGGCATACGTTAGGGCTTCAACTAGCGACGGAAAGGACGGTTATGGCTGCGATGCGGAGCGGAGGCAATGGAAATAAAGAAAACGATGCGGATGCGATGAGAAAATAAAGGAAAAGGAAAGATACTGCCTGGGGTTTTCCGCCGTGGGTCGATTGCGAGGATGCGCCGATGATCCTGCACACGGAGCAAGGCCAGACGTCGGGAGAAGCCGGAACCTTCGGAAAATCAACACCGAGGCCTTCACGAGGCGAAGTCGTGGAAGCGGCGAGGATCGGGGACACGTGTCTCGCCCGGAAGCACTCACGAAGAGGCACAAATTTCAGCAATTGATCAAAATCTGAAATCTCTTTCTTTCTTCATCTTTTTGTAGGGTTAGGTTTTTTTTTTGGATGGCTAAGATCAAAGGAAATAGGGGTGGATGGTGTGGATGCAAGGGGCTAAGAAAGGCAAGGAAAAGGGAGGAAAACAAGGGAAAGAAGAGAGAGAGAAGAGAGGGAACGGAAGGGGTCGGGGTGGCCTCGGGATCCGCGCGGGTAAGGGGTCGGTCGGTGTTTCACGGGAAAAGAGAAGAGGGGGGGTGCGGTAATCTCAATAGATGCCCTATTGGGCTTAAGATAAGCCCATTTAAGCCTAATTGAAGCTCATAACTTGCCATGTCATCTAATTTGAATTATTTCGTCATCTAACCGTCGGTTTCGAGATCTAATCTCGTCCGTCGGTACCTCGCAAACACACGCACCCAGAATTTTATTAATATCATGCAGAAACTCACCCGAGAAGACCCGGATTCAATCCGAAAAGCCCTCGGATGAGATCATGGACATCCCCCATGAACTGGGCAAGAACATAAATAAAACTAAGTGCTGAAATAAGACCAAAAACATGAAAAAATGGCCAAAAACTGAAATAACGGCTAACAAGTCCCAAACGGATAATGTCTTCCAAGCATAAAAATAAAACGATAGTAAATAAGATCTCTGGCGATGATCTGAAGATGCGGCGATGATCTGATGATGCTGATCATGCTGCATCACAAACCCTCGACCTTTTAGAAGGCTCCACGCAAAAGCCTTCCCAGTAGAGCCAGTAGTCCAAGTAAGAAGTGATGCATGACGACCTCGTCCAAAAAAAAAAAACAAATACACTAAGAAGGGTTCACGGGATGACACCTGGATGAATCCGTGGCACAAGCTTCAATACCAACCTACAAGCAACAATTGTCATGAAGAGAAGTTGGTCTTGTAGTTGTAACCAATGGAAACACGCCACATGGGGAGACACGTGTCATATAATGGACGACTTTCTTTATCCTTTGTACACCTAAGGGTAAAGACATTAGCCAGTTTTAAGTAAATGAATCACCCAGCTAAAACTCCCCTGATTCTCTCCCTCTCTCTTTTGATCCCTCTTCTAATCCATCTCTCATCAAGAATAGGAAGAACAATCTGGGAGCACCCATTTTAAGGACCACAAATCTTCTTGTGATTCTAGTCCGAGTCTAGAGGTGTTTGCCGGGTGGAGCCCTCAACACATCGCCCTCGTCTCGACTCACCCACTAGAGGCAGAAAAGGGAAGGAGTCCCGAGTCGCCACCTCCAAGGAAGGAGGCGACCTCGGTTGTGGATGTGGTTTTCCCGAAAAATTGCCCCCATAGGTGGTATTTTCAATTGAATAATGCAGATTTTTGGGAAGGGTAGACAGTATAATTGTTAATCCTCAAGATTTCTAGCAAAAGTTGAGGTTTTCTATGCAAATCAGAATTACTTTTCAGTGTTTTATGTATGAACAGATATTGTGCATTGTAGTTTAAATGCAATTCCTTATATTCTTGTACCTGCAAGTTTCCCACTTAGATGGTGCAACAGCTGGGATTACATGAAGAGCCTTTTGAACATCGGGCAAGTTAAAATAAACAGTTGAATGCTTCTCAGTGCATGGATCGTACTTTTCACCAATTCTTCCAACCGACTGTAAAAATATGAAATAAATATCAATGTGCTGATGCAAATAATTCATCTATTGAGACATCCAGGAATCAAATTAACCGGTAAATAGCTATGGCGATAATCTAGAGAACATTTATAGCAACCCATTAAGATGCTCCTTATCTTTGAGCTTGTCAAAAACTATTGGATTCATGGCCAGGCATATTATAATTGATTTGAATATAAAAAGCTGCTCTAATACCAAATGGTAAGAGACCAACAAACCCAATGCTTGAGGTTCAAGTGTGTAAATGCTTACATGCAATCTTTTCAGTAGTTTATTCTTTGAGAAAACAGCGCTCCCAGTGCAGGAAGGGGTGAAGACGCTATATGGATCAATATTTCCAAGTTCATTGCTCGCAATATCAAGAACTTTCTCACATTCTGATGAGGTATGCACAAATGACTGAAAGTCGCACAAAACGTTCAGCAGCTTGTACGTTTGATCCGATATCAAACCAGCAACCCACATGAACTGGAAAATTCCCAAGTGATCATGGAAATCATCAGTCAGAGCATTTCCCACCTGCATTTTATTTCTCGGTTTAATACTTTCTCTGTGTGTGTATAGTCATACTGAAACTTGTCGCTCATAAGAGAAGCCAGTGCAAAGCATCATATATGATATATCATACCATATATCCTTTCAGATTAATCGACTTTCCTCTTGTCAACTCGTGAGATCTTACAATGGCCTGAGCCAACTGAGGAACATAATGTCCTACAATATGATTGTAATTATAGTAAGCTTAATAGAGTGTAATGATTCACAAGAGATGTCATCCTTCCTGAGAAGTGCAATTGAAGGTTTATCAGAAAAGTGAAGAGCTTATGTAGTTCTCTTAACCTGCATAGCTCTCTCCAGTTATATAAAAATCCCGTCCCTTAAATTGAGGGAATCGCTCAAACCATTTTTTTAGAAATATTAAAGAATCCTTGGCTGCAAACAAGAAAACAGAAGCAAGAATTTTATAATGATACCAATAAACGTTACTCCGGTGCAGAGTATTACAAGGGACAATTGGGACAAAAAAGATGGATAAGCTTTACCAGTCCTTTGATCTCCATTGCTCAACAGATCTTGGGAATTATTTGAGTATGAAAAGCCGACACCAACTGGGGAGTCGAGAAACAGGATATTGGCCACTGCAAAAGATAAATGATTATAAATGTGGTCCACTGTTTTTAAATCATTCAGAAAGAAACTAGTCATATTTCCAAGAAGTATGCAGACCATGGATGTTAGATAAAGAGTATGATCGTAAAAAAAAACGAGCAATAACTAAAATGTTAGTTCAATAAGAATGATAAATTAAACTCAACCAAAGGGTGATTCACTGGTTTACAAGGAAATTCTTCCACAACCTGAAACGGGAACATAAAGGCTAGAAGAAAATGAAGAACTAATTGGGTCGAAAGAAAAACTGGCAGAAGGATATTACAGTAATAAGGTTACTAATGGAGATGAGGCAAATGCACGGCAGCAAACAGAACAGATGAACTCTACCCCAATTAAACAAAAAAGGGTTACCTTTATTTGAGGGCCAAATGCCAAAGCCATGAATAAGAATTAAGAACAAATATTTCCGGTTCAAACATTATCAAGCCCCACTCTGTAACAAGGGACGGAGAAGAATAGCACAAGCACTAAAATGTTGCACCCTATTTTCTTACCTCGATTCCAGGAATAAGGATTTTCGTAAAGGCTCTTCCCATCTGCAGTGACATGAAAAGGCCCCAGTTCCTCTGCCAGTCCATAAGCGATCGAAGAACACCCTGGTCCTGCAAAACCAACTTCTTGGATCAGAAACAGAAACACTCCAAGAAGCACATTTTCAAGAGGAGTCTAAGAACTAAATATTAATATCGCTTAAGAAACTCTGTTATGATCAACTCATTATCATTATCCAAGTCTCACCCCATCAAGATGGGGTTCACTATAGAGCACAACTCTAATTAAGAAGTCTCCTCACAAGATTAACAAGTATTTTCCATCCGAATCTCAACCTGACATCAACCTCGACCAATGGTGTCAAAACCCCCACCAAGGCAACTTGACAACAAGCCAACTTTGTTAGTAATGTAGTTTAAGCTCATGAAACCAGGAGCAACCTACTAGGGTTTATTTAGACTAGAAAGAGTATAGACAGAGAGGATATAAACCAATGGTTGGTATAGGTTATTTCTCTTTGATACAATAGAAGTATAGAACAAGCACTGTGCACTCCAAACAGCTCTCCGATCAACAAAATCGGGATTGTGACAAAATTTGATTCCTGAAATCCAATCTTTCCTCATGGGCAGGCCTCCATTGAGGTAAAAATCAAGAGGTTTCGAGGCAGGGTCCTCGACAGCCTCAAAGAGTGAACATGGACTTCATTCTCTGTGATCACTAAAATCATGAAGGAAGCAAAACCCATTTCCCAAAATCCCGTCTTTCATCAAAATTTCAAGTGTCGAACCATCAAAGAAGAGGGGGGGAACACAAGAAGTAGTGTAATGGGCAGACCTCCATTGAGCAGAAAAAAAAAAAGAGGAGAGAGAGGGGGGGCTTGGCGTGGTCCTCTACGGACTCAGAGAACAGTGGATACTCCGCACTCTGACCAATCATCAATAAAATCATGAACCCAACAAAACCTTCCCAAAATCTGATCTTTTCTCATGATTTCAAGTACTTCATCACAATCATCAACAAAAATAATAATAATAATGAAGGGGGAAACAAGGAGAAGCTTAATGGGTAGACCTCCATTGAGCCACAGAACGAGCGGTTTGGCGGCGGGGTCCTCGGCGGCCTCGAAGAACCAGTAGAACAGAGCTCTCCCGGATTGCTTGTTAACCGTCACGTAGCCCGAGTAATGGGCGAAGCTCACATTGGGCTGCCCTGGTAGAAGAACCACCCTGTCCTTCTCTTGCAGCTCGAACGGAGCACCGCCGCCGCCGGCCTCCGCCGAGGAGACGACGAGGACAAGGGCGAGGAGACCAGGGAGGAGACGAGATCCACGGCCCCTCCTCTCCATCCTCACCACTGCCCCCTCTTCTTCAGTATCTAATTGCTAATTATTGGGTACTGGTTTCTTTTAGTAGATGACTGATTACCTCTTATGTGGCGGAATGGTGACTATTCGCACCCATGGAATTAGTGATGGCACTCCAATCTTTTAAGTTTTTTTTTTCTTATTTTGTTTACCCTCATCCTCAATCTTCATCCGTCGTCATTGATTCCTGTTGTTGGGGGGAAATCTCGAAGAAGTCTTTCTCGACATGCAAAACAAAGGGACTAGAACAGTTGGCTCCTCTTGGAGCGCATATCCTCTAACGCTCAAGTCAATAGAGCTTTCAAAAGGGAAGGTTGGATGATCAGAAGGTAGTTCGAGTTTTTAGAATTCGAATATGTACTTTGGAGCCTTGAGTCGTATCTTTATAACCTTTCTCTGACCGCTGCAGGTCGACACATGTCAGCCCACCTGTCTTTTGTGCACCCTCGTGCTCGCACATGAGTCTTTAAGTGCACTATGTCGTCTTGCTGGCCAGCTGGCTGTCCGGGGTCGAGGGGGGAATGCACTGGTCCTGTCTACTCCAGGTGGCACCTCAGAAGGCTCTAGACTAAGAGTTAGTTTCGTTTCTAGCCAAGTAAGTTCGCGCAGAGCGGAATTGGCCTACAATTGTCTACACAGTTCCTCCAAAACGGAGACACCTGTGTATCCAACGACGTCTCACGGTATGGGAAACATGCAGGCAAAAGGCGATTTCTTCCACGGACGAACTGGCTATCTCGCGCGTGAGATGGATATCCGAGCTATTAGTGTCGAGCGATGCAAGTGCTGAATCTTCTGAAGTGTTCTTTGAGCTTCCAACAAAAGGTGTTACAACGCATGCGACCTCACGTGTGAGCTGATTGCGGGCGGCCTCACGGGCGGACTGATCGTGGGCAACCTCAGTATCCGAGCTGTAGGTGGTCAGGTGCTGAATCTTCTGAAATGTTCTTTGAGCTACCAACAAAAAGCGATGCCTCGCGTGCTAGCTGATCGCCGGCGAGCTAATTGCAGGTGACCTCGTGTGCAGGCTGATCGCGGGCGACCTCGGTATCTTAGCTATAGGTGATCAGGTGCTGAATCTTCTGAAGTGTTCTTTGATCTTCCAACAGAAGATGATGCATCGTGTATGAGCTGATTGCGGGCGGCCTCGTATATTCTAATGGCGAGCTGGTGCTAATTTCGAGCACCATCACTGTAACATCCGCCCCAAACACACAAGATTTTGTCCGCTTTGCCCGTGCCCGCACGAGAACTTCCCAGGGAGGTCACCCATCCTGGTACTACTCTCGCCCGAGCACGCTTAACTACGGAGTTCTTACGAAATCCGTAGCGGCGCACGGTTTTAAAACGCGTCTTGGCAGGAAAGGTGGTGAGCCCCCAAACACAAGATATTGTCCTCTATTGGTCTCTTGGGTACTCGAACCCTCAACCTCAAGGTTTTGCACTAGCATGGTTACCATCGAACCACCTAGAACGCGTCTTCTATGTTTGGGAGGGGAAATTATATAAGTAGCTCAGGATCTCCTTCTCTCCAGGCGATGTGGGGCTAACTCATGGCCTTGTACACCTCACCTCACCTCACCTCACCTCACCCATCTTGGCATTCCCGCCTCAGGAGTCTTGGCTCTTGACTATTGGCCTATTGGATCTTGGTCGTCACAATCCACCCCCCTTAGGGATACACGTCCTCGTGTAGGGTTAGACCCCCCCATTGCGAGGAGAACCGGCTCTGATACCATTTTGTAACATCCGCCCCAAACACACAAGATTTTGTCCGCTTTGCCCGTGCCCGCACGAGAACTTCCCAGGGAGGTCACCCATCCTGGTACTACTCTCGCCCGAGCACGCTTAACTACGGAGTTCTTACGAAATCCGTAGCGGCGCACGGTTTTAAAACGCGTCTTGGCAGGAAAGGTGGTGAGCCCCCAAACACAAGATATTGTCCTCTATTGGTCTCTTGGGTACTCGAACCCTCAACCTCAAGGTTTTGCACTAGCATGGTTACCATCGAACCACCTAGAACGCGTCTTCTATGTTTGGGAGGGGAAATTATATAAGTAGCTCAGGATCTCCTTCTCTCCAGGCGATGTGGGGCTAACTCATGGCCTTGTACACCTCACCTCACCTCACCTCACCTCACCCATCTTGGCATTCCCGCCTCAGGAGTCTTGGCTCTTGACTATTGGCCTATTGGATCTTGGTCGTCACAATCACCTATCACCTACCCCATCGCCCTCTACCTTGGTAGCCACCTGAGCCTCCTTTATCATCTCTTTTTTCGATGACACCCCTTGCCTCCTCCTCCATCATCTATGTCCGACCACCCAGCCCACCACGATTGTCCCTGCCCTGCCTCCCTCCTTTTTTCTTCTTCTTCGTCCTCCTCCTCTTCTTCCTTCTACCTCATCTTTCCCACACTGGAATCAGGAGCGGAACCAAGGGGAGTCATGGCTCCTCTAAAGTAGGCAAAATTCTTAGAGGGCCACTTTGAGGTTTTAAATTTTTTTAAAAAATATTTACACATTGCCCTTCCAAAATATTAAATTTTAGAGCTCTTAGGTCCGCCACTGTAACGCAACAAGGGCAAAACCAATAGGGGCGGTGGCCCCCCAAAGTACTTAAAATTCTTAGAGGACCCTCCTTTGAGGTTTTAAAATTTTTTTAAAAAAATTACACATGGACCTTCCAAAATATTAAATTTTGGAGTTCCTGGTCTGCCACTAGTCGAAATCCTAATCCGCTGCCCCTCTTCCCTCCGTCGCCTCTTTCTTCTTCCCCTCCTCCTCCTCCATCTTCCCCATGGAGGAAGAAGGAGGGAGGCGGAGGAGGAGGCGACCTGGCGAGGACAGTCACGGTGGACTAATCGGTTGGACATAAACAACGGTGGTGCGTTGGGGTGGGCATTTTGGGGTTTCTGTGGATGCCAATACCAATATACCAAAATGGGTTGGGGGTTCAAGAAAAATTCGGATGCCGAAATTAATTTCATGGGTGTGAATAGGCAGACTTAGGCTAAATGGAGAGAGTATTTTTCCTACACGGCTGGAATGTTGCACTTTCTTATGGCCCAATTTGAGCATGCCATGCTGTAACGAGGCTACATTTTTCCATTTTTAAGGATTACGTGGCAGATCCTGATTGGGCCATAAGCAAGTGCAGCTTTCTAGTCAGGTAGCAATCATAAGGACGACGGCAAAATAATGACGAGCGACCATGATGTAGAGTCATGGCTCACATGAGGCTTGTGAGTGCAGAATATTTTTTTTTTTTAAGAGTAATGCTACTCGTACAATCTAAGAAACAAACCAACACCAAAGAAGTGGTGGGGGGACCCATGGATGCTAAGTCCCAAACAACATATCGGTTTCATGAACAAGGCACTCATAAGTTTCTTTTGAGGGAAGGTTCCAAAATCATTTCATAAACACGAAAATGCCCTCTCCGTTATCTCTCTTTCCCCTGCTCTTTCGAGTAGCAGTGGCGATCTCGGCCTCCTCCTTCTTCCACCCCCTGACGCCTCCTCCTTCCTCCTCAACGGTGCGAGCAGTGGCGGCGGCGAGCAGCAGTAGCACCGCGAGTTGCAGCTGCTCGTCGACACCGCCTCGACAATGGCGAGCAGCGGAGATGAGAGGCGGGTGACAAACGGGGTTAGGTTTGGTTCGGATTAGGTCTAGGGTTCATCCCATGGCCTATAGATCTTAGGTTTTAGGATTCGCTTTTGGTTTTAGGATTCAATTTAGTTTAGAAATGAGTGTTATGAAAATGAAAAATTGAAATACATTGAGGGGTATTTTCACCCTCTGTCCTTTGGCTTAAACAGATCTCTTGTTTTGGACCGTTCACTAATTCCCCCCTCCCCTTTTTTTTTTGTTCAGAGGATAGAGCGCAAGAGCAAGAGCTCAAAGAGATCTGGAGATCAAAACGGGTGGAGGTAGTAGCTACTATTTATTAATTCCGTAATCCCGGGAACAAGACATCAACGGGATTCACACGTGCAAACAAGGCGCAATGGCCCTGAGGAAAAGCTACTCCACGGTGCCCATTCCGAGACTATGTTAGATCTCTATGAAGACATGTACTCCCACTGGTCCCACTGCTTCACCTATCCACATGACTTGTAAAAGCCATTATAACAACTCGACCAAAGTTTATTGCCTTTGTCGAGGGAAAAAATCGTTTGGTTTTCCGTCTACACCGCTCGACAGTCTGAAGACTTCGTCGATCGTGGGTGTCTGAGGTCGCACATCAGAATCATACAAATAGCTAAAGAGTCCAGAACGATTGGCTCCTCACGGAGCATAGACCCTCTAACGCTCAAGTCAGAGAAAGTAATAAGGTGAGGGTGAAGTGAGAGAGGTTTCTCCAAGGAGATGGAAGTGGTGGATCTGGGTTCTAGACATGCATGCCATGTGATGGGTTGTGCCACACGGATGTGCTTAGATGCAAGAATGTAATGGGTATGTGCTATACATGCAATCAAGACATGAGTTGTTTGGATAGGCATGCAATCATCATGAGATGGTTGGTGATTTCTCCACCATGAGATACATTGATGTTGTACAAATCATTGGATGAATGCATGTTGCTCATGCATTCATGTGATGTGATTGTAAGGTTCGGGTGCAATCATGAGATCCGTTGCACACTTAGTTACCGGTCACAATTATAAGCCTATTAAAATCTTTCTAATCCAAAAAAGTATAGACTGAGTGTGAAGGATTCTCATAAATTCCATATGAACTTTTCACGGCCTTCCATTGCCAAGCTCATAGTAGCTCGATGACCGACCACCAAAGTGGAGCTCTCCGGCGGCTATAATAATGAGTTTCCAAGAGAATATGAAGTAGTGAGGGGGTGGGTGGGAGCGATCACCAAAGTGGCGTAGCCCATTCATGCTTGCCTAAGCAATGGTGCACACTTAACTAAGAGGGTGGCACCTCTCCCAAATGAGTTATAAGGCATGCCGACTAGAGGCTAAGAGATCAATTTGGATGCCAACTGCCTGCTTGGCATGAGATGTCTAGACAGTGAAAGTAGGTGGGCTAGGCTGGTGCCACTAGCAAGAGCATAAACTTGGGTCTTACGGCCTAACATTCTTGCAGGATGATATTTCCAAGTATTACCATTATAATATTTTTGAGAGGTCATTTCTACCATGATAATAAGAAAAACTTAACCAAGTAATAATGTCGTGTTTTTCTTTAAATTTCAAGATGTCGAACCCTTTAACCCTCTGGCCACGATTCTTAATGATAACAAACTCACAGGACCCAATTATGTGGATTAAAAGCGGAACATCCTCATCATGTTGACGACGCATGAATATGCGTTCGTCCTCAACACTGACCATCCCCCTAATCCCACAAGCGACACTGCTCGGTAGATATGGACTCATATAACAAGTGGGCAAAAACTGCTGTGATGCCAAAGTGTAATATCCTAGTATCTGTGGGGGGATTTTCCGTTGGCCACACCCAATCGTCGGATGGAGCGGCTTACCTCCACCTCCTTCCCGCAATACCTGCAAGAAGACCGAAGCTCACCTCCAAGCCAAGGCCCCTCCGACGCTCAAGTCAGGGAAGGGAACAAATGCAAGCGTGGTCTAGGGTTCGGGAGCGAGGAATTGCTTACCTGCCCATAAAGGGCGGGGTTCTTTTATAGGTCTTCTCATACATGTGCGAAACGCTCACGGAATATCCTTCGAGAATCTCGGACGGTTAAGGCGGATCTTTCCTGATCAGACGCCCTTCACCAATTTCCTTTTATGTTCCCGTTAGTCGTGGGCCTTTTCGCCGATCGTGGGCGACTCACGATCATAACGAGCAAGATAATGCCAAGGTCCTCCAGCCTGGCGAATCTTCTGGCAGTTACAGGAACTTTTCGACCGTTACAGGCACCTCATGATATTTCTTCGCCCAGGGGCGGTGCTCCACCGCCGACCAGGTTGGGTCTCTTGAGGGTTTAGGTTATCGTGCCAGATCCACGACCTGCCCGACTCTTTCCCCGACCTGGTTCCTGCCTAAGAGCTCGGGCTCCTCTGATCCTCTTCCAGGACTCAGTCTTCTACATAGGGTGCAGCTCATGGACCGAGCTGGGTCGATCGGACCGGTCCAGCTATACAGATCTTTACGTTGGGTTGAGCCTGACGACTCTGTCGTCCACGTGTTATCATCTGGTCGGTGCGGCGGAAAACCCCTTCTACAATATCGATGTCAAACGTGCTTCAACACCAGCATTCATATTATGCCCACTACTAATGCTATGATGCGCAACCTCAAAGGGATGTTTGAGGAGTAGAGTCATGTCGCAAGGTAGGTGACTATACATTGTTGGTCGGAATGCGCGGCGGAAGCATGAAAAAAAACCCTACAAATACCTTAGAGAATAAGGGTTGTTGAACATCCAGTGAAAAGTAGGCTTGCGAAACTTTTCACACCGGATAAATCCCAAATTTACACCGATGCTAGATAATAATTATGAATTATCATGGCATTAGAAAATTAATTTAATTAATTATCATCCACCACATCTAAGGATTATAAGCTGACTACCTCGTAGGACTTATAGATGCCTAAAGCGGAAGATCTGTTGATAAAGATTGAGGTCCGTGTTGCAATCACACAATCGTTTTGATTCAACTCCCATTCCACGCACATGAGTCCTTGTGATAGACTTGTGGGAGTCTTTTCCTCCCTTGTGATCCTCATAGAGACGCTCGAAGAAGACGAACGAGATTCAAGGTGAGAAGCTCAGAGGGGAGAAAAACCTTCTCTTCTTTCTTCTCTATTTTTCTCTTCTCTTTCTTCTCCTTTTTCTCTCTTCGCCGAACCCTACAAGGGGGTAATCGTGCCCCCTTGCTATTGCATGGGGCGATTAGGGTTTCCCCTCTCCACTCTATGGCTGAAATCCCTATCCAATTATAAAGGGATCGAGATCCTTAGGATCTCTCCCCTCATAACCACTTAGGGAACTTCCCATATGGGGAGAACGGCTAGGGTTTCCTCTTGGTCGTTCTCCACATAGGGAAGCCCCTAGGTGGCGGTTTTTAGGAGCTGCAAGGGGGCACCCAAGTTGGGGCACCATCTTAATAGAGAAATGTGCATACTCTTTTAGCCTAGTTTGACTTTGATAAAACCCTAAAAATATGACATGACTTCTCCTAGTCCAACTAGAAACCAATAAGAGAAAATAGTTAATTAATAAATAATTAATTATCTTTCAACGTCCACCCTTAATAATTACGATAATACCACTGCACTCAGGGGTTATCTTCTTTGTCCACCATGAAGTTGACCTAAGAGAGAGATGGAGTCATACGTACTCCATCCCGGACACTTATGGTACCTCCTATACTTTAGAAAAGTCATTACAGTCCATTTAACTGGGCTCTAATGACTTCTCATAGAATTTTCGAGGGCCAACTTAACCCTAGTTAACATTTATGATATTTTCTGGAAAAAGTCAACTTAGTCATGACCTAGTGATCCTAGTAAACACTAAAGATTACACATGACTACTTTCTATACAATATTCATATCTTCTTTCCACGAGCCTGGGTCCCACTGAGGAACCCTAGTCAAAAGGTTTTCTTTGATAGAGGACCTTTAGTATGTAACTCATAATCCACATGTCCCTATAATTCCTAGTTACTGTGGAGTCAATCGCTACCAGTAAACCCTAGTGACATTAGATCAGGTTCGCTTGGCTGTTAGAGGTGGCTAGAAGTTGGAATCTTTGAAACCCTGATAACCTTGGCTCCCATCAATACCATGGTCGTAATCATCTCATAAGTAGACCATAGCAGTGAACAATGTCTACAACCACTACTGAGGCATTGTTGCACTCCGAGGATATTAGTATTTATGCGAGTACCATTTACCCTACTATACTACATTTGAACCCTTCCAATCTGATGTCTGTGAAACTAATTGAGATCAGTGTCGACTATCCCTTTCATATTAGAGTCCTGACATCTCAAAGCTTTGGGGTTATTACATGAACTTCCCTTGATGTTTCAAAAATACACAATCCCCCCTTGTATTGATCTGGTTTTGATAGGTGTGTTTCGTAGAGGAACCTTTCTCTGTTGAGTCGTGTTAGCCCTTTTTGTTTGAGTTGACGAGGACCCAAGTCAACCTTTGTTTTGAACTACACGGTATGGGCTTAATGATGACCTGTAATGACTGGCACTTCAGAGTTCTTCCGCTCAGGGCAACTCAGTTTCCTTTTAATATTATTATAATAATTGCTTGGGCTTATTTGTCGTGTTGCATAAATTGTTTGTCTATGTTACGTGTTCGAACTTGTGTTGGACCGGGCAGCAGGTCCCGGGACCGGGTCGCAAGGCGACACAGTGTTGGCAGTGGAATTATGCAGGTGTGTGTATGTCACGTGGGCGTAGGTGCACAGGTGTTCAGCATGCATGAGAGCATGGGTGTCCTGTTTAATAATTAATTAATAGGAGAGTAAGTGGCGAGTCCGTTAGACTCGACGAGGTTCGCAAGCCAACGTGTCTTGACGCGACATGAGTCGAAGGCGAGTCAGACTAGATGCGAGTCGAGTGCGAGTCGGCTCGACCGTTGTAGAAAAAAAAAAAGAATTTGTAATAAAACCAAAACCCAAACCCAAACCCCCATCCGTAACCCGAACCCGACCCTGACCCCCCACACCCAAAACCCGACCCGACCCTTCTCTCTCTCTCTCTTTCTCTCTCTCTCTCTTCTCCCCCATCTCTCCGATCTCTCCCTCTTCTCTCAAATCTCTCCCCCACTCTCTCGGATTCCCTCTCTCACTCGGATCTCCCACACGCTCTCACCCGACTCTCTCTCTCTCTCTTCCCCCCAAACCCGATCCGATCCGACCCGGCCACCCCCCTCTATCCCATCAACCGCCGCCCCCTACTTGACCCTAAGCCCGGCCGCCGCCCCTACCCTGCCGGCCGCCGCCCCCCCTACCCTACCAGCCACCCCTACCCTGCCGGCCACCGCCCCTCCCCTTTAAAACCCTAAGCCGAGCCCTCTCTCCCCTTCCAACAGCCCCGACCCCCCCTGAAATCCCGATTCCCCCCCTCTCATCTCTATCTCCCCGTCAGCCCTGATTTCCCCCTCTCATCTCTATCTCCCCGTCAGCCCCGATTTCCCCCTCTCATCTCTATCTCCCCGTCAGCCCTGATTTCCCCCTCTCATCTCTATCTCCCCGTCAGCCCCGATTTCCCCCTCTCATCTCTATCTCCCCGTCAGCCTCGACCCGATCCCCTCCGAGATACCCGCAGCCTCTCCCTCCCGTCAAAAATTATGCAGCCCCCTCCCCTATAAATAAAACCCAACCGATTCCTCTGCACCCCTCTCCGATCTCCCTCATCATCACCCCGATCTCTCTCTTTTCTCCCTCGCGGTGGGGTTCTGCGCGCGCGGCGCCGGAAAGCAACCGGCCGGAGCGCAGCCAGAGGAGAAGTTGCAGCCGGAGCTAACGACTCCCCATCGACTAGGTCAGCCGCCTCCTTTTTTTCCCTGTTTTTTTTTTCTCAATGGTGCTATTGAGACCTGCCCAACCTGCCGAGACCCCTACCCATGTTCTTCCTTTCTTCTCCTGCCGCAACCATAGCCGCCAACTATGTGGCCGGCGACTGAGCGATGGCATCCGACCATTCTAAGTGGCCATCGATCCGACACCCGACTATTGGAGCCCATCATGACCGTTGAAATCCCTTGACCCATTGAACTCTTGAGTTCTTCTTTGTCCTTTGTGGTGTGCGATTTAGTGGATTAACCACACCGATTCGACTCCAGCCATTTTTGGTAAATTGTTGAGCCTACACCTCAAGGTAGCAAGTCTCATGCCGACAATACTTTTGAGCACCACACAAATCCCCTTGAGCTGATGCGGCTTAGACCATACTCGGCCTTAGAACAGATGCTTGCGCATCGACGCTCATTATTTTATATTCGATATAGCTCTATGCCAATTGACCTTGTTACTTGTAAACTGTTGTGCTCTTGTGCGCACGACAGCACATTGCTTAGCAGCCCTCGTACCAACTCAGCCAACCCCGAAAGTCGAGCCATGTGAACAACCTCAGAGCATCGACGATTGTCGATATACCCTTCGGCCGTGACCTTAGCCTTTAGCCTTGCCCTCCCTTGTTTTGTGTACGAACTCATCGTGTCGTTTCGCACGGTGTCATGAGCCGCCATGTCGGTCATCAATTCCCACAGTCATAGTGACCATTAGCCCCTCTATGTCAACACTGCCCATTTCGGGACACGACCGGACGAGGCATGTTACTTAATTTTGATCATTATTGTGTATGTCGATCAAGCTCCTTGAGCCTACACTCGAGGTTAGCGGGCCCGATCTCCTTGGGTCACACTTGCCTCAAGGTTGATGATACCGATGCGGGTCCCAATACCTTTGTGTAGCCGTGTGCGCACGAGACTGACCCGGTGCGGCGATGATACGCTGCTTAGAGATCTCGGTTGGTCACTAGTGCGATTCCCGTGTAAACCCTTCTTTTGAAAGATCAAGCCCGACTGTGATCGGCTCTGCCGATTTCGCCATTGACCGACGCAGTTACGACCGTTTAGTCAGATTAGTACAAGTAGACCCTAATATGGCCTTTGGCGTTGGCAACGCCGACTAACCAAGACGATACCATTAGAGCATTGTTTTGCGTGCCAATAGACCGGTGAAAAATTCTTGACTCGGCCAACTCGGGCCTAAACCTATATTACTCGGTAGCAAACATTGACCATAGGCCCACCGTGTGCATGTGTTTGGTAGTTCGCGACTGTGCTGACCCACTCGGGGACGAAGCGGAGGTTGCTAGCAGAAGTCCGTGTTCATCAACCAGGTGACATCTACTCCCCTTCCCGTGGTCTTTGATAGTGAGAAATGAGAACAACTAGGGTAGGTGCCCATGGTACTGCATGCGGGTCCCACCGGGTATCGCCGCATGTGGTCACGTGGACCCCTCCTTGCATGCGGAGTCGCGAGTCCGGCGACGCATGCTTTAAAATATTAATAAAATAATTATGTTTTAAAATATTAATAAAATAATCACAATTATTGCATGGACACCGTAATTAGGTATTCCCTTAAAATAAAAATGTAATAATGATTATCGGGACCCACCCTACTAAAAGGAGTGGCAACCCTAATATACTGGTTTTGGGAGAGTGTAGGTCGAATCGCTTTAAGAGCGATGTGACCTTTAGCTGTAGTGCTGTTATGGGTTGTGAGAGCAGTACGGGACTAGGGTTAAACCGTTGCAAATCATTAACGCATGTATCTTTTTATCTATCTCGATATATATTTAAAGGTAGTTATTCACTATGTTGAGTTTTTAGCACTTTGTTAAAATAATAGAATATAATAATCTATATTGTGGAAAGATTGGACCTCATGCGTGTAAGGGTCGTGAACCACCCTGTGCGCACAGCTGAAGATCAGTAGGCTAATGGGTCACGGGCAAGGATTGTGGTAAAGCCAATAGGAGGTGCCCTCGACTAGGGATTGGCCTAGCAATTCCTGTCCCGGGGTAGTTGAAGGCCCTAAAGAAAGCAAGTTGGGCGATAGAGCTCCACCGTGAAAGACGGGAAATCCCTTATGATCATATGGGTGATTTTGTGCATGGTGTCGGAGTATGCACGGCGAGATAGTTGGCCCTCTACATCGAAATAAAAGGCCCTATAGTAATGTCCGACCGAGGGCAGGATGAACAAAATATCCGGGTTTCACATTAAGTTAGATATTTTATATGATTGCTAATTAATTATGGAATCTTAATATTGGATTATAGAATTATAGAGCGTGATAATCTAGATGGTCGTTTTATTTGTTCATTACTACTATAGAATATTGAATGAATTTTATGTTAGACAATCTAGTGATACTAGGTATTGCATGAGAACATAGACTGTTGGTAGGATTTAATACTGCTAAATATAATTTAATATAATTAGATTGGTTGTCTCATATTATTAAAGACTACTAGGATGTCACTAGCCATTAATTTGGCTAATCTCCTAATTTTTCATTGGGGGCTACTCTTTTCCACGAGTAAACTCTCCTGTAGGTACGGAGGTTCAGGAGTAACAGTGGGAGGCTTGAGGCGGAGTTAAGGTTACGATAGTGTACTATCTTCAGTTTATTGTCTTGTAGTTTTTTTTTAGCAATGTAATCGATTGGATTGGATTATAAATTATTTAGTTTAGTCAGTGTTTTGTGACTGTTAGTGGTGATGATCCAGCTGAACTATTTTGGATAGGCCTCTCCTTAAGGCCCCAAGCCTAGGGTAGATCACAATGGAAATATACGAAAATAATTGACCTAATTGACTAGCCCTGTAAATAGGACCTCTAAACCAGTGTACCGAATGTCAGGGAGTGGGTGATATTCCTAGCTCGCCGCCGTCGGAGGCTTGAGCCTCGTGCTCCTTTAGAGGGACCTCTGTCGGTATGTAGTGGTGCCGATATGCCACTCATACTGAGAGAATAGCCTTTTGAAAGTCGAGCTTAATTATATCTCTGTCGACAAAAATTTTATCTCTCTACATTCCTTTAAATTAAAAATATTTTCACAAAAATCCAGTTTTAAAATACCTCTTGTTTCTTTCTTTCTTCTTCTTCTTCATTCATGAGAGAGTAGAAGCCCTGTAAGAAATCCTAATTGGTGTAGTTAGACGACCAAACCCTAAAACCCTGGTTTTTCCTTACCTCACACCCCATGAATCGGTTTCAGATTTCTGGGGCGTGACATGACCTCCTTCGTAGATGCCTCAGTTATGTCCAATCTTATTTTTATTGCAATCAATTTATTTTTTCTGAGACCGTCGGATCGAAAATCACCTCAATCGAAAATCTCTATTATATTATATAATTCTTTTTGTGATTAAATGGATCTTGTGAAATTATTTTGAGAGAAATGACCTTCTAGAACACCAATTTAAGTTAATCATATCCCCCCTATTTTAAAGTTTGTTAGGCTGCAACAACTTCTAACCGCCTATTGAGAGCACCCCTAGATCTCTCTTTTAATTACCAGACTGCCACCCTGTCATCCCATCCTCTGCCACTATCTTTTATTGTTTGTATGTGCAACTGCCTGAGGTTAGAATGGTCTTTTTCCCCTTGCCCTATGTAGATCGCCCATTACCTCTAACCTGGTCCCCGCTTCTACCTCACTTGCCATATCACCCCTCTCGCCATAACACTCTCTCTCTCTCTCTCTCTCTCTCTCTCTCTCTCTCTCTCTCTCTCTCTCTCTCCATTACTTACTTTCTCCATTGGAACCACCTCACCACCGCTATCTCCAATAGAGCCTCCATTAATCCCTCTCTCCATTGCTTCTCCTCCATTAATCCCCTTCCCCCCTCAATAAATATCTCTCCTCCTCCATTAGCATTGCTCTCTCCAATTACACACTCTCTCCCTCTCCATTTATCTCTCTCCCTCCATTAACTTCCAATTAACTCACTCTCTTATTAGTGCCTCTCCATTTATCTCTCTTCTTCCTCGCACCCTTGCATAGTAACTAAGACCCTAATTCATTTTGCCAGTTGCACTACTCGTCTTCCACTATTGGTTGCTTGGATCATCGGATCGAACTTTCTCCACGAGTTCAGGTGAGTCACTACTAAGCTTTAGTTAGACCTAGTAGTACTATTGTATTTTCGCGACTCCCGTATATGTTATTATTATTGTATCGTGGCAATATCTTGAGCTATTGTGTCTTCCTAAATCGTTTGCTTGCTTCTCTTTAGTATTTCGTAGCCTTGTCCTTAGTAGTGGTTGTTGAAGAAGTCCACCGGTTAGTCCCACATCGGTAAAGGGGGCACCTACTGCCCGCTTGATATACCATCTGTGGACCTTCCCCTATGACCCGGGTTTTGGGACGTGACGATTCCAACATGGTATCAGAGATAGGGTTCACCGTCTCCTGCTCTAGGTGCTCCCCACCGATCGTGCCTTCCCACGCGTGCTCCGCATGGGAGGATCCTTGCCACACGTGCTCCGCATGAGAGGGAGTGTTGACGAATAGTCCCACATCGATGAGGGAGGCACCCATCACCCGCTTAATATACCCCATGTGGACCTCCCCTTAAGACTCGGGTTTTGGGGTGTGAGGGTATCCAACATGGTGCAAAGCTGGGTTCATCGTCTCTCTACGGGTGCGGCCCCTTTCTGATTGTGCCTCGCTCCGCGTGCTCCGCTTGAGGTGGCGTGTTGAGGAAATCCACAGATTTTTTGCCAAATCGATAAAGGGGGTACCTATCACCTGCTTGATATATCCTCTATGGACCTCCTCTTATGACTCGGGTTTTGGGGTGTGATCGAGGGTATCTAACAATGGTTTCGCCGCACCTGGCTAGCATGAGTTGTCCTGATAGCTTTCCCTCTTTTGTTACTTGAGTTGTCATGGGAGTCCCTTGCTAGCTTACCTCCGTGCAGTTACTTTTAGTAGTCGTTTTATAATTCTCCTTACATATTGTAATCTTCGTATGCTTTGTGGGCACATCACTCGTGGCTTGTACTTCACTTGTGGGTTATGAATGGACAGTTGTGGAGGGCCGGGGCATGTGTTGTCTCATCTTCTAGTGGGCTATTAGTAGTTGCTTGGGCTGTATCTTGGTTTTGGTCTGGTTTCTTGCTTGTATTTATATTCTCAAAGTGAATATATATTTTTAGAATAGATACTAGTTGCTTATATTTAGATGTGGTGTGTTAGTATTCTATTAGTCCCACCTCGGTTGTGGTAACATAATGGTGTGCGTACTCTCTCTATATAAAGAGAGGTAGTCTTATGTAATGCAATTTGAGATCAATGAGATAATACAATGAGATTTTCTCCCCAATCCTATTCTCTCTCCCCCTCTCTTCGTAACATGGTATCAGAGCCAACCCTGTTGGCCTAGGATTCGACGCTCTCCTCTCCGGCCTCGGCCTCCTCGGTCGTCGTCGACGACATCGAGGAGGCCGGGAAAAATTAAAATTGTTTTTTCCAGTCTCTCCCTTCCTCTCTCGGGTTCTGTTGGTGCCCCGACAGCCGCCTCCCTTGGCCGCATGACTTGACGGCCTGATTGTCGGCGCCCCACCGTCCGAACGGGTCTGGCCCTGCGCCCCCCGCCGTCCGAGCGGGTTCTGTCGGTGCCCCGCCATCCAAGCGCCGCGCCGACCAGCCGGAAGCCCGTGCTCCAGATCCGACGATCTCACACCTCCGGTTGCTTCTGCGTGCCGGCCGCCCGCCGGCCTTGAGCCCTTGTCACCTGCCGCACCGACCTCCCGCTGAGGTCCAGTCCCGGCACTGCGCCCGCCGCCCGAGACATGCGCCCGTTGCCCGAGACCTCGCGGCTGCCGCTCGCCGTCGCTGATGCCCTCATACGTCGCAAAGTAGACAGCGGTGAAGGGGCGTTCATCACCACCGTGGTCCGGTACGACGCGTAGAACGCGCGGAGGCCCTCCTCCCGCAGCACTCGCCGGAGGCAGTCGGCAACCCCCTTGTACGGGCTGTCCTGGAGCTGCAGCCGCTGCTTGACGGTCCGATCCCTCCGTGCGAGCCCCCGTCGTCGTCGCAGCAGAGAGGAGAGAAGGGGGCCGGGGTCCGATCCCTCCGTGCATGCCCCCGTCGCGCAGCAGACGGAGAAGACCTCCTCCCCTGCGTGACATCCGGCGCCGCCCCTAGCCTCCGGCGCCTCCGCCGCTCCGAGCCTCCGAGCCGAAGCCATCGGCCCATCACCCACCTCTCTCCCAGATTTCTCTCTATCGTGTCCGACTTTCTCTCCGATCCACCTCCTTTCTTTCCTTCTTTCTCTCTCTCTTTCCTTATCTCCTCTCTTTCTCTCCTAAAAACCAGTGATCCCCTCTTATTTTTCTTTTTTAGCCCGTGCCGTTCACCCGAGTGTGTCCCCTGCATCCTGTGTGTCCCTTTTATTTTTTTTTCCTTTTATTCCTTCACTCTCTCTATAGCTGATTAGAGCCATCCGATTTGCATCGGACGGCTCTACACCAGATCCGACCTAGTGATCCCCTTTGAACCCTTGACTGCGCCGTGCGATCGTGATGGTGTGCGTACTCTCTCTATATAAATGATCACAGCCATCCATCCTGCATCGGACGGCTGTGCTTTGCGACTTGCTGCATCCAACCCGACACGGCCCTCTGCACCCGATCCGACCCTCTTTCACCTGGCCCTTTGTGCCGCCTGGATCCTGTGCTTATAGCATCTCGCCACCCAATCCAGCCCTTCCGTACATGGTCGGCTCTTCGCATTTTCGCCTTGCGCTCTGATCTGTTGCGCTCTCTCTGCGGCCCTGCGCTCGAGCTACCGCTCCTCCTTTGGCTCCAGCCCGCGCCCATCAGTCTTGCTGGCTGCCGGAGCCCTAAGCCGTTTGATCCGACCGCCTTGACGTCCCGCGCCTGCTGTCCGCTGCACCTTGAGCTTTGTCAGCCCGCCTCGCTCTGTGCCCTTGCGCCTTGGTATTTTTACGCTCTGCGCCCTATCGATCCGCCTTGCACCCTTTTTGATGCTCTCTAGTTCCGATCACACTTGTTTTGTGCCGGCTTTTGGATCCTTTCTCGTCCCGGTCACACTTGTCTTGTGCCGGCTTTTAGATCCTTTCTAGTTCCAGTCACACTTGTTTTGTGCCGGCTTTTGGATCTTTTCTCGTTCCGGTCACACTTGTCTTGTGCCGGCTTTTAGATCCTCTCTAGTTCCGGTCATACTTGTTTTGTGCCGACTTTTGGATCTTTTCTCGTTTCGGTCACACTTGTCTTGTGCCGGCTTTTGATCCTCTTTAGTTCCGGTCACACTTGTTTTGTGCCGACTTTTGGATCCTCTCTTGTTCTGGTCACACTTGTCTTGTGCCGGCTTTTGGATCCACTCTCGTTCCGGTCATTCTTGCGCCGGCTTTCGGATCCTCTTCCTTTCCTTGGTCATGTGACCCTATCAGAGCTACGACTCTACATTCTCCCCTTCTTCTTTGTCTGTAATGATTGAGATCTTATAAGAGGTGTCAAGTACTTGCTTCGGCCGGGTACTTGCCTCCTATGAGGTCTTACGCATTCACATCTTTTCGTAGCCGCTCTCTCTCCTTTCGGCCTCCGTTATTGCCGGCTTCCATCACCGTCGGCTTCCTTCGCTCCGATCCTTAGTGATCATTGCCAATTCCCCCGGTTGACCTGCTTACAGGTTGGCCGGGTTCATCGGGTTTCCAGGACGACTTGCTTACAGATCGCCCTGGCACTATCTTTACTTTTCAGCATAAAAAAGGGTTATTTGATGTAATTTTTTTTTTCTTTCTCCTTCCTTTTATTAAGCAAATTGATGTCGGTTTATACCTTACATCAGTTTGACGGGGGGTATTAGATGTAGTGTGTTAGTATTCTATTAGTCCCACCTCGGTTGTGGTAACATAATGGTGTGCGTACTCTCTCTATATAAAGAGAGGTAGTCTTATGTAATACAATTTGAGATCAATGAGATAATACAAGGAGATTTTCTCCCCAATCCTATTCTCTCTCCCCCTCTCTTCGTAACAATTTATATTCTCAAAGTGAATATATATTTTTAGAATAGATACTAGTTGGTGCTATTGTTTGGTTTTGACTCATGGAGTTTTCTTTTAAAAACTCATCTCTTGTCGTTGAAATATTTTCATGTATCAGAGTTTTCTTTTAAAAACTCATCTCTTGTTGTTGAAATATTTTCATGTATTGTAGTAATTTCTGAGACCGACCAATGTTAACACCTAGAACCTTTCTCCCAGTGGTAGACGAAGACGATGCTTTTGTTATTTCCAGTTGGCATGTAATAATTGGATCTATTTTTGCAATGGTATTAGAGGACTTTTACTACTTCTTTAATATAACATGGTTGCTTAAATTTCAAAAAGTTCCTTTAAAATGATAGATCCTTTATCCAGTGGAAGTCTTAGATCGTTAGTTGATAGTTAACTTAATAATTGTCTCTTTTGAATGATAACGCTTCTCCCTTTCTTCTCCCCTCCCTTCTACCTCACCCGCACACCCGGCCTTCGGTACCCCTTTTTCTTTGTACTTGAAGTCGGGGCGTGACAACCTCCGCCCCCCTCCCCCTCCTCTATGATGTTGGAAAAATTAACCGAAAGCTCCCAAGTGTTGGACGATAATGAGACGACATAAACAAAGAGGGTTATTTTAATTTTACCTATGTTACTTATTAGTTACCATATTACTTTGATTTTTGTCAACTCTCCTATACAAGCGTACTTCAGCACGCGGTTGTTCAGTTGCCTCCCCCTCGTCCAACGGTATATCCTCCTCCACCTCCAACAGCACCTCCCTCTCCACCACTGACACCTCCTCCTCCTTCTCCTCCTCCTCTAACGGCACCTCCTTGTCCTCCAGAAGCTTGGGGCAGCTCGAGCATTTTTTAAAAACATCAGGAGGGAGGGTTCGTGTAATAACCCTAATACTAAATCAGGAGGGGTAAGTATATTTTTTTCCTTTATTAAAAGGATGAGGCTAACTCAATCGGACTATGGATATGAACCCGAATATGGCCTATTTATTATTGGTATCGTCCGGGCCAAGTTAGGGCCAACACATATAAGATCCGAAACCGATAATTAGATGGTACCAAACCCGGCTTAGAGTTTGGTGGTTGTTGAGTGTTTGTTGGCTATTGCCACCACTACTAGGTGGGCCCACAGTTAAAAGAGAAACGGTCCAAAAGAAAAATGACAACAGCTATGATATCAGCCTCACCTGCGGGCATCAATCCATCATCGTTGCCATCGACAAAAAACAAACCTGATAAGAGAGAGAGAGAGACTAGAGATCTAGAGAGAGAGAGAGAGAGAGAGAGAGAGATCAGAATAGAAAAGGAGAGAAGAGGAGAGGGAAAGTTAGTCCTCGATCAGCAACGCAGGTAGCAGCAATTCTTTCAAACTCTTTCGATCTCCCTCTTCTTTGACTCCTTAATTGGTTAGCCTTTGATTGGTTAGAGAGAGGTTTGAGGAGTCGGAGATCAAGAGGGGAAAGGATCGGTGGCCGGCCGGGGTTGCACTCCATGGAGGGATTCTCTCCTGCTTCGCCCCCGCCAATCCTCTGGAAGTCCCGCAAGAGATCAGGTACTGTGCCTAAACTCATCTTCGCATCTCTCTCTCTCTCTCTCTCTCTAAACTCTCTCTCTAGAATTAGAGAGAGAGAGAGAGAGAGAATTGGGAACCGGGGTCCATCTTTGGCGTTGCTTGACCGGCACGGGCCAGTTTTCCTTTATTGTACGGTACAGTGGGGTTCGCTCTTTTTTTCTTTTCGTACGACCCTAACTCCTAAGCATTCTCATATTTTATATTTAATTATTCATTATTTTTTTAGTTTTATAAATTTAAAAAATATATAAAATATGTCTAAGAGCACCGACATTCAAACACGAATCCCCAACATGTAACACAAATAGCCCAAAAGCTCCAACAAGAAGGACAAAAGACCCACCGTTTCTCAAAACTTCGAAACTCTCGACCTTTGCAACTCACGCATTCCCTAAATTGATAATCCACTCCGTGTTGTATCTTCTATGTCGCCTGTTTGGTTTGGGTTCGACTCCTCTCTATCATCACCCCAGTCGCTGGAGATAGTCATGGCACTGACGGATTGCAGTAAGGGTCATGTGGACTCCTCACACCCTGCTAATCCGAAGCCCCGCACACCTCTAACACGTACTCGTGTTGAGACCCACGGGTTGGGTTAACGAAGAGTAGAGAGGTGCCAACATGTCCCACCGTCCCTCGCCCAAGATTGTGGCATGCAATTACTTGAGTCTGGCCCTGGCCCGATTGGGTCCGGCCTATTTGGAATGGGATTGAGGCTATAAATATCTCAAACATTATATATGGGCTTGGGCTTTTTCTAATCAGTGAGATAACCACATAGTGAAAAAACTTGTAGATTCTTATGGTAATTACTAGATTACTATGCAATCTACAAAATAATAATAATAATAATTATTATTATTATTATTATTATTATGTTGAATAGATTCAGGATTCTGTGTAAACTTGTGTATGTTAAAATATGAAGACACACACACACACACCGTGTGGGCAAAAATCTCGTACATATCACATCGTGATAGTTGCTCCACCCGATCCAACTCAACCTAACCTGATAAGATCCACTGGTACTATATACTACAATATTATCTTATACACTACAGTATCGGATTACGGGTAGACCGACCCGACACGACCCATTGAATTTTAAACGGGACTTCTCAAGTCTACCGTGTCTAGACCCTAAACCTGGACTCGCTAATTTTGTATCGGGTTAGTCGTGTTGACCCGTTTATGAGCCGAACCCGTTTAACCCAGGCCCGCTAATTGATGGGAAAACCGCACCGGCTCAACCACGAAACCGACGATCTCTTTCCCGTGAGATGAACCAAAAAGGAGCAAACAACAATCCAATCACAAATGCAAAATAATTCAATCACAAGCAACGAAGATGACTCGGGGATTTACATGGAAACCCTTGCGGAAAAAACCACGGTGAGCAAATGCTCGGAGCAAATGCTCGGGGGAGGGCTTCACTATCAAAGACGGCAAGCAAGACGAGAGTACAACCCGACTCCTTATTCTTCCTCCTTCTAGATCTACACCTTTCCCCCCTTCTAGGGCTCAACAAGTAGAGACCCTAGCAAGCCTCAAGGAACATACCTCCTTGCAAGCTTAGATCCGATCTATCCGTCGAAAATCGATCCCCAAGAAAATCTTCTCCTCCCTTGTAGAAGAAAGCACTCCTTCTCCCTTAGAAAATCAGCCTTCAAAGCCCTTTCCAATGTTTCTCAAAGCCAACTCAAGCATGCTACAAAAGCCCCTTCAAAGAGCCTTTAAAACATCCCAAAACGGGTCTGCAGAAAAACAGATCCGACCCGACTTCGCCCAAGTGGGTTTGCTGAATTTTCTGCTCATTTGTGGCTAAGAAACTCGCCCGAGCGAGTCGGGTCTCGCGCCGGGTGACTCGGGTGCAAGTCCGATTGGGAAGGAGCTATGCTCCCCTCCCCTTTGGGTCTCCTCCATGGGGATGGAACCCCAACACTAATTTCGTGTTGGGTCCCAAATTGCCAGCCCTAAGTTTTATCCTCTTCCATGTGACTACTAAAAAAATTAGAAGATAGAGTTGTTCATAATCTCAAAGCTTGTTAGGGTTTAATATGTATGCTTAGAAGTATTTCACCTTTTCATTCACTTTATTGACCAACTAGGGGTGACAACAGTGCAGCTTAAAATCAAAACCACAGTAAATCGCACCGCATGATGTGGTATGGGTGCGGTTTCGGTTTCGGTTTCGGTGTAGCTGTGTGGTTTCAGTTTTGACCAAAACCGTATAAAATCGTACCGTTTAGACTATTATAATGATGAACCACAGTTCATCACACCATACCACACCATATGGTGCGGTTATATAATAGTACACCGTCGTAATACAGTGCAATTTCGATGTGTCGGTTCGGTGTTGCGGTGTATTTTCGAATTTATACACAACCACACGGTCCACACCAAAACCGTACCGTTGCCATCCCTATAACTAACCCCACCTTTAGAACTAGCACCAGCCTATCCAGCTCCAGACCTAATCTTAGTGCCATTGTAGGGACTCCCCTGGTGGGTAGCTCCCTAAAGCCTTTGGTGTTTAAATAAAAGGTGAAACTGTAGCACACAAGTTGTTGGCACTTGTATTCATGAAATTGAACTGGTTACAAACTTTTCTCTAGCCGGTGGGATGAGCTTGGAGAATGCACTTACGGAGGAGGAGAGCATCAACAAACCCACCAATGAGCCCAATGAATCCACCAAGGTAGACAGCACCACCACCCCGGGTGGATCAGAGGACCCATCTAAGGAGGACCGAAGCGCCGCCACTCTGTCCGACCGCCGCAGAGCCCTCTTCGAGCCATTGGACCCCGTCAAGAGCAGCTCCAACAGCCGTCTCACCCCGGCCGAAGTCCTCCTCCCCCCACCTGACTTCGACTCCACCTCGTACCCCAAGGGATGGTTGGTTGGAAAGAAGCGTAAGCTCGTAAATGTCGATGTGGTGGAGAGCATGCGAAGAATCGCCGTTCAAGAGATGAACCGAAAGGTTAGTCCCACATCGATAAAAGGGGGCACCTAACACCCACTTTATAGACCCTTTGTGGACCTCCCCTTACAACCCGAGGGAGTCTGTCAGTGGCTACGAGTTATGCTCCATATCCCCACCTTGGTGATACAACACTTCAATGAGACAATGGTTGTACTTATTCTGCGATTCTTCCGACATGGCGATCGCAGGACAGGGAGATTGGCGGCCTGAACGAGCAGCTGGAGGAAGATGCGCGGTGTCTGGAGCACCTCCAGGTTCAGCTCCTGCAGGAGCGCAGCAGGCGGGCGGATGTGGAGAGGGAGAATGCCGTGCTCCAGGACCAGGTCTCCATGCTGATGAACATGCTTGACGAAACCCAAGCAATGGAAGAAGAAGAAGAAGAGGAGGAGGAACAAGCTCCAACAGATTCTTGATGCCACCACCCATGTCTTCTCCCTCAATACTGTATTGTTCTTCTAAGTAGCAATAGACATAGGATTCAGATTATACCATCAGCTAGTGAGAGGTGTTCAATCTCTGGTCATATGTGTAATTAATACAAAAATACCTTTATTCAGTAATTCTTTTCAATATTACATCTACTGTAATAAAATATCACATGTATTGTAAAATATGTACTGGAAAAAAAAAACCCACCTGTATTGTGATATAAAAAATGTGATATCTTTTGTTCATGTAACAGCATCTCCAATCCTTACTCAAGTTTTTACTTAAATCTGTGTAAAAATTTGAGAAAAAACTTAATCTGATACATACAAAGCATTCCAGTCCTTGCCCAAAATTGAGGAGAAACTTTGGTATGAGTTTGACTAGGAGCTAGAGTTGATTTTGGAGCTTTTACTCAAATTTGATTAAAAACTCAGAAGGGGGTTTTCTAAGAGAACTCCTAGGGTTCCAACTCTTCTCTTTCCCCCTTTGATCTAGTGTTTCGGCGATCTCTCTCTTAGCCTCCTCAAACGCCGCCAGCAGCTCTGGAGAGGCCATGATCTCGGTTGACGAGCTTCCTATAGGGGGATTTTAGGCACTGGCGGTAACGACGATTTTGGATGCGTTTCTCTAGGGGCTTGCGGAACTCGACGGCTCGATTCGTCGGCCTTTGCCTGGCCTCGGGGTAGCGGTTTCCTGCCAGGTGCCGATGGAGTGGCAGATTTGGCCCCCGGCCTGCCGAAGGCGGTTGTTCCGACCTTGGGTTCACATGTCCCGGTGGCAAGTCACCATTGCGGCTAGATCCACATCTCCTCGATTTGGTGAAAAATCTGAGTAAAATTCAATTTGGTATGAGCTTGAGTAAAGGGTTGAAGCTGATTTGGCACGTATTTATTCAGATTCATATCTGAGCAAGGGTTTGAGTAATGACCGGAGATGCCCTTATTCCAGCAAGTAATTTTTTTTCCCCCTCTGATGAACAATCATTTTCCCCTTTTGGTACCCATTGGGAAAGAGGAAGTCGGTAAGTGGCCCGCCTGAATCTAATCAGTGCAAACAAACTGTGTAATCCTCGTGAATGTACTAAAGACCCATAGCCTCTTGTGCTAAAATGATATCAATTAGAGTCACCCCTAACTTTCCGCTTAACCCCCCAAAATTTTTATGTGATAATTTTCAGTCCTAAGGTTTGTCCCAATTTCGCCGGCCTGATTGACATGGCAGCGTGCAACTGGTGGCTGAAACCCACTATCGGCACTTAAGTCTTTTACACCACCAGCTGCACGCTGCCATGTCAATCGGGTTGAGCGGAATCGAGAAAACCTTCAGGCTGAATAGCATAGCTCTGTCTCAAAATACAATATAGGTATTAGGGGGGGCAAGTCAAATGGAGGTTAATTCCAGCTTTTTTGGGGTAACTCTACTTAATATCAATTTATTTCGGATAAGTCTAATTGGCCTATTAACACAGGGGGGGTAGGCCAAATTGATACACACATGCATGGTCATGATTCTTGCAGTGAACAATTTATTTAGAGGAAGAACGGCAAAGAAAGCAGGAAGTCACTGTTCAGTAGAATTTTCCACCCTTTCTCCTTCACTTGCTGAACAGTAACTATCAACAGGATGGGAGAGCAACTGGAAAATCATGAGAATGTTGTTTCATTCCAATTATTAGGCATATAGTTTATGCCCTAGAGATGAATGTGATTTCCTATATGAAATCTTGTCTCATACCCTTTTAGAATATACTCTTTCGTAGTCTAGGGGAACATTCGAGGGTTGCTCCCTGCTTGCATGTGCGCAAACTAGGTCAAAATAGGGTAGGTCTCCCTACCTGCCAACTGGCCTTTTAGATTTACCATACCCCTTTCTTGTTTCCTAGGGTTTCGGCACTGATCTTAAAGGGTTGACATTAGGTTGACTAACGATCGGAAATTCTTGTCAATTTTTTGCATAGTTGACCCAATATTGAAGGGATAAAAGTTGGAGGATGATGATGACCTTTATACTAATCAATTCCTATTTTCATGTAACATCAGAAGTCCTGAACTCTAACTAATTCTTGTTTTGGACCCAATTCAGCTGATTTGGCTGCACCGGATATGAACCAGGGCATATTTTGGGTTAGGGTGTTTCGATTTGTATCAGCCAAAACCCGAAGCGGTTTGGATTCGGACAATCCATCGTAACATGGTCGTTAACCATTAGTGAACTAGATCAAACAACAAACTTTGTTGCAAGGGGAATAACCATGGTCATTACAGACTAATGACTCCATCTTGATGGGATAAGTCTAGGAGGAGGAGGATGACCTTCTATACTAATCAGTTCCAAGCTAATGTAACATCAAAAACCCTAAATCCTCACTAGTTCTTGCATTCAAGCCTTTCACTATACTGCCATTGTTCTAGAATTTTCTCTAGCAGGTGTGCAAGTGTACTGTAGTGTCCAACTCTTCTTCCAGACTGTCATATCACCAAGCTTTGCTCCTTCATTAGGACCATGGACTTGGGCATTACCAAGATGTGAGAATTTGTGCAGGATCAGGTTTGGACCAGGCGAAAAATGAACCTGTCAGGTTGGTTCATCAGTTTCAAAAAATATCAAATATATATAAAACAAAAACAAAAAAACAAAACTCACATCTGATTCGGCTCACTCGTGTCCGATATTGGTCTGAATCGGCCAACTCCGGTCTAAGTTGGCTTGTTTCAGATCCAAGGCATATGTTGGGTTTAGGGTGTTACAGTTTGGATCAACCAAATCAGAACCTGTTCAGGTTCGGACAAGTCGTCAAACCATAGTCATTACCTGATAGTAAACTACAAGCAATAATACTCGGATAAACAAAGAAACTTTGCTGCAAGGGGAATACCAGCACACTCCTAATTACATCCTAATAGATGTCCACGAACCAAACCACACAACAATACCCCTCCTTTAAGAGGAAAGATAAACTATCTAAGCTCCAAGAAACAATGATTATTGATCACTATGGGTGCGTTTTTTTGACAGAAACAAAGGGCGGAAATGGTTCGTTTCTGCAATTCTATGTTATTTTGCGTTTTGAGCGGCAGAAATGCATCCACCTAGGTGTTTGATTTATGCCGCTTGGGCAGACTTGATTTCCTTCTAAAATTGGAAGAACATCGACTTTCCACCCTAGCACGGAAACGACAAAGGCGATGGACGATTTTGGTCAGAGAGAGATTCTCTTCTCCGGCCCTCTAAAATAGGAAGGGGGTGGAAATGGAGTCGGTGGAAATGAAGCCAGCTGACTTCATTTCCATTTCCTTAAGTTGGGTGGAAAGCAAAAGAACAGGCCCTAAATAACCTCCAAAGAACAAGGACTGTTGAACTGAAACAGGAATTCATGAACAACAGATTTGATGTCCCGAATACATTCCACGAATCACCAAATACATTCCGGCCATTTTTTCCTCCTTTCTTTGATTGATCAGCTTTCTAGTTGAGCCCTTGTACATTCCTTAGTTTTAATCCACATGTAGGGGTCAATGCCTAACTCCCTAATGTAGGACGGAATACGGGTCCTACAAAAGCATGATTCTCACTCTAGATAAAATAAAAAAAAAATTGAGTTTGTAAAGGTACTGAATTTCAAAACAGCAGGGGGTCTTTTGGTAATTTAACATGGTTTAGGTTTCCAGATTGACTTGAAATTTAGAGGGTAGCTAGATAAGGTTATGGAGAAGTTTGGATTCGAATTTCGTCAAAAACCAACAGATGGTTGCAGGGATATCAAGGTCGGATTAGGCATGGCATGTAGGTTCCAGATTTGAATCCGAATCCAAATTTGGGTTCAATTCAATGAAACAAATTGGGGCTTTTATTATGGATGGAAAGTAGACTTCAATAGAGTTATAACAAACTTAGTTTCATTGGATTGGACAGGTTTTGACGCAAATTCATCGCTTGCTCCGATGGTTTCAACAAACGCAAAATTTCGAGGGAAAACACGGTTTCAGATTTTCCTTTGCCTTTTGATCCAGAAAGTTACTAAATGAAAGAAAAGATAGAGGGGGGGAGGGGGGGACAAAGAAGAAGATAGATCTGAGAATTTGAGAAGAAGATATATCCGCTGACCCATATTTGACCCATCATCCTAATAGTTGGATACAGGTTTCAGAATGTGCTGGTTTTTTGTAGAGGTGCTATCTATGGTATGTTGATCATCCTCACAAAAAATCAACGCATTCAAAAACCTCTAGATACAGCAAATGTGCTATTCAAATCAACGGTTGAAATTGACGATCGAAAAAACTTATAACATTTGATGGCCCTAGAGGTTTTAGAATGTGCTGATTTTTTATGAGGATGATCAACATACCATGGATTCTCTACCAAAAATCAGCACATTCTGAAACCTGAATCCAACGATTAGAATGATGAGTCAAAATATAGGTCAAAATTTCATGGATCATCCGATCCTGACCCTATATATATATATATATATATATATATATATATATATATATATATATATATATATATATATATATATATATATATATATATATATATATATATATATATGGGGAGGGATACTCTTACTAATGCCTCTTACTAATAGCTCTTAGCTCTGACTAATGATTCCAGCCATCCATCGGTTTTGATGGATGGTTGGGATTAAACTTCCCTTCTCTCTCTCTCTCTATCTCTCTTTCTCTCAATCCTGTAACCCCCCCCCCCCCCCCAACGATCCCCCTCCCCCTCCGACCCCGACCTTCCCCTCCTCCCCCTCCGACCCCAACCACCCCGTTCCCCTCCGGCTCCGGCCATCCCCCCCGACGCCGGCAGCTCTGGTGCCGATCACAGCAGCCCCGACTGTGAGATGCCGGCGTCGGGGGGGATGGCCGGAGTCGGAGCCGAAGGGGAACTGGAGGGGAAGGGGCTGCCGCCGGAGGCCGGAGGGGAAGGGGCTGCCGCCGGAGGGGAAGGTGGTCGGGGTCGGGGCCGGGTTTACTCAATGGAGAGAGAGAGAGAGAGAGAGAGAGAGAGAGAGTGTGGGAGAGAGAGTTTAATCCGAGCCATCCATCGGATCTGATCCGATGGATGAGATCATTTGTAAGGGCCATTAGTAAGAGGCCATTAGTGAGAGTATCCCTCCCCTCTCTCTCTCTCTCTCTATATATATATATATATATATATATTATATAATAGGGGACAGTTTTATGGGGGGTACAAAGAACGGTCAGGATCAGTCTTTGAGAGGGAGATAGAATGAGGGGGTAAGATAAGGTAATATAAGGGTGAGTTTGATTCATCTGCGTAAGAAGGAACAGTTGAGATTGCATGGAGTTAAGATGGAGGGTTGAAATTAGTAAATGAAGAAATAAATGAGGGAAGGACTCGATTGTAAAAAAAAAATATTTATAACCATTGGGAGGGCTTTCATGTAAAAAAATAAGGATATATTTGGTATTAATCTAATTGTTCACGCGTTTTCTTGCCAACGATTAATTTTGTATGGATGCCACGTACCTATACTGGTCCCCCCTTCCCACATAATTGCACTCACCATATTAGGCCATCCGATCGAATCGAACAGATCAAAATCCTCCCCTCAAATGCCTCCAAACTGATGGCCACCCAAACCGTCCTCATCACTTCCAAGAATCCCCGAGAAAAGTGGGGACTCTGCATAACACTCTCTTCTAATCGAACCTCATCACAGCAGTCTCCTCTCCGAACTTGATCACAGCCATTCCCGAGCCAACCCCATGCACGCAGCTCCTCCCAATCCTCTCCCTAACCTGCGGCATCTCTCTCTCTCTCTCTCTCTCTCTCTCTCTCCTCCATCCTTATCGCCCGAGAAAACCTGCGATCTTCCCACAATCTCTTTCTCTTTCCCTCCCCCCCTTTCTCTCTCTCTCTCTCTCTCTCTCTCTTCCCCCCAATCTCTTTCTCTAGCTCTCACGCGACCCAAGCTGCGTTCACGTACCAACCTTCCCTCTTGATTCCCACTCTGGATCCCTACATACCCCAACGTCTCTCTCTCTCCCTGTTTTCTCTCTAACTGCCCGATCGCACCCCTCGCGATCTCTTCTTTCGATCTCTCTCTCTCTAAGACTCTCTCTCTCTTCATCTCTCTCTCTCTTACTCTTTCCCCGATCTCTCTTTCTCTCACCACATCTCTCTCTCTTCCCCCGATCTCTCTCTCTCTAGCCCTCGCGCGACCCCAGCTGGAACAACCGTCCATCTCGATTCCCTCTCTGGATCCTTACGTACCCGAACGTCTCTCTCTCTCTCTCTCCCTGTTTTCTCTCTAATTGCTCGATCGCACCCCTCACAATCTCTTCTCCCGATCTTCATCTCTTTCTCTCTCTCTAAGACTCTCTCTCGATCTCTCTTTCTCTCTCCGCACGACCCCATGCCCGTTGCAGCCTCGTCCGACTCCCTCTATTTCCGAACTTTTCTCTCTATCTTTCTCTCTTTTCCTACACGATCACAGTCGTCCCTTTCTTTCCGAACTTCTTTCTCTTTCTCTCTCTCTCTCTCTAACTGCCCGATTGCACCCCTCGCCTCTCTTTCCGAACTTCTCTCTCTATCTATCTCTCTCTCCCTGTTTTCTCTCTAACTGCCCGATCGCACCCCTCGCGATCTCTTATCCCGATCTTCGTCTCTCTCTCTCTCCGCACGTCCCCAGGCACGTCGCAGCCCTGTCCGACTCCCTCTCTTTCGAACTTCTCTCTCTATCTCTCTCTCTTTTCCCACACGATCACAGCCGTCCCTCGCATCAGCCTGACCCGATCACAGCAGACCCTCATTCGTTCTCTCTCTCTAAATCTCTCTCTCTCTCTCTTTCCATGCACAACCGTTTGACCCGAACACATCCGAGACCACAACTCTCTCTCTCTCTCTCTCCCCTCAAAACCATCACAGTCGTCCCTTACACTTCAAACCAAAGTAGATTTTGGGCCGCCCGATTGATAACTAATCTATTATGGATCGTATGATCGATCCATGGCTTCACATCCGATCAATAAGTTTAGGCAGCATCGCTTCATTCGGATGTGAAGCGCTGCCGATCGATCCATTAAAAATCTCGATAGGTAGCATCGCTTCGATCGGATGTAAAGAACAGCAGATCAATCCATTAACTCTCTCTCTCTCTCTCTCTCTCTCTCTCTCTCTCTCTCTCTCTCTCTCTCTCTCTCGCTCGACGAGTACCCCGGCAACCTCTCACTCTCCCCCGGCGAACTCGGCTCCCTCGGCGACCTTGATGACTCCGCCGGCTACCTTACTCCGAACCGTCCAGAAACCCTGAACCCAACGGAAACCCTCTCTGTCTCTCCCCATGTCAATGGTTGGTCTGTCTCCCCCGGCGGCCTCGATGACTCCGCCGGCTACCTCGCTCCGAACCCCCAAGAAACCCTGAACCCAACGGAAACCCTCTATGTCTCTCCCCATGTCAATGGTTGGTTTGTTAGAATAAATGTTAAAGTTTGAAGAGATTAATGAATCTTAAAGAGATCATTAAAATGTAATGTTTTCTCAAAGTTACCACATAGACCCTAAACCCGGTCACGACCCATTTATTAAATGGGTTAGCCGTGTCAACCCGTTTACGACCCGAACCCATTTAACCCAAACCCAGACCCCGCTAATTTCATGTCGGGTTGTATCAGGTCCAAAATTGTTAGCCCTAGCTACATGTAGTTGCCCTTGCTGAATATGGGCGTCAAAACCGAATGTCGGTGCCACAGACTGTGTTTTGTCATACCCTCAAAATATTATCACCCTGAAATTATTGTTATCTCCTTTGAAATATTATCGACACTCTCAAAATTTTTTATTGCCACCTTTGAAATATTGTAACATTCCTCGAAATATTGTAACATTCCTCGAAATCTTTTGTGTGCCAACAGGCACGGGCATTACTATTATATAATAGGGGAGGGTTTTATAGGGGGTACAAACAACGGTCATGATCTGTAGTTGGGAGGAGATAAGAGGGACTGAGATTTAAAGGAGGGTTAGGATAAGTGTGATTCATCTTAGGAGAGGGAAAAAGAACGGTTATAATTCAGTTAAGTTAAGATGAAGGGGTGAGATTGAAGAGGAGGAAGAAACAAATAATATAAGGACAAAATTGTAAAAAAAATAAAAATAAAATATATTATAGGGCTTTATTGTAAAAGAATGAAGATATGCCTCGCAATATCGTGATTGTCCATGTGTTTTCATCCTTGAGCTAACTTCTTGCCGCCCAATCGGGCTATGCCATATGTCTCTCTCAAATAAAAGGAGAGGAGAGGAAAAGAAATAAAGGATGGATCAATTAAGGGGAGAGAGAGAGAGAGAGAGCTGGGCAGCCAACTAATTTGTCAACTTTACGTGGCATTTGCAAAAAGTTGGCAATGACTTCGTATCACGTGGAGTTGGCAACAAAAGTTGGCAAACAAAATATTGTTATCACCCTCTAAATATTGTTATCTCCCTCGAAATATTATTGCCGCTCTCGAAATATTTTATTGTCACTTTTGAAATATTGTCACTTCCTCAAAATATTGTCCCCGCCCTCGAAATCTTTTGCGTGCCGACAGGCACGGGCATTACTAGTATATATATAGGGGAGGGATACTCTTACTCATGGTCTCTTACAAGTGCCACTTACTAATGATCTGGGCCGTCCGTTCCGATCATGATGGAGGGCCCGGATCATCCATCCCTCTATCTCTCTCTCTCTCTCTCTCAAATGTGAACAGCGACCACCCCCCCCCTCGACCCCGACCTTCCCCACCGGCTCTGGCGCGGGGTGCGGAGCGACGGGCCGGCGGGGCGGCACGGGGTGACGAGCCGAAGCGGGGCGACCGGCAGGCGCGGGGCGGCGGGCGCGGAGCTGCCGGGGGCTGCGGGGTCAGGGCTGCCAGAGGGGGGGTCGCAGGGCTACCGGAGGGAATCGGGCTGCCGGAGGGGGGGTCGGGGGGCTGCCGGAGCCGGAGCCGATGGGGTTGGGGTCAGGGTCGGGATGGGGGGTCGGGTGTTACAGATTGAGAGAGAGATTGAGAGAGAGGGAGAGAGAATTGATCCCAGCCATCAAGATCGCAATGGATGGCTGGGATTATTAGTAAGATCTCATGAGTAAGAGTATCCCTATATATATATATATATATATATATATATAGGGTCAGGATCGGATGACCCATCAAATTTTGACCCATTAATAACCCAGCACCCTTTGAGGCACTTAGAGGTTATAGAATGGGTTGATTTTTTGTAGGGATGTTGTCTATGGTATGTTGATAATCCTCACAAAAAATCAGCCCATTCTAAAACCTCTAGGTGCATCAAATGCACACTTCAAATCAACGGTTTTTTATTGTCAATTTTAACCGTTGATTTGAAGAGCACCCTTTGATGCACCTAGAGGTTTTAGAATGGGCTAATTTTTTGTGAGGATGATCAACATATCATAGACAACATGTCTACAAAAAATCAGCCCATTCTAAAACCTCTAGGCGCCTCAAAGGGTGCTGGGTTATTAATGGGTCAAAATTTTGATGGGTCATCCGATCCTGACCCATATATATATATATATATATATATATATATATATATATATATATATATATATATATATATATATATATATATATATATATATATATATATATATATATATATATATATATATATATAGGGTCGGGATCGAATGACCCAGTAAATTTTGACCCAGCAATAACCCAGCACCCTTTGATGCACCTAGAGGTTTTAGAATGGGCTGATTTTTTGTAGACATGTTGTCTATGGTATGTTGATCATCCTCACAAAAAATCAACCCATTCTAAAACCTTTATGTGCATCAAATGCGCTCTACAAATCAACGGTTTTTGACTGTCAATTTTAACCGTTGATTTGAAGAGCGCATTTGATGCAACTAGAGGTTTTAGAATGGGCTGATTTTTTGTGAGGATGATCAACATACCATAGACAATATGTCTACAAAAAATCAGCCCATTCTAAAACCTCTAGGTGCATCAAAGGGTGCTGGGTTATTTGCTGGGTCAAAATTTGATAGGTCATCCGATCCTGACCCATATATATATATATATATATATATATATATATATATATATATAGAGAGAGAGAGAGAGAGAGAGAGAGAGCGCACGCGCACTAAGGGTCGGCACCAAGGGTTTGTTGGAGTCGGCACCAACGAGGGGTGAGAAAGATGAATCCCACCAGAGAGAAATAAGTAATTTTTCATTCATAATCTTCATTCCCTACAATGAGAGGCAAGGCCTCTTTAAATAGAAAAATAAAGATAACATTCTTAAAATATATTAAGATAATAACAGAAGAGATAACCTTCCAAACAAAAAAGATTACTCTTCCCAAATATAAAAGATTTGAATCTATCCAAATCTCTCCTAAAAAGATATTTAAATCTTCCATAATTAATAAATCTCAAAATATAATATTTTCGGATTAAAATAATAATTTTGGAATAAGAACAATTATTATATGGGAAAGGGTAGCCTACTCCATGGAGTAGGCTACTTACCTACTCCATAGGTTAAATGGATGCCACGTGGCACTTTTTAACCGAAGTTAAGACTTTGTCAACTTAGGTTCACCCCTCCCAACAATTGTCAAGAAAAAAAATTTGAGAAAAACACATGCCAAGTGGCATTTATAGCATGCAAAAAAAAAAATTATGATACACAGTTTACCGTTAAATTTGCTACAACTTGATCAAGTTGATTTAGATTTTTTCTTCGGATTTTTTTCATAATCCTAATCTATCCATAATGGATTGACCATATATTCATAAAATACCCAATTAAAAAGTGCCATGTGGCATCTATTTAGGCCATGGAGTAGGTAAGTAGTCTACTCCATGGAGTAGGCTACCCTTTCCCTTATTATATTCTGAAATTAATATTTTATTCCGAAAAGATAATTTTTAAGAATTATTAATTCCGATAATGACTCGAAAGTTCATCAAGCCTTGGGATGCATGCAAGGCGGATCAAGTCTCAAAACATGTGCTCGGCGAATTCTGCTCCGCATCAGAAAGCAATGCAAATTGTAAATGCTATCCATGTTTGTATAATGAATCAATGATGGACATTAGACATGAACAAAATGATAATGCTAGTTATCTCGCAACAAAAAAGATGAAACAAACAACAGCAGTCTTCTTATCAAGATATTCACAACGGAGCATGGAAGAAACCAACTTGCAGGCAGCAACAAGTCATGAAACAAAGATGGATCAGATTAAGTAAATTTAAAAAATAACAACAAATGTAGATCATTTAAGCATAATAAACCTAAAACAATCAATTCAAAACCAACACATTAGAGTGAAATGTTAGATGCAACAAGAAAGCCAACATCTTTCAAAAAATAACTAAAACATTCTCAGAAAGCAAGGAAACCACCTTCCGATACTGGAACCCAGGTGACTGAAGAAAATAATACAATTCTTTTTCAAGCATTTGAAGTGAATCTTTCAATTACGATATCTATCTTCTATCATTAAATGACACCTTTCTCAGATCATCATAAACATAACCAATTAGAAAAAGAGAGAAACTCATAAGCCGACACCCCAAGCAATAGCTATGACCAATGGATTTCATCTCAATGATAGATCTTATATTTGTAATTCTAATTTTACCATTCATTGACATTCACAGTCGGTTCGGGTGCTCTATAACATTGGTTGCAAGAGGAGTGGTTCAAGTGTCAAATTCTAAATGGAATTTGACAAAGTTGAATGTATTAAAAGAAAAAAGGGTTGAAATGGTTATCTTCAAAAGTTTGTAACAGACTTCTATGGATAATTTCAAGTTAATAATAAAAATAAAAAAAGGGTTGAAATGGTTATCCTTCAGGTTCTTGCTCGAACTCGGACTGAGCCAAAAAACGAAACGGTCTTCCTTTTTTAGTTCGGTCGTTATGGTCAAAAATATAAAAATTTAATAGAAATAATAGAAATTTAAAAACACTAATATTTTTTTTTTACAAAAATCAATGTTGTGCTATATGAAGAGAGTATGTAGTAACTACACATTCAATCTTATTTGTACAACCAGTCGTTTCTCTTATTTGTTTCCATCACTAAGTTAGGAAAACTGAATTCTCTAACTACGTTTTGGCAAAACAACACAAGCTACTTTAAAACATAACAATGGACAAACACAATCTATCATAACAAATAATGTCATATTAAATTGTTAATTACATTACTTTTTGGTTGCATGCATATGCATATGAATAACAATACATAAATGAGAACGTAAAACTTGATCAATCTTATGCACATATGCATATGCACAGATGAAAGATCATTTCCCATGACGATTGGAGCAACTAATGGACATTTCCTGGAAGTAAAATATTTGTTGTTTTAGGCCAAATATGATCAATCTCAGATAAATATGGGGATAGATGAGTCAGATTCCATGCCAGAAACAATTATTCAAGAAATAAAACAACGGGAGTAAAATAGACCTAATTCTATCTTGGGTTTGCTTCAGTCCTTTCGGACTGATTTGGTTGAATCGGGCCAAAATGAAACCGAAAGAATGGGTCCAAAATGTCAAAATTCAGTTTTGGGGACCATATTTGAACTGTTTCGGCTGAAACAGTTCAGATTTGTCCAAATCCTCAAATCATGCATAAAACATGCAATGCTCTGCCAAATTTTAAGCACGGAATACCTCCTGAGCTCTTCTTACAATCACCCATTACAGGCATCCTCCACCATCGCCAAGAAATATACACCTCTGCTACCACCACCCAACACCACCTACAAACAAAGCCCCTTGGACAGCTTTGAGGATTATTAGTCATCTAATGTTAGATGCTGACAGACGCTTGTAAAAATATAGTTTTTAAGAGCACATGAATCCTTGCTGGCCAATATCAATCGATTCATGTATTAACCCATGATCCGTTTTCAAGCTAGTACGAAGTCAATCTTGCATACTACATCAGAGCGTGCTTCACTAAATATAGTCGTACCATTTGTTAATCACCTAGCTCAACCTACATTCTTTTGTTGTTTTTTGCTAATCATAGGTGATGATGTCATTGATGCATCAGTCTGGTTGGTAGAGTGGTAAACCCAAAGGGGATGGAATAGGAATAGGTTGAAATCTACATGGGATAGAATTCTTAATCTCGAAATTGATGTTTATCATAAATATTCCACTGCAGCATATACAGCCTATCTGCACTAACAAATCTCATCTTCAGCCCTTACTCAAATTTGAATCCGAGTAAAACCACCTAAAAAACAGCTCCAGCCCTTTACTCAAACTAATACCAAACCAAATTTTACTCAAAATTTTCACCAACTCGAGGTAGACTCAAATCCGATACCAAATTCTAACAGCCATCTCCCAAGACATTCCTATTTACAAGCATGCCATCCAATTTTGGGTTTTACTCAAATTTGAGTAAAAGGGCTGGAGTGCTCGTATCAGATTGGGTTTTACTCAAATTTGAGCAAGGACTAGAGTACACAGGATCAAAGTTAGTTTTTACCCAAATTTTTATTAAGATTTGAGTAAGGGGATATTAAACATGGACTCAATATCCTTTAATAGGCTCAGATGAATGCAATATCTTAAGATTTCAAATTAACAGATGGTATATGCTCATAATTGGGCCATTTAACAGGATATCAACACCCAATTCGCGCAATTCATCGTCAATTGCCCAGAAACAACATAATCAGAAAATTAAAACATCACATAAATATAAATTACCACATCCACTCGACCATCATTAGTATTAATTTAAACATACCCACCAACCCATTTCGCCCGATTCGAAATAACCCCCATCAGACCCACTAATCGACCACACCAATATGATAGATCAAGCATAAGATGGGTAGAAATCTTTGATCTTTTTATAGTCATACAGCGATAGATGGGGAGATTTTTAAGCGGCGAGGCGGCCAACGGTGGGGTACTTAGCTTGGAACTTGGTCTCCCAGTCCTGGAGGACGCCCAGCTCCTTCTCCGAGAGGCCGTCGAGGTCGCCGTTGACGTCCTCCTCGCTCTTGCTCATCTTGGCGAGCGCCCGGCTCGCCTCCCGGCCTGCGAACACGGCGTAGGCCCCATCGGGGCCGTAGAATCCCTTGCCGGAGGTCACGTCGTACACCGTCCCCCGGATCGCCACGTAGATTGGCTTGCTCGCGTCCGATCCGTCGAAGCCCCTCAGCTGCTGCACCGTCAGCTCCATTGAGACGCACACACACACACAGACACACACAGAGAGAGAGAGAGAGAGAGAGAGAGAGAGAGAGAGAGAGTGGTTTTCGGCTTCCGAGCTTTTTCGGCCGAAGTCGTATTTACATATTTTGGGAAGTGAAGGGGTTACCCCACGTCTCACTTTCCACTTCGTGCTGCACTTCCGAACAACCAAACACTGGAACTTGGCCAAGTCGGGTTGCATTTTCGTGCAACTAAACATGCGCTTGAGTCTAGCTATTTACAGCACAGAAATTACTAGGGGCAGCTCGTTAACAAAAATGAAAAATACAATCACGATCCTATCCTGCGTCATGGATGAGGGCAACTCAGGCCCGCTGCAACCTCCGACGAGGCAGTGCAGAATGCCGCCCACCTCCTCTGCTCGCATCCGTCCTATTTTGAGAAGGGGTCCATGTTGGTGCCTGCGTGTTGAGGTTTCTCTTCTGGTTTAGTAGGAGTCAATCTTTAGTAAGATTATATCATTAAAAGGGTGTTAGTCAATTGGGATTTTAAAATCATTGTCAGGAGTCCGCAGACTTGTGGTATTTGGGAGTCCGCATACTCATTTTTTAGGAGTCTGTGGGTTTTTTTAGATGTCTGTAGACTTTTTTGATAAGTCAATTGTCTCAAAAATCCCATTTTTAGGAGTTCACATGAGATTTTTGTGGTGGACTTGGATATGAAATTCCATTTGACTAACACCGTCAAAGAACTACTTTAGTGGATTTTGAAGACCCATTACAAGAAATATTAATGCATTCATTAAAATAATTTATAAGAACAATGAAACAAAATCTAGGCTCAAATTTTAATCATCATTGTTGGATAAATAGTTTGGGCAAAGAATATTTTTCTAGAAGTCATTATGAACCTATAAACAAAAAAAAAAAAAACTTAAAGATCAAAATAATTTATTAGTTTTACATATGGCGAAAAGATGGAACATATTGCCTCATCAAAATACGATAGATTTTTTACATATGCCAAATGGTTAAAAAATTTGATATCAAAGATTTATTAATTTGACATATAACAATTTAGACATTTTTCAAAAACAACCTCATATTTCAAACCAACATCATCGATTGCCTCATACAAAAAGGCTTTTTCATGCCATCAATGATGTCATTTCCTCAAATAACATATAAATTGAAAGTATAATACAGATTATAATAATGATTCCATCATAGGATTGAAGATACAAATATATCAAAGCCTAATTAACATTCCTTCTATTAAGATGATCCTCTCACATAGATTGAGCAATATTGTTTTGCCACTCTTTTGCTACCTCACATTCCCCATCTTGAGTCTGAAAGATATTTTCAGGATTAGAGTCATCATTTATATTTTCAATAAGTTCATCAGTTTGATCAATAGGAAACTCAAGTTAGGTTACAAAAAGTGAGAGGATGATCTCAGAGCAGTAAAGAAGCAACGCAATAGTTGTATTAACACAACAGGCTACGAACAAACTGCGATCAATAGCTCAGTAGTAAAGAACATGCATCGAACACCTAATGTGTGAGCTCGACTCCTACACAATTCGTCCTTTCCATCACATGACTGTGATACACTTTAGGCTCAGCCGAGTGAACCGAGGGAAAGGAAAAACCGTAGAGAAGTCAAAAGGTGATGCGCACAAAAACTGGTTAATGGTGCAACAACATTTGGTTTATATTATCATGCAATATGTGCATTAACTAGAATTAGATGGTGTGCACCTCAACGAATGCTAGAGGAGAGGAGATGACGCCGAGCAGATCAACGAATCATGGCCCTTCTCTAGATTAACAGACACAATACCCCCATTAACTTGAATTAATTTTTTGTTCTCCCCCTGAGAGAGAGAGAGAGAGAGAGAGAGAGAGAGAGAGAGAGACCTGAAACAAAGATAGGAGCAAGAGGATTGTCCAGGGCTTCGATCACGATCATAAAGAAAGGAGATGATGGTCAGCTAGGGTTTCGAGGATACCATGTAGAGGGTATGCAACCGTCCGAGGGTGTCTTTCCCTTCCAAAAGATATCTTTCTACGAGTTGTTCCAACATGATTCAAAATTCCACCTTTGAGATGGAATTTTTTATGAGACAAAAGTATAAATAGTAGGGTTTGTAAATCATTATTTTCATGAAGTCCATGGAGTCACACAAGATTGTTTACTAACAGGTTGTTTAGAAGTTCAAATTCATATGAAATATTGACTAACGCTTATATTAGGAGTTTGCATTGTGGACTCCGTAACCACTAATACCTAACTCTATAATACCGTAAAAAAGTTTGAAATCACTAACAGTGTAATCCTAAATACAAGGAACTCTTCACATAATCCCAATTGACTAACACCCCCTAAGAGTCCATGCTTAGTATATATTTACTGTAATGAAAGATATTTATTTTATATAAGGCTGAACTCGTTTGAGGGATAAAAGTTGCATTCCTCTTTTTTCTTCTCCTTCTCATTCTTCTTTATGTAAACTCTCTTCACCCATCAACATGAAGTTCTTAACATTGGTATCAGAGTCAAGTTTTGCTCTGTTATGGTTACGACATGCTCGTAAGAACAATTGTAGAAGATGGAGTACAATTTGACCATTGTGACAGATCGAGTAGATGTCCTTACCAGAAGAATAGAGGACATTGCTTCCATGCAATCCCGAGCAAATTGTCGGCTTACTGAGATGCAGACCATGGGCGGATCTAAGAGTTGGCTCAGTCGAGATAGAACCCTGCTGAGATTTAGTTAAAAACCATTCATTTTCATAGCCAGCCCAGTCCCACAGCTAGTTCAGGCCACCTTAAAGCCCACCCAAAATTTTAATCTATATCCACTCTTTAGTCCGGCTCTCATCTCACGAGGGTTTTAAACCCGTTCAGTTTCTTTGGGGAGCAGAGAAAGGGGCGCGGAGAAAGAGGCGTTTGACTCTCATCTCACGAACCGGCACCGGTGGCACGACAACAACACTCGAGGCTTCGAGCGACGGTCAAGCGGTCGTGGGCCCTGTGGCTGCTTGAGCATGGTGACAGCAGGTGAACTTCTTCTTATTCTGGTTTTGGATCAAAACTCGAAACAAGCTTTTATTCTTCTTTTTGGATCAAAACCCGAAACAGGTCGAGATTTTTTTTTTTTCTTAGCCCTAAATCACGCAGGAATTTTTGAAGCTATTATTTTGGGAATTATCAGTGCCCTACCAGATTTTGAGAATTCTCAATTAATACTACAAATATAGGATGTGGCCCTTGTGGGGAATGCAAAGATGGAGATGCATTTATTTATTGTACAGAAATATCTGAACTATAAAAATATGAATTCAACAATTATACAAACCCAATTTTAAGAACATTTGTCTCTTTTTGCATTATGTTTTTTTTTTCTCCAATATGTATTACCAGTTCAATAGTTCGGTTCTACCATATTGAAACACGAACCAACCCGACTTGTGTATAGACCCGAACCAACCCAACCCACACTAAGGTCGGGTCAGTTCTCAGTTTGGGAGTTGGTCTAAAAAAATAATGGTTATCGACTATTTACTAGCAAACTAAGGGTCCATGTTGGGCTTTAGGCTTTAGCCACCTGTTGAGTTCTCTTGGTAGTTGGTTCAACATTAGCAAACAAATAACGTTTACTTGGGTGCTAGTGTGATGTAGCCCAAAAGTCCAAAACCATGACATATATTTATGTGGACTGATATATATGAGTTCGGTTCTCGGGTTGGGTCGGGTCTACTCGAGCCCCAACTCGGAAATGACCCGTATTTAGTTGGGTCCACAAAACATAGAACCGAACCAACCCGTTTAGTCAAAATACCCGAACCAACCTGACACATTTAGGTCGGGTTGGGTCGGTTCTCGGTTTTACCCGACCCAAGTTGCACCCCTAGGTAAGTCTAATATCAATTAAAATGGGGTAATTTACTAATTTGTATATATATATATATATATATATATATATATATAGAGAGAGAGAGAGAGAGAGAGAGAGAAACGGGATGCTGCCTATCAAAGCAGCGTTTTTGCTGCTTTGAGACATTGTTTGACCATCCTAGAAGTTTTGGAATTTGATGAAATTTGGTGAGAGTGTTGTCTAGGGTAAGATGATCATCCTCACAAATTTTCATCAAATTCCAAAACTTCTAAGAGGGTCAAATGGTCGAAGCAAAATGCTGCAGATTTTAACGGTGACTGCAGATGACTGATTTTGCTTCAACCATTTGAACCCCCTAGAAGTTTTGGAATTTGATGAAAATTTGTGATGATGATCATCGTACCCTAGACAACACCCTCACCAAATTTCATCAAATTCCAAAACTTCTAGGATGGTCAAACAATGTTTCAAAGCAGCAAAAAATGCTGATTTGATAGGCAACATCTCATTCCTCATATATATATATATATATATATATATATATATATATATATATATATATATATATATATATATATATATATATATATATATATATATATATATATATATATATATATATATATATATATATATATTTGGGGGAGGGGGGGGGGAAGTCAAATATGTCAGACATTTTTTGTACTTACTTGATGATAACTCATAATCTTAAATTTTTGTTATTGTAGGTTATAGTGCCAGATCATCAAATGCTCAAGCAAAAAAAAAAATTATTTCATTCTTTAAGAAAAGAGATAATTAGTCAACAAGTGAGACGCCTTTTCATTCTACTACTGATGATTGGATGAGCGACCTTCTAAGTCTCTCAGAGTCAAAGCTAAAGAAGACACTTCTTTTGAACGTGATTTGGGATTACGTTGTCCAATATCAAGATATCCTATTAATTAACACGATGATGTTCAAAGAGCATATATCAACATGAAGTCATGTCAACCAAATTTAGTAGAGTATCCACTCTCCCAAGATGACAAGCAATATCGTCGATTTCAATATTCTTGGTTTATACAATTTTCTTAGTTTAAGTATTCTGAAGCAAAAAACAGATTATTTTGTTTTCCATTTTTTTTTATAGTGATCCACCAAAGTTTCTGATATTTACTGTTGAAGGATTTAAAAATTGGAAAATAATTAATAATAGAAATAAATGTACCTTTTATGCCTCATGTAGGGGTTCCTTGTTCATCACATAATATAGCTATGCGCAATTGGGATAACTTAAGAAACCCATCTCGGTATATTGACAAAGTGATGAATGCACAATCTTCATAACAAGTTTTACAGAATCGGTTGCGGATCAAGACTATAATAGGGAGTGTTAAGTGACTTACAACGCAAGTATGTACTTTTAGAGGTTGTGAGGGAGGATTTCGAGGCCGTCGTACGTGACCCTCCTCCAATAGTCGATTAAAGGTTTGACCCTTCGGGATGTGGTGCGCCTTGAAGCGCTGAGTTGTGACTTGCTGGGCTGTCACACAAGCACTGTAGAGTAGAAAGGTAGAGGAAGAGATGACACAGGATGTGGTGACGAAGTTTGGCCGAAGCCTACATCTCCGTGCGGTAAGACTCAACCTTTGAATCCATTATCTCTGAGTAAACAGTATAGCTACTCTCGACAGGCCGAGGAGTGCTTCTTACAAGTAATCAGAGTGTGAAAAAAGAGTATGAAAACCAGAAAGCTCAAGGAGCTCTAGAAAACAGAAAGTGAGTTTCTAGTCTGGAATTTTTGATCCGGAATCATTTACATGGTTTACTATTTATAAGGGCTTAGTTTATCTGAGAAATATTTTAAGAATATTCCCAAGAATATCCAGGGTTTGGTAAATACCCGGGGGGATTTACTAGAACCTAGATAGTGTAAGTATGCCCCAGGCAGGGCTGCGAGTCCCACCGTTATACTCGTGGACCCCAAGCAGGACTGCGGGTCCCACCATTATACTCGTGGGCCCTAAACAGGGCTGCGGGTCCCACCGTTGGACTCATGGACCCCAAGTAGAGTTATGGGTCCCACCGTTGGGCATTAGCCAGATTTTGCACCCACAGGGTCATGATGAATCTTTGGAGTCCTTTAACTGTGACAATTTTATTGAATTGATAAAGTATTAGGCAATGTTAAATAAAGAAATTATAGAAATTATCTTAGAAATTGCTCTGAAAAATGCCAAGTATACTTTACCAACGATTCAAAAGTAGATCTTGAATATTCTTGCAGATAAAGTGAGTAATAAGATTCATGAGGAAGTTGGGGATGCAAAATTTTGTATTCTTGTTGATGAAGTACTTGACCAATCTAATAGAAAATAAATAGCATTGTTCTAAGATTTGTTGATTGCGATGGTTTTGTACGAGAGCATTTTTTTATAGTTGTGGGTGTTTATGACACTATTTCATTGATTCTTAAAAAAGAGATATGCAATGTCCTTACTCGTTACAATCTCTAAGTTAAAAATATATGAGGTTAGGGGTACGGTGGTGCTAGCAACATGCGTGATGCATAGAATGGATTACATGCATTATTTTTTAAATATTATTTATATGTATATTATATACATTGCTTTGCTCATTGACTACTACTAACATTAGTTGTAGCATCCAAATATGTGCATGATATTTGACTATTCTTTTTAAAGTTGGATTTTATTGTTAATTTTGTCAGTGCTTCTCCCAAGCGTCATTCTGAGTTAAAATCTGATCGTGAAACTGAAATTACAGATATGACATCTTATAGAGAATGTGAGACCAGTACATGGCCTAATCAAATTCATACTTTGCAATGAGTCGGAGCTACTCATTGAAGCTCTTATTTTGGTTCTGTTAGCAGGTTGATTGATATGCTTGGTATAAATTGTATAATTTTTTAAAACATAACTAAGAATTGGCTCAACAACAATATAGGTGGAGAAGTTATGGATGATTATAAAACAATGAGATCATTTGAGTTTGTGTTTATATTATATTTGTTAAATAAAGTTATGGAAATCACTGATGTACTTTCCAAGCATAACAACATAAATCTCAAGACATCTTAAATGATTTTGACTTTAGTCATTACTATAAAAAAACTTCTTTAGAAATTGAGACAATATGATTGTGATACTTTCATTGAAACATGACAATATTTTGTGAAATGAATGTTATTGATATGCTTGATATGAGTGCTCATTATATAGAGGGTACATGTCGTTCTTGTTAGTAACATTACTATATAGAGGGTACACTGCGATAGATTTTCAATTGATGGAGTTAGATAATAGATTCACGGACCGATCAACGGAACTTCTTATTCTTAGCCCAACTTTGGATCCTAGTGATGCATTCAAATCATTTAATATTAAGAGTATTTGCAGTCTTACCAAGAAATTATATCCTCAAGATTTCAATCAAGTTGAGATACATACTTTGAGAAATCAGTTGGAGCATTATGAGTTTGATGTACCTTACTATTTGAAGTTTTATAATATGTCTTCTATTTCTAAATTATATCGAAGATTGGTTGAAACAAGAAAATCAAAAATTTACTTCTTGATTGATAGATTGGTTCATCTTGTGTTGACTTTATATATTTTTACGGCAACAATAGAATGAGCTTTTTCAGATATGAAACTTATTAAAACAATACTTCGCAACAAGATGGAGGATGTGTTTCTTGCGGATTGCATGATTGTCTGTATTTAAAGAGAACTTACTGAAAATATTGATTCAGATTCGATAATTGATGAATTCTACTATTTGAAGTATCGCAGGGCACAACTTCAGTAATGTAATATTATATTTACATTACATGTTTATTTATTGCGCTATTGTTTTTTTTTCATAATTTATGGTTTGTTTTATGTATCTTTTTATATTAATAAAATTTTCTCGTACTATCGATGTTTGTTTAAAAAATTATACTCAGTTTTCTTTAATGTATATAATAAAAATTTCATTGTAAAAGAATTAGTTTAGATTCAGTCCAGTCCAAAATAAATTCCTGGCTACGCCCTTGATGCAAACTCATTCCAATATTATTCTGAATGAGGTATGAGAGCTACGAGAAGTATTTGATCGATTCTGTTCGCAAGGTTCATCATCAACAGGGATTTTACAAACACCCATAAACATGAGCCAATTGCTATACTCTATGACAAGTACTACAATGCAAGGTTAAGATTTTAATTATGACCTCAAAATCTTTTGCAAACCATTGAGGTTGCATGCATGGCTGAAGAGAAGGTGATAATTCCATAATATAGACAATTTCAACGGTATAACCTCAACCCATCGCGTTCCTATAGGTCAACTTTCTCAATCGTTTGAACCTGTAAGCAAAAATTTAATTTACTTTGCCAATTAACCGTCTCTCTGCATCCGAGATGCATGAAAGGAGGAACAAGAGTTTATGCTTCAACTGTGATGAAATATAAAAATAAATAAATAAATAATTTTTATAGAAGAAGATTGGAGTGATGGAGATGATGATCAGGTTAATGGTGAGGATCATGTATAAAAAGGAGGTAGCAATTAAGATCCTCAAACCATCAAAGTTAGCTAGTGGGCAAATCAAGGCGTACCTGTAAGAATAAATTACAACGAAGCATCTCTATCGAGTGATAACCATTGATCTTCGAGATTGCACACATTGATAAAAAGCGAAAGCGGGGATTGAGATTCTTCTGAATATAGATAAGATTTTGGTTAGATTTAATAAGCTAGATTTAACGAAATGTTTCTTGATATTTAGACATGACTTGAAACTGTCTAAGGACCAATGCCCTAAGGCACTTGATGAAGCGGCAAAAATATAGAAGGTTTCCTAAGCTTATGCTATGGGTAGCGTAATTTATGTTATGCAGTGAACGAGACTAATATCTATTTCGCAATAGGAATAATGATAGGTCGGTTTCAGTTGAACCTGGGTCCAACAAACTGGACTCCTATAAAGAATATACTTAAGTATCTTTGTCGGAAAAAGGAACTATGAGTTAGTTTACACATCACATGATTTAACGCCGATTGGATTTATATAGATTCTGACTTTGTGTTAGATATGGATTACATAAAGAATCTACTTTAGCTTTAGTTTGCACCTTAGGATGAGGACCTGTTAGTTGGCAGAGTGTTAAACACGAATACATCACAGACTCCACCAAATAGGTTGAGCATGTTGCAGAATACAAAATGACAAAACAGATGGTATGACTTGAGAAGTTCCTTGTGAACTTGGGATGCACGCATCTTAGAGGGTTAGTTTGTGACAACAATGAAGCGGTAGCATGGTCCAAGGAGCCTAGGCACCACCATAAAGGGAATCATATTGAATGCATGAAAGTTCTACTTGATCTGACAGTCTTAGGAGGAATTTTAATTATTAAATAATTACATATTTTAAATATTTAAATAATTATTTATTTAATTCAAACATATTAAAACTTCTATAAGCCTAAAAATAGAATATAGGAGTCAAACATGCATGCATAAACGAATCGATCAGAAACGATAAAGTATGAGTGTGTGCTGACTAATCATGCACCCTAAACTCCTGCACATTAGAGCAAAGTTGATACCCAAAGAGTAAGATTTATACCTTTCATGCCAAGTATGTAGAAAAAGGATGGTAGGAGTGGTATTGGCCGTGACGGTACATCTTTGATGCAAGATAGCCAAATCTAAACTCTACTCTCCTAACTTTAGCTCGTAGCTAAACACTACACTGGTAAATTAAGTTTGTTTAAGTCACTAAAAACTAATGGCAACATAAAGAGACTAAACATATATTTGGTTTATAGTTTAATTAAGATTGTATATTGGCATGTATGTGCATGTTCTATTTATAGAACAAGAAGCCATGACAAAATAGTAATACAACTGAGTAGGAGACTTGATGGGCTGGTCCTATGTTAGATAAATAATTAACAGCTCTGATAGGGTTGGTTGCTTTATAAGGATAAGCTGCTGGGATGACATTACATGGGTATCTCCATCACGATTATTACTAGGCATAGTGTCTGTAGCCGAACGAAACCATCAAGATGCATAAATCGATAAGCAAACACCAATGCATTGAGCCATGTTACTGCATAAGACAATCGGTCCCTAACCCTGAGGAACCATGTCCGATAGACTAATCGGTTTGCATGGTAGTTATGTGCACCAACGTGTTCGCAACCCAATTCCACGGTGCGCTGGATTACCCGATGACATTGCATTGACATGTCACTTTTGGAGACCATCCACATCCCTACCGTAAGGTTTGTTCATTGGCTTAACTTATATTGTATTAAACCAAGACCTAGTGGTCAACAATTTGACTGCTGATTGGATCCGGTCGTTTGGCTAAAGCGACCGGTGGTGCGATGTAATGGATCAACCTAGTGGGAACCTAGTTGATGATCACTCAAGTCTGACGGTGCTGTCCACCCCTCGAGTTGATTCATACCACCATGTAGAGGGACATCATATTACTAATACTAGGGTAAGGTGACCATCTCCATCAAAAATCTGAAAATTCTAAAACTTCTACGATCATCAAATGTTACAAGATTTATCGGCTGTCCATTGCAATCGTTAATTTTGCTTAACATATTTGATGACCCTAGAAGTTTTAGAAGTTGCTATTTTTGGTGAGGGTAATCACCTTACGCTAGATAACACATTTACTAAAAATCATTAAATTCTAAAATTTCTAGGGTTGTAAACAAAGGAAGAGGTGTAGCAACGTAGTTACACCTCCAGTGCAAGGTCCTTGCCCTATATATATGGGTTAGGATTGGGGGACATTGTTTTTGCACTCAAATTTTTACACCGATTTTTAAATAATTATTGAAAGGTCCGAATGATCGATCAACTCTGCAAATTAGTTGTTAGAATCAATAGATGTTTAAATCGTTCATTTTAATAAAATCGAAAGCCTTCTTATTGTATGATCATGACACTTCCCTAATAATATTATCATTTTTGTTTAAAAAGATACCAAAGTGGATGATTGACTCATTCCATAATTACAGAAGTTGTTGATTTTTTTTTTTGAGCATAATCATCTTATTGTAGATGTGCTTAGAGGCTTGTAGACCCAGCCCAGCCCAGCCCGAAGAGTTTGGGCCCGATCCCGACCCGGCCTGGCCCGTTTTACACCCCGTACTCCCACCACTGCGCAGAGCGGGAAACTGAGCGCGCAATGAAAGGGTCGAGGTTAAGAGAGGAAGCGTCCGTACTCCAGATCTGAGCCCCTCTCTTCCTCTTCAACTCCTCCGCCCTCCGCCACCCGCCACCCGCCACCCGCCACCCGCCACCCGAAAAAACCCCAAGCTCCCCCTTTTACTGCAAGTGATGGAGCGGATATATGTGACGGTGCGGGCGAGGCCGCTCTCCCTTGAGGAATCCAAGACCTGCCCTTGGAGAATCTCCGCCAACTCCGTCTCCATCGCCAACCAGCCCACAAAGTTCGAGTTCGGTATGGTCCCCCCCCGTTCCCCTTCCTCTATTTCCCCTTCACTCTTGTTAATCCCCTCCCAATTCGAACCTCGGTTCTTCGATGCATCTTTGATTGCCAGATAGGATCTTTGGGCAAGAATGCAGGACCGCCAATGTCTACGAGGCTCGGACAAAAGAGATCGTGGCCTCTGCCGTCCGTGGATTTAATGGCATGTCTCTCTCCCCACCCTTTTCTTTCGTCGTTTGGTTCGCCGAATTGGATGTTGTTTTGGTTCGGAATTAGCCAGGTAATAGGCCCGGCATCCTATTACGAGGATGACAAATCCTATAGAAAAAGTTGACATTGGAGGGAAATAAGCCCGGCATTCCCCGGCAGCCAATTCTGCGAACCAAACGACCCCTTACTGTTATTAACTGAATTCCATGCCTTTGATCTCATGAAATGATGAAGAAGTACCTTTTAAATCAATGTCTTTTGCTATGTTCACCATGTATAGTGGAGAGCCTACCTAAACCGCGCTGTATTATGGGTTGTAGATTGGATGTGAGGAGGTGACTGGTCCCGACATAGAGATAAAACTATACTTTGCCTGCTGTCTGAGGAATAGCTGTTCCGCTTAATTCTCATCCAGAAGAGGGTATTCCTGCCAATTTCTATTTCTAATGTAATTCGATGGTTCAGCGTTTCGGTTAGCATAGAAACGCACGGAGTGATATATTATCGTTCCCTAGTCCTTCATTCCACCGGAACAAATACTATCCACTACTTTTAAAATCTGGAACTGGGAATAGAAACGGACTGTTCTGGAATGATGTCCAACGTCCCTTTAAGTTCCATCCACTTATTGCAATGGAGGAATAGGAATGATAAATGTGACACTTATGTGGGTCTATCATAACTAAACAAAAATACTTAAGCAATTTGACAAAGTTCACAGCAACTTGCTATTCTTGAACATGAGGAGATTGACAAGGGGCACTCAAACAATGGTAGTGGACTGCTGATTCATAGGACTATCAACCCCTTCAATGTTTGTGAAGGCTTCGAGCTCTAGTGTAGAGTCATAAGCAAATAACAGTGAGTGACTACTGGTCCCACCAAGGTATTGAAGAATTTCTTAGACAATTGTGTAGTTTAGGTGCAAACTGGTAAATTGTCTCACCGCACGTACATTGGTTGCAATTTGAGGTCCGGGAGAGGTCTGGATTGACTAGGTAGTGTGATTCTGTGACTTCCCCAAACGTTCGATTGCCTTTTCCTTTTGAAGTTTCTATTCAAATGTTTGATCGTATTTCTAACAATACCTATAATCCTCTTAAAAACCTACGTAAGAAGATGATTCTTCAACCCCACCAAGAAAAAAATGATTCAAACCTTGATCAACAGAATTATTCCAGCATCTAAGTTGCCCCTTGACCAAGAAAGCTCGTTGGGTTCATAAAATGTGGAAATGAGCTTTTGGTTGCTCTTGGAAAAGGGAAGAAGACCTGTATGTCTCATCTCATTAGCAAGTTTCTTTCTGGAGTGCATTGTCTCCTTTTCATGACTTTGTATCCCACATAGAGCTAAAAACTACCAAGTTAGCTTTTATTATTCATTATGGTGAGTTGCTAAAATTTCAACAAAAACAAGGAATAAGTATACTGGAAATAATAAATGTATTGATCAAAAACTTATTTGAAACTTTACATCCCTGTTCCAGTGTTCCTTATATAGATCACAAGCTTCAGCAAAATGCAAGTGTAAAGGTACTTAAAAACTAACATTTATGTCTATCTGTGAACTAGGATAGGATACTAACATTTATGCTAGAAGGTTTTTGGAATTCTTTCATTTTTTATCCTGTTTTTAAGTTTGTTTTTCTGCAGAAAACAACAACGTTGGATATAAAAGAGTTCTGAAAAGGAGAAGATGGAAACCCGACACCCCTCAGATTTTGGGTGTAAATTAGTTATTCACAACAAATCTGATTTTTTTTGGGAGACGATTCTTTGGGAGAGGCTCTTGCTCCCATCTACCCCCTTCTTCATTCCTCGATCGAGCGAGTGGTGCCTTTGCAATGTGATTTCAGAGATTGGAGACGACCGTCCTTGCTTGTGAGGGGATCGATCAAATCATTCGCGATAACTTGCAGTCAAGACTGTTTCTTTTCCAGGCTATTTCTTCCTCACTTCTTCGTTATCTTATTTTGTTATCATCTTCACCTCCGCCTATCCGTATCATATTCATTGCTATCACGTAACCCCGTCTTCCGCTCCACATTAATATCTGCACCCAAAGCCTTTTAGGAACCAAGTTCACTGTGCCAACGCATGCCGATAAGTTCCACATCTCACACCCGCCAATGCCCTTGTATTTGTCCTCGTATACCGCTGTCCTGACCATCCATCAGCCCATTATTGAAACCAGAAACTGCCCAAATTGTTGTCTGAAGGTCTTTGATATTTGGATGCCTTTGCAGTCTTGTTTTGACCTATTTAAGTTAAATTTTATACGAATACACTAATTTAAATACAAAATCTCATGCTATTCTTGAATGTATTATATGCAGATTTTTTTTACTTATGTGACCGTTTTAAGGCTTTGATTGTTAGATCTTGACTTATGCTTGCCATTGTTTGAATGCCTGTGTTGTATCTACGATAAACTAGCTTTGTTTGCTCTCTTTTTTGTTGTCCTATGCACAATATTAAGAACAACTTTTTTTTGATGGCTCTTGACACCACGTTGCAAGATTTTCACTTGTCTTGTGAGATCGACAACAATTCTCTTTTCTGCCACCATTGCTTCATCTTTGGCTCGATAAACACGTTAATCCTCGACACTCGTTTGCGCCTCGTAACCATAGCCCCCAATATGTCTCCTCCGAGGTAGAACGATGTTAAAACCCTGCTCTGATACCACTTTATCTAGCTGATTCATACTAACTTGTTGAAGTTGATATTAATCATCGATGAGAGGACTTATTCCGAAGGACCAATAAATAAGCCATAAACCAATAGAACGGGCAAGCAACAATTGAAATTTTCATTCAAGTAGTTCAAATTTCAACTAGAAAAGCCAAATAAGTATGCTAGAAATAATGATTTTTATTGAGAACTAGTTATTTTAAACTTTAGCCTTCTGATATAGATCAGAACTCTCCAACAAAATACTTGTGTATAAGGGCTAAAAATTTGAAAATAGGAATATGTTTGGAATAAGAACGGATCCAACCCCAATTCTAGAAGGTGTGTTGTATTTTCCTGTATTTGTTTTTTGATTTCTAGGCTTACTTTGCAGGTTACCAGGACTTTTCTGCTGAAAACTGCAAAAGAGGATATAAAAGAGTTCTTAAAAAGGAGAAGATGAATAATCTACCTCACTTTTTGCTTGTAGAAGCAACTCATGGGACGGACTAGGGGGTGTCTTCAACCTTGGGAGAGAAGTCATCAGACTCCTCTCCCCTCGAGTGGACCCCATGGGCGAGATACAGTCCTAAGGTCCTTTCCTATGAGGAGAGGAGTCTATCCCTTCTAACACACCACCAAACCTATTATAAAATAGGCTATATTACATTGATTGCGGAAACTTGCATTTATCCTCAATAAATAGGCCTTTTAACACATAAGTTCAGCTCAAAAGTTTGCATATTTCCTAAAATTTAAATACGGTCCCAACTATCTGAAAAATCCATTCAACATTTATGAAAACCTGAGAACTAGAATAAGTCCTAAAACCATGAAAACCAAATAAATTACTGAAAAAAAACTTTAATGACTCAATCTGGATTGCAATTGAAGGATAAACTGACAAATAAAAGACAGTTTAGCTCCAAGTTGGCTCCTACATGGCTGCACATTGAGTCATGCATGAGCATAAACATTTCCTTCTAAAAGGTTTGCAAATAGTCCGTATAAAAAATTCGGGTGGGATTGAATGTCTCATTGGAAAACTTCGAGCTCTCTCTATCTATTACCTGTATTCTTTCTCTTGTGCTCTGAACCTAAGACAAAGAGAAACCACCCCGATGCATATATATAGGGGAATGCTTAAGTGCGGTCTGCGGTTCGCAGCCGTCCGATGCACCACTCCGTGCATCGGATGCACGCGGCCGGTGCATCGGACGGCTGCGAACCGCACGGACCGCAGATCGCACCTAAGCATATATATATATATATATATATATATATATATATATATATATATATATATATATATATATATATATATATATATATATATGGGGAGGGATACTCTTACTCATGAGGTCTTACTAATGATCCCAGCCATCCATTATGATCTTGATGGCTGGGATCAATTGTCTCCCTCTCTCTCAATCTCTCTCTCTCAAAATGTTACCCCCGACCCCCCATCCCGACCCCTGACCCCAACCCCCTCCCCTCCGAGTCCGGCAGCCCCCCGACCACCCCTCTGACTCCGGCAGCCCCCCGACCCCCCTCCGGCAGCCCGATTCCCTCCGGTAGCCCCGCGACCCCCCCTCCGGCAGCCCCGACCCGACCCCTTCCCCTCCGGCTCCGGCTCCGGCAGCCCTCCGACCCCGACCCGGCAGCCCCCCGCAGCTCTGCGCCCGCCGCCCCGCGCCGACCCGCCGCCCCTTCCGGCGACCCCCCCGACTCCGGCAGCCCGTTCCGCCGGCCCACCTGCCTGCGCCCCCGTCGGCCCGCCTGCCTGAGCCCCCCGCCCTCCGCGCCCCCCGCCGGCCCGTGCCCCCCGCGCCCCCCGCCGGCCCGTGCCCCCCGCCGGCCCGCCTGCCAGCGCCCCCCGCCGGCTCCGCGTTCCCCAACGGCCCGCCTGCCAGCGCCCCCCGCCGGCTCCGCGCCCCGCGCCGGTGTCGCCGGAGGGGAAGGTGGTCGGGGTCGGGGTCGGGGCTGCGGGGGAGGCTCGCCGGAGCCGGAGCCGGAGGGGGAGGGGATGGGGTCGGGGTCGGTGGGGATGGGGGCTGGGTTTAGGTGAGAGAGAGAGAGAAAGAGAGAAAGAAAAGAGGGTTGATCTCAACCCTCGATCAAATTTGATCGGACGGTCCGGATCATTAGTGATTGCTGCTTGTAAGACCTGACTTGTAAGAGTATCCCTCCCCTATATATATATATATATATATATATATATATATATATATATATATATATATATATATATATATATATATATATATATATATATGGGAATAGGGAATATGGTCCTCCCGATCACCCAACATGCTAATCCTCCCTTTAATTTGGGTGCCACATGACACTTTTTAACCGGGGTTAGGGGTTGGTTAAGGTGGGTACATCCCTCCTAACAATAATCATGGAAAAAAATTATGCCAAGTGGCATTTTTAAATTAGCCATAACAAGGGCTATTTGCACGCTATAGTTTACCGTTAAATTTGTTGACCGTTGATCGAGTTGTTTTTAGTTTTTTTTTTTAGATTTTTTTTTTAAAATCTTGATCTAAGTAGAGTGGATTGACCATCCATAAAAAGAAATATGATTAAAAAGTGCCATGTGGCACCCAAATTGAAGGGAGAACTAGCGTGTTGGGTGGTCGGGAGGACCATGTTCCCTATTCCCTATATATATATATATATATATATATATATATATATATATATATATATATATATATATATATATATATATATATATATATAGGAATGCTTAAATGCGGCATGCGGTAATTCAATTTAGATGCACCTATAGGGTTTGGAATGTGCTGATGTTTTGTGGATGTGTTATCCATGCCATGGATAAAATATGCACAAAAAATCAACACATTCCAAAACCTATAGGTGCATCAAATTGAAAGGACTTTTGTCGACCGTCTAAATTGGATTACCGCATTTACCACATGCCGCATTCAAGCATTCCTCTCTCTCTCTCTCTCTCTCTATATATATATATATATATATATATATATATAGAGAGAGAGAGAGAGAGAGAGAGAGAGAGAGAGAGTTTTGTTCACCTGCGGGACGTCCCGCAAAGATGAAAGCGCGACTGGTTATGGACCGTCTGATTCAGCACGATCGTGCGGCAAAGAAACGAGATGATATGCGTGTGTCTTCGGGTGGGGCCTACCACGTGATACTCTTCGCCTATCTGTTCCTCTCTTTCTCTCTATTCCTCTCTCTCTTCTCCGGTGAACCCACCCAGCCCTGGCGGTGAATCGCACCGAGCCCACGTCGGCAGCCACCCCCTGGCCGCTCCTCTACCCAGCCCAGACCAGTGAATCGCACTCCGCCTCGACCGGCACGAACATCGACGTGAACGGCACCCTCTGACAATCACCCCGACTGCTCCGATCTATTCCTTCCCCTTCGGCTTCTCTAAAAGCCAACCCTAATCGGTGAATCGCGCCCAGCCCCGACCGGCAGCCACCCCGACCACTCCCATTTCCTTATTCCCCTCCGGCACCCAGCCCCGACCAGTGAATCGGAGGGGCCTGCAAGAGGGGGTAGCTGTCGGTCGGTGCTGGGTGCGATTCACTGGTTGAGGCTGAGTCGGAGGGGGCGAAAATGAGGGCCAGCTGGAGAGGGTGGCCGTCGGTTGGGGCTGGATGCGATTCATCTCGGGGTTGGGTGGAGGAGGGGCTAGGGATGCTGTTGGCATGGGGCTGGGTGTGATTCACCATCGGGGCTGGGTGGAGGAGCGGCCAGGGGATGGCTGCCGGCGTGGGCTCGGTGCGACTCACCGCCGGGGCTGGGTGGGTTCATCGGAGAAGAGAGAGAAAGAGGAACAGAGAGGAGAAGTGTATCACGTGGTGGCCCCACCCGAAGACCCACAGATTTTGTTTCGTTTCTCTACCGCACGATTGTGCTGAATCGGACGGTCCATAACCAGTCACGCATTTCATCTTTGCGGGACGTCTCGCAGGTGAACAAAACCCTCTCTCTCTCTCTCTCTCTCTATATATATATATATATATATATATATATATATATATATATATATATATATATTCAGGGACACACTACTTTGCCACAGAGTTACACACATCATCCAAATCATTAGATAGAAGTTTCAGAATTTATTAATTTTTTGTAAGGATGATCATCTTCCCTTAGATAGCACATCCATAAAAAATCAGCACATTCTAAACCCTTTAGGTGTATCAAATCTAAAAAGCATTACCGATCGTTCATTTTAACCATTAAATTGAAGAGAACATTTGATAAGTCTTTTGGTTTTAGAATGTGTTGAATTTTTGCTGATGTGTTATCTAAGGTAAGGTTATCACCCTCACAAAAAATAAACAAATTTTGAAACCTCTATCTATGGTTTTGGGGATGTGTGTGTAAAATTCTGTGGCAAAGTAGCGTGTCTTTGGATCCCGACCCATATATATATATATATATATATATATATATATATATATATATATATATATATATATATATATATATATATATATATATAGGGGCATGCTATAATGCGGCATGTGATACATGCGGCACCGCACCATAGCCGTCTGATGTATGCGCTGCGTGCATCGCATGCACACAACAGTGCATCAAACTGCTACGGTGCGGTGCTGCAGGTACCGCATTATAGCATTTTTCTCTCTCTCTCTCTCTCTCTCTCTCTCTCTCTCTATATATATATATATATATATATATATATATATATATATATATATATATATAGGGCAGGGAGCTTGCACCCGAGGTGTAGCATCGTTGCTGCACCTCTTGCTTGTTTACCTCCCTAGAAGTTTTGGAATTTGATGAAATTTGGTGAGGGTGTTGTATATGGTAAGATGATCATCCTCACCAATTTTCATCAAATTCCAAAACTTCTAGGGGGGTCAAATAGTCGAAGCAAAATCTGTAGATTTTAACGGTGACTGCAGACAGCTGATTTTGTTTCGACCATTTGACCCCCCTAGAAGTTTTGGAATTTGGTGATTTTTTATGAGGATGATCATCTTACCCTAGACAACACCCTCACCAAATTTCATCAAATTCCAAAACTTCTAGGATCGGTAAACAATGCATGAGGTGCAGCAACGATGCTGCACCTCAGGTCCAGGCTCTCTTTTCCCATATATATATATATATATATATATATATATATATATATATATATATATATATATATATATATATATATATATATATATATATATATATATATATATATATATATATATATATATATATATATATATATATATATATATATATATATATATATATATATATATAAGACAAAGAAGGAGCATCCCTTTCTCTCTTTTTTCTTCTCCGCCTGTCCATACTTTTTAATTGTTTGTTTGGGGGGTTACTAGGCACCTGAAAGAGATTACGGTTCACATGGCCCTTCGACTCGGTGATGGATGGGGAGGCACATACCTGGATCGTTTGTAACTTGGAGGCACACGGAGCCTTGCACCTGAGGAGATCTTGTAGCCTTTATGGCTGCGTCTGTGCCATGACCCAAGACTTTTCTGTTTCCACTTTTTGTCTTTTTTATTCTTTCGTTGCCCAAGTTATAGACATGTTCAAGTAATTCTTAACAAGTATGATATCCTTCACAGATTATCAACTATAGAATTTCGACGCTATCCAATATTTAGTGCTATGTTTCTAATGCTTAATTCAGCCAAACTTAGCGTTTCTACTATCACATGCAGTCCTTAATATCTTCATGCTTTCACGGGTTCAGTTTCGATCTATGCAATGTTCTAATTTTCCATTGTTACCATTAACTTGATGATAGCCCTTGACAGTTGATATTGTTTGTACCATACATTTTGTGTGCTTGTGATATTCTATTAATAGTAGGGTACCTACTTATTTTTATATGGCATTTCACATTTCTTAAACGCTGATTTTAATGTTGGGTTGCTTGTTCCTCTGCTTTCTTCCCCTGCGAACAGGTACTGTCTTTGCATATGGACAAACAAATAGTGGGAAAACACATACGATGAGGGGTTCTGTTGCTGAACCAGGGATAATCCCTCTTTCTGTGCATGATTTATTCAAGAGTATTGAAGAGGTGCTACTCTCCACTATACTTCTTCTTCCTGTTTGCTTGCCCACCTGACTTTGTCGCTGCTTCAGTTATTTATCAAGTTTAATCTGTGTTGTTGGGAGGTAGTGGAGACATATTGTTGTTCAGTTTCCATTTTTGGAATCACATTTTTGAATCCTGAACTGCACCTTTTGGGTTAATGTTTTCTTTTACCATAGTAGGTACAATGGGGCTTTTAAAAGCTGATTTGTTTGTTTTTCTTGTGGATTTATTGTTACATGGTTCATTCACCATGTAAAACACTAAAACCTGATAGTAACATGGTTACTTGTCTGATAACTTCATGTACGGACCTCCTTTTTTTAATTGTTTGTTAATTATGTCTCTTTTACAGAAATATTTCCACTATCATGTGGTTAACTAGTGCATGCTCGTGCCTGTCGGCACTGCAGCGGGCTGCTTTTGGCGGCAACACACCTGTTAACACTGCAGCGGGCCGCCTTCGGCGGCAACACACCTGAATGCCTTTGGCAACAAAACACTTTCGACAACAACACCAACATTCATAGGGACACCCATTTCCTCGCCCGTGCTCACTGCTTTCTCTTTCTGGCACCCGGCTAGTACCCAGATCTGGCACCTGACAACCTGTTAGCAGGCACCCAATAGCCAGGCATCCTTTGCAACTCTCTTCTTGCAGCTATTTCTAAAGCACTTTATGGGCAACCCCTGTGTTCGCCTCCGCGTCTCCTTGCCGTTGCACTACAATGATCGAGTCTTCCTTTGTGGATCTACCTCTTATTCTACCGCCGCCTTCTCCCAAGAGCCTTCTGTTCGAGTACACGAAAGATTTCCTCTCGTGCTCAATGGACTTCCCTTTTGTCTCCTCCACTTACTGGGTAGCATGGGTAGTGTGGGTGCATAAAATATCCACCTCTTCACTTAGTCTCATGACCAAAACTTTCCAAAAGAGGATCTGTAGATCCAAGCAAGAAAAGGCACAAGGCAGAACCCCTTTCACTCCTTCAAAGCAGAACCAAGCAAACCGTGCTTAAAAGCAGTAGCAGGCAACCCCTTCGAAAAAGGGAACTTGCCAAGCCCCCTCCCAAACGAGAAGCCTTCTCGGGAGCGTCTAAAGGCGAGTACTCCCGAATCGACTCAAGAGTGACAGCTGTTCATAAAAAAACAAGAGGCCACACTTAATCCACCTCCTAAGGTCAGGCAACCGCACAGAAATGAGAGGACCAGCTTACACCACCCCATGTAAAGGGGACAACTGCCTCTATGGCATGGTGGGGTTCGCACTGACTCATGTGGAGTAACAAGTGTCCTTGAAGGATTGGTAAGACTCCTACCACACCACGTGTGAAGGCATGTGCCTTGTAAAGAAATATACACTCCCCTCCCCTAGGTTTGACTATAAAAGTAGGAGGGGCACCAAAGAAAGGTTTGGTGAAATCCCTTGTAAACTGTACAAGAACATACCTTCCCTCTAATGAATAAAGATGATCACTTTCATTATGATCTAGAGTCTCTTCTCCTACTCTCTTGCTCTCTCCAATAGCCCTCCAGCTCGAGCAAGAAGGACCCGAGGGCATCCATTCTAGGAGCCTCAACCCTAGCAGCGTTTTTATTCAAAGATCCAGATAGTCTACAAAGAGCCCAAGCTCTACAGCCTCAACGTCTCCATTGAGCACTGTCAACTCACATCGACACCAAGAAGGAGAGAAGAGTAAGAAGAGAAGTCATTCCCAACAAAGATATACTATGATCTTGTGGGGAAGGCTTACTCCGAAAAAACGTACCGACAGGTAGCCACCGTTTAGATTACACTCCTCGGGCATGGTCTCCTTGGACAGCTCGACGGGACTACCCTTGTGCCTTGTCTGACCTTCCCCACCGCTCTTCAGGCGTGGCGGCTACACGATGCTCGGGTCACCGCCTACCTGCTGGCATCTATTAACTGGACAATGCACACTGACCTCGCTATCCTCGGTGCGTTTGCTGTGATCTGACATTACCTCATTAAGCTATTCGAGGAGTCTGGTGGAGCTCGTGAATACGTTCGCTCTTAGGTGCAGACTGAGCAACATGGTGATTGGGCGATCCAGCAGTTCTATGCGTATATGTGCGGCTACTAACGGGAGCTTTAGTCGCTAGTCCTTCCTGTATCTGGCGAGTGCTGTGTAACGCACCAGGTCTTCTGGGAGCGCCATTAGCTATACCAGTTTCTGCTTACCCTTTGCCCAGAGTTCGGTTTGCTTGGTGGTGCCTTGATCCATCGGGACCCACTCTCATGCCTGGATGCTACTATCATCGAGTGCGTCCCTGAGGAGGCCAGGCTGCGCCTATCGCCATTAGGGCCCTTCTTACTCCCTCCAGTTTTACCGGCTCCATGGCTACTGCTCCTATTGACCCTATCGCCTTCGCTACTGCTCATGATCAGTTTGTGTGCACTCACTGCCAAAACCGAGTCACAGTGTTACCACCTGCTGGGAGCTATATCCGGAGAAGAGGCAGGGACCCAGGGGTCATGGTTGACCAATTGTCTCCTGCTGCAACTACTAATTTTCCGTCATTTCCTTGCAGTGCATTGGATGTTCTAGACACTCATCAACGCTTTCAACAACAACTTGCCCAGCTCTAGCTTCGTCTTGACCAACATGCTATCTCCAGGTCTACCAAGACTACCGGTACCTTAGCTCACTTTGTTATTACCGGTACCTTCCCTACCTGGATTATAGACTTTGGGGCTTCTCACTACATGACTCCAGACGCTTCCCTGGTCACAGCTTGCCATCTTGCTCCGCACGTTTCTTCGATACACACCGCCAATGGTTCTTCTCTAGTCATCTCGCAGTGTGGATCAAGCACTACCGTCACAGAGTTCAACGGTCGCCTCTCCTTGTCCTCTGTGCCACAAGTCCCTCAGTTTCGCATGCTACTTATCTGTATTAGCAACATTTGTGACACTGGGTGTGTTGTGACAGTCTCTCCTTTTTCTTGTGTTGTGTAGGATCCCCGTACCGGACGAGCGATTGGAGCTGGTCGTAGGACAGGCGGGCTTTACCACTTGACGTACCTTCACCTTCCTCTTATTCCTCTTGGTTTCTGCCTGTTAGTCTCTCCTGATGCCAGTTTGTGGTACAAGAGACTAGGTCATATTTCTGAGCCTTGACTTAAAAGGTTACTTACTCCAGACTGGAGCTCTAGGTTATATCACTTTTGTGGATGGCTTCAGCAAGTATACCTGAGTTTACCTTCTTCGGCACCACTCAGAGGTTCCCTAGGTCTACCAGACCTTTCCTTTGATGGTCGGCATGCAATTCGATCGTTGCATTAAAACTTTTTGGTTTGACTGCACCCTTGAGTACCTCTCCGCTGCTATACGGATCCTTCTTCTGTTCCATAGGACCCTTTTCCGGCACTTATACCCTTACACTCAAGAGCAGAATGGAGTGGCCGAGATTAAGCATCACCACATCCTTGAGACTACGCGTGTCCTCTCTGTCTCTGTCCCTCGCTTTTGGGCTACGGGTGCCTTGACCTCAGTCAACCTCATTAACATCATCCATTAGTTTGTTCTCCCAAGTGGTGTGTCCCCTTATTAGCGTCTTTTCTCCACTCCTCTTAACTACAGTTTGCTCCGTACCTTTGGTTGCACCTAGTTTTTCCTTCTATCCCATGAGCGCACTAAGCTGTTTGAAAAGGTAGCAATATGTATTCTCTTGGGGATCAGCACCGAGTACAAGGGGTACCATTGCTATGACCCATTAACTCGTTGCCTTCGCATCTTCCGATACAACTCATTTGTCGAGGAGTTTCCTTACTACACCTCTGCGACTCAGGATCTTACCTTTCCGGAGACTACTCCTATCTTGTTTCCGACTCTTGAGCCGCTTCCACCGCCTCTCTCGTTCACCTCTGTTACTCCTTATGTTTTTGGGGACTTTTCCGGAGACTCATTTTCTCCTTTTGTGTTGTCTTTTCTTCGTCAGGTTGTTACCCCTATTTCTCAAGTCTACATTCGTCGACACACTTCTCTCCCTCTTCCATCCTCCCCTAAGATGGAGGTAGGTTCCTCTGGTACTCCTCGTGATCTTGTTACTTCTGGTACTCCATCTACTGCTCCCAGCCAGTCTCCGCCTGTTGAGGATTCGTGCTAGCCACCCCGTTACCCTTAACGCGAGCATTGTCCGCTTGACCACTTTAGCTTTGGCTTTGGGCCACTTGACCCATTTGGTTTTGCCACTGTCGCCTCCTATTCCCCCCAGTTCATCGCTTTTCTTATTGCCCTTCACTTTGACCAGGAGCCCCGGTTGTATCGAGAGGCCGTCCAGTCCCTTCAGTAGCGACATGTTATGGGAGAGGAGTTCCAGGCCTTCGAGTAGACTCAAACTTGGGACCTCGTCTCCTCCCAGCTGGTGTTGAGTTTGTTAGCTGTAGATGGATCTACAAGGTCAAGCGATGACCTGATGGATTGACTAAACGCCATAAGGCTAAGTTGGTGGTTCGTGGCTTTGCTCAAGAGTATGAGATTGACTACGAGGAGACCTTCGTACCTGCGGCTTAGATGACCACAGTCCGTGCCCTCCTGGAGGTTGTAGCTCTCCGCCACTGGTCTCTCCTACAGATGGACGTGAAGATGCCTTTATTTATGGTGACCTTTCAGAGATTGTCTACATACAACCTCCTTCTGGCTTGCGCACTCCCCCTCAACACATATGCCGTCTTCGCCGAGCCATCTATGGGTTCAAGCATGCCCCTCGTGTTTGGTTTGAGTGCTTCAGGCGAGCTGTCACCGAGGCCGGTTTCATTGAGAGTGTGCAGGACCACTCTCTGTTTGTGTGGTCCTCACCTCAGGTTCGAACAATTCTCTTACTGTACATCGATGATTTGATCATCACATGTGATGACTCCGCTATGATCCTCTCTCTTTAGCAGCACCTCGGATGCCAATTCCGGATGGACTTAGGTCCCCTTCGTTACTTCCTCGGGTTTTAGATCGCATATAGTGAATGAGGGATTCTGCTCTCTCAACAGACGTACACTGCTGATATTCTCAGTCGAGTTGTTCTTTCCGATGATTGTTTCGTTGCCACTCCAATCGAGCTTCACATGAAGCTCCGACCCACAGTTGACTTGCCTCTCTCAGATCCTACTCGGTACAGACAGATCGTTGGTTTGTTGGTCTACCTCTTCATCACCAGGCCCGACATTGCTCACGCAGTCAGCATCTTCAGCTAGTTCGCTGAGACCCCTCACTATGCTTACTACGCTGCCCTCCTGCGGATTCTTTGGTACCTTCGAGGCACCATCACCCTGTCGGTCTTCCTGTCCTCGCTTCACCTCTGGTTTTACGCGCCTCCTCTGATGCTGACTGGGCCGGGGATCCGATTACTCGCCGCTCGATTACTGGCTATTGCCTGTTCCTTGGAGATTCTCTCATCTTATGGCGTAACAAGAAGCACAAGGTTGCTTTTTCTCATGTACCGAGGTAGAGTTTCGACCCATGACCTTTACCACCAAGGATATCATTCACCTCCGGCGCCTTCTTGGGGATCTAGGAGTTGCGATTTCTGAACGTACAATCGTTTAGCCATACATATCTCTACCAACCCGGTTTTTCACGAGAGGATAAAGCACATCGAGCTCGATTGCTACTTCTCCTGATAGCTGTACGAAGCCCTAACTATCTCTCTCCCTTATGTTTCCTTTGGAGAGCAGATCCGTGACTTTATATTTTTCTTCATTCTACTATTTTTCCATTTAATTACTCAGGGGACAAAATTACCTAATTGCTTGACCTTTCTGCTATAAACCAAAAGTAGATTTCGAAGCTTGACTTAAATGCCTTTTCCTTCTTTTATTCTAACCTTCCAATATGAATATGGGCCTCTAGTTGGGCCACCTCAAACCATTTCTAGACCTCCAAACTATTTGAAACATTTCCCTCTTAATCCTCAGTTGGATTACTCCTATGGTTCTAATTTTTTTTGGCTATCCTTTATTTCACAACATAACCATGAGAACAATCTCTTGTTGCTACACGCATCTGATCTTGTTGCTACATACTTTTTATGCCCATGTGCAGCAATCTTCTCCCACCCTTTTGATCCATCTAGAGATATTGATCTTTAAAGAACTTTCAGGAAAGCGTCAGTGATATATAATAATCATGTACCATCAACAAGCATTTATTACGTCTTCTTCAGGTGTTGTTGATATTCTACTAGCATGATATTTTTGACTAAAGAACTTTGTTCTTTTCCTGGTCTTTAGGATATGGATAGGGAGTTCCTTGTTCGCATGTCCTACATGGAAATATATAACGAGGAGATCAATGATTTGTTGGTTCCCGAGCATCGGAAGCTACAAGTTCATGAGAGTCTCGAGGTATCGACCACCTTGGCTTATGTGACCCATCAAGTTTCTGACGACTCATACATTGATTTTGATCATTACTTATTTATTTTGGTCATTACTTGTTTGTACCTAAGAGAGGCATATATGTCGCTGGTTTGAGAGAGGAAATTGTTACTTCCCCTGAACAAGTCCTAGATTTCATGGAGTTTGGAGAATGTACGTTTTCTCTACTCATTTTGCTGCCAATTGTAGCTTTTAACGATTTTAGAATGACAGTCATGCTCATTTTCAACTGTACAGCTCATCGCCACATTGGAGAGACAAACATGAACCTTTACAGCAGCAGGTCTCATACAATTTTCCGCATGGTACGTGTGTGATCCCATAGGTTTTCTTTGGTTTATTTAGCATTGGAGTTCTGTAGACTTATTTTAATTATTTAACTACAGATAGTCGAGAGCCGGGAGAAAAATGAAGATGGCAATATGGATAATTCTTGTGATGCTGTTCGTGTATCTGTTCTTGTATGTGAAGCAATAATAATTTATTAAAAACAAGTTTCTGTTGGTTTATTGTCAGCATATTATTTAACTGTTTTTATTCTTGGATCATTTTGATCATTCCATCATGCCGTGTCCTGAACTTCTCTTGTTACTTGTAGAATTTAGTGGATTTAGCTGGTTCAGAGCGTGCTGCCAAGACTGGTGCAGAAGGTATGCGTCTGAAAGAGGGTTCCCATATTAATAAAAGCCTAATGACACTCGGGACAGTAATAAAAAAACTAAGTGAAGGTGCAGAGAGTCAAGGGTAAGTTGTCATGATCAGTAGTATGATTAACTAAGTGAGTTAACAAATTATGTGCCATTTCTAATCACAATTTTTTTAGGGGTCATGTGCCTTACCGAGACAGCAAGCTCACTCGCATCTTGCAACCTGCGCTTGGTGGAAATTCAAATACTGCTATCATTTGTAACATCACTCTTGCACTGGTTGCTCCTCAAACTTGCAAGAGTTTCTATATTTTACGTAGATACATGTGGGGATTGACTACACTATTATCACGTGGCTATCAATAATTTAAAACATCCACCTGTTGATTTTAACCTTATCTTGTATAATATTGTGCTGAGCAAGCTATATCTTGTTAACTTCTTAGATATGCCATTCTTGCTGCTTTACATAGGTTTACTGTGATCTTACTTCCCATTATACAGGAGTGCTGCATGAGTGTAGACACACTCGTCATGGATGACAACAGTTCACTTGGCTAGTGGGCTCACTGGATCTTCATGAGGACATGGATGGAGCTCACATGCCAAGTGAATCAACACCATTGATGGCGAGTGTAGGCATGATTGTCTTACACTCTTGTGTAGAACTGGCACTCTTATCGAATTATCAGGGCCATCCAGGTCCTTTTCTTTTATTTTTCTTGGATCTTTGTATAATCATCAGTGGAGCATGTTAAGTTGATAATTGTTTGGTGGTGGCATTCATGTTCATCAAGTTTGCAGCCGGTTCATAATTAATTCTTGGTTCAACCTTGATGCAAACTATAAAAAATTGCCTTGAGTTAAGGTAGTATAGGTCATTTTTGGATTACGTTCTGGTTGGAGTTGGGACTATGCTTTAGTTTAGCAGTGCACATTCTAAGACTATGGGTTAGTACTGGTCAATCTCATCTTGGATAGCTCAGTCATGGGACTGAATCCTACCAGATGACTTCTCTTATAACAACGACAAAAATAGCTCAACTGACAGTCCTCTTCAAAACTCTGTATAAATATTTATATCCTATATCTTGCATCGTTTTCTTACCATTCACTTTGATAACCAGCATGTTCAAGAAGTCCAAAGAGTGTTGGGGAAGAAATTGAAAATGGGTACAAGAAGTATAAGGAGCATTCGATGAGTACAGACATGTCACATGAGAGTCCTTCACCAACAACCTAACTATGACGTATTTTGATTTTAAGTGGCACTTTCCTTAGAAGCAGACAGATTGATGAGCCGGAAGAAATTGTACCAACTAAATTCTTTTGTTAATTGCTTGTCTTCTCTATATTATTAGGGCTGTGTATACTCATCAGTATTCAATGTTTCCGACTTAATTAAGAGTTAGGCTATGGGATATGAATACGACACGATATGGGTAGGCGATACGGCAAATTCCAAAAAAGGAGGGGTACAACTAGAATACAACAATTATCTATATATATATATATATCTATATATATATATATATATATATATATATATATATATATATATATATATATATATATATATATAGAGAGAGAGAGAGAGAGAGAGAGAGAGAGAGAGAGAGAGAGAGAGAGAGAGAGAGAGAGAGTTGTGAGCTACGGGTGGAGAAAATGAGCTGCCCTCATTTTGATCCCCCTAGGAGTTTTGGAATTTGATAAAATTTGGTGAGGGTGTTGTCTAGAGTAAGATGATCATCCTCACCAATTTTCATCAAATTCTAAAACTTTTAGGGTTATCAAATTGTAGAAGCAAAATTAACAGTGACTGCGGACGGTAGATAAAGCTTCTACCATTTGATGACCCTAGAGGTTTTGGAATTTGATGAAAATTGGTGAGGATGATCATCTTACCCTAGACAACACCCTCACCAAATTTCAAAACTCCTAGGGGGATCAAAATAAGGGCAGCTCATTTTCTCCACCCGTAGCTCATAGCTCACTGTAACATTCCTATATATATATATATGATAAAGAAATTTAAATGAATAAAGTAATTAAACAAAACATATAGAAATAGACAAAACAATGATTAGGGTCGCTCGTGCTCGCAGTCGGCCACCTGACCGGCAGCGACATAGCAGCAGGGAGGTGGCCAAGGAGACATGAGAGGGGAACAGAGGAAAAGAAGAGGGAGGAAGGGGAGGAACGTATTTATCAATCATAAATTCATAATTCATCATTCTAGTATCATTTAAAAATTAAAAATTAACATCATACTTGATACTCCAAACAAAACATTACAATGTTTGCCAAGTTACAAAAAAATCCCAATTTTTTATAAAGGAATTATACTTTGACCCCTTGTGTCCAAAGAGTATCCACGTTGTATCCAAGGAGTATCCACAGTGATCCGAAAAGTATCCAAGTAAAAAAATATGTTAAAATATTGGGATACGTATGGATGCGTATCCGATATGTATCCAATGCGTATCCGTGTATCCAAGTATCCGATACGGGTACAGTCATATAGGGAAGTATCCGTGCTTCCTAGTCTCTATCTTATTAGGGTTGTGTATACTCATCAGTATTCAATGTTCCCGACTTGATTAAGATCAAAGGAGGCTCAGGACACATCAACACCAATCAACACGGCTTCAGTAGATTATGTGGAGGTGACATGAGCATCATAAGATTATGAGATCAATGATGTAATGACTCAGGAGACATAACCAACACCACTGGAGACCACTTCAGTATATTATGTGGAGGTATCATAACATTATGAGATAAATGATGCAGTGGATATAGGGACTACAAACACACAACGAGGCCCTCACATGACTATACAGATCCAATGCATGGGAAGCATGAACTGAAGTGATGTAGATAGGACTTGTACTAGTGCATTATGGATGCATGCTTGAATTGATCGAGTTATCCACCACACCAGTGCCAAGCTGAGATGGGCATCTTCACCATTTGTAGATTATATTCTTTTTTATTTCTTTATCATTGGTTTCTTTTTTTTTTTGTTGAGAGACTCATGTGTCTTGTTAAGCTCCACATTATTACTTAAGTGTGGGCCACTGTTTGGTACATTCTGTATGAGGTCCATGTCCACCATGCACCCACTTATAGTAGAATGATTATGTAGGATCCACTTGTCATTCAAAGGGCGGCCTAAAAGATTCAAATTGATCAATAAGCATAAGTGTAAAATACAGGGGGTTCACATCACTTAAGTCGTAATGTGTCCATAATGAGTTGATGGGATCTGTAGCTTATTTAGAAGACAATCCAAGGGTCTAAATTCATGTTGACTGACTAACCTATTTCCCACCTCCCTTTTCTCAACGAATTTAAAGTAGTTTGAACCCCCTATTCTTCGTGAATTGATCATACTTAAATTAGTTTAGTAGGGAGGTTATAAGATCCTTTTTTTTCTTCTTTTTCATGTGTCTTCCCTTCTCTCCTCTCTACCTCTTCTCCCTTGTCCGCCTGTTATCCTTTCCCATCCCGCTTCTCTTCATATTGTGGGCATGGCCTGCCCAAAGCTTCTTATCACATGATAAACCGCCATGGTATCTTATTTTCTTTTTTCTCTTCTTTCCATGCTTATCTTATCTTAACTCCCTCTAGACTCCACTTCCCTGTTTATCCTTCACCCTTAAATTGTTCTCTTTTGCTTGCTTTCCTTAACCCTTGTTCTTAATTTCTGACCTTTCCTTTGTTTACTTTATTTCTTTGGGTTTAGTTTTTTTTATTGTCATTATTTTAGTTTGTATATTGAGGGAATTCTACAAGATTAATCTTATAAAATGTGGGATTGAACGAGACTACTTGGTTCATTCTTGTTTGATATCTATCTTTTTCTTTGCTTGTTGTTTTGGTTACTTTTTGCATTGTATCTGTTGGTTGTATTAATGCTTGCTTAATGTACAGTGTTGTTACTTTTATCCTGAACTCTTAAAATTTAATCAAATATGGTAACAATATGATAGGTTAGTGATGAAGAAAACTAAACCCCATACCTGATCTAATATCCTAGCCGGATGGGTTTGACTACAGAGCACAACTAATTAAGAAGGCTCAACAAAAATATTGACAAGAAAGTTTTGACCGTCTTTCAACCTGACATAGTGTCAATAACAATACTAAGGCAGCTTCTAAGAGAGGGGTTTGCCAAGAAACTTAGAGAGTCTGTTACTAGGTGGAGAACTACCTTATTGATTTGACAGTTTAAGCTCATGCATCCAAATTGTAACTCTCCAAAGTTCGAGTGGACAAGAAAACAATCTCGACAAAGAGGATAGAAGGAAATATTTTGAAAGCGCAATATTGCTTCCTTCTTTGATCGGCTTATTCTTTGACACAAAACACTACTCAGATAAGTGTGATTGAGTTCAGGCATGCGGTTATCTTGAGAGTTTGCATACTTCTATACAAGGTTCGAAATCTCCATTTCGGTGGAAATTTCGACCTTCTGGATATGGAAATATTTCGTGAAAATATTTCGACAGTGTGGAAATATTGCATTTTTACAGAAATGGTGGAAATATTGCTTTTTCAAAGGAATTTTTTAATGAAACTCTAGATAGTCATAAATCAAGCATAGATACACACTTTGGAACACTCAAATAATATTTCTACCCTGTTTCGGGGGGTAGAGCTTCACATATCATGTATTCTATGCAGGCGCTGCTGATTTTTATGCACGCTGTACAGATGCATCTCACTCGGGGGTTTAAAGATATGATATCCAAAGTGGCAAAGTCCAAACAACGCAAAATGATATTTGATAATGTTGATTAACTTACATGAACAATTATAACTAAGCTGGAATAATATATATACATTATTTTCATCACGAAGAAGTAAAAATAATCATTCATCATCACTTGTCCATGTAATGACATCATCATCAACATTTTCTTCTTCACTTGTAGTCCATGTAGGTACATCATCATCATCCCTTGCCGGACCAGCTCCACTTCCGCTTGCACTGGCATCATGAGCAAACTGTGTTGGCATCCATCCTCTCTCACCTCGCTCCTGCTGAGAGTGTCTCGAATCTAAGACCGCCTGTCGAAACTGAGCCTTCTCCTCTTCTGTCTCAATATCTAGCGGGTACTCGATATCATCATCTGAACGACTCCTTGTTGATAGAGTGTTGGTATGTCGGGAGTCTCGGGGCTTCTCGATCCGTCCCTTCTTGGGTTGCCTAGGGGTTCAAAGCTGAACTCCTTTGTCTCCGCTTCTCAATAGATTGCGCATGAATACTCTGACTTCAAGCGGAGCCTTCAAACACTCTGCTACATCGGGGAAGCAGCCGGCGAGGTGCTGTTTCAATCGTGTAACACCTCCACTTCCGATCTGTTTGCCACAATATGCACACTGTGACTTCTGTTTCTTTGTGTCCAAGGGAAAGCCCTGCTGCCACCCTATGTCTTTTAACCCAGAATATCGCGAAATATCGTCGATTTATCGACGACACCTGTCGTTTCCTGCCGCGCCCACGTGAAATGGGCTCCACCTGTCTGGCGAAATAATTAGCTTTCGCATCGACAATATTTCGCGCGATATTTCGCGAAATATCGTCGATAAATCGCCCAGCCTGCCAAGCCACGTGAGGTGGGACCCCCCTGTCCGGCGATATTTCGCGATCTTTGGGATTCTCATATCTTTCGCGAAATATCGAGCGATATATCGCGATTTTATTACAAATCTTATTCCGCTCGAAACTATGGCGGGTTTTCGTGCCGGGTTTTGGATTTTCCGATATATTTCACGATATTTCACGAAATATATCGATTTTTTGATCTATGCTTTTGTACAAACACCCTGGAGACAATGTGCAAGCGTTCTTTCAGTATCGTGCCAAGTGCAATTCAGAGTTCGTTTAAGTATATCATTGCATGAATTTGCATTTTCGTCGGACTCATGATGATGTTTTCATGATGATGTTTTAATGCTTCCATACATAAGTGTTTGTTTTTCATCATTATAAGTTTGCATCACATTTTGGTTTGAGTTCTTAATGTTCCGATGCATTCTTACATTCACATTTAAAGTTCAAATTGAGTTTAAATGTTTTCGTATTAAAATTGTGTTTTTCATCTTCGTATGTGTTCAATTTTTGATATGATCTTCGTTTTAGACTTTTGGAGTTTTAGATCTTCGTTTTTGGTGTTTTTCCTTGAGCTGAGTGTTTCCGTGACTCCGGATGGTCCACAGACTATCTGTTGAAGTCCACAGAAGCCCCGAGACATTTCGGGCATTAAATTACAACTTTTCACGTCTCAAGGTGCGCACCCATCACCCCCACCACAGGGTGGTGCGCATCTGTGCCCCTAGCACCTTTTTAGAGGGGACAATTGGCATGTTCGGTGGAGGGGAGGACCATACTCCCTATTCCCATATATATATATATATATATATATATATATATATATATATATATATATATATATATATATATATATATATATATATATATATAGAGAGAGAGAGAGAGAGAGAGAGAGAGAGAGAGAGAGAGAGATGCTATAATGCGGCATGCGGTACGTGCCGCACCGCACCGCAGCCGTCTGATGCACCTGCTGTGTGCATCGCATGCACGCAGCGATGCATCGGACGACTACGATGCGGTGCCGCACTTACCACATGTCGCATTATAGCATTCCCCTATATATATATATATATATATATATATATATATATATATATATATATATATATATATATATATATATATATGGGTTGGGATCATCTGATCCATCATCCTAATCGTTGGATTCAGGTCTCATAATTTGCTGAGTTTTTGTGAGGATGATCAACATACCATAGATAGTACCTCTACCAAAAATCAGCACATTCTAAAATCTCTAGGTGCATCAAATGTGCTCTTCAAATCAACGGTTGAAATTGACGGTCGAAAAAGCTTATAACATTTGATGGTGCTAAAGGTTTTAGAATCTACTAAAATTTTGAGGGTATGATATCTATGGTATGTTGATCATCCTCACAAAAACTCAACAAATTCTGAGACCTGAATCCAACGATTAGGATGATGGGTCAAAAAATGATGGGTCAATCGATCCATATATATATATATATATATATATATATATATATATATATATATATATATATATATATATATATATATATATATATATATATATATATATATATGGGTCAGGATCGGCTGACCCAACAAATTTTGACCCATATTTGACCCAGCACCCTAATCAGCACCTAGAGGTTTTAGAATGTGCTGATTTTTTGTATACATGTTGTCTATGGTATGTTGATCATCCTCACAAAAAATCAACACATTCTAGAACCTCTAGGTGCATCAAATGTGCTCTTCAAATCAATGATTTTCGACTGTCAATTTTAACCGTTGATTTGAAGAGCACATTTGATGCATCTAGAGGTTTTAGAATGTGTTGATTTTTTGTGAGGATGATCAACATACCATAGACAACATGTCGACAAAAAATCTACACATTCTAAAACCTCTAGGTGCTGATTAGGGTGCTCGGTTATTTGTTGGGTCATCCAATCCTAACCCTATATATATATATATATATATATATATATATATATATATATATATATATATATATAGAGAGAGAGAGAGAGAGAGAGAGAGAGAGAGAGAGAGAGAGAGAGAGAGAGAGAGAGAGAAAGAGAGAGAGAGAGGAAAGTTACAGTGAGCTGCCTTTTTAGAAAGTGAGCTACGGGTATTTTCACCCCCCTAGAAGTTTTGGAATTTGATGAAATTTGGTGAGGGTGTTGTCTAGGGTAAGATGATCATCCTCACCAATTTTTATCAAATTCCAAAACTTTAGGGTCATCAAATGGTAGAAGCAAAATCTACCGTCCGCAGTCACCATTAAATCTGCAGATTTTGCTTCTACCATTTGACGACCCTAGAAATTTTGAAATTTGATGAAAATTGGTGAGGATGTTCACCTTACCCTAGACAACATCCTCAGAAAATTTCATCAAATTCCAAAACTTCTAGGCGGGTCAAATCAATCGCATCTCATTTTCTCCCCCGACAGCTCACAGCTCAATGTAATAGCTCTCTCTCTCTCTCTCTCTCTCTCTTTCTATATATATATATATATATATATATATATATATATATATATATATATATATATATATATATATATATATATATATAGTCCCCCTCTAGTGGTTGGTGCGACCCATTGGTGCGATTCGAGCACCGTGGGCCACCCGATTTAATTTGCTTGGTTGTGATGCACGGTTCAGGCGGTGTATGCAACACACCTAACGGTGTAGGTTGCGAAATTTAATATGTCGTTGTGCTTTACTGCATATGTTGCAGTCTCACTAGTGCATATGTTACTCGTTAGGGTCGCACCAGTGGATCACACCAACCGGATCGCACAGGAGGGGTTATATATATATATTTATATATATATATATATATATATCAATAGAGAGAGAGAGAGATAGAGAGAGAGAAAGGGCCGGGAAGCTGAACTCGAGTTCACGATTAGGTTGGTGAACTTGAGTTTTCTAGGCGACATGTGTACGCGTTTTCTTTTGTATTTTGCTTTATGTCCTTTCAATGTTCATCTCTCTTAAACTATATATATATATATATATGTATATATGTATGGGGATGCTTATATGCGGTCCGCGTCCGCAGCCGTCCGATGCACCCGCCGTGTGAATCGGATGCACGGTGTGGTGCATCGGACGGCTGCGGACGCGGATCGCAGACCACACCTAAGCATCCCCCTATATATATATATATATATATATATATATATATATATATATATATATATATGGGTCAGGACTGGTAGACTTGTCATTTTTTGACTCATACTTTTACTAGTCATCCAAATCATTGGATAGAGGATTCAAAATATGCTGATTTTTTGAAAGGAGGATCACATTGCCTTAAGATTACACATACATGAAAAATCAACACATTCTAAAACTTTTTGGTGTATCAAATCTAAAAACTTTAATTGACCGTCCATTTTGACTGTTAGCTTGAGGACCACATTTTATACACCTAGAAGTATTTGATTGTGTTGATTTTTTGTGGATGTATAATCTAAGGCATGTGATCATCCTCGTAAAAAATCAGCAAATTCTGAAACGTCCATCAAACGATTTGGATGACGGGTAAAAGTATGAGTAAAAAAATGATGGGTCTATGGTTCCTGACCCTAGGCAGGAACTCTGCACCTGAGGTGTAGCTTCATTGCTACACCCCTTCCCTTATTTACCACTCTAGAAGTTTTAGAATTTGGTGATTTTTGGTGGATGTCTTATCTAGGGTAAGGTGATCATCCTCACCATACATCAGTAAATTCTAAAACTTCTGGGGGTCATCAAATGTGCTAAGCAAAATTAACGGTTGCAATGGACTGTTGCTAAACCTACTAGCATTTGATGACCCTAGATGTTTTGGAATTTGCTGATTTTTAGTGAGGATGATCACGTTACCCTAGATAACATATCCACCAAAAATCACCAAATTCTAAAACTTCTAGGGTGGTAAACTAGTAAAGATTACACCTGAGGTGTAGGAACGAAGCTACACCTCGAGTTTAGGATCCCCTTTCCCATATATATGGATCGAGATCCAAGGACACTACTTTGCCACCGAGTTAGACACGCATATCCAAATTATTAGATAAAGGTTTCAGAATTTGTTGATTTTTTAGGAGGATGATCACCTTGGCTTAGATAGAACACCCATAAAAGATCAACACATTCTAAAACCTCTAGACTTATCAAATGTTCTCTTCAAATTAACGGTTAAAACAGACGGTCTATAAAGCCTTTTAGATTTCATGCACCTAGAGTTTTTAGAATGTACTGATTTTTTGTGGGTGTGCTAACTAAGGCAAGGTGATCATCCTCCCCAACAATCAACAAATTCTGAATAATTTATCAAACGATTTGGATGATGCGTGTCTAACTCGGTGGCAAGGTGTCCCTTTATCCCGATTCTCTCTCTCTCTCTCTCTCTCTCTATATATATATATATATATATATATATATATATATATATATATATATATATATATATATATATATATATATATATATATATATATATATATATATGAAGAGGCCCGGGAAGCTGAACTCGAGTTCACCATTCAAATGGTGTAACTGGATGGAGAGGTTGCCAAGTATGCGTTGAAAGTCAACAATTGCGGCTGGAGGATATATATATATATATATATATATATATATATATATATATATATATATATATATATATATATATATATATATACATATTCCCCTAACCGCAATTATTGACTTTAATGCACACGTGGCAGCCTCTCCATTCAATTACACCATTTTAATGATGAACTCGATTTCACAAAACCCTTTCCCATATATGAATGTGCGTGTATGGTGAAACTTAGGTGGTCGAGTACGATGGTTGGTAGTAGTATTAATAGATTATCTTAATTGAAAACCAAGGATTTCAAAGCGACTGTATTAAGATGTATTTTGGGTTTGAAATTATATAAGATGCACCAGTTTGAAGGGGTAGAACATGTAATACATAAGACTCCAGTGCATGTACATAGATCGAGCAGCATATAGAACTTAGACTATATAATTATGTACATCTTCTAACAATACCACAATGCTTTACAAATTTGATTCATGTTTTGTTTTAAATGGACACTGTAAGTTTGCAATTGGCTCAACTTCCTTGGTGGTAAAAGATGATCTTCCTCTGCCTCTCTTGGTTTGTGTGCGCTTTAGGTGTTTCCTGTTTTTTGAAACCTATATTGCGGACTTGATCAGCTTTTTCATGTTAGGTTCATACAGATGAAACAAAGAGTAGCCTGCAGTTTGCAAGTAGAGCTTTGCGTGTTACAAACTGCGCATGTGTGAATGAGGTCGTTCTCTTGTTTGATGCTAAAATTTATTTTAGTACTCTAGTTTCCGATCAATACTATAGATTATCATGCCTATTAATTAAATCACTTCCGGTTTTGGAACATATAAATATGAACATATAAATATGAATGCTGCACAAACTATCAATAATACTCTTACGGAATAAACAGATTTTGACGGATGCTGCTTTATTAAGGCGCCAAAGAAAAGAAATTGAGGAGCTTCGAGCAAAATTACAGGTTTGTGATTATAGGATCTACCTAGTATTGGTTCAGTCTCAGACCCCTCACTGAAGTATGAATTATTTTTGCTTGGAGCTACAGAGCTCTAATTCGGAGCATTGGGAAGAGGAAATGTTGAACCTCAGGAACACACTATTACAGGTCAGTAACACTTCCACCTATCCATTTATGATCTGAATTTCATCGAATGTGGAAACAAATGTTCATAAACCATCAATGCATATATTTTAGAGTGCGCTAGAGAAGGAGAGGATAGCTTTAGAGTTGGAAGAGGAAAAGAAAGCTAAAGCTCATCGTGAGAGGAGATTGTTAGAGCAAGCAAAGAAAATTGCAAATCTTAGTTCGTTGGTTTTATGCTCGGAAAGGGATGAGAAGAGTACTTATCCCAATAAGGTTGCTACTTTTCTGTTCCCTACATTATTGCGTGTTAAGCTATATTATACTTCACCCATATTTTCATACCTAGCTATATAGTTATCTGGGAAGTGTTATAACTTATTGCTGTTTCTTAGTGGAAGATTTAGACATTGATTATGTATTTCTCATCTGTCATTTGTGCGTTCACTTGATAACCTCATTCTTAATTTAGCTACTTTTTTTTTCTTCTAATATAAGTTATAATGTAAAAACACCATAAATGTTCATTTAGTTGTTTATCGATGCTATGTTTTACTAGTGGGACTGGTATACTGATTGGCTTTATATGGACTTGATGCTGTGATTGTATTTCCTTGTATTTCACTTGGAGGGGTTTTTTAGTGAAAAAAACATTAATTTTTGCTCAATTATTGTCCTTTAAAAATCTAAAATTTATGTGTTAAGCTATATTTTAATACCTAGGTCTATAATTATCTGGGAAGTGTTATAACTTATTGCTGTTTCTTAGTGGAGGATTTAGAGGTTGATTATGTGTTTCTCATCTGTCATTTGCACGTTCACTTGATTACCTCATTCTTAATTTAGCTACTTTTTTTTTTCTTATATAAGTTATAATATAAAACCAACATTTAGTTGTTTATCAATGCTATGTTTTACTTGTGGGACATATATACTTATTGCCTTTATATGGACTTGATGTTGTGATTGTATTTCCTTGTATTTCACTTGGACGGTGTTTTAAGTGAAAGAAACATTAATTATCGCCCAAATTTTGTCCTTTAACAATCTAACATGGTAACAATACTTGATACTTTCCTGATTGCTAGTGACACTCCTTTCTCAGTTACTACCGGTGCAAGCCTTTGCTTCTGCTCACCGTTCGATTGATTGTTAAAAGTCGCTGAATCCATCTAACTCTTTCTTGTAGACACTGAATTTTAGCGATCCTTGTCAATGTTTATATTCGGGTATATATTATTTACTAAAGGAATTTAGGTGTACAAGTGCGCTTTCAACCCTTGTACAAATTGTGTGAATGTTATACAAGCTGGAGAATGTAAGTCCTACATTTGTTCTATGTATATATTAAGAATATCTAACACAACCCTTGGAAGTCATGGAGGATCAATAGATAGCATATAGGGTAAAGGATAGTGTGAAATCAATCAATTCTGTGATTTCATGAAGAATTGCAACCCATAATGTGGTGGAGATATAAGGTATATGTAATTTTCAACTATCCCAACAAAGCAACAATCGATGAGCTTCGGCTGTAGAAGGCTGCATGCTAACAGTCTGCATAACATTTTTCGATATTCTTCATTCACTCTGTATGAACAAAAAATTGCTCAACAAATTACAAAGAATTCGCTCGAATGAGCGAAGGTATGAGAAAATGTGGGGAAAATCCTCTTGATCCTCGATCTCCTTTGTTGAGATTTGTTGAAAAGTCATATTTTGTGTTGAAATTTTGGAGAAGATTTGCGGTGCGTGATCCTTCCGGGCTTCGACGTGATTGGCTAGGATTGGCGGTGCTTTGCTCCTTAATCTTCGAGTTTATTCACTAGAACTAAAACTAGATGGGTGCTTCCTTTCTCTGAACTTTCTACATCGTGCACGGACCGAAGCATATGGAGGTCGAAGTGCTTTGGCACTTGAGTTGGCTCTTGTTGGGGGTAGAGTTGTTTCAAAGTCCCCTTCTTCTTTGTCCTTGCTCTCTTTTATAGGGGAGCAAGTGGTTGAGGAGTTACCATAACTTCCAAATGAAGTTATTTCCTACGATAGCTACCTCTGGGTGGTTTTTTGCACCTTCTTGGAGTAGTAATTATCTTCAATAACTCCCTGGGAGGTTTGTGTAACTTCATGGTAGTTGTAACTTCCTTTTACTTGAATTGGGTCAAACTCGACCCTGCTTACTAAGACTCAAACTCAACATCGAGATTTTTCTCTTTTGATCGATTTGTTGGATCGGCTGGACTTGGTGGTGCAAGCATATGCTTATATTTCTGCTTGCTTTGAAGACGTTTTCCTGGGATTTGAAATCAAAAGGTGAGCGATTTTCTTCCTCATCTTTCTTCTTCTTCCTTGCTTGTCTTTTCTTTCTTTCCTGCTTTTATTTTCTTCTTCTTTCTCTTTTTTTTAGTACCTGGACTGGCCAGCCTTTGTACCAGGGCAGTCTAGCCCTGGTATATGGGCCTAGTTTTACCCTAGTGTCAGGTTAGTTCTTCCCCGGTTTCGGGTTCATTTTGCTCTGCATTCGGCATCGTGAGTCTCCATATTAGGCCAAAATTTGGATTCTTCCAAACTTACAAATTCTTAAATTTTGAAGTCTTTCAGACATACAAAATTCTTAGGACTGTATACTTTAGCCAAATTTGGAATCTTTCGGACTTTGATAAATTTAGGGCTATCCAGACTTAGTGAAAAGTCTAAGTCTTTGTAGGGACGAGGCCAAGAGGGGCCTGGTCGGCACTAGGGACGAGGGGCCTTGGTTGGCCTACTAAGTCTTCTGGACTTAGTCAATTTTCCGGATCTTCTAGACTTGGTCAAAGTCGGAGTTTTCCAGACTTAGCCAAATTCAAAGTCATGGAGTCTTTCAGACTTAGAAATATTTGTTGACTTCTAGACTTGGTCAAATTCTGAGTCTTCCAGACTTGTCCAAAATTTGTAGTTTTTGTCAAGTTGGAGTCTCCTAGACTTTGCCAAAATTAGGAGTTTTACAGACTTAGTCAAATTCAGTCTTCCAGACAATCAAAATTTGGAGTCTCCTAGACTTAACCAAAACTTGGAGTCTTCTAACCTTAGTTAAAGTTTTGAACCTTCCAGACTTAGAAGAATTATGGAGTCTCTAGACTTAGAAATTTTTTTTTATGTCTACAAATTGTCCCCTCAAGTTAAAAGTGTGAATACTTCTTTTTTAATTTTTTTATTGAACTAGGGCTGACGGGCCCTGATACTGGGGCTGGCCGTACGGATATTTTTTTTTTACATTCTTCCCCAGGTTGCCTCCATCACTCGAGTGTGCTTTCCTATACGCAGGGTGTATTTTTTCAAGGCGGTTATTAATGATAACTATCAGATAATTTCTTTTTATCTTGTCATCTATTTCCCCTCTCTTCGCCCCTCTGTCAAATACTTGTTGGAGACGATTCATAAGTTTCGAAAAGCGCCCGAGGAAGGAGTTCTGCATCAAATATGAGGAGAACCCTTTTCTTTTGATAACGGATAACCTTAGATAAAAATTCGTCTCTTTAATCAAAAGTGATTATTTAATGTTAACCACTTGATAACCTCTTCTTACCCTTTATCTATTTAAACACTCTCTTCTTTTTGCCGGAGACTGGTTGGAGATAAGTATTGAGGAATGCTTGAGGAAGGAGTTTTGCATCAAGTCTGAGGAAAACCCTTCACTTTCAATAACTACATGTAAAAATTCGTTTCGTTGATCATGGTGGTTAGTAACCGCTTAATACCTTTATCTATTTAAATACTCTTTTCTCCCTTCTATCATAGACTTGTTGGACTCGAAGGCCGAAGCACCTGTCAGGCCAAACCCAAGAATGTCTTCAGTGAAGTCTTCCCCTTCGGATGGAGGATCACCCATGGATTGCGGACGATTGCCACAAGTGGTCCGGGCAATGAAAACGTGCTACATACCTGGTAGAGTAGGCTCACCGGGTCCTGCAGCTCCTCTGTTGAAGTGTCCTCATCAGATGGTGCCATCACGATCACATCCTCTGGCAACCTTACCTTCCTTTTCCCTTCCCTGGGGGTTCTGGTCGCTAACACCGATGTTGGACCTCTTAGCGATCTGTTCGGACTAGGAGAGGAGATCCGCAAATTGCCTTCCAATCTCTAGATCCTTCGGTCTAGGCTTCTAAGTGGGAATCCCACTTCAACTCCTCTGCGGTGCAGCTGTGGCGACCATTCGGTTCGAACTCCTTAATAGAATCAGACCGAAAAAACTGCGGGGAGGGCCAACATAGAATATTCGGGAAAGAGATGTTGGTTGCGTATCTTGTAGTGTAGTTAAGGCGACCCGGGGCGCCCGCCTGAGGCGAGAGGCGAGGCGAGGCGAGACTAGAGCGCCTCACCTGAATCGAGGCGGCAACAGGAATATTAGGCGGAACAAGGCGCCTGCCTGAGGCGAGAGGCGTTCCAGGCGTGAGGCGATGGAGGCGCCCGCCTCATTTAATTAATGGTTTAAATTGAAGCCAAACCTGAATCACCGGTTAGACAATGTGATTCATCGATCAGACAGTTGTGGTACACCCGTTTTTTTGCATGCTAAGTGTGATTCACCGGTCAGACAATTGTGATTCAATTTTGACTCTAACCTATTGACCATATAAGGTTATTGGAAAAAATGAAATGCTAGGTAGCCAATTAGTTTGCCAACTTTTGGGTTGCCAACTTTACGTGGCATCCCCCTAGGGGTCAGGGTTCATCCCATGGGAGTTCAGATCTTCTCCGGTTGGTCGGCCCCGGTCAGTGGACCCGTGCGCATCAAAACCGCACGATGGCAGGCGACCCGAAAGTGAAGCGTACTTCAGTCAATTGCATGCGGCTATGATATGCATCGATCCCACCGACTGAGGATACCTAGTGGAGGAGATCCAAACTCATCCCATGGTCCCTAGAAAAATAATCCCAGCATGAAAAGCTTCTAGCACTTGATTCAACTAGTTATTTTATAATTTATCTATATATATATTTTATATTTTTTGCACACCTTATTTCAATCAGGTGCTCGTCTCGCCTCTCGCCTCAGGCGCTAGTAAGGTTGAGCGCCTTAAGTCCGCCTTAACGTCTTGACTACACTGGTATCTTGATGGGGTGGCGCCCGACCTTCAATTGCCGAACAAGCGTGATTTCCCTGGCACGGGCCCTCATGTAGCACCATGGGACCCCGCCATCAACTTAACAGTGACATGGTACTTTTGGAAGAGGTAGCTCAACCCGATCTCCTCGTCATATTTTTGCTCTAATCTGGTAAAGCAAGACAAGACTCACCGGGCATTGCCACCAAGCTGGCTGAGATAGAACCCTATAGTCTGGAGGAAGTGGCAACTAAAGCTCCATAAGAGAGCTGACAACCCTGATTGGACCTGACCCAAGGACACCATAGTCTCGCCTTCGCCCAATCGAGAGCGCTCATGGGTTTGAACATAGGCGAGGAAATTGTGCGAAGCAATCCCATAGGCTTCTTTCAAAGAGTCAATCACGGGACGCTTTCGACACATCTCGAAGAAGGGGAAGGGGTCAAGGCGGAGAGTAGGGTCCCTGACTTCCTGGCGACCAAGTCTTCATACCGAGCGACGAAATCCTCAAATGTAAGTTGACCTGTGTTGGGGTAGTAATCATCAAAGGCTAGAAGTTCGGCCTTGATCTCTGCCTCTATTACAACGACGTCCCTCGCAACCTCAGCAACGATTGCTTGCCCTAATCGGATCCTCGAGAGGCCCACTCTTGACCATTGCTAAGGTGGCCTTTCTAGAAACTTGCCGACCCGAGAAAAAGCCCCCTCATTGGAACTTACGGCATTGTAGCGAACCCTGGGCCTGCCATTCGTGGATCCTTCTGCGGTCTGTTTTTTTCGCACTAGATTCGCCACACTCACCGTCCCATCCCGAGCCTCGCCCTCGAATGAAGTCTAGGAGACCAAAATATCAAAGACCACGATGGGGGATACAAGCTCCATTTTTCAAGGCACGACGGTGGAAAAATTCAGCCTGGCGTCGCAAAAATCCGTAGCAGTGGAGGAAAAGTTTCGCAACTGCAGCGAAAAAATTCACAAGCCTTGCAGAATGAAGTGTGCCGCTATCGCCCCCGCTTTTAAAGATGGCGAGCGTGAAAGACGAGGTAAGAATATTTATGAGGACCCCTGAGGCCCACCGGGCAATAAAAACAACCACCCGCCCCGTAGACGAGAGAATCTCAGATGGCCAAGTGTATTCAAGAGCCGCATCTCCGCATGAAATACGGAGCCGCCAAAGCTATGATATGGGGCCCAATGGGGGACACCTCTAATTGAGCCCTCGAAGCCGTGTCGACACGGATTCCCCTGTCCACACGGTATGATCCTTCGCTCCATGTTATTAAACCGAATGTTGGGAGTCTCCCTTCTCCAATCGAGTGAACAGAGGGAAATGGTAGACCGTGTAGGAGTTGAATTCCGAAGGGGTGGTAATTTTCAATTTATATCAATTTCATAATTGTGTGTGTGTGTGTGTATCAATTTCATAATTTTGTTGATGTGTGTGTGTGTGTGTGGGGGGGTGTGTGTGTGTGGTAATTTTCAATTTATATCAATTTCATAATTTTGCGTGTGTGTGTGTGTGTGTGTGTGTGTGTGTGTGTGTGTGTATATATATATATATATATATATATATATATATATATATATATATATATATATATATATATATATATATATATATATATATATATATATATATATATATATATATATATATATATGCACCCACGTGTCTCCGTATCCATCTTTTATGATGTTGCCGTGTCCGACTCCCGTGTCCGTGTTGACACTCGATACCCGTGACTATGTCTACAGATCATAGCGCCAAAGTGGCGGACAAAGTTTCCTTTGGAGAAGACCCGCCAAAGAGGTAGATAAAAACATCCTTCGGAAGCAAAGTCGCCAAAAGGGAGGACAAAGCATCCTAAACATCCTTCGGAAGCTAAGCTGCCAAAAGGGTGGACAAAGGCTCCTTCGGAGTAGAGCCGCCAAAGAGGCAAACAAAGCCTCCATCGGAGGAAAGCCGCCAAAGAGGCGGACAAAACATCATTCGGAAGGAAAGCCTCCAAAAGGGTGGACAAAGCCTCTTGGGGCAGAGCGGCTGAAGAGGCAGATATGGGCAGTGAAAAAAGATTTTGGTCGTCTTTATTGCTTCTCACGAGATTACAAGCCACTCCCAGGACTCAGGGGTGGTGAGCCGGGGCGGTGAAGATGTTATAAGGAGATTGTGGGAGAGATCCTCCGGAGGGTCCCTTTGATTCTCATCTTCACGGTTCTTCGTGCGAGAGTTCTGAAGGGGTTGCCCAGGATAGAGGTCTTTACAAGGGTTCAGGTTTCTTGAGAGACTAAGGAGTTTCGCCGTTGCTTTTGTCCCTTCCGTGCTTCGAGCTTTTGTCGGCTATGGGGCTTTTGGTGTCGTTCCTTGGTTTTCACGTCTCCCTTGGCTCTTGCTAGACCTTAGCATCCTTGATAATCGGCTTAGGCGTCGATCTTGCTTTTGGCGTTGATTTTGGTTTTTGCTTTGGCGCTTGTGCTTGAACGTAGACGGGGAGGCTTGCGGTGCTTTAGTTCTTTCGGGCTTTGTGTGCCGTTTTGGAGAGAATGTGCTTTGCTTTGCTTTTGATCGTCGTAGTTCGTCTGCTTTGGCACGTGCGTCGCTTTGGCGCGGGCTTTGCTTTTGCTTGGCTTAGGCTTTTGCTTTCGGCTTTGGCTTAATCTTTACCTTGAATGACGATGGCGACGTCTCCGAGTCTTCTTTATTCCTTTAGCCTCCTCCTTTTGGGGACGGAGCTTTGGCGGCGACGGTTGTAGCGTCGGCTATGTTCTTCTCTGGGCTTCTTTAGTGTGGTCGGAGTTGAAGACTTCTTTTGAAGACGACGGATATAGCACCGATTCCGATCTTCTCCGAGCTTCTTTTGCTTCGACGGAGTTAAAGGCTTTGTTGAAGACGAAGGTTGAGTGCCGACTCCGATCTTCTTTTTTGGATTTCTTTGGGGTGGTCGAAGTTGAAGGCTTGTTGAAGATAACGATGTAATACCGACTCCGGGTCTTTCTTCTCCGAGCTTTCTTCTTTGTGTACGGAGTCGAAGCTTTGATTTCTTGTGCAAGGTCTTCATGTTGATGAGGACTTTTGTGGACTAAGCTGTTCCCATGGGATGCGCTTGCTGGTGCCTCGTGAAGCCTTTGGTCTGTGAGAGCGAGCCTCCTTTTTTGCGGAGCCTTCATGTCTCTAGTTTGTGACTTCTTTCGGTTTCCGACCTTTGAGCCTTCCCCCTACCCCTCTATTTATAGGCGAAGGGGATGGGATGGGAGGGATATGGCTGCGTTTTTTAAATCCCTTGAATATCTCTCCCCATAACCGTTGGGATTTATTCATCATTTTTTGTGGAATCAATCTTTATCCCTTTTTTTTTTGTAGCATGCGGTTATGGGCTAGATTGAGCTCAGTCTTTTGGGATATGAGCTGATTTTGCACATTTAATCGATGGCGACCCGACTTTCATCTTGTATGTCGGATCGAGCAATTGACACGGATCAACAGTTGCATAGACATCCGCGCTACTTTCCCCCGCTCAAGGCGATTTTTCTTTCCTTTTCTTTTATTTCCTTTCATTTCTCTTTTTTTTTGGCCGGCCACACCTTCCCAAAAGGAGGAGGTTGCGGTTTACATGACGGGCCCACTTTCGGGTGGGCCCACCCGGCCCCTTTTTGGCTTTGGGCGGGTCTGGTGGGCCCCACTTGCATAGGGTGGGCCCACTAGGGCCCCCGTCGAGTCGGGTTTGACCCTTTTTGTAGGCCTTCGTATGCGTGAGCCGGTCCTTTTCATGCAGGCTAATTTCAATGCCTACAACGGGCCATAGTTTTTCAAAGCAGAGCTGCCAAAGTGGTGAACAAAGCACCATCCGGAGGCAGAGCCACCATGGAGGCGGATAAGCTGCCCCTAGGGTCTGAGCTGCCATAGGGGCGGACGAGCCGTTCCTAGGGACTGAGCTTCCCGAGGAGGAGCCACCCCCAGACGCCTGAGCCGCCAAGAGAGCGGACAAGCGCTCCTGGGGCTAGAGTCGCCATAGGGGTGGACAAGTTGTCCTTGTAGCTAAAGTCGTCATAAGGGTGGACGAGCTACCCCCAGGACTTTAATCGCTCAGGGAGGAGCCGCCCCAAGGGCTTGACCCGCCAGGAAGGCGACTAAGTCGCCTTTGGGGCCTGAGTCGCCATGAGGGCCCCAACAGCCAGATAAGGCACTGCCCCCGAGGCATGAGCCGCCAGAGGGGCGATCAAGCCCCCTTTGGGGTATGGACCGCCAGAGGGATGGTTAAGATCACCCTCTGGAGCATGATCAACCGATGGGAACCTTAACAGGATTGTGCAGACACCCTCCCGGGGGCACTACCTCTTTAAGGGGAGGGAGCACCTCTTGGACCCAAGTCCGAAGTGTCTTACTCTAACTACAAGTCATGACCCACGAAGCCACTACGTTCCTTGTCCCGACATGAGGAGGCAAATGTGGGTACATAAAATGTCGACCCCTTGCTTGGCACCAAGTCAAAGCTCTGAGAAGAGAAGACTCTCCGAGGAGAAAGGCAAGGGAGACAGACAGACAACAACTCGACTACTCATGACTCAACTACAACCATCCTTGAGTTGCCCGAACGACGAACAAGAGAGGCACCATGCGAGAAAGGACCCTGACAACACCCAAAGCTCATCTCGCGGCTCGCCAGCAGCCGACCGTCTCGAGCTAAACCCTCGACCTATCAGAAGGCTCCACACTAAAGCCTCCCCCGCAGAGCCTATGGTCCAAGTATAAGGCGACGGTGACATGTGCCAGCCTTGTCCAAAGGGAAAGCAAACACACTAAGAAGGGCTCACAGGACAACATTTGTACAGATCACTGGCACAAGCTCGAACAGCAACCCGCAAGCGACAACTGCCAAGGAGGGATAGGCTGGTCTTGTAAGCAATAAGAACACACCACTTGGAGGGGCACTTCTCATGTAATGAAAGGCCTCCTTCCTCCTACCTCCCCTATAAAAGGAAAACTAGGCGCACAAAGGTGGGAGCCGATCCTTTGTACACCTGCATCTAAAGGCATTAGCCATTCTAAGTTAAGGAATCACCCAGACAAGACTCCTCTGATTCTCTCTATCTCTCTTAATCTCTCTCTCATCAAGAACAGGAAGAACAATTCGGGGCACCCATTTTAGGGTTCTCAGATCTTCTTGTGATCCTGGTCATAGCCAAAAGGTGTTTGCTGGGTGCTCGAACTTAACGGAGTTGAAATCCTCGACACATCACTCTTGTCTCGACTCACCCGCATGAGACAGAAAGGAGGAGCCGTGACTATTTGATCATTTGTCAACTAAGCACGAGAATGAAATCAGACATATACCTCGGGGGCAACAACATATAACTGCAATGTCCCTTAGCAACTGTCATATTTTGAGAACCCCCACATCCGAGGAAGGTTAAGGCGTGTAACCTAGCTAGTTATTTCTTTGATGAAGGCAAGATTCGGTCCCAAGTCTCTCGTATAACCACCAGGAGACTTTACCAGCTCATCTATGACCAATCTTAAGGCTCATAAAATATTAAAGATAGTCAAGATCCATCTTATAACTCTAGTCTCTAGTGAAGGTGCTACTTGACAAATGCAATATGAGAAGGATCATATCCACTATCGCAGAAGAAACAAGCTTCTATTTTGACCTAAACAATATTCTCAAACGTGTTATGAGGCATTTGTTTGAGACCACAAATGGTCTTGTGAAGGCATCATTAAGAATCATCAAGGTTGCATTACATGTAAACCTCATAAAGATCACTGTGAAGAAAGACATTTAAGTCTAGCTGAGAGGCTAACAAGGAGTTTTGGCTATAGCTCTAAGTGTGCATACCGTGGTCATCTTGTCAACAGGTGTTAAGACCTTTTTATAATTGATGTTTTACTCTTAACCAAAGCTTAGTGCGACCAATTAAGTTTTACGATGTTGGATCTGACCATCGGTCTTGCTTGTAAACACAATGACAACTTATAGGGACCTTCCTAATTGGAAGGGGAACATGATGTTATGTGAGTGTTATAATGCATCAAGCTGAGTTTCTCATGGTTAGTAAATTACATATTAGCCAAGATATGAATCTCTCCAGAATCCTTGATGAAGGACCTAGAGGGGGGTGAATAGAAATTTCTATCCGAAAGCTAAACAAACCAATACACCATTCTCAATATAAAGAAGGTGCATGCTCAATAAGATCAATGCATGCAAAAATTAAGGTAATCACAGATAAGCATCCAGAGAGCACGCACATATCTTATGTGGTTCGGATTGACACATGTTCCTACTCCATGGGATAAGGTCAAAGGTGTTGCACTTTTATTATGTGGAGGTACAATTGCAAAACTCAACAGTCTTACTGACCTAAGCTTGACCTAGTGATATCGTGATAGTTTCCCCTATCTTATATTATTGATCTCCATAGAATTAACTCTTCCATACCCATGTCTCTAATTTTTGCTACATTACTGAATGTGTTGATAGAACATAGGAATATAGTAATGATCTTTTTCTCATGTGATTTCATGATATTTTTTTACCATCCACTAACTATTTTACCCATTCTTATTCTCTTGGCATGTTGCTCTATTTTAAGAATATTGTTTTTTAAGACCTTGTATACTCCTCTTTTTTATATGTGCCCATATTCCTATACATATATTAGATAATTTATTGTCTTAAAACCACACTTTTTTGTGGGTTATGAATTTGCACATCCTTACTGTACCATGGTCTTATTGTGTTACATTGATCTTTATAAATTATGTTTCTTGGACTCGCCTGTTCCCCCATATTACCTGTAGTGACATGCGGACACACATATGCTGGTGCTTGGACATGTGAATAGGCCTCATTAATTACTCTGTGAACACCTACTTAACATGAATCATTACCTATACACTCTTATTGTCAAACAGATACATAATTTGGTGAATTTAATAGTTCATATGAATAAAATCTATGGTTTGTGTCAATATAGCACCTAATTTACTTTTAGGCATGTCACAAATTTTCTGCATTATACTGTTTTAAATGGTTATATGGCCTGTGACATTACATTTCTTCTGTTTCATTACCTGCTTCATGATTTATTGCATTGTTTTTCTTATTTATGCAGAATAGGAGGCGGGTTACATGGTGCCCAGGACGCTTTCCTCTGAAAGCTCTGAATGAAGTAAACACTGATCACTGCACTGAAAATTTTTATGATGTGTAACGCTGCTGTTATCTAATTCTCTATCTTTAAGATTGTGTAGTCTCCGTTGAACCAAAGTTGTAAAGCTTTTATTCCCCCTACTTATTGTTATTTTGTCTCTGTAATATGGTTCTTAATCTCATTTGTGTTACCAATATTTATGATGGTTGTAGAAGAATCTTTACATCATGTTATTTGGTCTCAGTACTATGATTCTTAATCTCTTTTAGATTACTAATATGAATGACAGTTGTAGACGAATTTTGACATGTATGACTGAAGAAAAGTAATTTAATTTTGTTCTTAACTTTTTTAGGCACAAGTTTGACTGCAAACATCTCGTAGAAGAAATAGAACTGCAAAAGTAATTGGTATTAGGGACTTGTGTGATCACATGATTTTACAAATAAAACTATCATTGTACCAAAGAAAAGGATTAGCATTCAACCATTCTTCAAGATCTCCATTAGAATCTGAAGGTTTCTTCAAAATGCTGGATTGCTTTAATTCAACCGACAGGTGACCACCAGAACCCCCAACTATACATTCATCGCTTTTTCAGCTTTTTACTCGCTCTTCTTTTTAGTCTTCTCTTTTTTTCTTCTTCATCTAGTCTACTACTGTCTTGCTAGTATAGTGTAGCTTTCTCGGCTCACTGTGACCGCTTCAAAGAAGGATGACAATGGCTCCCATGGCCTAATGCAAATACTTGAAATAAGGATGACAATGACCACCTAAAAAGCATGGACACGCTGACACACCATTTTTCAAAAAATCAGGACATGGACATGTTGGGGGACATGCTGAATTAATATATATATATATATATATATATATATATATATATATGATTCATAATCAAACATATGGCTAAAAGTTAACTTAAAAAGTCTTCCAACAAACAACAAGAACAACATTACATCATCAAGGATTCAACTGCATAGTTTCAAACTTTCAAAACACAAAAAAGACAATAGAACACACATAAAATCATCATCCATCATTGCCAACATCAAGTGCCACCACATCATCACCATCTCCCTCGCTATCATCCGTGAAGACCACAGCCTCTATATCCGGCTCATCGGTGGAAAGATTCACAATCTCAAGAACCCCAACATCTTCAAATGAGTCAAAGGCATCTCCGACAATGTCCCACATTTTAATCTCTCCTTGCATGTTTTGTGGTATCCTTCTTGATAGCAAGCGGAGATTGCTATGAATAAAAACCAAGTCTTCCGCCCGTTGTGGAGTCACTTGTTTCTTTGCAAAAAATGCACAAAGGAGTATGTACTTCAATTTCTCTCACTACACGATGAAGATGAAGGTTGCACAAATAACTTGAGAACTAAACTTTGGAGCAACGGGGCACTTGCACCATTGATCACCCACCAACTCTTTGGATCCATATGATATCAATCGTGTAAGGAGTCGATATCCCCAAAGTCTCCCGCTCCAGTTGAGAAGCTAGTATACTCCATATTAGCCATTGTGTGATCTTCCGAAGTAGGAAAATATCTCTTTAGACATTTTGTTCTTTCTGTTGAAACCTCCAAATCTTTATGTGGAGGAACCCGACTTGGGTCTTCATGAAGTCAACCTTCACTATAATACCTATAATAAAGAAACATTATTAGATGTAAGATATATTAACATGCAAAAAATGAGAACCAAATTGTCAATAATAGGACTTAGAACTTAGAATTTAGAATGAGTGCGCCATGCAATGAAGCGGGTTATCGTTCTGGTTCTAACGATCGATGAGTATGTCTTGTACCACATCATAGAATGAAGATGTGTCTTCACGTCAATTTCATTCATGCCTATAGATTGCGGACTTAACCTTCTCAATCATTGTATTCCACATGTCATAAACCAAGTGGAGACACGGCTTATCCGGATCACAAGCTTTAATCATGTCATAAATAGGTCTGGTGAATGAGAGAATATACTCAATGGAATCGCACCAAATATCATTCAAAACCTTGTCTTTCACAAACCGTGCTCTTCCGATGTCATCCTCTCGATAGCAAGACCACTTGTCGCTTATAACCATCACTTGGAGACCATGTTTTATAAGCTTGAATCGACTAAGCATAACGATCGTTGAAGCAAAGCGTGTCTCGGCCACGGAAAGCAACTTCAATGTCACAAATTCATTGAACATCGCCAACCTCATCGAGTGATTCATAATGAAATGTTTGAATTGCATGACATCACCGGAAATGTCCGAGATCCAACTACATTCCCTATAGGTCAAAGCATTTTTCTCCACATTCTTTGCCGCACAAATATTCTTCAAGGTTAGGTTGAGGGTGTGAACAACACATGGTGGCCAAAATATACTAGGAAATTGTGACTCAATTATTTGCCCTGCACCTTTGCAATTTGATGCATTATCCGTAATCACTTGCACTACATTTTGGTGGCCAACCTCATTAATCACCTCCTTCATCAAGTTAGAAATGAAGTATTTGTCTTTCACTTCACTCGAACAATCAACCGCTTTAAGAAACATAGGTCCGCTCTCCGTTACGGCCATGAAATTGATCAACGGCCTCCTTTGTGAGTCACTGCATCCATTACTCACAATGCTCACACCTTTCTCTCTCCATGTGCCTCTAATAGGTTGCAACAACCTCTCAATGTTTGCCTTTTCTTTTTGGAGCAAACTAGTCCTCAATAAATTGTATCCCGGTGGCATATACCTACTAATTTGATTGTTGGCGGTGAATGTGGAAGAGCTTACAAAGTAAGGGTTCCTTGCTAGATGGAATGACAACCCTGACGAATAAAACATTATAGCAATCTCTGAATGTAGTTGCTCACAAGCCTTTCCACTCCGTCCCCACCGCACACATTTCCATAATGAAATGTCCACTCCGTCCCCACCGCACACATTCCTCCTTTAACTCCCTCTCTCGACTCTCGATTACTCGACCTTAGGTTGTCCCTCCCTCATTGCGAGAGCTCAAGGGATGGTCATCGCCAGCCCCACCCCCCGCATACCCTAGGTTTGGGCTTTCCTTTATATGAATTTAGGCTATTTATTAGTGCATCTTACTTGGTTATATGTATGTTGTGAACTTTTTGATATTTGTTATTCATTTTTTAACCTCATATATATATATATATCCTTACCATATCGTATCCTACTTTTTCAAAAATCATTGTTTTGGCGTATCTGTATACCGTATTTGTATCCATGCTTCATAGGATATAGTTAACTTAAGGATCATTGTGTCTTCCTATTATGATTTTTTTTTTAAATATTAAGATTTAGGTAAAATTGCAAGTGGAAATTGACCAATAACTTTGCTGACCTCCAAGAAGTTTGATATCCTCTGAAGGATCAAGTTTGTGGGATTTTAGAGATGTGTGCGAAGTGATATGAGGGGTTGTGATTGATTGGGACAACTATCTTTTCTCCTTAATCACGAAGATACTACGTGACTTCTATCATTCTCTAGTGCTAGAAGATAGGGAGACAAGGTCATTCTTGCGATTACCTCGGTTTATGAGCTTAATGATTTCAGTAGGATAGCAGAATTTTGCATTTAGCTTTGTTTGTTTGTCTAGCCTGGGGCTTTGTGTCCTTTGTTGGTATTTTAACGTTACGGGTTCAACTTCAAAAGAAGTGAGGACATTGGAAGCAGATGTGCCATATCCTTCTTCGATTTCATCAGAGACCACCACTTGATCGATGTATTGATGGGGGAAAGCCAATACATGTAAAGTAACAAGTGGGACTTCAATATCTTTGCTTGTGGATAAGTGAGAAACTACTTTCCTAGAACCTTTCAAGTTGCATTGCCTGTGTTTGTTTCAGGCCTTACCCCCATTTTACTTGACACTTTTCTGAACTCCCTAAAAAAATGTTCAAGTTCAAGGGGCTGTGATCATCTAAGAGGGTTTGACAAGTCCATTGACGATTGGTGGAAAGAAGTTGGCAATTGGTTTAATTCCACTTTCAATCTTGCTGTGTATTTTTTGCACACAAAAAATCCATATTTGGACATCTGTTCACTTCATCAACATCAAGATGCATAAAAGAAGCATCCTTACAACCATCAATACTTAGGGGTACGACAATAGGCTGGTTCTTAGGGAGCGCAGACACAGACACCGATACGAACACTGACACAGACACTGAAATGGATATACGACAAATCCTAAAAAAGTAGGACACAAACATGTCATGGACATGCTACCGCCTACGGGGTCTCACCTTTGTTGGATTCATTTGTGCATTCAAACCAATTTGTGAGAAATTACATGTTAGTCTTTTTCTATTGAGTCGTGATAGTACTTGCTTTCCACCGCGGTTCAAGATCATCTGAAGACTCACCAGTCCATCACATGGTCTTAGTTGATCACTTAAGAGACGTGCGATGCGTTGGATTTGCAGGGGACAAGGGTAGAATAGGATTTCTAGATCGTATCGTTTTGCATGAGTTTTCATCATTTTTATCCTAAGCACACTTTTCGAGGATTCAATGCGATTTCAAAATGAATTCCATTTTAGTGTAATCGACTAATCGTTCTTTAAAATAAAATATATTTTCTTTCTCGAAAAACAAATTTGGTTACTTCGAAGTCTAGGTCGAGAGGAGTCCAAACACTTTGATTTTTCTAAGTGTTGGAAGTCCACACTAGTAGTCCAAACCATTGTTTAGACTGATAAACAACCAATTCGGATAAGTGAAGCTTGTCTAGACCGGTTGGGACATATGGTGCAAGTGGTCCGAACCATTGTTCGGACTACTTAGCTCTGACCATGGGTTTGTTGGGTCTCTAGTCTGAACCATTGTTCGGACCGTGCGGATACTAGTCTGAACCATTGTTCAGACCGAGTATACCCAGGCTGTGACTGACCTAGTCAATCTTGGTTTTCAGCCCTTAGATCTTGATCTGACGACTGGTTTCAGCTGGAGATTGATCTAACCTATATATACCTCATTCCTCACTATAGTTTGTGTGAAAAATCAGAGGAGAAAAAGATTTTGCCCTTGAAGGAGGAGAAGCTTTTGGAAATAATTTTCCCTTTCTTCCTCCTTTCAAGCCTATAGTTCAAGGTATGATCCTTTATGGTTGAAGGTCCCACCTATGTGTGCTACGATCTTTGTATCAATAGACTTGTTTTTCCTGATAGGGATTTAATCGATTTTCCCCCTTTAATCGAATTTTGGTTATTTGGTTGGTCTTCTCTCTTCTTACCCTTGTAAATCCCATGTGTTGGGTTCTTCCGTGTGAATTAGAAGAGGATCATATCTTGCTTGAGTGAATCAAGTAAGAAGAACCATAATTCCCCTTCGTAGGGTGTTAGGTCTTACCGACATAATTCCTTTGGGGTTCGTCGATTAGGTAAATCGATGAAGTAGTCCCTTAAATGGTGCTACCACCCACAGTGGGCTGCGGTTCACCTTTGGGCGCATTTGACCTTGTTAGGTTGGAGTTGGGTGTCTCCCCTTGAGCGAATCAAGGGAGTCCGAGCGGTATCTCAGGTGAGCGTCTAGATCCACTTGTGGGCAGGGAGCTTGTGAAGAGTTGGAAGGCGGAAGACGGAAGACAATATAGTGTGGAGGGTTTATTCCTAGTAGGGCTCGTATGTTCTTGTTTCCGTGTCTGTAACTGGACCTTTGAAGCCTAGTGGATTGCTCTCATCGTACCAGCGAAGTCGGCGAGGTTTTTCCTCGTGAAGGGTTTCCTTGTAAAATTATCTATGTGTTGTAGTTTAAATTATTTATGCAAGCCTTGCATGCTTATGCCCTGCATCGCACAGAAACCATACACTGATATGTTTTATTTGAGCGGAGAGAGAAAGAACCACCTAACATTAATCCACCTTGCATAAATACTTTCTAATCCGTGTGCGAGGAGGGAACATAAGAATACTTAAATTTTAATCTACCGTGAATACTATTAGTGCCGTCTGGCCAAGGCGATCCTGTCTTTTAGTTTTAGCCAGTGTCATGTTGTGCAACAAATCTTACACCGGAGCATATCTAACAAGCTATACTTTTCAGGAAACGATATATATATATATATATATATATATATATATATATATATATATATATATATATATATATATATATAGTATGTATGTATAGGGTAGTGATACAGTGCGATCGCTTAACGTGGGGCCCCTACATGGGGTTTATTTTTTTAATTTTTTTTTGGAGGATGATCACCTCCCCTTTGATAGCACACACAAAAAATTCCAGCTCATTATAAGACCTATAGGTTTAGCATATGTGCTCATTAAATTGACGGTAAAAATGAACGATCGTCGATCGATAAAAGTCGAGCACATTTGATAGACCTATAGGTCTTAGAATGAGCTAAATTTTTTTGTGTGTTATCAAAGGGGAGGTGATCATCCTCCAAAATTTTTTTTGTTTAAAAAACCCCTAGGGTAGGGGATGCACGTTAAGCGGCCACAATGTATCACTATATATATATATATATATATATATATATATATGGGGAGGGATACTCTTAGTCATGGCCTCTTACTCATATGGTTACCTATGATCCGGGCCGTCTATTAGATCTTGACGTACGGTTCGGATTAGATGGGGAGTTAAGCAATGGTATCCGCATTAAATACGAGCTTTTAATAAGGGCTTTTAATACGGATATTTAATACGGACACCATTGCTTTAACTCCTCATTTAATCTGAACCGTACGTCGGGATCTAATGGACGGCCCGGATCATAGGTAACCATATGAGTAAGAGGCCATGAGTAAGAGTATCCCTGCCCTATATATATATATATATATATATATATATATATATATATATATATATATATATAGAGGAATGGGATGCTGCCTATCAAAACAGCATTTTTGCTGCTTTGAGACATTGTTTGACCATCCTAGAAGTTTTGGAATTTGATGAAATTTGGTGAGGGTGTTGTCTAGGGTAAGATGATCATCCTCACAAATTTTCATCAAATTCCAAAACTTCTAAGAGGGTCAAATGGTCGAAGCAAAATGCTGCAGATTTTAACGGTGACTGCAGACGACTGATTTTGCTTCGACCATTTGAACCCCCTAGAAGTTTTGGAATTTGATGAAAATTTGTGAGGATGATCATCTTACCCTAGACAACACCCTCACCAAATTTCATCAAATTCCAAAACTTCTAGGATGGTCAAACAATGTCTCAAAGCAGCAAAAAATGCTGTTTTGATAGGCAGCATCCCATTCCTCATATATGAGGAATGGGATGCTGCCTATCAAAACAGCATTTTGATGAAAATTTGTGAGGATGATCATCTTACCCTAGACAACACCCTCACCAAATTTCATCAAATTCCAAAACTTCTAGGATGGTCAAACAATGTCTCAAAGCAGCAAAAAATGCTGTTTTGATAGGCAGCATCCCATTCCTCATATATATATATATATATATATATATATATATATATATATATATATATATATATATATATATATATATATATATATATATATATATATAGAGGGGTGTTACGTTGCGCTGTGCGCTGCGGGGGGAGAAAACGCGCTGCGGAATCGTGGCCGTCCGATCGGATTTGATCGGACGGCAGCCCGAAATCCCGCTCCCGACCTCTCTTTTAAGCCCTGACCGTCTGATCGTCGCCCTGCAGCCGTCTGATCCCGTGCAATGCACCCCGCCCGGCGAGATTTCGGTCGGTTCGATTCCCATCCGTTGGATCGATGGGAATCGAACGGACTGAATTGATTTTCGCTGTTACTGTAGCGGCTACAGTAACAGCGAAAAACATTTCAGCCCGTTGGATTCCCATCGATCCAACGGGTGGGAATCACCCAACCCACTTATGTGTTAATTGGATTCCCATCCGTTGGATCGATGGGAATCCAATGGGCAGAAATTTTTTCGCTGTTACTGTAGCCGCTACAGTAACAACGAAAATCAATTCAGTTCGTTCGATTCCCATCGATCCAACGGATGGGAATCGAACCGACTGATTTCTCGCCGGGCGGGGTGCAATGCACGGGATCAGACGGCTGCGGGGCTGCGATCAGACGGTCAGGGCTTAACAGAGAGGTCGGGAGCGGGATTTCGGGCTGCCGTCCGATCAAATCCGATCGGACGGCCACGCTTCCGCAGCGCATTTTCTCCCCTCAGCGCGCAGCGCAACGTAACACCCCTCTCTCTCTCTCTCTCTCTATATATATATATATATATATATATATATATATATATATATATATATATATATATATATATATATATATATAGGGGGATGCTTTGGTGCGGTCCGCGTCCGCAGTCGTCCGATGCACCACACCGTGCATCCGATGCACACGGCGGGTGCATCGGACGGCTGCGGACCGCACCTAAGCCTCCCCCTTTATATATATATATATATATATATATATATATATATATATATATATATATATATATATATATATATATATATATATATATATATATATATATATATATATATATATATATATATGGGGATGGGGAGCCTGGACCTCAGGTGCAGCGTTGAGGCTGCACCGGGATCTGCATGGATGCCATCTGTCTGGAAATCGGGTGTGAAACGAGGCATGGGACGGAATAAATGCTGGACTAAATTACAGCCGCCCGATTGATCGGATTCAACGGATCGGATTCACTCGGACCGGATTCGCAGCTGTTACTGTGGCGGCCATAGTAATAGCTGCGAGTCCGGTCCGGATTAATCCGATCCGTTGGATCCGATCAATCGGGTGGCTGAAATAAATTCCGGCATTTATTCCGTCCCATGTCTCGTTTCACACCCGATTTCCGGACAGATGGCATCCATGCAGAGACCGGTGCAGCCTCAACGCTGCACCTGAGGTCCAGGCTCCCCGTCCCCTATATATATATATATATATATATATATATATATATATATATATATATATATATATATATATATATATATATATATATATATATATATATATGGGGAGGGATACTCTTACTCATAACCTTACTCATATAGTTACTGACTTACTGTATGAGCAAATATTTGATTTTTACTCAAGTACAAATTTCAAAGGACTCGCTTCGAGGGAGCGGAGTACAAAATATATCAGGAGATTGCGGGGAAATCCGTCTTTGATCCTTTGATACTCGATTTCGAAGTACAAAGATTACAAGTGAGAAAATGAAAAGAGGAGAGCGTTGCGATGCTTGATCCTTCCGGGCTTTGCGCGTGATCGGCTAGGGGCTTTGCTTTACTCTTCTTCTTCTAGAATCTTCACTTGTTCTTCGCTCGTTCTTCGACTTGCTTTGGACTTGAATCTTCAATTTTCCATCTTCTTCTTCGATCTTCGGTCTTTGATTTTCTTTGGTTTGCTTCGATCTTCGATCCTTCTTCTCCGGGATTTCTTGGAGCTTTGAAGTATCTTCAGTCAGAAGCTTTGTGGGTTCTTCTTCTATGGCCAAAGATCCCCTTTCTTCTGTTCTTGTCCCTCCTTTTATAAGGGTCGAAGTAGTTATTGTAGAGAATAACTACTTCGGGTGGTTAAAGCAACCTCCTGGTGGTTTCTATAACTTCCCTTGGATGGTTAGAGAAACTTTCAGGTGGTTTACATAACTCCTTGATGATTAGGATCATATTCAGGTGGTTTTATAACTTCCACCGGTAGTTTAATCCTTTTGAGTTTGAGTGAACCGGTTTGATTAAAACGACTTATGGTTCGGGTCTTAAAATCCGAGTCGACTTACTGCGACTCAGATTTTAACAAAGTTAACTCTTGATCCGGTCCTTTCTGACTTGGTGGATTCAACGAGTTTGTCGAATCTGGCGTAAGCTTATTTGTAGGAGCTTACGCTTGATTATTCTTCGGCCTTGTATATCGGCTTGTCGAAGGATGCTCATCTCTAAGTATCATTCTATTGACTTAGATATAGCCTTTGGACGATAGGGATATAGTACTTTCCTACTCTCAGACTTGGTCAAATTTCAGAGCGTAAGGAAGCAAGAAAAATTTTCCTGATCATCAGGGAAATAAAGTCTTCCAGACTTAGTCAATTTCTGAGTGTAGAGCAAAATTTCCCTGATCATCAGGAAAATAAAGTCTTCCAGACTTAGTCAATTTCTGAGTGTAGAGAAAAATTTCCCTGGTCATCAGGGAAATAAAGTATAAGGAAGCAAAATTTCCCTGGTCATCAGGGAAATAAAGTCTTCCAGACTTAGCCAAATTTTTGAGTGTAGAGAAAAATTTTCCTGGTCATCAGGGAAATAAAGTATAAGGAAGCAAAATTTCCCTGGTCATCAGGGAAATAAAGTCTTCCAGACTTAGCCAAATTTCTGAGTGTAGAGAAAAATTTCCCTGGTCATCAGGGAAATAAAGTATAAGGAAGCAAAATTTCCCTGGTCATCAGGGAAATAAGTCTTCCAGACTTAGCCAAATTTCTGAGTGTAGAGAAAAATTTTCCTGGTCATCAAGGAAATAAAGTAGAAGGAAGCAAAATTTCCCTGGTCATCAGGGAAATAGTCTTCCAGACTTAGCCAAATTTCTGAGTGTAGAGAAAAATTTCCCTGGTCATCAGGGATATAAAGTATAAGGAAGCAAAATTTCCCTGGTAGGGAAATAAAGTCTTCCAGACTTAGCCATATTTCAGAATGTAAGGAAACAAAATTTCCCTGGTCATCAGGGAAATAAAGTCTTCCAGACTTAGCCAAATTGTCGATTTTCTGGCTTTAGGCAATATTTCAATGTCTACAGTTACTTATGATCCGGGCTGTCCATTAGATCCCGACGTACGGTTCGGATTAGATGGGGAGTTAAAGCAATGGTGTCCGTATTAAATGTGAGCTTATAATACAAGCTTTTAATACGGGCATTTAATGCGGACACCATTGCTTTAACTCCCCATCTAATCCGAACCGTACGTTGGGATCTAATGTATGGCCCGGATCTATGAAGCACCGACACTCTCGGGACCTCAACGTGTCCGTGTCCGACACGTGTCGGACACCGACACTCGTCCGACACGTGTCGAACACACCAAAAAACGTGTCTTCTATGAAGAAAGATTGTCCGACACGTGTTGGAGCGTGTCGGATATTACCGGAGAGGTTTTTTTCTCATTTGAAGATGTTGGGGTTCTTGAGATTGTGAATCTTTCCATCAAAGAGTCGGATATTGAGGTCGTGGTCTTCACGTCGATGGTGATGATGTGGTAACACTTGACGTTGGCCTTGATGGATGATGATTTTATGCATGTTCTATTTGTTTTTTTGTGTTTTGAAAATTTGAAACTATGCATTGAATCATTTATGATGTTTGTTGGAGACTTTTTTAGTTAACTATTAGCATTATGTTTGATTATAAATCATAATATAAGACTTGTTATATATATATATATATATATATATATATATATATATATATATATAAAGAGAGAGAGAGAGAGAGAGAGAGAGAGAGAGAGAGAGTGTCATGCTATGGTGCGGCGGATTATCATGCGGCTAACGTGCGGCCACCTCCATGGTGGCCACGTGTACAATTTTTTTTTAAATTTTTTTTTCGAGGGTGATCACCTACGCGGCCGAGCACATTTGAAGCACCTATAGGTCTTCGAATGAGTTGATTTTTGACATTTGGCTCATCAAGGGGTAGGTGATCACCATCGAAAAAAAAATTTAAAAAAAATCTACACGTGCGGCCATTCACTTGGCCGCACGTTAGCCTCACGTTAATCCGCTGCACATTAGCATTTTCCTATATATATATATATATATATATATATATATATATATATATATATATATATATATATATATAGAGAGAGAGAGAGAGAGAGAGAGAGAGAGAGAGAGAGAGAGAGAGAGAGAGAGAGAAATGCTATAATGCGGCATGTGGTAAGTGCGACACCTTACCGCAGCCGTCTGATGCACTCGTTGCGTGCATCGCATGCATGCAGCGATGCATCAGACGGCTGCGGTAAGGTGCCGCACGTACCGCATTATAGCATCTCTCTCTCTTTCTCTCTCTCTCTCTCTATATATATATATATATATATATATATATATATATATATATATATATATATATAATTCAGTGTGTCCCCTAACGTGTCCGTATCCTGGTTTTTTGAAAAATATCGTGTCAGCGTGTCCGTGTCGTGTCGTGTCCGTGTCCCGTGTTTGTGATTCTTAGGCCCGGATCATATGTAACTATATGAGTAAGAGGCCATGAGCAAGAGTATCCCTCCCATATATATATATATATATATATATATATATATATATATATATATATATATATATATATATATAGAGGGCTGGGTTCCTATGACATGTCATAGGGAGTACCCTATGACATATGGTGAATTAGTAATGCTAGAATGTTTAGAATGTGCTGAATTTTTTTGAGGGTGATCACCTTACCTTAGATAGAATGTCCACAAAAAATCAAAGCATTCTAAAACTTGTTCGGGCATCAAATGCTAGAAGCTTTATCGGCCATCCATTTTAACCGTTAAATTGAAAATCATATTTGATGCCTCTAGAAGTTTTAGAATGAGTCGATTTTTTGCAGGGGTCCTATCTAAGATAGGGTGATCATCCTCATAAAAATTCAGAACATTCTAAATATTCTAGGGTTACTAACTCACCATATGTCATAGGGTACTCCCTATGACATGTCATAGGAACTCATTTCCCATATATATATATATCTATCTATCTATCTATCTATCTATATATATATATATATGTATATATATATATATATATATATATATATATATATATATATATATATATATATATATATATATATATATATATATATATATAACGGAAGGATACTCTTACTAATGGAGTTACAAACCGCCTTTTACCTACCCTAGAGGTTTTAGAATTTGATGAAACTTGGTGGGGATGCTATATATGGCAAGTTGATCATCCTCACCAAAAAATCATTAAATTCTATAACCTCTAGGGGCATCAATTATGTTATTCAAATTAACGGTTAAAATGAACGGTCGATAAAGCTTCTAACTTTTGATGCCCCTAGAGGTTATAGAATTTGATGATTTTTGGTGAGGAGGATCAACTTGCCATAGATAGCATCCCCACCAAGTTTCATCAAATTCTAAAACCTCTAGGGCAGGTAAAAGGTGGTTTGTAACTCCATTAGTAACCCATTTGATACAGGCTGGCAGTCTATTTCGACGAAATGGCCAGCCACCCATTTGATGCCCCTAGGAGTCTTAGAATGTGCTGATTTTTTGTGATCACAAGCATCTTATCTTAGATAGAACACCCACAAAAAATCAGCAAATTCTAAAACTTTTAGGGGCATCAAATGTAATATTTCAGATTAACGGTGACAACGAATGCTCGATAAAACTTCTAACATTTGATGACCCTAGAAGTTTTAGAATGTGCTGATTTTTTGTGGGTGTTCTATCTATGATACGATACTTATGCTCACAAAAAATCGGCACATTCTAAAACTCCTAAGGGCATCAAATGAGTGGCTGCCCATTTTTTTGAAATAGGCTGGCAACTCATTTCCCGTTTTCTCTCTCTCTCTCTCTCTCTCTCTATATATATATATATATATATATATATATATATATATATATGTATATAGAGTAGTGATACATTGCGGCCGGTAACGTGCGCCCTAACATTCCTCTCTCTCTCTCTCTCTCTATATATATATATATATATATATATATATATATAGAGAGAGAGAGAGAGAGAGAGAGAGAGAGAGAGAGAGGAATGTTAGGGCGCGGTGTGCGGTGCGTGCGGCGCCGCACCGCAGCCGTCTGATGCACTGCTGCGGTGCGTGCGATGCACGCAGCAGTGCATCAGAAGGCTGTTGCGGTGCGCCGCACGCCGCATCCTAACACCCCTCTCTCTCTTTCTCTCTCTCTCTCTCTCTCTCTCTATATATATATATATATATATATATATATATATATATATATATATATATATATATATATATATATATATATATATATATATATATATATGGGAAAGGGTTTGGTGAACTTGAGTTCACAAATGAATGATGAAACATGGTTTATATTGCGCCATGTGTCCACTGAAAAGACATAAAGCAAAAAGTCAAAGAGGGTTGAACACTTTCTTAGAACACATGGCATCTTCTCTATTTGAGTTCACCATTTGAATGGTGAACTCAAGTTTAGCTTCCTTATATATATATCTATATCTATATATATATATATATATATATATATATATATATATATATATATATATATATATATATATATATATATATATATATATATATATATATATATATATATATATATATATATATATATATATATATATATATATATATATATGGGGGATGCTTAGGTGCGGTTTGCGGTCCGCAGCCGTCCGATCCACCCGCCGCGTGCATCTGATGCACGGAGTGGTGCATCGGACAGCTGCGGACCGCAGACCGCACCTAAGCATTCCCCTATATATATATCATGCTATGGAGCATCCGCATAACGTGCAGTCTTGCACTTGGAAGTTTTTAATTTTTTTTTTCCTGAGGATCACCTTCCCTTAGATAACACACAAAAATAATCAGCTCATTCTAAGACCCGTAGGTGTATCAAATATGCTCGGCTTTATCGACCGTTCATTTTAATCGTCAATTTGTGGAGCACATTTGATGCACCTAGAGGTCTTAGAATGAGCTGAGTTTTTGTGTATTTGCTATCAAAGGGAAGGTGACCATCCTCAAAAAAAATAGTAATAAAAATCTTTGGCCGCACTATAAGAAAGATGCTATATATATATATATATATATATATATATATATATATATATATATATATATATATATATATATATATATATAGCGGAATGCTACAGTGAGGTGTCAGCTTACTTAAGAAAATGTGCTCACTTTCTCCATGACCACCCTACAAGTTTTGGAATTTGTTAAATTTGGTGGGTGTGATGTCTAGGGTAAGATCACCATCACAAAATTTCAACAAATTCCAAAACTTCTAGGGTCATCAAACATGGTGAGAAAAATTATCAGTTACTATGGACAGTAGATAAGCTTTTACCATTTGATGACCCTTGGACTTTCGGAATATGTTACTATGGTCATATTACCCTAGTCAGCAAACCCACCAAATTTCAACAAATTCCGAAACTTGTAGGTTGGTTATGGAGAAAGTGAGATCAGTTTCTCACGTGAGCTCACACCTCACTGTAACATTCCTTTCTCTCTCTCTCTCTCTCTCTCTCTATATATATATATATATATATATATATATATATATATATATATATATATATATATATATATATATATATATATATATATATATAGGAATGTTACAGTGAGCTGTGAGCTGCCGGTTTAGAAAGTGAGATGCGGGTATTTTGACCCCCCTAGAAGTTTTGGAATTTGATGAAGTTTGGTGAGGGTGTTGTCTAGGGTAAGATGATCATCCTCACCAATTTTCATCAAATTCCAAAACTTCTAGGGGGGTCAAATGGTCGAAGCAAAATCTTCCGTCCGCAGTCACCGATAAAATCTGCAGATTTTGCTTCGACCATTTGACCCCCCTAGAAGTTTTGGAATTTGATGAAAATTGGTGAGGATGATCATCTTACCCTAGACAACACCCTCACCAAATTTCTTCAAAATTCCAAAACTACTAGGGGGGGGTCAAAATATTCGCTGCTCATTTTCTCCTACTGTAGCTCACAGCTCAATGTAACAGCCCTCTCTCTCTCTCTCTATATATATATATATATATATATATATATATATATATATATATATATATATATATATATATATATATATATATATATATATATATATATATGAGGAATGGGATGCTGCCTATCAAAGCAGCATTTTTTGCTGCTTTGAGACATTGTTTGACCATCCTAGAAGTTTTGGAATTTGATGAAATTTGGTGAGGGTGTTGTCTAGGGTAAGATGATTATCCTCACAAATTTTCATCAAATTCCAAAACTTCTAGGGGGTTCAAATGGTCGAAGCAAAATCAGTCGTCTGCATTCGCCGTTAAAATCTGCAGCATTTTGCTTCGACCATTTGACCCTCTTAGAAGTTTTAGAATTTGATGAAAATTTGTGAGGATGATCATCTTACCCTAGACAACACCCTCACCAAATTTCATCAAATTCCAAAACTTCTAGGATGGTCAAACAATGTCTCAAAGCAGCAAAAACGCTGCTTTGATAGGCAGCATCCCATTCCTCTATATATATATATATGGAAAATGGGTTCCTATGACATGTCATAGGGAGTACCCTATGACATATGGTGAATTAGTAACCCTAGAATATTTAGAATGTTCTGATTTTTAATGAGGACGATCACCCAAATCTTAGATAGGACACCCACAAAAAATCGGCACATTCTAAAACTTCTATGGGCATCAAAATGCTTTTTCAGTTTAACGGTTAAAATGAATGGCTGATAAAGTTTCTAGCATTTGATGCTCCAACAAGTTTTAGAATGCTTTGATTTTTTTTGGACATTTGATGCTCCAACAAGTTTCTAGCATTTGATGCTCCAACAAGTTTTAGAATGCGTTGATTTTTTTTGGACATTCTATCTAAGGTAAGATCATCACCCTCAAAAAAATTCAGCACATTCTAAACATCCTAGCATTACTAATTCACCGTATGTCATAGGGTACTCCCTATGACATGTCATAGGAACCCAGCCCTCATATATATATATATATACATACATATAAATTAGACATGCAAGGCAGTTAATGAGAGAAGCCTTCATAAACTATAAATTCATAACAAAACATGACTTTCATATTTAACGTTCAAATAACAAACCTTTAAATGAGTTTAGTTTTATATAAGGAATCCAAAGATTTCTTAAATTACCAAGGAAAAGACCCATATTTCTAAAAAATAGTATACTTTCAATTCTGTGTGTCTGTCCAAGGCGTATGTCATGTATCCAGTGAGAAATAATATAATAAAAAATTGGACACATATGAGACATATCCGACACGTATCCAAGGCGTGTCCAAGGAGTGTCAGAGTGTCCATGCTTCCTAGCCTGATTTTCGAGAATGGAAAGATATTTGATTTTCAGAAGATATTTGGGCAGATGAGCTCCCGTCCGAACCCTTTCCACAAACTATGACTTTGTAGGAGCCAAAGCTTCTTTGGTGAGATCTCAGTTTAGATTTAGAAGAACATTACTATTTGGGACGTGTAGTTTCAATAGCCAGTTTCTTCCCATCCTTGGGGGAATCTATTAGTTCTCCTTGACATATTCAATAACATCTCACTGTCAGATGTTCTTGGCACAGCCAAATGGCGACGGGACACCATGGGATCCTTCTACTTCATCAATTTAGAAGTGGGGGGTGGGAGGTCAGGAATACCCTTTGCCTAGAGTGTTGTTGGTTTCTAAGAGACTGCTTAAAATGAAGATCTTCATGTGTCTAGTGGTACAAGATAAAATCCTCTCCGAAATCAACCTCAAGACAAGGACACTGACATCTCAGTCCTAACTTTCAATTTGTGCAAAAAGCATATGGAGGATATGAGTCAATTGATTATTCATTATCCTCTCTCGGGCAATCTAGAAGGACTTAGGATCCTTGGCATCAAATGAACGTCAGCTAGTCGCTTTAACTGTGGACCAGTTGGAGGAAAAACGAAGTCCCACCTTCCAGATGGCAAAACTGGGCTTCGTTTATCCTTAGGAATGGAACATAACCATAGGATTTTCTACACGAAAACCTTCACTATTGAAGAGATGTTTAAAAGAGCATGCTTTGTTTTGTACCATAGGGTACCCTCCTTGAAGGAAATCCAGGAGAGAATGACATATCTCATCTGTACCCTTTTTCTTTGGCTATTTTTTTACTACGATTGCCTTTTGACTGCCCTGATTTCCATTCCGCGTCTTCTTTTTTCTTTCCTTTTAATAAACTAGTAGGTGTCTACATCAAACCTCCCCTCACCTTCGTGGGATTATCCAAAAACAAGATGGAAAAATAAAAAAAGGTTTCCTAATTAATGCTTCCATTAAAACTTCATCACCTTATTCTTGGGCCTATTTAGTTTCTTTTCGCTCTCCTAGTACACATCACTTGTGGTCAAAAGTTCTACATCACCTTAAAAGATTTGCGTGTTAATCTTACTTTTCCTTTTAGTGGAAATATCTACCTGGGACACATTTGCTCCACTGTTGGAAATTGGAAGTAATAAAATGTTCATGTCTCTTATAACAATTATTAGTTATCACTTGGTTATAGGGTATTGGGAACTATCTCACATCTGTACTTCTCAGTTCTCCCAAAGTGGCCAGTGGCCACTAAAATCACAACCTATAAACATCTCTCCCTCTAGAATTCCTTGAACTAATCCAACCATCTCTTCACAAAATTGATTGTTTACTCCATTTAATCCCACACATTGTGTTCTTAACTCCAACCTTTTGTTCCCCATGAACACTCTCATATCTGTACTACTCCCAATGTGGCCATTAAAATCACCACCAATAAACATATTTCTCCCTCTAGAATTCCTTGAACTAATTCAACCATCTCTTCACAAAATTGCTTGTTTACTCCATTGAATCCTACACATTGTGCATACAAACTATTTACGTTAATCCTATCCTCACCTAAAGCCATTTTTTTATTTTGTATTTAATAATTCTAAATTACATTGTTTTTTTTTTTTTTTGGAACGATTCGTCATTTGATTATTTATGATTTCCTTTGTACTATCAGCTCTAATTAAGTGACCAGGCTCAAAGTTTGCAATCAGTTGTAAATTTAGCTGACTCAGTATAACATCCGATTCAGGTGTCCACTCCAGCTCAAGCGACTGCCATCAGAGGGCCCAGGAGGGATGAGCGAGATATGGACTTGCCACCTGCTTTCACAGAATTGATACAAGAAAGTGAAGTTACCATGGATAGCATCCACAACAATGCCTGCTTACCTGATATTATTGAGAATAAAGATCAGCAGGATGACTTTTTTCTCCCTGATGCCCGTGCTTTGTTGCGTGTTACTAACAGGAGAAAAATGCATCTCAAGAGAGCTGAAGCACTTCAGGTGTGTATTTCTTTTCTTTACCTCCATTGGAACTAGAAATGTGACTGTCAAGTGTTTGGTTTACTTGATAGGGATATGATGAGTCTACAGAAAAGCGGTCAGGATGTGAAGACCATAGTTTACAATATGATGTCCAGGTTCTCTTTCTCCATTTATTTGCTAATATATCGTATGCCTTTGCTATTTAATTAAAAAGTATTTATTGTTACTATCCAGAAGAACTTAGAGGAAATGGAATTTGGGGACTCGGCAGATATGTTAGGGAAATCAGAATGTACCCCCAGCAGGACAAGTACTAGTACTTCTACAGGTCCCTTAAGTGGAAGTGCATCTTGTGGTCATAAAAGTTTAACTATAAGAGAATCAGAAGCGATTCTTGTGATCAAACAACTTCAGGATAAGGTTTTCTACTAGTTGAACACATTGTTTTGTTTATCTTAAATTTGTCCGACGATTAGTTTTCTTTTCCATGTAGATTAAATCACTAGAAATGGAGAAGGCTTTCATCCAACGGAACCTCGATAATGTTGTAGAGTTGGCAACTGAACAAAATGCTTATTTTAGAGAGAAGTACGAAGAGGTATACTTTGTTATACTACCTGGAAGCCAACTAATTTTCTACAGGACTTGTGGTTAGATGTTATATGCACAACTCTATATGTTATTGCCATTTCTTCTAATTATTGTACATACTATCATATTACATTATTTAAATTGCCATTTCTACAAGTCTATGCAAGAATTTTGTTTCAATTGACTCCTTGGTTTGTTGTTTCTACTTTCTACCTCAGAGATGAATGCTACTTCCTGTATCAAAATACTGCCTTCCCATCTAGACTCTTTACTTAGGTGAACCTCGGAGGATTGATCTGCTTGTGCATGAGCTTTAACCGTCTGGGCAAAGTGGTCTTCTAGATCTCATGGCAAGCTCCACTGTTGTTAATGTTGCTTTGGACAGGAATTCAATACCATTTGTGATTTCTTTTGGATGATTTCTTTTTGGCATGATTTCTTTTGGCATCTTCTCTCCCTCACTAGCCAAATCCAATCAAGTTTTCATATGACGAAAATGTAATGTTTTTTTTTATATTTTAAATTCTTACGTCAATTCATCATACAATAAATCGGATAACTAAACTATGTTCCTTTTTTGTATTCTAACTTATGTTAAGAAACATCTTACAATAAAGTACTTTTGATTCTACCCGGTAGAATCATGGGTGTGGTAAGGGGTTCGCAATCAATGAGCATGTTTGCACGATATGTATTCTCTAGTTTGGAATGAAGATGGGTATAAAGAATAAATGCTCAAATAATCATGGAATTAAGTGTATATAAAAACATTGACATGGAACCAACGGATGAGGTTCATATGCGATACAACATTTGTGGAATCTTGTATGGATCATTCTACATTAAGTGAGAATTTATATAAGGAAGAGTGTAGCTTAAAACCATGGTTGTGGCTTAATTCTTGGATTGTTGCGATGCTTTATGGTGTTGTTTTAGATTCATGGGCATATTGGCTTTTTGGACAATATCTTCCTCTCAAAAATTACAACTTTCTTGTTTGTTAGAGTGATATATACTTAGCCTTATTGTATAGGTTAGCTAGTCTTTCCTTGGGTTATGTTCACCTTGGGTGACCCCATCTCATGTACAACATATATAGGGCTATTCCCTCCATTGAGTGAGATAATCCCTTCACTCCCAATCTTTCTATTTATCTCTTTCCCTTTCTAGGGTTATCATGATATCAGATCCATTGACTCTTCCTACTCCTTCATTGAGCTTAGGTCGGTGACGCCTGACCATCCGAATCAGTTCGATCGAGCAGTTCCAGCGAGTTAGCTCCCATCGGGACCTCATCCAAGCAAATATGATATCCCATCAGAGCAGATCTAGTATCCCATCGAGATCTTGTTTGAAATTCCGTAGGATCCCATCTGTGACCTTCCGTCTGCGATCATGCATCGATCTCCGATTTGATTCAGATCATGTTTGCGATCCCACCGGAGCAGTGCCGGTGGAGTAGTCTCTTCGAGTTTTTGTCGGAGCAAAGGGCATCTCTCGCGAGATCCATTCCATTGGAGCAGACGATCTCGTCGAGCTCTTGAGCTCCTGTTCTCATCCAGTCGGATCAGGGTTTGCTTCTTTCTCTGCGCACAAAGAGTGTGGCGTTCTCAGATCTACATTTCATATCTCTCTCACGAGATCCATCCCTTTTAGGGTTTTGTTGAGGATCCTTGCGGCAGTGTCTACTCCCCACCCCCCTTTTGTTTACGATTTTGCTGAGGATGATGACGTCAGTCGGTCCACATTTTCTTCTTGGGTCGATTATTTTTGCAGATACCCACTTTACTCAAGTCGGATCCCCATATGAATTTAGGTTTCAGTTCAGGTTAGTACTGTGACAACCAAGATCTAATAGGCCAAGAGCCAAGAGCTAAGAGCCAAGAGCCTAGACTCCTAAGGCGGGAATGCGAAGATGGATGTGGTGAGGTGAGGTGAGGTGTACAAGACCATGAGTTAGCCCTACATCGCCTGGAGAGAAGGAGATCCTGAGCTACTTATATAATTTCCCCTCCCAAACATAGAAGACGCGTTTTAAAATCGTGCGCCACTACGGATTTTGTAAGAACTTCGTAGTTAAGCGTGCTCGGGCGAGAGTAGTACCAGGATGGGTGACCCCCTGGGAAGTTCTCGTGCGGGCACGGGCAAAGCGGATAATATCTTGTGTGTTTGGGGCGGATGTTACAAAATGATATCAGAGCCGGTTCTCCGCACTATGGGGGGGTCTAACCCTACACGAGGACGTATAGCCCTAAGGGGGGTGGATTGTGATGACCAAGATCCAATAGGCCAAGAGCCAAGAGCTAAGACTCCTGAGGCTGTGATGCCAAGATGGATGAGGTGAGGTGAGGTGTACAAGGCCATGAGTTAGCCCCACATCGCCTGGAGAGGAGATCCTGAGCTACTTGTATAATTTCCCCTCCCAAATATAGAAGATGCGTTTTAAAACCGTGCGCCGCTACGGAATTCGTAAGAACTCCATAGTTAAGCGTGCTCGGGCGAGAGTAGTACCAGGATGGGTGACCTCCCTGGGAAGTTCTCGTGCGGGCACTGGCAAAGCGGACAATATCTTGTGTGTTTGGGGCGGATGTTACAAAATGGTATCAGAGCCGGTTTTCCTCGGGATGGGGGGGTCTAACCTACACGAGGACGTGTAGCCCTAAGGGGGGTGGATTGTGACGACCAAGATCCAATAGGCCAATAGCCAAGAGCCAAGACTCCTAAGGATGGGATGCCAAGATGGATGAGGTGAGGTGTACAAGGCCACGAGTTAGCCCCACATCGCCTGGAGAGAAGGAGATCCTGAGCTACTTATATAATTTCCCCTCCCAAACATAGAAGACGCGTTTTAAAACCGTGCGCCGCTACGGATTTCGTGAGAACTTCGTAGTTAAGCGTGCTCGGGCGAGAGTAGTACTAGGATGGGTGACCTCCCTGGGAAGTTCTCGTGCGAGCACGGGCAAAGCGGACAAAATCTTGTGTGTTTGGGGCGGATGTTACAAAATGGTATCATAGCCGGTTCTTATCGCTATGGGGGGGTCTAACCCTACACGAGGACGTGTAGCCCTAAGGGGGGTGGATTGTGATGACCAAGATCCAATAGGCCAAGAGCCAAGAGCCAAGACTTCTGAGGCTGTGATGCCAAGAAGGATGAGGTGAGGTGAGGTGAGGTGTACAAGGCCATGAGTTAGCCCCACATCGCCTGGAGAGAAGGAGATCCTGAGCTATTTATATAATTTTCTCTCCCATACATAGAAGATGCGTTTTAAAACCGTGCGCCGCTACGGATTTCGTGAGAACTCCGTAGTTAAGCGTGCTCGGGCAAGACTAGTACTAGGATGGGTGACCTCCCTGGGATGTTATCGTGCGGGCATGAGCAAAGCGGACAAAATCTTGTGTGTTTGGGGCGGATGTTACAAAATGGTATCAGAGCCGGTTCTCTTCGCTATGGGGGTGTCTAACCCTACACGAGGACGTGTAGCCCTAAGGGGGGTGGATTGTGATGACCAAGATCCAATTGGCCAAGAGGTAAGAGCCAAGACTCCTGAGGCTGTGATGCCACGATGGATGAGGTGAGGTGAGGTGTACAAGGCCATGAGTTAGCCCCACATCGCCTGGAGAGAAGGAGATCCTGAGCTACTTATATAATTTCCCCTCCCAAATATAGAAGATGCGTTTTAAAACCGTGCGCCGCTACGGAATTCGTAAGAACTCCATAGTTAAGCGTGCTCGGGCGAGAGTAGTACCAGGATGGATGACCTCTCTGGGAAGTTCTCGTGCGGGCATGGGCAAAACGGACAATATCTTGTGTGTTTGGGGTGGATGTTACAAGTATCCCCTTTTCTGGTTCAGGTCTTGTTTTTTTCGATTGAGCTGGTTCTTTTGAATTGGGCTGGGCTCTTTCAATTGGGTTGGTTCCCTTTATTTAGGTTGGTTCTTTCCTTTGGGTCCAGAGTTCAGATCTTGTTTATTTGGGTTGGTTATTTGAATTGTTGGCCTGGTTCAGAGAAGTCGTAATGCATAATCATCCTTTATTTTGAGTCAACATTTCTGGATCCATTGCTTGGGCTTTAAATTGTAGGTTCAATTCAAAATTGTCGTACAGTGCAATGCAGTGTAGTGCAGTGTGATAAAGTGCAAGATTTTGAGTGTAGTGAAGTGTAATGCAATGAAGCGTAGTGTAGTAAAGTGCAAAATCTTGAGTGTCGTGCAATAAAGTTCATTAAAGTGCAGAAAAGCCTCTTGCATCTCTTGAGCATTAATGGCAATCGCGATGGGACCCCTAATCAACGCCACTTTTCCTGCTCCTATTTCCTAGTTCCTACAGCTAGTTGCTTAGCTACAACAACTTTAGTAAGTACTTCGGATTTAGCAGAGTCTTCATTTGCCGAGTGATTCTTCCATATCTGCCTCTACCGATGCTCGTGCTCCCTTTGTCCCTTGGATCCTGGACTCGGGAGCTGCTCACCATTTGACGTTAGATGCTTCCGTACTGGATGAATGTGGTCGTGTGCCCCCAGAGTTGCATATTCGCACTACAGATGGATACTCTTTGGACATTAGTAAGCTTTACTAAGGGCACCCCATGTTTTTACTATGGGTACCCCGATGATTTGTGAAATTACTAGTCACCCCACTTATGTTGCCCGTTGGTGTGGGAGAGGACCCTAGTTGAACTAGGGTTCCCCCCCACACCTAGGGGCCGACCAGTGACCACAAGTGGTTTGCGCAAGCAAAGGGGTCCGATCACGTTTTGCTTGCACAAGCTATAAGGGTCGGTCACAACTTGCATACATAATCCCGGAGGGGCCGACCACTATAGGAATGCACAAGCCCTATAGGGGACCGACCATAATATGCATACGCAAGAGAGGGGGGTCAGCTACAATTTGCATGAGCAAGAGGGGAGGCCGGCCACTCCTTGCATGCACAAGGTTTTTAGGGTGTGGCTATATAGGAGGCGAGCACAGGGTTAGCCCCTTTTGGAATTTCAGCCATCCCTCTCTGCTTCCTTCTTCCTTGTCTCTTGTGAGATAGAAAGGGAGAAAGCTTGCGAGCACGAGTCACTCAGAGATCGTCTTGCAAGGATCCGGGCTACGTGTGTGGTCATGTGAACAAGAAGGGTGTTATCCTCATCGCAAGAAACTTCATCCACAAAGGCTAACGAACAGCTGCCACCAAGCAAGAAGAAATTCTCCGTGGTTAAAAGTTTTGCACGGAGGTATGTTCATCTAAACCTTAGATCTAGTGTAGATTTGAATTTGAATGCATGCTAGATAATTTGATTTGCTAGATTGTCATTAGGGTTCGATGCTTAATCTACGTGTGCATGTTGTTTGGTTCACATGAATTTTGATTTGGAATACGCACCATCTATGATCCTCGGATTGATTTTTGCTTCCACTGCGACCTGATCCATAGGAATTATTTCCAACATAGGCAACTACTGGAATGTAAACCACTGAAAAACTTGCTAAAAACCAGCCAGATATAGATGTTAGCTCTATGGTATGTCTTTCCAAAGAAAGAACAAGATTTTGAGTTTCGACCGAAACCGATCCATGTCGACGGTTTCGATTGGAACCGGTCCCGAAATCCTTCAGGTTTCGGGTTTTGAAACTCAACACCTAGGAAAAACAGTACTGGGCTTAGGATAAGGTGTTTTCTAGCAGTATAGCTTGACAACCATATTTACATAAAAAATATTTAAGTAAATGATTAGTTTAAGTTATTTTATGTAAATAAGCAAATACCCCCTATTTGGATTCAATAAAAATATTAGAAAAATCAAAATCCAAAGGAATCAAAATGTAATTTTCCAGTTTCTATACAAAATTAGACTTACAATTTTTTGCTAAAAATGAAAGTTCGGTGGAACCAAAACCTTATTTTAGACCGGAAAAAATATCACAAATCTAGAAGTATAAGATCAACTTAAAAATCCAAAGACTGGTAAAATATTTTGAATAAAAAAATTTCTTTCATAAGAACTCTTTTTTCCTTCAGACTTAACCAAAATTCTTTTTAACAGAAAGTCGGGGTAAAGAAAAAGCCATACTCTTTTGAAAACAAGATCAATATAAAGTGGGTACAAGGTGTAATTATTTTAAATTATTTTTATATTTTGTAATTATTTTAAATTTTAAAAATAAAAACGAAACCATCAAAACTGCGATCCGAAACACCAAAGCCGATCCTTAGTGGCCAAATTGAAACCGAAATCAAAACCGAAACTACAAACCTTGGAAAGAACAACCATCTTGGGATTGGAGATTTTCTGATGCAGATTGGGCAGATTGTTAAGTGGACAGAAAGTCACATAATATTAACTACTTACTACTGTACTTCTTTGGAGGTCACTTGCTGACATGGAAGGGAAAACAACAGAAAATTGTTGCTTGATTAATTTTTTAGTCCAAATTTCTACCCATAGATCATAAAGTTCGTGAACTCGTGCTTTTGTAGTCAAGGCGTCGCCTAGGCGTTTTGAACCCCCGACCGTCTGGCCTAGACGGGCGGTGGAGTCTATGCGGCTGCCTAGGCCACCTAGTTTTGTAATTGGTTTTTTTTTAAAAAAAAAAAATTAGTCGGGTTCAAATTGAGTTTTCTTAGATCTTGTTTGGTTTTATAGGTCCATGTTGCTTTATCGATGGCTAACACCATGCATCATTAATGGGAAAAAAACTATTGTGTTCATGTTCTCAGGGTTTGAAGAGGAAAAAGTCGAAAGAGACATATAAGGATTATTCATACAAGAGTGACGATGATGTAGATGGTTAGGTGATTTATATGAGTAATTTTAATTGTTTTTTTTTGGATACGTGGTTGTGAAATGTTCCAAAAACAATAGATTATCTAATATGGTTATATTAATGCTTATGTTATTTGCAGTGTTCTAAAAAGCGGTCTAGGCGGCCGCCTAGGCGCTAGGCGGCCCCCCACCGCCTCGCCTAGGCCCTAGGCGCTCCAGAAAAGCGGCCAAGCTCCCAGGCGGAGCTAGGCGGCCGCCTAGGCGGTCTAGGCGGGGCAAGGCGGCCGCCTAGGCGGTCTAGGCGGGCTGAGGCTGGCCAGGCGAGCCAGGCTGGCTGAGGCTGACCAGGCGGGTTGAGACTGGCCAGGCGGACCAGGCGGGCTAGGCGGGCTGAGGCGGGCCAGGCGGACCATGTTTGCTTTTGTTCTTGTTAATCACTCAATCTTGAATTATGGTTATATACTTGTTCTTTAAAATAATGGTTTGGGATAATCTTGAACTTATATTAATCTTTAAACATATATATATATATATATAATATCAAAATAATAATTAAAATAATTTAAAAAAAGGCAAAACGCCTAGGCACCGCCTAGGCCCCGCCTAGGCCGCCTAGGCGCTAGGCGGCCCCCCACCGCCCGACTAGCGCCTAGCGCTTTTTAGAACCTTGGTTATTTGTTTGAATTTATTGCTATCATAGGGTTATGTTACTCTTGCTGATATGTGATTAATATTTGCAACGTATAATCATTGTGGTTGACGCATGATTCCTATTTGATGCAATAATAATGGTTTTGTAGCTTACCATACGCTCTGGATCAAACCCATTATCAAATAGTATTATTTCGACCATGTCTATCTCTAGAAATTAAATTTTATTTTGCATAAAATCACAAATTACTTATGTAGATGTATGACTTATATTTATTTAATATATTTAATTTTTATCGCCTAGGCACCGCCTCGCCTAGGCAGACCAAATCGCCTAGGCATCGCCTTGATGCCTTGACCACACTGGTCTCTCCTAAAGGATTTGAGGATTTTTTTAAAATGTCCCTTAAAACTTACATTATAGCAATAGTTTACAAAAAAATTGCTAAGAAATTAATAATCCACTTTCCCTGGATTAGGCAGTTCCCTCGAAGCGAAGATCATTCACCAAGCGAGTGAAGTGGATCAACCTAGGCTTGAACGGAGCGAATTTATTTATTAGTAAAGCGGAAGTCAATGGGGGTGCTGATGTAAAAAAGTTAAGACCCAGAGCTCTGAACATTGAAGTAGACTGCCACTTCGTAAATCGTAAGCATGTGTTTGGTCCTTAATTAATTGCCAAAGACCTTGTGGTCCTGACATCTATGATTTGTTGGGAACTCCTCTCCAAGTGGGACAGGATGGGGTTAAACCCTACCCCAAGGCGGTCAGGCGATGCCTAGGTGAGGCGTGGCCTAGGTGACAATTTTTTTTAATATTAAAAAATATATATATGAGATAATATTCAGATTTGAACAAATAATAAGCATAATACCATAAAAAACTTCATATGAAATTAATTAAACAACCGAAGTTAAACATTCTTATCCAAAAAGAATATTCATGTCATCATTGTCATGCTAAATCACTGAAATGTAAATATATAAAATCATGTATGTCATGCAACATCAACATGTAACAATCAATGAATCAAATTATGTTATTATTAAGAAGTTATAATCTAGAAGTTAGAACATTAAAACCCTAGGTCCCTAACATTCATTATGCAACAAATCAAGCATAATAAACAAACCCTAAAAATTTAGCACAACCCTAAAATTGGAGAAATAGAAGCATTAGAGAGGATAAATCTCATGTATATAGAAAGATAATTCAAAGAGAAAAAAATTTCTATAAACAAACATTAACCTTAACCTTAGTAAAAAGAACATAAAATAGATATAGATAAATTGCTAAGAATATGAAATAGACATATAAAATAGTATTTAAGTATATGGGTCATACATACATTGGAAACGGAAACAAAAAGAAGAGAAAAAAACAAAAAAAAATAAAAAAACCCTTTTTTTATATAGGCCGCCCGCCCGCCCGCCTAGGCCACAGGTGACCGGGCCCGAAAAGGCCTAGGCGGTCGCCTAGGCGTGGCCTAGGCGACGCCTTGACAACACTGCTCCAATCTAATATTATTAATAGAGAGGTTAAAAGAGAGGTTACAAGAGATCTAGTACAACATTAAAACTCATTGTACTCTTTGGGGCTAGACCCGAGCTCCAACTTTTTGCTGTAACCAAAATCAGGGACCAAATCTCTTGAATTGAGGACTCCTGCCTAAAGATGTGAGCGTTCCGCTCCTTCCATAGCCTCCAGTAAGTACATATCACTAGGATGTCCCACCCCTTGCCTCAGCTTGTGTTTTATCCTCTTCCTACGCCAGATTGTCCAGAGAGAGAATGAGTAGAGCCAAGTTGACCCTTCATGCCTTGTTTGGTCTTCATAAGTCTCCAGCTGATTTCGAGAACGGGCAGTGCAGCAGTAGGTGATTGATCTCCTCCCATCTATGTTAAATTGAGCATACTGTAACCAACTTCCTACAAGTGTCATTTTGGTCTTTCAACCAACATATTGTGGACATCCTGCTTTATTTGATGAGGAAAGGGCGGCGCATAACCAAAAATTATCAGTCGATGTGATCTCCCCATTATTTTTCCTTCTTTCCCTTCACTTTTCTCTTCATTTTCATCTATTGTCTATTTTCTTAACTACATATGAAAACAATATTTTCTCATGCTCTAGTCTTCTCCGTTCAATCATATATTTGCTTCAACAGGGCTGCGACTATTAGTTTGTATTCAGTTTCTTCCTTTAAGATTGTTCAAGTTTGAATCTTGAGCCGTTAAGTCTTGAGTCCTTATTTGAAAAATGATACATCGTGATATATAATCTGGTGCTATTTGATTATTAAAAAATGATTAGACTTGAAACTCAGCCTACTGACTTTTAGTAATTTCTAACAGATCCTGTAAACCACTACTGTGTATTAGTTTCCCTCACTTGGGGAAATTTCACAATTTGATATCCTGTCACAATAAATTGTTGATTTGTTTGAATCAAAGATTAGTTATGTCTTATATTTAATGGCCACAAATCATCATATACTTTTTTCATTGCATGTAGCTTAATCAAGAGGTTCTAAGCGCACCAGAAGACGCTAGAATGGCTCATGAAGATCTTTGTTCAGGGGAATCTGACGTGACACTTAAAGAAGTATCTTATCCTAAATGCATCCTTGTTCTTTATTTCCTTCAAATTTTATATAACATTCATTTTCAGCTTGTCTAATGTGCTTCAGACTATCAGCCTTTCTCACATATTCATCCATTTCGTACTTGATTAATTTGGGAGGTATATCAGATATGTGTTTGTTTTAGGTCCTAAACCTTAACCTATGCTTTGTCGTCATCTTCCAGGATGTTAAGGTTGATTCATCTATCAAGCTGTCTATGGAAATCCGAGGAATAGCATTGGAAGTTGATGATTCAAGAAAAGTAGTCGATAATGTGTTATCCATTGTTGAAGATCTCTTCCAGAACTTCTCCATCTTATCAAAAATGCTCCTGGTAAAATATGAACCTAATTATTTCTCCACGTGCATTTACGCATTCGTGTACTAAACTTGGTTATTTCTTTGGAAATGGTTGGGTGTAAAACAGTTAGTGCTGGTGTCAGTTCCTCAGACTTTAAAATATTTCTTGATTAGCTAAGTAACTTCTGTTAATTTTTTACAGAGCAGGTAATTACCTTGATTTATATTATGTAACTCGATACCGTGAATTTCTGTGCACTTTGTTTAATATTGTCCTTCATGAGCATCATACTTATGCTTATTGGGCTGTTGTTTTACTTTGATGACTTGCATAATCGAGAATTTTGATTTTATTCACTTTCTAGCATTATTAGAATTCCTTCTGCAATTACTGGTTGAAGATGCACCAGTCATCAGGTTTCTACCTTTAAAATGTTGACAAAATTTCTTTTAACCAATGCAGGGCAAGAGCATTTTTCTCCCCTGCAAATTGTGCATCACAGGCTTAAAGAAGTCCGCATTGCCCTTGTGCATGCTTCTCTTAACTAACATGAAAAAAATAGAATGTCTAATGAAGTAATCAAACGAATCATATCATATATGTATAGATTATTCCATAAATGTTTAAATGAGCTGCCATGCCCTCTTGGAAATGTTTGCTTAAATAGCCAATACAAGAAATAATATAGCGATCTTTAGATTTGTACCATCTGAATTTCTGACACATTAGACATGAAAAATGCTGTTGACTCCAAGTATTGGCAGAACTAAGAGTTACAAAATAATACTAAGATTTAATGGGATTGTTCTTTCATTTCCGTTGTTTGGCTTATAAACTCATGGATATCAGTGTAATTAGTTATATCAAATCTTGCATTCTACCCTCTTTTTCTAAACTCTTTCTAGCCTTGGGGAACCTTGGAGGGCTGCTCCTTAGTTGCACGACTTAGATTGCATAGCAAATAAGATAAGTCTCTCTACCCACCAACTGGCCTTCTCAGTCTCTTAGCAGGCTCCTGTCTTGCCAAATGCCAAGTTGCTTTGGGCTGGTTTTTGCCACCAATCTTAGATGGTTGACGTTAAGTTGACATCTAGTCGAACCTTCTTATTTTGATCTGTTCTCCACAATGAACACTAATTCATAGAGATGATATGGATGATTATGAGGAAAATAAAATCTCATCTCTGATCGGTTACAATGGCTACTGATCCATGTATCCTAACGTAATCACCATAAACCAATCAAAATAAATAGAAAAAAAGTAGGAAAAGTGATGATCAAGCCAGTGTATTGTATTGGATAATTTGAGAAAATAAAGGATGATATTTTTTTTTGGGAACAACTAATTAACTTTACATGTGATGGAGGGCTTTCTCATATTGGATGAGTCTTCTTGTAGTACATAAAAAGAAAGAAACAAAGAAATAGCTTTAATTCATGTTTTCAAGAGGATGAGAGTCCTACCCGTTCATTGTTCACTATCTGTCTTGAGCTCCTTAATTTTCTGGCATTTTCCTTTCTCATAAATATTTTTTGGGATTCCTCCATAATTTCAGTCTAAACAGGAGAGCTGATAGCTTGGTATAAGAGGCAGTCTTTTACTCAATGAAGAAGCCATTAGGAGAGAGGAACTGACACTCCTTTCCCACGATAATGGAAACTCGTGCCCTTGTTATTGTAGGCGGCCCTACGAGATCAATGGGCCTTGGATTCTACTCCATATGGATTCTTCTAAAGGCTAAGCCTTCTTGTAGTACGTGGACAAAAAGAAAAAAAAATAATTTAAATCATGTTTACACATTGGTCAAGTATTGGCCAAAGTGAATTTTAAAAAAGTAAAGCCCTTAACTTATTCGCCCCGAACCACGGTATCACCGTGGTTCAGTCATTGACACGTGTTATTTCCGTTCGATTGGATGGTTCTGGATTGTTGAGATCTACAGGCCACCGAGAGAATCCCAAGGGGCTCCCATCATAAGGGCCGGGTGATCGAACGGGTGGGGATAGGTGTCGTTGGCTGGACCCCGAACCACGGAATCACTGTGGTTTGGGGCGACTATTTTAAGTGATTCAATAAAAAAGGATCCAACATTTCCCGTGGTTCGGGGTGACTGTTTTAAGTGATTTGATAAAAAAAGAGTTAACATTTCAACCTCAGACAAAACAAACAGAAGTTATTTTAGCAATGAGCTTTGCAATAGGATGAGACTCCTATCTTTTCTTCTTCAGTGTCTGTTTTTCTCTTTACTTTTTTTTTCTCTTTTTCTTCTTTTCAATTGAATGGCGTTTTTGGTAGTTTATCGATTAATAAATGTGAGGCTGGCAACTAAATATGATAATCTGAGAGGTGATGACTCTTTCTTTGGAATAAATCCACAAAAAAGAGGACCCATGGCTACTATCATACTGAAGAGGAATCCCATGCCCCTCTCCCACAAGCAGTGGCGAACCCAGGATTTTTCTTCAGGAGGGCATAATTATTAAAAAGTAACTATAGTCGTTGCCTCATAGTCGGAAGTTTCGACCAGCAGCGTGACAGCGCACGTACCCATCCTTTGATCGTGCAGTAAAAGGTCCGTTAGGATTTTGCCTCGAGTACGTGGAGAAGGATTTCGGTCCTCCTTCGAAAATTTGGGGCTATAAATGGCCAACTCGGTCAGATTGCGAGGTTGTGAATGATAAACCTGATCCTTATTTTTTGAGAAATTTCATACATATGCCCAATAACATGTAAACAAACCCCGATTCCCACCTGATTCTCATTCACTATGGGCCATATATGGGATGAAACCTACGGGGATGCCACATGTGCGGGGTGGTGGCTAACACCGGTGGACGTCAGTGGCCGATGGACAGCGGGGCCGGCCATGGGTCACCAGCATGGACGACGGTGGCGGGTGGTGGCCGACGACGATGGGTGGCCCATGGGGCGGTAGGGTGGTTGTTGACGACATGGCAGTGGACATTGGCTGGCGGGGGGTGGTGGGCGGCGGTGGTGAGCGGCGGTAGGTGGTGGTGGACCTAGTGGCATCCCCTTAATGAACATATATTGGACATATTCGAGGAGTTGTCCCGTTGTTTGCCCATCAGTTTGTTTAAATAACAATAATCGGTTTGTCCAAATAGCATACTCATTTCAAATATCAGTAGACTCAATACTGAATTACATCCGGCAAATGAGCAACTTTCGAGTGGCCACCTCCATGTGATCGAAGTTGGCAATCAAAAGTTCGCAAACGAGTTGGCTAGAATTGTTTTTTGGGTAAATTAAACATTACCCCCCTGAAGTTTAGCTCAAAAACAATTAACCCCCTATAGTTAAAAAGCTACATTTTGCCTCCCTTCAATTCAATTTCAATAAGACAAAAATTACCAAATGAGGAAATCAAGTAGGGTACTAAAGGGGCATTGTGCTAACATTTCAAACTTTCGGGAGTGATTTGGAACAACATGAACTACATGGGGTTAATTGTTTTTGAGCTAAACTTCAATGGGGAAAAGTATAATATACCCTCTCTTTTTTTCTCCAAAGCGAGGGGGGGTTTGAGCTCCCCCTGGGCCCAACATAGGTCCGCCCCTGCCCACAAGTGGGCTCCACAGGATTAATGGTGCTCATATTTCTCTCCATAGATTGGAGCCCGACCCTACTTATCTTCCTCTTTTTTCCTCTCCAACTTTCTACGATTTAAGAGAGTGGCAGACAACACATGGGTTGAGTTAGCAGCCCCTTTTTATGAAGCTCCTTCTGGCTTTTTCAAATAAGTGTTCATAATTTTTGTAAATGATGTGCATCTAAGGGTGAAAATTTCTAACTACGAAGGCGTTCCGAGTCACATTTAGGTGCGCTGATTGTGTACCGATGGTGCCCTAGCATCATGTTATGCATTATATGAAGCTTAGGTGATGCACTAATAGTGGATGATGAATATCAGTTAAGTTGCTATGAACATGTGCAAGGAAGGCCATTGAAATCCTTGTGAGGATACATGCTCATATTCGTTTGGAAGAGTGAGCAAAGAGGAGGGGAAAACCTAATAAAACTTCTAGGGAAGTTGTGAAAAAAGGATCCGAACAAAACTGCTCTTATTTTGTGAAGGAAAATATATCTATTCCAATATATGACGGGAATGGCTTTGTTGTGCTCATTCGTGTCCTTCCCCTTCCCTTCTCTCCATTCCTGTGCATAGGAAGTTCTGAGTGCTTATGAAGCTAATTCCAAATTGCTGGGATGAGGCTTATTTGTAATTTGGTTATATGTCTAAGTCATATCTCACATGTTGTAATTGTATATAGACTAGGATTTTTTTTTTCTAATTCTATACTATTGCAAACCCTGGGGAATGCTCGGGAAGAGAGCGAGAGAGATAGAAGGCAGAGGGGGAGGTCACCACCATGGCACTATGAAGGGTAAGTTACAATGACATTGCAATAACCTGTTCTCTAGATTGGACTGTCGAAACCTCATTCTCGTAGATGGGTTAGATTCTATAGATTGGATGGTAAAATTTAATCCCAGGTGACTGTAGTGCTACAGTAATCTGAAGTTTGTTATACATTATAGGATAGTTGTCACAAAGACAAGTTTTGTCTAATGTCATAATTTGTTAATGTAGACTGACTTGAAATGGTATATAGCATTTTTTTTCCATTTCAGTTCATGGCAATAACTTCTTGCAGCAAATTGGTGTTTAGGCTTCTTCTATATTGAGTGTGTAGATGGTTTTCAAATGTTGTCATTATTATTTATGAACTACGTTAAAATGTCTGGTCTGACTTCTTCTTTTATCCTCTTTGCACTGTACTTCTGTAATGCCCTATTTCAGAGTCTCTGGCTGTGCTGTTTCTTTTTTACTTGTTAATCAGATTATACTACATATAGGCCATACTTTAAGAATTTATATTTTTGTACTTTACAGGTTATGATTGTTCTAGAGATGATTATTAACTTCTATTGCTATCTTGGAATTAACCCCTCATGAATTATGAAACATATACTCTATTATTGGGAATCAGCGTTGCATGTGTAACGGATCTTGCTGTGATAATACATGCAACAATATTGCAAAGTTACCTTGAACAACTGTCATCTTTCATGAAGATGTTGGGTTTCTGTGTTCATAGTTGAGATGAGGAAGGGTTTGATAGGATAATTATGACCGAATTGAGTGAAACCACTCGATGAATGAGAGATAGAGTAGTGGCTTGTACGCCGGCAAAGGAGTTATGGTGGATGTCTATGGCTTAGATGACAAAAGTGTGCAACATGCCTTACCTCTTAAAAGAGAGATCCATTTTCCCCTCAACTTTTCTAGATTCATGGCAGAATTTGGAATCAATGTGTTGAAGTCTCCAAGACATCATTATACAGTGGAGATGTTTCATTAAATTCCAGTTCTTTTCTCCCCATTCTTTCCTCTTCCTTAATAGTTTAACATAAACAAGATATGCATATGCAGATTTGTTAGTTAGTTGAGCACTCTAGTTTCCACTCTGTCACCGTGTTAACATTGTTCCATCTTTGTAGGAACTCGAGTCATTTGCTAGCCATGATATGGTGCAGCTCAAAGCTATCATTGATGAGTACAAAAAAATAGACTGCTGGATGAGAAAGAGAACTGATCAACTTGAGCTAGAAAAGGTTTGTTTGGAGTAGATCTTTGACTTGGATCAGTATGCTTATTTAGCAATACTCTCTAGCTCTTTTGTTCAAGTGCAGAACCTTTTGACCAGTCATTCGGTTGATCATCAGAAGCAAATCCAGGACCTCAAAGCAGAACTAAACTGTTTGGAGAAGGCCATGGCTGTTAGTAACTAGTTACTTATTTTCCCCTTTTTCCCTTGAGGTTTTTGTTCTGTATTAATGCTTTTGCTTTTATCGTAGGAGCATGGTCTTCAACATGATTTGGAAAAGGATGGGCTCCTTTGTCAAATCCTCACCCTCCAAAAAGAAGTGTCCTGTTTGTCATCTTCCTCTTTGGCAAGAGAAAGGGAATCTCTGAGAAAGGAACTTGACAAAACAAAGTCAAAATTGAAAGATACGGAGTCCAAGCTTAAGAATGTCATCCAGGACAAAATAAAACTTGAGGTTTTCTAACTTTCAGTATTTCTTTGAGTACCTTTTGTCATTTATATTCTTGTTCAATAACTTGTAATTTTTTCTCTGAATATTCATAAAATCTTAGAGTGAGAGAGCTCAATCTGAACGTGAGATAAAGCACTTGCATGGTCAACGAGCTATACTTGAACGTGATATCTTGAAACGTGACTCATTGATTGATAAAAGGCGCGAATCAAAGTCATTTGATTATAACAAGACGAAAGGATTTGTTGGTGTACACGAACAAACTTTCCAGGTAAATTTTTCTGAAAGGAATAACTTCATTTTGAATGTCTTTGATCTGGCATATTACATTGGCACCATTGTAAACACCATTTTACATGAATCTAATATGTTTCTTGAACTTTCTTCACCAAACTAGGTGATTAAGAGCGTCAAACTTAATGCAAGACTTAACCAATCAAGAAGAGCTTTCAGAATGTTATTGGAGACATTGAGAAATAGGGTTGCTAGTCACTATATTCTGTAGGATTGTATGCCACCGAGGCACTACTAAGATTACCTCGCGTTCTTCTACTTTCTGGGTTAGTTTTACTTTAGTTGTGTCATTGAATTCCAACAGGTTGTGACATGTATTTCAGACAAATTCTTTCTAAATCTACATATCTCTATGCTACTATAAGGGCAATGATTAAGAGAGAGAGAGAGAGAGAGAGAGAGAGAGATATGCATGCCATCGGTTTGGTGGTGGTCACTATAATTCATGTATTATTCGATTAGCATCTCTGATCAAACTCATCACACATAAAGAGTTTGTTTAAAAGTAGGTAAAAACATTTGAGTGTGGGACTACAAAAGAAGTCAGCAAGTTGTAGAATGTGTTGTAGATAAGTTGAGTTGAGTGCCTAAACAAGGTAATGATGTGGAGCAGAAAGACTGGAAATTTCCATATGCTTGGTTCAGTCCTTTAGTACTGGATCCTGGTGATCTAAATATCAATCTTTCTAAGGTAATGATGTTGAGGCTATCATTGGTGGTATGTCAATGAGGCGATGAACATGAATGATGGTGGTATCGAAGGAATGGATGGCTAATAATGGTGGGTTGAAGTGATGATGGTTATGGAGGCTAAGTTTTGGGGATAAGTGTCTTGTGGATGAATGTGTGTAGCGGGGATGATGGTAGCATAGAGTCATAGACGATGGTCGATGGTGATAGAGGTTACAACGACGACAAGCGGGAGTTTTTGCTCGGCCGGCTAGGGATTGCTTGATGGAAACCCAAAAAAAAATTTCATGCCTGACTTCGATGCTGCATATGTGAAGATGGAAAGAGGGATGGAATAACACTGGCCCCACACTAGTAGTGTGCAAGGACTACTCCAACCACTAAACCTCCATATCTTTTAGGGTTTTAAAGTATCTCTTATTTTCTTTATTCATTTATCGTTGCTCTAAATGGCTCTACAAGATTCATATAATTTCCTAATAATTGGAAGTACAAGAAAGCCAAAAGGATTCAATGGCTTGACTAGCTCGACCTGACACCACAGCCCAACATTGTCCCAAAATGACAATTTTAAACATAAGGGAGTTTCAAGACAGCCGTAAACATGACTCTACACCCCCCTTGTGACGATACACACTTAGGCAAGGTCCAAACTGAGTCCTTCCTCGAACAGCTGCCAAATAAAGGTTTGGGTCTTTGAACCTTCTTTTCCTTTCCGTGTGTACAGCTTGAGAGGATGTGCCATTGGTCTCCACCTGTAGGAGATACTTTTACTTGTAATCTCATATGTCATAATATACTTGTCGTCACTAAGCTTTTATTGAAGATTCTATTTTAAATGAACATTGAAGTTGGTACTTCTTACTTGTTCTTCATACAAAAAAAAATGACTATCTAATTTTCTTTCTGAATGTTTGGCCATTTCTATTGTGTTTCCAGGAAGACTACAAAAATTTAGAAATTCAAGCTTTTGAGATGGAGGCTGAGATTGTTTCTTTGAATGAGGCTCTGACAAATGCATTTGGGGAAAAGGAAGAAGCGTTGGCTACGATTGGAATAATAGATTCAGAATTGGAAGCTATGACTAGTAAGTTGAATATTTCAGATTCTGAAGCCCAATTGTTGAAGGAGGAGCTTTCTAGCTTGGTATGCTTCTATTTGTGTCCACATTGTTCTAGTGCAGCTTCATGATAGTTTTATTTGTTAGTGCAATTAATTCATGTTTTAGCTCTTGCTACATTGTTCTAATAAGTTGTAGGTGTCTTATCTTGCAGTCACAAAGGTTGGAAGAATCTGAATCCTTTTCAAAAAAAATGGAACTTTCCCTCAGTTTGCTATCAAAAGAAAAAGAAGAAATGGAAATGGTAATCAAAATAATTTTACAAATATCCGGTCAACATTTCAGCTATTTGCTATATCTATTCCATGAACAAGATTGTTTTATATTTTTTATTTGCAGCAACTTACTGATGCCCTTCTAGAAATGGAGGCAGAAAAATCAATATGGTTAGCCAAGGAGAAATCTGTTGTTTCTTCCAATGAGAGACTAAAGATATCTAATGAAGTGAAACTAAAGATATCTGATGAAGAGATCTTTAGGTTATCAGAAGAATTATTAGAGGTATTTTGAGATATAGACATAATATTGGCGTATGGATAACTTTATTATGGGTTTTTTAGTATTTTTTCCAGGTATCATTATGGCTTGTTTAGCTCAGTGCTGATGATAATTAATCCAGTATTTTATGTTTTTTGCTACTTTTATATTGTGAAAGAAACATTCAATTCCAGAATAAGAGGGAAGCTACTTTGAAGATCTTGATTATTGAGTTCTGCTGTTTTAAATACTGGTTTTCAAATGCAAATTAATAAGTGTTCTCCGATAGTTGAATAACAATAGACTGACTTGTCCTTGAAATCATTGACCGACTCCTCTCCCGTAATGAATTCATCCGGTAGTGTACTTGATGCGCGTCGGGCATCAAACCCTGTGTATGAATCATGGTCGGTGATGCATGTCCGATCGGCATCAAGACCACTACCTGTGAGTATTGGATGAAAGCATTGCTGTGGAGAGTAAATTGAGGTCATATTTTGTTCAGTAACCCAAACCATGATTTATTTTGTTATCTTGATAAGAAAACAATATTTTGGTTTTGTTGATAATCTCTTTATTTCTTGTACAATTCATCTAGCTATTATTCGCAACAAATACCTACCTTTTTGGATGTTCCAAAAGCTGCCTGGAATTGTTACTTTGTACCATTCACCTTTGTGTTTGAATCTTTTATCCTTGATAATGTGCACATGAGGTTTTTTTATTGTCAGAACAGTAATACATGGAAGTCTATTCTAACATGCCTAGTCCCAAAAATTTGAATCCCCTCTAATTAGTCTTGGGATTTGAATTGTCATGCTTGGGATACCGAGGGTGACGGTTTGGGGGAGGGTTAAGTGAGATTAGATGAACTACTCTCTACTGGGGTTACATAAAGCAGTATGATGAGTAACCCTAGAACAGAGAGAGAGAGAGAGAGAGAGAGAGAGAGAGAGAGAGAGAGAGAGAGAGAGAGAGAGAGAGAGAGAGAGAGAGAGAGAGAGAGAGAGAGAGAGAGAGAGATGCTAGGGTTTGGGAGAGAATGAATCTCTCAAACGTCAGGAGTTTGCTAAGAAGAAACCGGAAACGAGGAGTCAGTTGTGACTTCGTAAAAAAGTCAGCAATCTGCTCTTAAGAGGATACATAAGGGAGAGAGATAGTTCGGGTCTCATAGTGCTGTCGGGAGAACTATCAATCAATCTCGATGTGCATCGTCCTCTCATGCAAAACCTGGTTCCTAACAATCTGTAGAACACTCCAGTTAACGTGGTGAAGAGCTATAGGTCCAGAAATCTCAACTTCTAGATACCCAAGGAGACATTATAGGTAACGAATCTCCTTGGTGGTAGTGGCCATTGCCATGAACTTTACCTCGGTGCTAGAGAAACAATCTTCTACTTCTTGCTGTACCATGAGATGAGATAATCTTCAAGAAACATATAGTAACCAGCGGTTGAGTAGTCGGATTTCCATCTCAGTCAGCATCAGAGTTGGCAGTTGGCACATAGGACCAGAGAAGAATTTGAGGAAAAAAGTGACTGAGAGACTGTGCCTCTAAGGTGCCGACGAATCCGCAGGACACCGTAGTGAGCAGAGCGAGGGGCCTCGACAAAGTGGCTGACAATGCTAATTGTGTGGTCTATATCAGGTTTGGTGATGCAGAGGTAGACAAGCTGACTGACAATCTCTCTGTAATGAGTAGGATCCGAAGGAGGCACGACGTCCGTAGGGCGGAGCTTCATATGAAGTTCGAGTGGAGTGCTAGTTGTGCAATTATCGGAAAGAGTAGGTTGACTGAGGATGTTAGCAGTATACTTCCCTTGGGAGAGCAGAATCTTTCGCTTACTCTGAGCAATCTCAAGGCCAAGAAAGTGGCATAGAGTGCCAAGATCCTTCATCTGAAACTGGCTTTGGAGATGTCACACCCCGAATTTGCCTCCACGGCGGAAGACCCAAGGTGTGAAATGATTACCATTTTTTTTTTTGAAAAACGAAATTAGTCTTTTGTGTTAGTTTATTCTTTATTTCTCGAATCGACCCAATGCCTAAGGTGCAATCTCGAACTACTAGGTATTAGGCAGAGAGTTTTGTCCCCTAAGGACTAACCCACGGCCTAACGACACTGGAGCACCCAAGATAGCCGGCGTACTGTCTTGTCCTCGTAAGGAAGATATGAAATCCATTCTATGAAAGAGTAAGAGAGAGAGAGAGTACCACTCAACTGTTAAGTGGATCACTCTTGGAAGGAGGGAGACAACTCCCTAACCCTTTTAAGAGTGTTGCTCTCGCATGAGCACGATGCTCGAGCTTGGAGGGCGAGATTACAGTCACTTTGAATTAGCCTTGGAGACACTTCACACTGATTATTGTTATGATTATGATTAACAGAAGCAGTTGGTATCCTGAGCCAGAATTACACATTACTAGAAGCAAAACCTTTTATATTGATCAAATGTCTTTACAACCCATTCTTGGAATATATTATATCTTCAACATTCAGCTAATCTAAGTAAGACCAGCCCTTGAAGTCATTGTTCTCGCTCCAGCTTCGGTGTACTCAATAACTCATTAGCTTCTAGTATCCGCTACGTCATCAGTAGGGCTGGCAATTCTGGACCCTATATGGTAGACCCGACATGACCCGACACGAAGTTAGCGGGTCTGGGTCTGGGTTAAACGGGTTCGGGTCGTAAACGGGTTGACATGGTAGACCCGTTTAATAAACGAGTCGGGTCTGGGTTTAGGGTCTGAACATGGTAGACCTGGGAAGACCCGTTTAAAATTTAACGGGTCAGGTCAGGTCTACCCGCAATCCGATACTGTAGTATGCAGTTCCAGCGGGTCTTATTGGGTCAGGTCGGGTCGAGTCGGATCGGGTCAACTAAATAGACTTGTGTAGTAAACGGGTCTTATCAGGTCTACTCATTTATAAATGGGTCGGGTATGGGTTTAGGGACTAGACACGATTAGTTAAACGGGTCGGGTCTAGGTCTAGGGGTTTTGGACACGACCCGAAACTAGACACGACACGACCCATCGCCACCCCTACTCATTAGTCACATATGTCCACCTGGACCACGAACTCAACTTCTTCTTGTACCTAGGTTGTACACAACCATGAAAATACACAAACCTTGAATCACTTAGAAAGACTAAGTGATTCAGTGAAAGCCACTCTAATAATTTATTAGAAGTCTGATAACATATAACATGGTGTTAAGTAACATTCATATTCAACATATAGCGTAAGTCCATATTGTACCTCGAATAGTATCTTATCTCAAGTAATATCGTACCTCCAATAGTATTGTATCTCACGTAATATCGCACCTCAAATAGTATCATATCTCAACTGACATATGACCTAAGCCATTGTCTCAAACCATTATCACAATCACACTAGCTAGTGTAGGCTAATGAAGTGGACTACCACTCATCTTGACTCTGCCTTGGCCACACAAGCTACTAGGGACTGATTGAGTCTATATTCCCATCGCTTTATAGGTACGGTGTCATTTGCCAATCATTAACTGTACACGTGCCTAACCCAACCTAGTGATTTACAATCATTGACTACCAGTGGTGTTGCTACCTTTCCTATACTAAAACTAATATCGTAACTCAAACAGCTAGTCTAGGCTACTGTGACGGATAACCACATAACTCAGACTCTGCCCCGGCCACGCAGGCTACAAGGGGCTGCACGAGTTGACTCTACCCTGGCCACGCAGGCTACAAGGGATTGCACAAGTCACCAAAATTCATCGGCTGAGTAGTGGTACCGCTAACTCACTTATACTAGGGCAAAGACCCATATCACACCTCTAAGTGTCTGCGGAGGCCAAATGGAGACCAGGGAATGACCCTAACTCCATCTCAACTTATGTGAGCGTAAGGCCTAATACTCTTAGAAGGTGGGAGAAGGACGAAAGCTTTCACCCCATTTCTGGTATACCGGTTAAGGTCCCAGGTCTTAAGGCCTATCATTGGTTGTGGTCGAGCCACGCCTATCCTTAGAATCTACAGTTTCACACAATAAGGGTTAGGGCTACGCGGTGGATTCAACCGTCGCATACGGCGATATGACCCCCATCTACGTATGATACGAGGTCACCCCCAACTCCGTACATGGTGGTCATATCGTATCCCGTATGCTAAGCTTGAATTACCCACCTTCTCTAATCCTAATAACTAAAATAATCTACCACATCTAGTAGCATACTAATTAACATATCAATTTGAGGAACTTCCTACTTTACTTGACATTCCAGTCTATTACATTTGAGATCCGTCGACTCGCAAGTTTCAAGCACCTATCTAGCACTTGACTAACACGAGTTATTGACTCAAATTCATCCCCAAGCCCAAAGGTCTGGTCATCCACCGTGGCATAGTTATTCAAGGTGAATTCAATTATCACACCATTACACAATTGCGCAAGGTTACTTGTGGGACCATGCATTGCCTTCGGTAGGCTGGTGACGTGTGCCCCCAACCAAACAAGGATATGAGACTCGACTCTCAACCACATCATGTGTTGCAATAACCACGCGAAGTGATTACTATACTACCTAAACATAAGACTACTCCTAATACACCTACGTGACCGTGCATCTCCCTTGATGGGCAGGTGACGTGTCCCTCCAAACAAACAAGGACATGAGACACACCTCCTAACCACACAATGAGTGCTACCATAACTATGTGAGCCTTTGTGAGGTAACGCTACATTGCAGACTATTCCTAAACCACCCGCGTGTCATTACATCACCCTCAATGAGCAGGTGGCACGTCCCCCCAACCAAACAAGGAGAGGAGACACGCCTCCTGTCCTACGATAGTGGTACAGTAGCCACACAAGGCGTTTCCTAAACTACATGAACAATCTGACTATCCTAAATCCAATGTTCTAAAAAGCGTTAGGCGCTAGTCGGGCGGTGGGGGATCTTCTAGCACTTAGGCATTTTTGTTTTTTTTTAAAAAATTATTTTGATATTATATATAATATATATTTTTTAGGGTAAATTACACGAAGACCCTCTATAGTTTGACCGATTATCATTTACACCCCCGCATGTTCAAAACCCTACAAATGCCTCCCTATAGTTTGAAAAAACATACACATAGACGCCCTCTGGAGGTCCTCTGGAGGGGGTGCAAGTGATGTGTTTTCCAAACTATAGGGAGGCATTTGTAGGATTTTAAACATGAGGGTGTGTAAGTGATAATCGGTCAAAGTACATGGAGTCTTTGTGTAATTTACCCTATTTTTTATCTTGCTCTCTGGAGGAGGTGCAAGTGATGTGTTTTCCAAACTATAGAGAGGCATTTGTACGATTTTAAACTTAAGGGATAATCGGTCAAACTACAGGGGGTCTTTGTGTAATTTATCCTATTTTTTAACTTACTATAAATTCAAGATTATCCCAACTATTATTTTAAAGGGCATGTATCATTTACATAACTATAAACTGAAGTTAACAAGAACAAAAGCAAGCATGATATTATCTCAGATAATATCATAATATCTATATTTTTAGTACATTCCAAACCATAAATTTATGATTACCAATAATAGAATAGCATCTATACACGTTCTAATGCCTAGGTCTGGTTAGGCAGCCGCCTAGCCCCGCCTAGAGGCCTATGCTACTTTTTTGCACCGCCTAAGACTAGGCTGGGCGGTGGGGGGGGCTTCTAGTGCCTAGGCGGCCGCTTAGGCTACTTTTTAGAACACTGCCTAAATCATTTGCGTCCCCCCCCAACCAAACAAGGACATGAGACATGCCTCCAAGCCCACAATACTGGTACGGTACGTCGATAGCCATGCTGGTCCTTAACTCTAAAGATGTTGATCCGATTCGGTTGATTGTAGCAAATGAACCAATTCGACTGATTTGAGCTTGGCTTATGATGTTGATCCTCATATCCCTTATTCTCCCTATCGTTCTCTCGAGGCATACACAAAGGTCACAAAAAGGTCTTAAGTGGATCTGCACAGAGAGAGAGAGAGAGAGAGAGAGAGAGAGAGAGAGAGAGAGAGAGAGAGAGAGAGAGAGAGAGAGAGAGAGAGAGAGAGAGAGAGAGAGAGAGAGAGAGAGAGAGAGAGAGAGAGAGAGAGAGAGAGAGAGAGAGAGAGAGAGAGAGAGAGAGAGAGAGAGAGAGAGAGAGAGAGAGAGAGAGAGAGAGAGAGAGAGAGAGAGAGAGAGAGAGAGAGCTCTTTACATAAAAAAAAGGTTGGGCTTTAATTCTTTTGCAATCATATGGAAGGTGCCGTTGGTATTGAGTTTGCAGAAGTTCTTAATGCTTTGGAAATGCCTCAACAAACCATCATTATCACATCATTCAGACGAGGTCGGCTATGGAGCCCAACTCAGAACTGACCACAAAAGGGATTGGGCAGATTCTGTCACTGACATCATCTTGTGTGTCCTTCAACATATTATGCCAATTTTCCTAAATTATACTGATCGTTGAGTAGGAGTCAGGTACCGAATCTCAGAACATCCCATACATTAGAAAAATTGTTACTCGTACCATATTAGTCAACTCGTCAATGGGCATAGCTTGCTGTCGTATGGTACATTGCTGCCTAGATGCTAGCTTGTTGTATTTTACTTGTAAAATTTTTGTTTCCAGTTTCATTGTACAAGAATGGGAAGTATTTTCGGCCTAATTAATATCAAATTAGGTCTAGTCAATTTTTCTGTCTATTCTCATTGATTCATTTTGTGCTTCTGTGCTACAATTATAACCTTTTGGTTCCATATTATTGCTAATAGTTCAGTCAAATATACAAGGTTCTCGTGTACATGTGAATAATATATCTCTCTTTTTTTTCCTATTTAATATAGGTGAAGCATGAATTAGAGTTTTGTAGGGAACAGTGTAGAGTGCTGACTGAAAAATTGACTCTCTCGGAGGAAATTGCAGAAAGAGAGAAAGAATGCAGGTTAATTTTCTTTCTTCATTTTTTTTTTCTGTTTTGTGTGCCTTTCTGCAAGGAACCAGCTCATAATAGTCGACAGTATCAGACTTAACCATGTAATTGTTCTTCAAGTTCACATATATTATTCGTTTCATTGTACTTGATAACAGATTAATATATTGTCCAGTGCAAATATATCAATTCTAAGTGACCAGATTATGGATGTTGAATCATTTTACTTTAACATTGCTGTCTTAACTTTGTATCTTAATTAAATCTTTCCACAGTTAGAGACATGGCTTTGACTCTTTATTTGAAATCTAGAGTTAGCTAATTCTATTCGTCCATTATTTTTTTGTTGATTATACTCGTTCAGAAATTTTCATAATGCTTCTTAGCTCAGTCCTGAATGCAGCAGATCATGTTGAAGATAAAGAAAGTAGAAAAATTGCCTTCCAAAAAGTATTAGAAATTACCAAGCGAAAGTAGTCCCTCTTTTAGCAAAGTAAAATAGGTGACTGATCTACCATGTGTTCTTTTTCTAAAGATAGAAGGGGCTTAAAATTCTCGATATATTTCATAACCCGACAACTTATCTGTGTAGATTTGTTCAAATTAGTTCTGTTAATGTATATAGATGGGTCGGGTTACTTGTACAGTCGGGTCGGGTTGTATGGTCATACATGTACATATATATTGGGCTTGAGTCCCTCAATAGAGATAATTCCATTCTCTCCAAACCCTAGTCTTCATCTTCTATCATGGTATCAGAGCTCTAGGGTTCTCTCGTGCGACGACGGCGATGACGGCAGCCCCCCTCCGGCCTCCCTCCACTCGGCAGCCCCTCCTCCGGCCTCCCTCCACTCGGCAGCCCTCCCCTCCAGCCTTTCCTCCGCCCGGCAGCCCGTCCCCTTCACCCGGCAGTCACCTCCGGCCACTCCTTCACCCGGCAGCCCCACCTCCGGCCCTATCTACACCCCGCAGGACCCCAATCCGCCTCCCTCCACCCGGCAGCCCCCCCCCCCCTCCGGCCCCATCTGCACCCCGCAGGCCCCCCCTCCGCCTCCCTCCACCTGGCAGCCCCCCCTCCGACCCCATCTGCACCCCGCAGGCCCCCCTCCGCCTCCCTCCACCCGGCAGCCCCCCCTTCCGGCCCTACCTGCACCCCGCCGGCCCCCCATCCGCCTTCCTCCACCAGGCAGCCCCCCCCTCCAGCCCTATCTGCACCCCGCAGGCCCCCCCTCCGCCTCCCTCCACCCGGCAGCCCCCCCTCCGGCCCCATCTGCACCCCGCAGGCCCCCCCCCCTCCGCCTCCCTCCACCCGGCAGGCCCCCCTCCGCCCTCCCCTGCACCCCCGCCCCCTCCTGCACCCCCCCTGAAGCCCCACCGCCCCCTCATGCACCCCCCCTGAAGCCCCACCGCCCCCTCTTCTCCTCTGTACGGACTGCCTTAGACCTTCCTTGTGCCGGCTCGCCCCCGTACTTCAGGGGTATGGCTTCCTACAGCATCTCTCGGCTCCCATACTGCCTGCACACAGTCGCTGATCGTCGAATCCCTCAGTCTCCTCGTTTTGATGGTATTCTCGGGCCACGTCCCTCCACCACGTCCGTCGATTGTGGACGTCGTCAGGGTCCCCTCCGCCATGATGGCGAGACTGCTGCTGCTACTGATCTCCCTACTCCAGCACCACCTGCTACCACTCCTGCTCCGTCTCGGTCTTACTTCGACCGCCTCCAGCGCTTTGAGGAGTTACTGTTGCGATACCTAGCATCCACCAGCTCTTCGACCGATCACAGTCTCTCTGCCACTCCGGATACTTCTGCTCAGTCTCGGTCTTACTCCGACCGCCTCCAGCGCTTTGAGGAGTTACTGTTGCGATACCTCGCCTCTACCAGCTCTCCGTCAGCTCACAGTCTTTCTGCCACTCCGGACACTTCTGCTCAGTCTCGGTCTTACTCCGACCGCCTCCAGCGCTTTGAGGAGTTACTGTTGCGATACCTCGCCTCTACTAGCTCTCCGCCAGCTCACAGTCTTTCTGCCACTCCGGGTACTACTGCTCCATGGATCTTCGACTCGGGTGCCTCCTGCCACCTTACCTCCGATCCTTCTGTCCTCACGGACTGTAGCCCTGCTCCTACCCACATGGGGATTCACACTGCTGATGGGACTCGTCTACCCATTTCGCAGTGTGGATCCATCACCCCTGCCTCGGATCCCACTGGTCGCCTAACCTTACCTCGTGTTCACCTTGCTCCCCGCTTAAACATTAACTTAATATCTGTTAGTTCTCTTTGTGACTCGGGCCTGATCGTTACATTTACTTCTTCTTCTTGTTCTGTGCAGGATCCGCGGACGGGTCAGAGAGTTGGGCTGGGTCGTCGAGCAGGGGGACTCTATCGGTTGGATCACCTTCAGGTTCCCACTTCCACTCCGTCGGCTCTGTCTGTTACCTCTGATGCCGATTTGTGGCACAGAAGGTTAGGTCACATATCCAGTGATCGACTCCAAAGCGTTTTTCGCTCTGGCGCTTTGGGTCGGGTGTCCTCCCCTCTCTCTGTCTGCACTGGGTGTCGATTAGCCAAACACCTTGCTCTTCCTTTTTCTACTAGTGTTTCCCGTTCCAGCGCCCCTTTTGATCTCGTGCACTCTGACGTGTGGGGTCCTACTCCAGTTGCCTCTTTTACTGGTTTTTTGTATTATGTGAGCTTCATAGATGATTACTCCCGCTGCACCTGGGTCTATCTCATGCGTCGCCGCTCCGAGATTCCTCATATTTACAGGACCTTCACTACTATGCTTCACACCCAGTTTGGTCGGCGCATTAAGACTTTTCGGTCTGATTGTGCCCAGGAGTATCTCTCCTCTGAGATGCGTGAGATCCTTCAGACTCACGGCACTCTTCACCAACAGTCGTGTCCCCATACCCATGAACAAAACGGAGTCGCCGAGCGCAAACATCGCCATGTCCTCGAGACAGCACGAGCTCTACTTCTGTCTGCTTCTGTTCCACATTCCTACTGGGCTGAAGCTGTCCTGACCGCTGTTCACCTCGTCAATATCACTCCGTCCTCATCCCTCTCTGGTGTTTCCCCGTACGAGCGGCTTTACTCCACATCTCCTGACTACTCTCTTCTTCGTACCTTTGGGTGCACGTGTTTCGTCCTCCTCCCTCCCCATGAGCGCACCAAACTCTCTGCTAGGTCTGTTAGGTGTGTTCACTTAGGACTCAGTCGGGTGCACAAGGGCTATCGGTGCTACGATCCCTTAGCTCGTCGGATCCGTATCTCTCGCCACGTCTCTTTTGTAGAGGATGTCCCGTACTTTTCCACTGAGTCCCGGGATCTTCCCTCACCACTTACGTCCTCTTCTACGTCGTTACCCTCCTCTCCTGCGTCACCCTCCTCACCTTCATCACATCTCCACATTCCCGTTCTACCCCCGTTTTCTGTTGCCCCACCCACGCCTGCTCCACCTCCATCTTCCCCGCCACCTCCACCACCACCACCTCCTCAGTCTCCCTCGCCACCTCCACCACCACCCGTTACTCGTGTCTATGTTCGTCGGTCTGCAGCTCCTCCTCCAGAGTCGATTCCCACTGGTACTCCCTCGCCTGATGCTGTTGCCCCCTCCTCCCCGATCGTGGATCCTGCTCCTGTTCGGCGCTACCCGGCGCGCGAACATCACCCTCCTGACAGATATGACTACTCTCCTGACAGGTTTGGCTACTCTGCCTTTCCCTCTGACTCTCCTGACTCCTCTGGCTACTCTGCCAGTGCCTCCTATTCGCCTTCTTTTCAGGCCTTCCTTACTGCTATACACACCCATCGGGAGCCCCAATCGTACCGTGAGGCAGCGTTACATCCAGAGTGGCGGCAGGCCATGTCAGTTGAGCTTGAGGCTTTTCAGCGGAACCATACATGGGATTTGGTTCCTTGTCCCTCAGGTGTGGTGCCTGTTAGCTGCAAGTGGATATTCAAGGTCAAGACTCGACCTGACGGATCCATTGAGCGGCACAAGGCTCGCCTCGTTGCTCGTGGCTTCTCCCAGGAGTATGGGATTGACTACGAGGAGACGTTTGCTCCAGTTGCTCGGATGACTACTGTGCGCACCCTCTTAGCTGTGGCAGCTGCTCGAGGGTGGCCTCTCCATCAGATGGATGTCACCAATGCGTTTCTCCACGGTGATCTCTCCGAGGAAGTCTACATGGCTCCTCCTCCGGGCACTTCAGTTCCTCCAGGGCACGTGTGTCGGTTGCGCCGAGCCATCTATGGGCTCAAGCAGGCCCCTCGTGCCTGGTTTGAGCGATTTCGCAGTGCAGTTCTGGCCGCCGGTTTTGTTGAGCGTCACTCCGATTATGCCTTGTTCACTCGCTCCTCCAGTCAGGGCATTGCAGTTCTTCTCCTCTATGTGGATGATATGATCATCACTGGGGATGACAGTGCCACCATCGCCTCTCTCCAGCGGCACCTCCAGAGTCAGTTTGAGATGAAGGATCTGGATCTCTTCGCTACTTTTTGGGCCTTGAGATTGCCCGGTCAGCCCGTGGTCTGTTGGTCTCCCAGCAGAAGTACATCTCCGACATCCTTGCTGATGCTGCTCTTACTGACACACGCACTGCTGATACACCCATGGAGCTCAATTTGAAGCTTCTCGCTACAGACGGTGAACCGCTCCAGGATGTCTCCCGCTACCAGAGGCTGGTTGGGATGCTCGTCTACCTCATTATGACCCGGCCAGACATTGCTCATGCTGTTGGCATTGTCAGTCAGTTTGTTCAGGCTCCACGCTCAGTTCACTATGCAGCTGTCCTTCGGATTCTCCGCTACCTCCGAGGCACCATCACCCGTTCACTCCTGTTTCCCTCCACATCTCCGTTGGTGCTGCGTGCCTACTCTGATGCAGATTGGGCAGGAGATGTAGCCACTCGTCGCTCTACTACAGGATACTGTGTGTTTCTGGGTGATTCACTCATTTCGTGGCGCAGCAAGAAACAGGAGTCTGTTGCTCGCTCCAGCACCGAAGCCGAATACAGGGCTATGGCTTCCACCACCGCAGAGATTGTCTGGCTTCGCCGCCTTCTGCTCGACTTGGGAGTTGTGATATCCGGGCCCACGCCTCTCTTCTGTGACAACCGGAGTGCTATTCAGATTGCTAGCAACCCGGTCTTCCACGAGCGAACAAAACATATCGAGGTTGATTGTCATTATGTTCGCCAGGCGTTTCTCGACCACACCATCTCCTTGCCATTCATTTCGTCATCGGAGCAGACTGCTGATTTTCTGACGAAGGCCCTTACGAATGCTCGCTTCCGACACTTTATCGGCAAACTCTCGGTTCATGATCCACCGTGAGTTTGAGGGGGAGTGTTAATGTATATAGATGGGTCGGGTTACTTGTACAGTCGGGTCGGGTTGTATGGTCATACATGTACATATATATTGGGCTTGAGTCCCTCAATAGAGATAATTCCATTCTCTCCAAACCCTAGTCTTCATCTTCTATCAAGTTCATTGACTTCATTCTTTCAGTACATCTCAAGGACTCTTTAATATCTTAGCTTTGATATCCTAAGATACAACTCATATTACCATTTAAACTGCTTGAGAATTTCTTAGTGGAAGGTTCACTATGTTTTTAATCAGCATCATCAAAATCTTATCCTGTCAAAGATAAGGTCAAATATTCCAACCGTCAACCTGGTGTCCACCCTCTAAGATTGGTGGCAAAAACCTTACAAGACAACTTGGTAAGAGAGGGACGTGCCAAGAAACCTAAACGGCTAGTTGGCGGGTAGAATTGCAGCCGTCTGATTGCCTGATCAAACGGCGTGAGAATCGGCAGTCCGTAATAAAAAAACCCGGGACTTACCTCAGCCGTCTGATTGCTTGAATCGAACGGTGCAGCATTCCCCTGGACCGGATCTCACTGTTACTGTGGCGGCCACAGTAACAACGATATCATGCTCCAGGGGAATCCCATCCGTTCGATTCCGATCGGGTGGCTGACAGTAATTTCGCGGTTACTGTAGCCGCTACAGTAACCGCGAAATTACTGTCAGCCGCTCGATTGACTGAATCGAATGGATGGGATTCCACCTGGCCGGATTCTCGCTGTTATTGTGGCCGCGACAGTAACAGCGAGAATCCGACCGGGTGGAATCCCTCCCATTCGATCCAGGCAATCGGACGGCTGAGTTAAGTCCCAGGTTTTTTTTATTCCGGACGGTCGATTCTCGCGCCGTTCGATCAGGCAATCAGACGGTTGTGGTTCATCTCGCGTTTTTTAATTCGAGAGGGCCGATTCTGTCGCCGATTTTGGGATAGGTGGCACGCATGCAGGCACAGGTGCAGCATTCACGCTGCACCTGAGGTTCAGGCTCCCCGTCCCCTATATATTGTCCTCTCGACTAGCCAACACGCTAGCCCTCCCCTATATTTAGGTGCCACAAGGTACTTTTTAAATAAATTTTTTTTAATGGATGGTCAATCCACTCTACTTGGATCATGATTTCAAAAAAAAATTAAAAAAAATAAAACAACTCGATCAACGACCGACAAATTTAACGGTAAATTGTAGTGCACAAATACCCCTTGCTATGGTTAATCTAAAAATGCCACTTGGCATACTTTATATATATATATATATATATATATATTTATTTTTTTTTTCATAATCATTGTTAGGAAGGGTGAACCCATCTTGACCAACTCCTAACCCTGATTAAAAATTACGTGGTACTTGAATTGAAGAGAGGACTAGTGTGTTGGCTAGTCGGGAAGACCATGCACCCTATTCCCTATATATATATATATATGTGTGTGTGTGTGTGTGTGTGTGTGTGTGTGTGGAAAATGTGTTCCTATAACATGTCATAGGGAGTACCCTATGACATAGTGAATTAGTAACCCTAGAATATTTAGAATGTTCTGATTTTTTATGAGGATGATCAACCTATCTTAGATAGGACACCCATAAAAAATCGTCACATTCTAAAACTTTAAGGACATCAAATATACTTTTCAATTTAACGGTTAAAATGGATGGCCAATAAAGCTTCTAGCATTTGATGTCCCATAAAGTTTTAGAATGCTTTGATTTTTTGTGGACATTCTATCTTAGATAGGTGATCATTCTCAAAAAAATTCAGCACATTCTAAACATTCTAGCATTACTAATTCACCGTATGTCAGAGGGTACTCCCTACGACGTTGTCATAGGAACCCAGCCCTCTCTCTCTCTCTCTCTCTATATATATATATATATATATATATATATATATATATATATATATATATATATATATATATATATATATATATTCACCACCTTCACCACCTGCAATAAAATTTTATTTTGATCTTTGCCATCGGATCTTTTTGAGTCTGAGTCGTCTGACAGCTGGGGGCTTGCGTCATAACCGTCACTGAGGGCCCCTGATACTGATAGTGTTTCCAGATATCTTGCACCCATATCTCAAGTTTCTAACTAGTAATCTGTTATACACGAGGAATAGTTTATTTGTAGGTTGTTCAAGATTCGCGTACCACATGGGTGTGGAGATTTGTGAGGGATGAATACTGTATGAAAGCATGTGAAGTTGTCGATGTACATGTTGTTAGTATGGTTTCTATTTCACAACCCAAGTATAGATATAATTTGCTGCAGTGTTAATATGGTCGTCTGGAACATGTACTTTGGGTAAACATTATTAGCTTTGATAGAACTTCATGTTGTTGTCCTGTCTATTGTAGAGTCAAAGCAAATCTTATGGAGTTTTTGTTCTCCATTAAATGACAGCCTTCTCATAAGCAAGCTTACATAACCTTTGCCTTGTTGCACAGCACATCGAAGTCTTTGGAGATCACACATCTTAGAAACGAGCTTAAAGAATATATAGTTGGCAGCGTTGAATGTGAAAATGTAAGTATTTCTTATTATTTAGTTCAATTACGGTTCAGCCATTATTATCAAAAGTAATAACCAAGTGCAATTGCCGGTTATAATATTTGGTAGGTGAAGTCAAAATTGGAGGTGCTGTTATCAGAATATCATCAGGCTTGTGATGAGGTGAAGAAATTGCAGGAGCAATTGAGCATCCTCACCCAAGAAAAAGACAAACTAACTTCTCAAGTTAAGGAGATGGATACAGGATTGGATTTAGCAAATGACTGCCAGGTATCATTTATTGGATCCATCTAGAAAACATGAAGGCGCGTAGCATTTATGTTGTCACTCCAAAAGCATTAAGATAACTTTTCTTTAATATTATATTCCTGCTTATGCGAAATCGTAGTGTAGCACAATGGTATGACACCAGAGGCACAAAAGGGGTGGTGCAAGGCTGTAAATACTCAACCCCATTACCTCTTGAAACATACTATGTTTATGCTCAAATTTGTGGTTCATAACATAATACAGCTTCACTGAAAGAACCTCAAGAGTTAACTTCTCATAATAGCAATGGAAAGAGAGAATTTTATATCTAAGAATGAAGAGCTGAAAACAGTTCTAGCTGACAGACATCATTAAGAAAAAATACGATGTTATAGTAAATTGACTCCCTGATCCCTCCAAGCACATCCTTAACTTGTAAATTACTGTTGGCTTCTATTTTTTACTATGTTAATTTCAACAGTTATCCAAGTCCAGAATCGATGTGGAGGAATTGGCAAGGACATCTAGTATGGAAGTCAAGATGCTTGATGTAAGTATGAAGTCCATTTTATAAAGTTCTCTGATATTTGTTTAAAAATGAGTACATTATTGTTATAAATAGTCTTATTCGACTTGATTGTACCTACAACTCGCTCAAAAAAATAAAAATTGGTTTTCCTCATTGTAACATAATATTAAATTAGCAACAATAAAAATTAGGCATGTTATTTTGACTCTCATTGATGAAAGACTAAATCAACATAAATAGTGATAGGATTCTTGATGCAACGGGGGTCTCGCAAGAATAAAAAAAGGTTCGACAGGAGTAATGGGGTCAAATCAAATTTTATGAGGTGGATGGGTTGATTCATGGATGGTATGTTTGGATAGGGCTCGAGAAAATACTCAGCTTTAGTATTTGGGCCATCCGAATCGGTTTAGCGCATAAAAAGTTATGAAAGTTGGAAGGTTTAGGGTTTTGTACGTAGTGCCTCATTGCAGTGCAGAAAAGACGACCAAGCCTTGATCAAACAAAGATCAGTCAACATCCATTGGTCAGATTGTTGTGGAATTTTGACAGGATTTAGGGGACTTCGTTGTGCTCCAACAAATCTAGAATGAGGTTCATAGGAGTAGTGGATCTCTTGAAACAAATCTCGGATCACAAATCTATCATGCAAATTCTGGGCAGAAATGGTGGCCGGCTTGGATTTGAGCGAGAGAGGCGAGGGGCAGCCGTCAATGGTGCTCGCACAACGAGAATTAAGGTTTGAGAAAGGTACTTAGATGGGAGAAGAGGAGGGGGAAGATCCGAAGTCCACCGGATTCGAGGATCTACCTCTGATGGATTCCTTTCCAGAAAACCCAAAGATGCAAACAAGCAATCTCATATTTTTATTCATAATTCATTGATTTAATAAAGAAAGGGAAGAAGTTTTTATACGGTAGACCATTACACATAAAGTTAATTGGGCCTTTGTGGGCCATCGCAACGGAGTCGAATTGGTGCAATTGTTGGGTCTAGTCCCCATCATTCACCCCGATTTAGAAAGAACTTGTCCACTGGTTCTGTGAAGTCGAAGCAGTAGTCGAGACCATCTGGGCCTCGGATGCCTCCATAACATTTTGCTGGCATCTGGAGCTGATAATGTATGCCTAACAAATATTAGTATGCCACACCGTAGTCAACTCCTGGGTCCATGTGAAGAAGTTGGGCAAGCAGTAGAACAAACTCCCGTTGGTGATCACTTGGGCGGGCTGATGAGCTGGCATGGAAGAGGCGATGCCCAAGTCATACAGGCAGAGTACCCGAGCTGGGGGTGGAAGAGTTAGCCGGTTGACGTCATCCATCGGGCCTAGTTTGCTGACGTCGACACCTAAACGTGGCTCAGCTGAGTGATCCATATAAAGCAAATGCGGAGGCTGAAGCTCCACTGTTGGTAAAGGCGCAGGCTGAAACTTCACTTTGATTAGAGGCTCTGTCAGAGAAAACTCATCAAAGGGTAGACTCTAGACTCTCCTCGAGGATTTCCACTGGTGGCACTGGTGGAAATACATCCGGAATAACGCGACTGTTGACCAATGCACATATGTTATCACACGAATGTTCACATATGGCTTGCTATTCTACAAGCTGATAATCAAACTGTTGTTGTTGGAGGCGGACTTTTGCTTGGATCTTCAGTTGCTCCCACCCAGATTTAATTTTACTAAATACCTTGAGTACATGATTGTATCTTTCTTCCCGAGTCCAACCAAGGAGGTCTTGGAGAAAGAACTGTTCGAATAGCTCAATCGGAATATTCAAGGTGAATGTCTTTCTAATGATTTCATAAGATTATTTTTTCCCAAGCAGATAGTGGAGACAGGAGGTGCCGGGAAGGTCTTGAGATGCAATGAATTGATCAAAAGCTTTGGTACAAATCGGTAGAGGATTATCACAAGATTGGTCATCATGACAGGACATGATGACGTCTCGCTCTGATATCAAATTGATGCGGTACAAGGGGAGTCTTGCAAGAATTAAAAAAGGGATTTTTTTTCAAAATAATATATAAAAAATAAATATTTAATTCAATAGCGTTTGATCGAAAGTATTTATCAGTTTAGTGCTCTGATAGCCACGTGGCATGTCAGTGCCGTAAAGTAAGTCACGATTTTTTTTTTTTTTAATGTTTCAAGTAGAACCCGATATTTGGATTACAGGGTTTAAACCCGGTATTATGAACACCGAGTTTAACCGAAGCCCCCTTATATAAGGTTTTCATACTTAGCCGTTTTCTCGTTGGATTTCGGGTAAACCCGGTATCCATAATATTGGGTTTAAACCCTGTTATCCAAATAGCGGGTTCTACTTGAAATAGAAAAAAAAAAAACATCGCGACTTGCTTTATGGCGCTGACATGCCACGTGACTGTCAGAGCACTATTATGGTAATTACTTTTGGTCAAACGCTATTTGTTTTAATATTTTATTTTTAAATATTATTTTGAAAAAAATCCCATAAAAAAAAAGACTCGCTCTAGCCTCTATAGGACAACATGAGTAAAAATGTCAAATCAATTTTTATGTGGTTGATGAGTTAATCCATGGATGATATGTTTGGATAGGGCTCAAGAAAATACTCTGGTATTTGGGTCATTGGAATCGGTTGAGTGGATAAAAAGTTATGGGAGTTGGGAAGGTTTATGGTTTTGTACGTAGTACCTCGTTGAAGTGCAGAAATGACAACATGCCTCGAACAAACGAACATCAATCAACATCTGCTGGTCGGATCGTCATAAAATTTTGACAGGATTTAGAGGATTGTTAAATATTTAATTAAAATTTTGAATATTATAGACAAGTCAAACTGGCTTGGTTCTCTGTAAATGGGACTAAAGGGTTCATTGGCTCATATATGCTGTGAGTGGGTTCAAGTTATAACTTTGGTTTCCTAGGATTTGAGAGGTCAAACCTCAATCCAATCACCTTTTAGCAGAAGGGGCAAAAGGTTTGAAATATCTTTATATAATTTTCAAACCTCCACCCACTAGTTGGGATTCCATAGGAGCAGATGTGCACCACTCTCACGCACTGGTTAGGCCGGGTCAGCCCATGTGAGGTGGTCAGTTCGGTCTATAGTCAAACCTGTTTACTGTCTTTCCTTTTATACTGAACAGTTTCAAACTTGATATGTCGAGCTATGGGTGAGCCCAGCTCCACTAAAGCATACCAGTCGTTTGAGCGATAATGCAGTGAACACATACGTTAAATACGAAAGCCTTCTCTCTTGTAACGCCCACAGTACAGCACCTTAATGGCTGACAACAGTCATTCTCAGGCTGGGGCAGTCAAACCCACCCGAGTCCTTAGATTTTGACATAGAATAGAAGCTATTTTGCATACCTAAACTCTGTCAAATCCCTCTTTTCAAACTTTTTCCTTGCTGGATAGCCTGGATTCCTGAAGGGGCGATCGGAGTTCACCAAAGCCTCCTTAAAGCCGTGCCTACGAGGAGGAGTGTGCCTGCGCGAGGGTCGTGGTTTCTCTAGAAGCCGGTGCCAGTAGACCCGCACGTGGGGAGGCAATTCGACTTTTAGGACAGCGCTTACGCCTCAACCTCACATGGCACAACTTCTTCCCTTGTTCTCTCTTTATCATTATCTCACATGTTTCATAAGAAAAAGAGATTAGCATAGAATTAACAGTATCGCCTATTTAATAGCTTAGCACCAATGTATCATATGCTCGCATTAATCTTCCAAAACATAGATCACAAAAGATAAGCTTTTTGTTTAGTACTATCAGTGAAAGCAAATACAGTTTTCAAAGGCCTAAAATTCCAAGTGCTACTTGCATCCTTTCTTCTCTCCATCTCCATTTCTTTTGGATTTCTCATAGCTGAACCGTTTAACCTACTGACAACCGGTGCGCAGCAGGAGGCTCTGAACAATGTCGACAAAGAGAAGGCGGAGCTCCGAATGCGGCTCCGCTCGACCCAGGCAAAGCTAGATGCGTTCCGCGGCAGATACAAAGAAGCAATGGATGAGATGGGGCTCATGAACAAGAACTTCGAGGAAGCATCCACCAAGCTTAAGAAACAACTGGCCTACTATGGAGTCGAGATACTTCGCTTGAAGAAGGAGCTCGCATCGAAAGACTGAAGAAGCTTGAGTTGTGACACAGGTGTCCATACATACAAGAGTGGTATCACTGATCCTTACTTCTAGTTTTGTGCAGTGTAATTTAGTTAGGTGTTTGTTTAAATGCCTAGTAGTGGGTGTAATTATTCCTGTCAGAGTTAATGATGATTAGGGTCATGATCTCACCTGATCAGTTAGATAAAGTATATGTTGTACACTTGCAGTAATGGGGCCAGGCTTTAGTCCTAACCCTAAACCCTAAACCCTAAACCCCAAACTGAAACAGTATATATCGAGGGCTGACAGGTGGGGCCCATTTACACCCTGAACTACAAGATGTTTACAACCAAGAAGACTGACTGAGCATCTGTGTGAAATAATTTTCTGATCACTCAGGAACTTCTTGGTGCCTGATGATTATATCTTCAAAGCCATGAGCTTGTCCTGATGCAACCTAATTTGCAATGCGGTCTTGTGGTTTCTTTGATTCTTTAAAGGAAAATACTATTTGGCCCGAAAGTTTTTTAAAGGAAAATCTCACACAAAATGATGTGTTGTAATCACAGTAGTCCGTGCTACCTTGCTCTGTTCGATGAATCGCACTCAGCCCGGACCCGTACGCAAAGGGATGCTGTGATTGGATGCAATGTCATTATTTGTGAGAGGATCGGTAAAAAAGCTTTCAAAAAACAAATAATTATAAATCTTGCCTACTGCCCTCTTTACTAAGAGAACGATTTTGTCCAAATCTGTCCAAGTTTTAAACCAGCTTTGTCCATGTTTGTCCATTGTTCGGGTTGGGCGGGTCAAGTTCGGGTTAGATTTGCCCAAGTCCCACCCCTAAAGATAGGTGATGAGAAGGGCTACGAGCATGAGCACGTAAGCTATCCCTTGATCGACCGCCTTGCTGTTGACTCCCCGTGGCGACAATGTTGAGTGCCCATGGGTGAGTTGCATCAGCCCCGACATGTAGAATGTCATGGCGAGCAGAGCGTACTCTCAAGGGACTCATCTTTGATTATTTGAGAAAAAGAAGGAAACATGTATTGATGTGTGAAATCTAATGTAGAAGGAAGCGGATGGAGGTGATCAGGTGAGAGAGAGAGAGAGAGAGAGAGAGAGAGAGAGAGAGAGGATAAGGGTTTTTTTGACTTACACCCCATTATTATGTCAAATTTGAGTTACACCACTATGTGGAACATGCAAGCACCAGGTGTAATCATAAGGCCGAGAGGTTTTTATCGAAATGGCCACCAACTCTCAACTATTGTTGAGAATGGGCCAGGTTGCTTTTGGTTTTACCAAAATGACCATTGAAACTCTTTGGGACCAAACTACCCTTTTACTAAAACCCTACCTTCCATTGAGTCTCCCTTCACTTCCCTCATTTGGACGGCGGCTTCCTCCACCTCTTTCGACGACAACCATTCAACGGCGACTGTGGGACAAACGGCCACCCATTTCAACGGTGATCATCAAAGCCTGTGAGTCTTCCTTCACTCCCCCCCTTTCGACGGCTCCTACACTTCACCCCTTTCAACGACTCCTATACTTCACCATTTTCAACGACTCTTCACTTTACCCCTTTGGACGACAACCTTTCGATGACGACTATCTCATTTCAACAGGGCTGTGAGATATCTCCTTTAAACCTCCATGTTTTGTGATTTATTTCATATATATTTGATTAACTTCTTCATTGTACCATTTAATTACTTTATGATTTCATTAACAACAACAACCAATCGAGAAAAAGGAACGAAATCAACAAAAAGTGGTTGAATATTAACAGCACATTTTAGGACGAAAAAAGAACGAAATTGATAAAATTGACTATTCATCATTATGGTTAGGATGAAAAAGTGATGAAATCGACAAAATTAGCTGAATATATATTATATTGGTCGTGATGAGTCTAGTATGTATTGGTCGTGATGAGTTTAGTATGTATTGGATACGTATGATTAATTTTTGGTATCAAATTTGGTATTGTTGAGTTTTTTTTTTTTTTGAGTGGTAAATAAATAATAGAATAAACAAAGCTAAAAGAGGTACAGACACACAGAAAAGAGTCCAAAAGTCGCAGACCAACACGGTAACTACCTAAGGAATCTAGACTCAAAGAAGTAAAACCAAGACACACAACAATCTTTGGAAAACAAAGGGAAAATATATAGTCTACACACCACCCGAAATACCAACTAAAGTAGAGAGACAGTGATGACTAACCATACCTTGGCTATCCACCAAGACCCAAGACTGATCCGTCGGACTCCAAAGACTTCCTATCCAGGCTCTAAGCAACTAAGAGGAACCTGAAGTACCACAGAAAGTACTCGGCTAATAATGAGAGACTTGAAGGGCTTGGGCCCTCCAGCAAGGAACAACCATCGATAAGGGACTAGAAGGGCTTGGGCCCTCCAAAAAGATTTACCGCAACCGAGGAACTAGAAGGGCTTGGGCCCTCCAATGTCACTAAGGGTCTTCTCACTCAACACCTCAGCCTTCAAATGACCACCACCAGAAACTCAAGCAAACAAACCGATGTCAAACAAACCCATCTTCCCGCCTGCTCCCAACCACTAGCAAATACTCCAAACCTGCACCCATGCCTTTCTAAACAGCAATACTAGGGGGCTGCCTTATCAGACTCCAGATCCATCGAAGAGAGTGGCCGGGATTCCACACATGGAGCCCAAACATTCAACACCTGTACTGCAGAGTGAACAAGTTTGGGGCACACTACCGTCTGAAGGATTTCCACGTACCGATTAGTCACCTTGGCTAGGATTTCCTCCTTAGTGGTAAGAATCCCTTCATGAGCCCTACAATTTCTTTCAATCCAAATACTGAACACTAGAGTAGGAATCAAGAATTTACCAATTTGACCCATAGACTTATCCGGAAGCTGAAGAATGTATTTGCAAGCCTTTTTTAGAGTGATTTCAGAAGCTTCAGATGCCCAACCCATCCTAATACAGCACTGGGCCCAAATATAATTAGAGAAAGAGCAATTAAAAAATAGATGTTTCACAGACTCTTCTTCCTGACAGCATAGATAACATCTATTAGCCATAGAGATACCACTCTATTGATTGTTGAGTTTTGATATTGTGATTCTATGCTTAAAATAGTAACATCACATTTTAGGATGAAAAAGTGATGAAATCGATAAAATTGGCTATTCATCAATATGATTATGACAAAAAAAAAACGAAAACAACAAAATTAGATGAATATTAGCATAACATGATCTAAAAGTTTAAAGTAAAAAATAAATAATAATTGTTAGTCATGATGAGTCTATTTTGTATTGGTTACATATGATTAATCATTGATATCAAATTTTATATTGCTGAGTTTTGATATTGTGATTCTATGCTAACAGGGATTTGAAATATGGATTCAACATTACCGATACTCTGTTGGTACGATAGAGAATTGTTATATTTGAAAGAAAAGTACGAGTACAGGGGTGGAAGAACTAAAAGTATCATTTTATCTATAAAATCGGATTTTGACTATCTTCTTCAGGAAATTTATAAGATTACAAATGATAGTGTCAAAGAGTATGAAATCACAATGAAGGTTTGGTATCCAAGTACACTTGCATGTCCTCCTGCCGAAATTATGGATGATAATGATGTTGCAGTATTTATTGCCCATAACATCCGAGCCAATAATAGCAATGTCCCATTGCTAATAAGCAGAGTGCTAAAAAATCCGGAATCTATTCACAGGTCGATTAAAATCGAACCACTCGGTAGTAAGAGGAAGTTGAAAGAAACGACACAGGTGTCTCGTAAAACACCTTGTGTAGTTACCCCTCCCGTTGACTTAAAAAATATCTTGACATCATCGGAGCTTCATTGTTCGATATCGTCATCATTCGGTGTTGGAGATTTGCATACGGATGAAAATACTGATATTAATTATGGCGAGGATTTCAGTTTTGTACCATGCAGACTAGATGTCAGTCAAGATGTCAGTCAACGTATTGAGTACAAGAGTGTGGAGAAACCTGAAGACAACCCTCTATTATTTGATATTGTTATGAATGACAGAAGGTATGAATAATTTTTCTAATTATCTTGTGTTATAATTTCGATAATTAATTAGTTCATATACTTATATGTTTTTAAATAATATATGCCCAGTAAGGTGAATACAGATGACGATCATAATGGGTCAAGCAGAGATGCAAAATTATCTATAGATCTTAATCAGAAGCCTGCTGGTTGTGATGTATTGGATGAATTATTCATTGACACTCTTGCGGATATGGTAGTATCTCCAAAGCACACTCAACAGAATAGTCAGCTGTAGGATAATGATATTATCTGTAAGCAAGAAGGAAGTATGATTGAAAAACAAAGAAGGAAGAAAGAAGTACCACTGAGACATAGTCAGAAAGAGTGTTTTGCCAGCAGTAGTTGGATGGAAAACGATGTACATAAGTCTTCAATACCTGATTCTGTTATTGTTTATGAAGACAAATACGTACTTAACGAATTTCCTATTGCTGTTGAAGTAAAAGATGATTATCAACAACTTTATCCTAATCAGATGTTTATAGATAAAGACACATTGATCAAGATGGTACAGAAGAATGCTTTATTTACAAACACTGAGTACAAGGTGATGAAGTCCAGCAGAACAAGATATTCATTAAAATATAAAAGAGAAAATTGCAGTTGGAGATTACGTGCAAGTAGACAAAAAAGGTGTGATGTTTTCAAAATTACTTTCCTAGGCCTACACAACTGCTCATTGCCGCAGCGTGGAATTGATCATCGACAAGCTACAAGCAAGTTGATATGTGATTTTATGAAAGCTCGAATAGAAGCACATGTATTGTACTCTCCCAAAGCAATTATATGTGATGTGCAACAAGAATTTGGTGTGCAGATCACTTATCGAAAAGCATAGCTGGTAAGGAAGATGACAATTACTCTTTTAAGAGGCTCATACGAGGACTCGTATGTAATTCTTCCAGCATATTGTCATGAAGTTGCATAAAATAATCCTGGAACCATCATTAATATTTTAAGGAAAGGAGACAGATTTAAGGCTGTTTTTATGGCTCTTGGTCCATGTTTACGTAGTTTTCAAAGACAAAATCTAAGACCAGTAATAGCCGTTGACGGATCTCATTTAAAAGGCAAGTACAAAAGTACTTTATTTATTGCTACCACTTTGGATAGGGATAATCATATATTTCTCGTGGCTATTGGGATTGGTGAATCTGAGAACAATGAAAGTTGGAATTGGTTCTTGACACAACTACGGGACAGCTTGGGTCAAGTTAATGATTTGGTTATTATATCCGATTGACACAAGATTTTATTGGCTCAAGTTCCTATTAACTTTCCGGATACTGTACATGGTTATTGTGCGTTCCATATTTCGCAAACATGTATGTCAAATTCAAACAACAAAGATTATACTCTTACTTTTATACAGCTGCAAAGACAACAAGAGAATCAAAGTTTCATCAAGTGATGGAAACTATAAAGCATATGAATGAAGATGCACATGACTGGTTACGAGAAATTAAGCCAGCAAAATGGACTACAGCGTATTTCACACGCAGGAGGTATAATATTATAACTACAAACAGTTTTGAAAGGTACAATAGTATCCTAAAAGATATCAGAGAACTACCCATCACTATGATTTTGGAGTAATATCAGTTAAAACTCTAGGCTTTATGGTTCAAACGAAGAAATACGGTAACAACTTTGACAACAAAACTAACAAAATGGGCAGAAAATCAGCTAGTCGGAGATATGGATAGAGCTCGTGGCACAGCGTGTCATTCTATTAATCTCGATGAGTATATGATCAGATCTATACAATATTGTGATCATGTAGTTTTAAGCAATCGAAAATGCACATGCCGTAAATTTGATGTGATGGCCATACCATATTCACATGCATTAGCCAGAATTGTACAGTATAAGATGGATCCTTATCTATTTTATGCATACTACTATACAATGGATAACTACAGGATTTCGGGTAAACCCGGTATCCATAATATTGGGTTTAAACCCTGTTATCCAAATAGCGGGTTCTACTTGAAATAGAAAAAAAAAAAACATCGCGACTTGCTTTATGGCGCTGACATGCCACGTGGCTGTCAGAGCACTATTATGGTAATTACTTTTGGTCAAACGCTATTTGTTTTAATATTTTATTTTTAATTATTATTTTGAAAAAAATCCCATAAAAAAAAAGACTCGCTCTAGCCTCTATAGGACAACATGAGTAAAAATGTCAAATCAATTTTTATGTGGTTGATGAGTTAATCCATGGATGATATGTTTGGATAGGGCTCAAGAAAATACTCTGGTATTTGGGTCATTGGAATCGGTTGAGTGGATAAAAAGTTATGGGAGTTGGGAAGGTTTATGGTTTTGTACGTAGTACCTCGTTGAAGTGCAGAAATGACAACATGCCTCGAACAAACGAACATCAATCAATATCTGCTGGTCGGATCGTCATAAAATTTTGACAGGATTTAGAGGATTGTTAAATATTTAATTAAAATTTTGAATATTATAGACAAGTCAAACTGGCTTGGTTCTCTGTAAATGGGACTAAAGGGTTCATTGGCTCATATATGCTGTGAGTGGGTTCAAGTTATAACTTTGGTTTCCTAGGATTTGAGAGGTCAAACCTCAATCCAATCACCTTTTAGCAGAAGGGACAAAAGGTTTGAAATATCTTTATATAATTTTCAAACCTCCACCCACTAGTTGGGATTCCATAGGAGCAGATGTGCACCACTCTCACGCACTGGTTAGGCCGGGTCAGCCCATGTGAGGTGGTCAGTTCGGTCTATAGTCAAACCTGTTTACTGTCTTTCCTTTTATACTGAACAGTTTCAAACTTGATATGTCGAGCTATGGGTGAGCCCAGCTCCACTAAAGCATACCAGTCGTTTGAGCGATAATGCAGTGAACACATACGTTAAATACGAAAGCCTTCTCTCTTGTAACGCCCACAGTACAGCACCTTAATGGCTGACAACAGTCATTCTCAGGTTGGGGCAGTAAAACCCACCCGAGTCCTTAGATTTTGACATAGAATAGAAGCTATTTTGCGTACCTAAACTCTGTCAAATCCCTCTTTTCAAATTTTTTCCTTGCTGGATAGCCTGGATTCCTGAAGGGGCGATCGGAGTTCACCAAAGCCTCCTTAAAGCTGTGCCTACGAGGAGGAGTGTGTCTGCGCGAGGGTCGTGGTATCTTTAGAAGCCGGTGCCAGTAGACCCGCACGTGGGGAGGCAATTCGACTTTTAGGACAGCGCTTGCGTCTCAACCTCACATGCCACAACTTCTTCCATACTTCTCTCTTTATCGTTATCTCACATGTTTCATAAGAAAAAGAGATTAGCATAGAATTAACAGAATCGCCTATTTAATAGCTTAGCACCAACGTATCATACGCTCACATTAATCTTCCAAAACATAGATCACAAAAGATAAGCTTTTTGTTTAGTACTCAGTGAAAGCAAATACAGTTTTCAAAGGTCTAAAATTCAAAGTGCTACTTGCATCCTTTCTTCTCTCCATCTCCATTTCTTTTGGATTTCTCATAGCTGAACCGTTTAACCTACTGACAACCGGTGCGCAGCAGGAGGCTCTGAACAATGTCGACAAAGAGAAGGCGGAGCTCCGAATGCGGCTCCGCTCGACCCAGGCAAAGCTAGATGCGTTCCGCGGCAGATATAAAGAGGCAATGGATGAGATGGGGCTCATGAACAAGAACTTCGAGGAAGCATCCACCAAGCTTAAGAAACAACTGGCCTACTATGGAGTCGAGATACTTCGCTTGAAGAAGGAGCTCGCATCGAAAGACTGAAGAAGCTTGAGTTGTGACACAGGTGTCCATACATACAAGAGTGGTATCACTGATCCTTCTAGTTTTGTGCAGTGTAATTTAGTAAGGTGTTTGTTTAAATGCCTAGTAGTGGGTGTAATTATTCCTGTCAGAGTTAATGATGATTAGGGTCATGATCTCACCTGATCAGTTAGATAAAGTATATGTTGTACACTTGCAGTAATGGGGCCAGGCTTTAGTCCTAACCCTAAACCCTAAACCCTAAACCCCAAACTGAAACAGTATATATCGAGGGCTGACAGGTGGGGCCCATTTACACCCTGAACTACAAGATGTTTACAACCAAGAAGACTGACTGAGCATCTGTGTGAAATAATTTTCTGATCACTCAGGAACTTCTTGGTGCCTGATGATTATATCTTCAAAGCCATGAGCTTGTCCTGATGCAACCTAATTTGCAATGCGGTCTTGTGGTTTCTTTGATTCTTTAAAGGAAAATACTATTTGGCCCGAAAGTTTTTTAAAGGAAAATCTCACACAAAATGATGTGTTGTAATCACAGTAGTCCGTGCTACCTTGCTCTGTTCGATGAATCGCACTCAGCCCGGACCCGTATGCAAAGGGATGCTGTGATTGGATGCAATGTCATTATTTGTGAGAGGATCGGTAAAAAAGCTTTCAAAAAACAAATAATTATAAATCTTGCCTACTGCCCTCTTTACTAAGAGAACGATTTTGTCCAAATCTGTCCAAGTTTTAAACCAGCTTTGTCCATGTTTGTCCATTGTTCGGGTTGGGCGGGTCAAGTTCGGGTTAGATTTGCCCAAGTCCCACCCCTAAAGATAGGTGATGAGAAGGGCTACGAGCATGAGCACGTAAGCTATCCCTTGATCGACCGCCTTGCTGTTGACTCCCCGTGGCGACAATGTTGAGTGCCCATGGGTGAGTTGCATCAGCCCCGACATGTAGAATGTCATGGCGAGCAGAGCGTACTCTCAAGGGACTCATCTTTGATTATTTGAGAAAAAGAAGGAAACATGTATTGATGTGTGAAATCTAATGTAGAAGGAAGCGGATGGAGGTGATCAGGTGAGAGAGAGAGAGAGAGAGAGAGAGAGAGAGAGAGAGAGAGAGAGGATAAGGGTTTTTTTGACTTACACCCCATTATTATGTCAAATTTGAGTTACACCACTATGTGGAACATGCAAGCACCAGGTGTAATCATAAGGCCGAGAGGTTTTTATCGAAATGGCCACCAACTCTCAACTATTGTTGAGAATGGGCCAGGTTGCTTTTGGTTTTACCAAAATGACCATTGAAACTCTTTGGGACCAAACTACCCTTTTACTAAAACCCTACCTTCCATTGAGTCTCCCTTCACTTCCCTCATTTGGACGGCGGCTTCCTCCACCTCTTTCGACGACAACCATTCAACGGCGACTGTGGGACAAACGGCCACCCATTTCAACGGTGATCATCAAAGCCTGTGAGTCTTCCTTCACTCCCCCCTTTCGACGGCTCCTACACTTCACCCCTTTCAACGACTCCTATACTTCACCATTTTCAACGACTCTTCACTTTACCCCTTTGGACGACAACCTTTCGATGACGACTATCTCATTTCAACAGGGCTGTGAGATATCTCCTTTAAACCTCCATGCTTTGTGATTTATTTCATATATATTTGATTAACTTCTTCATTGTACCATTTAATTACTTTATGATTTCATTAACAACAACAACCAATCGAGAAAAAGGAACGAAATCAACAAAAAGTGGTTGAATATTAACAGCACATTTTAGGACGAAAAAAGAACGAAATTGATAAAATTGACTATTCATCATTATGGTTAGGATGAAAAAGTGATGAAATCGACAAAATTAGCTGAATATATATTATATTGGTCGTGATGAGTCTAGTATGTATTGGTCGTGATGAGTTTAGTATGTATTGGATACGTATGATTAATTTTTGGTATCAAATTTGGTATTGTTGAGTTTTTTTTTTTTGAGTGGTAAATAAATAATAGAATAAACAAAGCTAAAAGAGGTACAGACACACAGAAAAGAGTCCAAAAGTCGCAGACCAACACGGTAGCTACCTAAGGAATCTAGACTCAAAGAAGTAAAACCAAGACACACAACAATCTTTGGAAAACAAAGGGAAAATATATAGTCTACACACCACCCGAAATACCAACTAAAGTAGAGAGACAGTGATGACTAACCATACCTTGGCTATCCACCAAGATCCAAGACTGATCCGTCGGACTCCAAAGACTTCCTATCCAGGCTCTAAGCAACTAAGAGGAACCTGAAGTACCACAGAAAATACTTGGCTAATAATGAGAGACTTGAAGGGCTTGGGCCCTCCAGCAAGGAACAACCATCGATAAGGGACTAGAAGGGCTTGGGCCCTCCAAAAAGATTTACCGCAACCGAGGAACTAGAAGGGCTTGGGCCCTCCAATGTCACTAAGGGTCTTCTCACTCAACACCTCAGCCTTCAAATGACCACCACCAGAAACTCAAGCAAACAAACCGATGTCAAACAAACCCATCTTCCCGCCTGCTCCCAACTACTAGCAAATACTCCAAACCTGCACCCATGCTTTTCTAAACAGCAATACTAGGGGGCTGCCTTATCAGACTCCAGATCCACCGAAGAGAGTGGCCGGGATTCCACACATGGAGCCCAAACATTCAACACCTGTACTGCAGAGTGAACAAGTTTGGGGCACACTACCGTCTGAAGGATTTCCACGTACCGATTAGTCACCTTGGCTAGGATTTCCTCCTTAGTGGTAAGAATCCCTTCATGAGCCCTACAATTTCTTTCAATCCAAATACTGAACACTAGAGTAGGAATCAAGAATTTACCAATTTGACCCATAGACTTATCCGGAAGCTGAAGAATGTATTTGCAAGCCTTTTTTAGAGTGATTTCAGAAGCTTCAGATGCCCAACCCATCCTAATACAGCACTGGGCCCAAATATAATTAGAGAAAGAGCAATTAAAAAATAGATGTTTCACAGACTCTTCTTCCTGACAGCATAGATAACATCTATTAGCCATAGAGATATCACTCTTTTGATTGTTGAGTTTTGATATTGTGATTCTATGCTTAAAATAGTAACATCACATTTTAGGATGAAAAAGTGATGAAATCGATAAAATTGGCTATTCATCAATATGATTATGACAAAAAAAAAAACGAAAACAACAAAATTAGATGAATATTAGCATAACATGATCTAAAAGTTTAAAGTAAAAAATAAATAATAATTGTTAGTCATGATGAGTCTATTTTGTATTGGTTACATATGATTAATCATTGATATCAAATTTTATATTGCTGAGTTTTGATATTGTGATTCTATGCTAACAGGGATTTGAAATATGGATTCAACATTACCGATACTTTGTTGGCACGATAGAGAATTATTATATTTGAAAGAAAAGTACGAGTACAGGGGTGGAAGAACTAAAAGTATCATTTTATCTACAAAATCGGATTTTGACTATCTTCTTCAGGAAATTTATAAGATTACAAATGATAGTGTCAAAGAGTATGAAATCACAATGAAGGTTTGGTATCCAAGTACACTTGCATGTCCTCCTGCCGAAATTGTGGATGATAATGATGTTGCAGTATTTATTGCCCATAACATCCGAGCCAATAATAGCAATGTCCCATTGCTAATAAGCAGAGTGCTAAAAAATCCGGAATCTATTCACAGGTCGATTAAAATTGAACCACTCAGTAGTAAGAGGAAGTTGAAAGAAACGACACAGGTGTCTCGTAAAACACCTTGTGTAGTTACCCCTCCCGTTGACTTAAAAAATATCTTGACATCATCAGAGCTTCATTGTTCGATATCGTCATCATTCGGTGTTGGAGATTTGCATACGGATGAAAATACTGATATTAATTATGGCGAGGATTTCAGTTTTGTACCATGCAGACTAGATGTCAGTCAAGATGTCAGTCAACGTATTGAGTACAAGAGTGTGGAGAAACCTGAAGACAACCCTCTTTTATTTGATATTGTTATGAATGACAGAAGGTATGAATAATTTTTCTAATTATCTTGTGTTATAATTTCGATAATTAATTAGTTCATGTACTTATATGTTTTTAAATAATATATGACCAGTAAGGTGAATACAGATGACGATCATAATGGGTCAAGCAGAGATGCAAAATTATCTATAGATCTTAATCAGAAGCCTGCTGGTTGTGATGTGGATGAATTATTCATTGACACTCTTGCGGATATGGTAGTATCTCCAAAGCACACTCAACAGAATAGTCAGCTATAGGATAATGATATTATCTGTAAGCAAGAAGGAAGTATGACTGAAAAACAAAGAAGGAAGAAAGAAGTACCACTGAGACATAGTCAGAAAGAGTGTTTTGCCAGCAGTAGTTGGATGGAAAACGATGTACATAAGTCTTCAATACCTGATTCTGTTATTGTTTATGAAGACAAATACGTACTTAACGAATTCCCTATTGCTGTTGAAGTAAAAGATGATTATCAACAACTTTATCCTAATCAGATGTTTATAGATAAAGACACATTGATCAAGATGGTACAGAAGAATGCTTTATTTACAAACACTGAGTACAAGGTGATGAAGTCCAGCAGAACAAGATATTCATTAAAATATAAAAGAGAAAATTGCAGTTGGAGATTACGTGCAAGTAGACAAAAAAGGTGTGATATTTTTAAAATTACTTTCCTAGGCCTACACAACTGCTCATTGCCGCAGCGTGGAATTGATCATCGACAAGCTACAAGCAAGTTGATATGTGATTTTGTGAAAGCTCGAATAGAAGCACATGTATTGTACTCTCCTAAAGCAATTATATGTGATGTGCAACAAGAATTTGGTGTGCAGATCACTTATCGAAAAACATAGCTGGTAAGGAAGATGACAATTACTCTTTTAAGAGGCTCATACGAGGACTCGTATGTAATTCTTCTAGCATATTGTCATGAAGTTGCATAAAATAATCCTGGAACCATCACTAATATTTTAAGGAAAGGAGACATATTTAAGGCTGTTTTTATGGCTCGTGGTCCATTTTACGTAGTTTTCAAAGACAAAATCTAAGACCAGTAATAGCCGTTGACGGATCTCATTTAAAAGGCAAGTACAAAAGTACTTTATTTATTGCTACCACTTTGGATTGAGATAATCATATATTTCTCGTGGCTATTGGGATTGGTGAATCTGAGAACAATGAAAGTTGGAATTGGTTCTTGACACAACTACGGGACAGCTTGGGTCAAGTTAATGATTTGGTTATTATATCCGATCGACACAAGACTTTATTGGCTCAAGTTCCTATTATCTTTCCGGATACTGTACATGGTTATTGTGCGTTCCATATTTCGCAAACATGTATGTCAAATTCAAACAACAAAGATTATACTCTTACTTTTATACAACTGCAAAGACAACAAGAGAATCAAAGTTTCATCAAGTGATGGAAACTATAAAGCATATGAATGAAGATGCACATGACTGGTTACGAGAAATTAAGCCAGCAAAATGGACTACAGCGTATTTCACACGCAGAAGGTATAATATTATAACTACAAACAGTTTTGAAAGGTATAATAGTATCCTAAAAGATATCAGAGAACTATCCATCACTATGATTTTGGAGTAATATCAGTTAAAACTCTAGGCTTTATGGTTCAAACGAAGAAATACGGTAACAACTTTGACAACAAAACTAACAAAATGGGCAGAAAATCAGCTAGTCAGAGATATGGATAGAGCTCGTGGCACAGTGTGTCATTCTATTAATCTCGATGAGTATATGGTCAGATCTATACAATATTGTGATCATGTAGTTTTAAGCAATCCAAAATGCACATGCCGTAAATTTGATGTGATGGCCATACCATATTCACATGCATTAGCCAGAATTGCACAGTATAAGATGGATCCTTATCTATTTTATGCACACTACTATACAACGGATAACTACAGGGCAACCTATGCAGAATCTATCTATCCAGTTGTTGATAAAAGTAAGTGGAAGACCCCAGAAAGTATTAAATCAGCTAATAAACTAATCCCACCCATTGGAAAAAAAAAACAGCGGGAAGGCCAAAGAAAAAAAGAATTCTTTCACAGGGTGAGGAACACTGGACTGTCAAATATGCTAGATGTAAACGTTCTAGACATAATAAAAAATCATGTAACTTTTCTATTATTGCAGAGTAAAGGTATCATATTTTTTTACTTGTTCTCTTTATGAGTTTGCACATACTTCTTCCAGTCATTATAGCATGTCTGACTGAATTCTTGAAATCACTATGATTTTGGAGCAATATCAATTAAAACTCCAGACTTTACTTGTTGTTATATGCATATTATGATATATATTCTTGTTATTAATTTCAGTATATTTTTTGAATATCTTATAAACTTATTGAATGATATGATTATACAGGTATCGTACTTATGGTAAATAAATATTATATGGTATTTGTGGGTAGAAGGCCTGAGATTTACTACACTTGGGAGGAGTGTCAACGACAAGTTAATGGCTATAGAGGATCTTTGTATCGTTCATTCCGTTCCTTGGAAGAGGCTGAAGGTCACTTATCCAAGTTCCAAAGCGAGCATCTCCCTTCTGATAGTAATCATGATATCCCTTTGGATAGCAAGCATCATGCACCTTCGGATTGCGCCTCTTTTGTCCCTCCCGCTTCTAAGTTTACCACTTGGGAGTGTGGGTTTTGTATGTTAGGAGCACTTTTGGCTATGATGGTATTTATATTTATATTCATTGTAATATGAATGAAGGTGATTGTAATGACATATGAGGGGGAACTCTATTATAATGATATTTCTGGAGTATTGCATGTCTCGAATGTTGTAATGTAATGACATATTTTAAGTTTGTAATATAATGGCATTTCTTAAGATTTTTCATTTAAGAAGTTATTCAGTTTCTGTTTGAATATGGTGCATGTCTCGGATTTTGTAATGTAATGACATATCTTAAGTTTGTAAATGACATATCTTAAGTTTTGTAATGTAATAACGTATATTAAGTTTTTGTTTGAATATAGTGCATGTCTCGGATCCATGTGGCAAGTGATTCCAAATGGGTTATAAGCGAAGGGTATCAGTTGGGTACCACTTTGGGTAGCCCTAGAGATCAAAGCTTCGGTATTTCTTCGCATCCCCTATTTGGAGTTTATGGGCGCAGGAAAAAAGTGCAAACTGATCTTAGAAGAACATGGGATATCTTCTGCTCCCCTATTATATAGAAAAAATATCATAGAGAGAGGAAATAACATAGAGAGAAAATAAATAATATAGAGAGAAAAATTATAGAAAAAGAAAAATATATTATAGAGAGAAAAAATATGTACATGCATCCAAAAAAATTATAGAGAGAAAAAAAATTATAGAGAGAGAAATTATAGAGAGAGAATAAATATATTATAGAGAGAAAAAATATTATAGAGAGAGAAAAATATTATATATAGAGAAAAAATATTATAGAAAGAGAAAAATAATATAGAGTTAAAAAAATATTATAGAGAAAAAAAAATTATAGAGCGAGAAAAAAATTATAGAGAGAAAAAAAAATTATAGAGAGAGAAAAAAATTACAGAGAGAGAAAAAATACTCAGAGAGAGAAAAAATTATAGAGAGAGAAAAAAATTATAGAGATAAAAAATGATAGAGAGAGAAAAAATTATAGAGAGAGAAAAAAAATTATAGAGAGAGAAAAATTATAGAGAGAGAAAAATTATAGGGACAAAAAAAATTATAGAAAGAGAAAAAAATTATAGAGAGAGAAAAAAATTATAGAGAGAGTGAAAAATTATAGAGAGAGAAAAAAAATTATAGAGAGAAAAATTATAGAGAGAGAAAAAATTAGAGAGAGAAAAAAAATTATAGAGAGAGAAAAAAATTATAGAGAGAAAAATTATAGAGAGAGAAAAAAATTATAGAGAGAAAAATTATAGAGAGAGAAAAATTATAGAGACAGAAAAATATTATAGAGAGAGAAAAATATATAGAGAGAAAAATTATATAGAGAGAAAAATATTATAGAGAGAGAAAGTATTATAGAGAGAGAAAAATATTATAGAGAGAGAAAAATTATAGAGAGAGAAAAATTATAGAGAGAAAAAATTATAGAGAGAGAAAAAAATTATAGAGAGAGAAAAAAATTATAGAGAGAGAAAGATTATAGAGAGAAAAAAATTTATAGAGAGAAAAAAAATAATAGAGAAACTCAAAAAAAAATTATAGAGAGAAAAAATTATAGAGAGAAAAAAATTATAGAAAGAAAAAAGAAAAAAATTATAGAGAAAAAATCACTGGCCTAAGCCAGTCTCGGGCAGGCCTGACTGTGATTTTTCGGCAATGAAACATAGATGAAATTTGTTATTTCGTCCAACTTTCGTCTCACAGCCCAATGCCAGTCTCGAGCAGGACTGATTGTGATTTATCAGCGACGAAAACTAGACGAAATTTGTTATTTCGTTTGATTTTCGTCTCACAGCCCAAAGCCAGTCTCGGGCAGAACTAACTGTGATTTTTCGGCGACGAAAACTAGACGAAACTTGTTATTTCGTCTGATTTTCGTCTCACAGCCCAAAGCCAGTCTCGGGCAGGCCTGATTGTGATTTTTCGGCGATGAAAACTTAGACGAAATTTGTTATTTCGTCCGATTTTTGTTCAGAACCCAAAGCCAGTCTTGGGTAGGTCTGACTGTGATTTTTCGGCGACGAAACATAGACGAAATTTGTTATTTCATCCTGATTTCGTCTCTAGCCCAAAGCCAGTCTCTGGTAGGCCTGACTGTGATTCTCGGGCTGCCCTAGCGGAGACGAAACATAGACGAAATTTATTTTTTCGTCCGAATTTCGTCTATATTTTCACAGGTTACATATGGGCAGTCTCTGGCAGGTTTCACTGTGATGCAAATTACTCTTTGATGCAAATTATATTCTATTCCAAATTACAAATAACTCTGATGCAAATTATAAATTATAAATTGTAAATACTCTTTGATGCAAATTACAAATTACATTTCAATCCAAATTATAAATTACATTACATTACATTCCATTCCAAATTACAAATTACAAATTAGATTGCAAACAACTGAATAGATTTCAGATTGCAAATTGCAAATTAGATTCCAGATTGCAAATTGCAAATTAGATTCCAAATTACAAATTACAAATTACAAATTGCACATTACATTCCAGAAATTACACAAATTATAAATTCCAAATTACATTGCATTACATTCCATTGCAAATACTCTTTGATGCAAATTTCACATACTCTTTGATGCAAATACTATTTGATGCAAATACTCTTTCATATAAATTGCAAATACTCTTTGATCCAAATTACACATATCTAGTCATTCTATTACAAATTACAACAAAGTATAACAAATTATACATATCTAGTCATTCCATTACAAATTCCAACAAATTACAAACAACTTTGATGCAAGTTCCAAATCATCGAGTCATTCCAATCATCATAGCCAAATTGAGTCCTTCAGTTATAGCCCTTCTATTATAAATTACAACAAAGATAACATATTACAAATTACACATTCCAACAAATTACAAGTTCTTTTATGCAAGTTCCAAATCATCAAGTCATTCTAATCATTATAGCCAAATTGAGTCCTTCAGTCATAGCCATTCAATCTACATATTGATGCAATATTTGATATACAATTCGCCTTCGAAATGATGTCATATCAACCTACAAATTTAAATAATTAGATTGCAAGTGTAATTATTGAATATTATATCCGACTGAATATTAGATTGCAAAACACTGAATATTATGCCTGACTAAAATCGATCTTTTTGTTGCTGCTGTAATAATTGGCAAAAGACATCAAAATACGCCACAATCATACCTATGTAACATATAAAATTATTAGTTGTATAAAAGGACTAATATTTTTTCAGTATTTCGTAATAAAAATTTACCCATTGTATTACCTAGGATGATCTTTACCATTTTTGGTTGTCCATTTTGCACACTGCAATGCATTTTGATCTCTCAAAGAATATAAAAATATTGGTAGAATTTTTAAAAATGGTTCTACTTTTTTACTATACTTAGAAACAGGGTCACTGTATAAAGAGTCTATCAAAACTAATTTTCTATCCTGCATATGAAGAATTCCAAGATACCAATGAAGGTTATCATCATTGATAGGGATGATTATGTATGAACACTTCCATATCGAAATGATATCCCCTTTATCATCTTTGACAGGACTCCCGAATTCTTTCGGCCACCTATATGATGCAATAAAGGCATGCATAAGGTGATTATCATCTAGGTTTCCATCGTGACTTTATACAAAGTCCTTCCAACTCTTATAGCATATTTGACATAATATCTGTAAGTCAAAAATAAATAATAAATATTTATTGAATTGTGAGAAATTTTTTTATACAAAAACTATTAAGAATGAGAGATATACCCAAGAATTTGTCCTAGCCATAGAAATGATGACTGTTGTACTGGGGATCTTATTCCTTAACATGCGCTCTTCAAGTAAGTACATATATGCATCAATGTGCTGCAATAATATAGAGTTTTATATTATTGAATATGACATATCGAGAGATATCAAAAAAATAATTGATATAAACTCACCTCGCTCATCACTCATGATGTTCGCTCATATAGTTTGTTAATTAAGTGAGGGGTTACAAGGACCCCATCAATTACAACATCAGGCCTATATTGACGATCCCATTAATTACTAAGAGGCAAAATATGTTATCATTCAAAAATAGATTATATAGTGACTATACTTACAATTTATTTCTGTTGTCATCAAGAAAAGCTATCATTGTCTCTCGCTCTTCAGACGATAGTCTTTTTATCCATTTATCCACGCCAACAACCTCCTCTTCTTGTATTTCCTTATAGAGATTTTTCTTATTGTAAGTGGTATATAGAGAGCATATTAGCGAACCCGGTTTCTTCATCCGCTGTGATGTAAAAACTTTCAATGGATCCCTCTCCACCACCTCGTCTTCCTCCTCATCAGTATTCTTTGTCTTCCATTCTCCTTCCTCCTGATAACTACTTCTTTGTTATGTCGTTGGAGTGAAGTAATTTTCAAAAATTTTCAATACCTGCATATATAACTCAGAGAACTTTAACAGTAAAGGGCAAGCAAGGATCGAACCACACGTAATTAGATGCCTAGAGGAAAGAGATCACAAATAAAACTAGATTGAATTGAAGGGAGTTTGGATTTTATTAATTTTTTTTTTGAAAATGATTTATTTTATTTTAGAAAGTAAATCTTAGAACTAATACTAATAATTGATAGTTTTAGAAAATATAAAAGGAAATCCGCCCAGGAGAGGGGTTTGTTAGCCATGGTATTGAGTAAAGTTCCCTTGCAATGTTACTATTTTCTGTCCACACTTGAGAGCGGAAGTTTTACCGACTCAAGTGGAAGATATCGAGTGAAAGCCCCCTTTATATAATTTTATTATATGATATTCTCACAATATTACAAATAGAATTCTTCTTATAGTGAAGAAGTAAAACTAATTCAATTGCGAAAATTCATATAATAAAAATTAGATAAAAATAATGATAAAAATCTTAGCTATCTTAGTTAATGATTCAATATTTGAGTGGTGAAGTATCACCCGAATCCCAATTGAATGGAAACACGGGTGAGCTTCATTCTCACTTAAGAATTCAATTAAGAAAGATCCATAGACGTTAAGCACGATCAAGAGCAAAGTGCAAGATGAGAACTAACTATTTACCATGGCATTGAACCCCTCTCCCTGACGGGAGGGAGTTTAGCTGGCCATGGTTTGAATGCTAACAGAAAAATTAATGAAGCTAAACATTGCAGAAGGAGAAGAGTGCAAGAAAATGTTAATAAAATACTATTTTATTGAATCGAAGAAAAGTTACACCCGCTACTTGAAAACTTCTTCAGAAATTACAGTACTCCTATGCTCTTGCTACACACCCGCTCTACAAGTAATTGATGACAGCTCTCTCAAAGAAAAAACTCGGATGGTGATCATGATGTTCCTGATCCTTCGCCCCCTTTCTTCATGCCCATGTCCCCCTACTTATAGGGTCTTCAAGCTTGCTCCCCAAGGCACCCGATGGCCTTCTATTGGTATGAAATAAAGGAAAAAATAAAAGGGGAATGTTTTGAGGGAGAATGAGAGAAGGTCGGATTAGAGAGATAGAAGAGAGAGGATTGTGCGTGGCTTTGATGGATCACGGAAGAGAGGGAATGCAGTGAACGGTTGTGATGAAATTTGCTAGCTGGATGCATGGGTTGCGTCATGCATGGGCTTTAATGAGGTTGATATGCAATTAAGAGAGAGATGGAAAATCTGTAGAGAGAAAAGTTAGGGCCGGTGGTGATGAGATGGCATGGATGGTTTTAGAGAGAGGAGAGGAAAAGGAAAGAGATGAGAGAAAGGAGGAGGAAATAAAGAGGGCTTTTAAGAGAGAGATAAATGAGGAGAGAGAGAGAGAGACATTGCATGAGAAAGAGAGTGCGATCGGGATTGAGGTATGGGGGATATGGGATTTGCATGACAATTAAGAAGAGTAAATAAGGCATTAACTGGGGAATAAATCATGATGATAGGAAGAGAGGGCCGGTGTTTGTGAAGGACAGATGTGATGGTCGGTTGAGAGAATCATGGGGTTAGAGAGAGAAATCAGGAATGGGAGGCTCGATTACAGCTGGGTGTCGTGATCTTAGAGAGAGAAAGTAAGGAAAACGGACGGCAAAATTAGGTTGCATGGGAGAGGAGAAATCTGGGTGGTGGGGATGAGTTCTCCGGATGGAAAAGAGTGGATCGGAGGGTGTGGGGGACTTGGTTTGCTGGTCTCATGCAAGGGAAAGGATGGTTGGGTGCACTCAGGTTTAGGTGTTTGCATGCATGAGTTTTGATGGCTGTGATTGCATCAGAGAGAAAAGAAGGAGGGAGGATCGGATGATTGGGTCTCGCGTGGGTTCCGATCAGATGCTGGACGGTTGTGATCAAATAGGGAGGCTGTGATCACTGCATGCATCTTGGGTTATTGGATGCTTGCATGCATGCATGATACAAGATGGGTTTTTAGATATGGACGGTTGTGATGAGGTCCGGATGGGAAATAGTGAATTTAGGAGGATGTGGGGGACTCGGCCAGCTGGGATCGGATCCGGTTTGTGCCTCGGACGTAATGAATGGTTGTATGCATGGTTCGATGCATTAGAGTGCTGTGATGCTGCTGCGATCATGTTTGGAAAGAAAGAAAAAAAAATGGGATCCGAGCGGCTAATATTGGGTGCATGAACGACTATACGATGATTGAGGAGATAGAGTGCGTGCATGCTGGGGATTAATGGTGAGTGGATGTATCCATGCATGAGTGGAGATGGGATGGGGTTGCAAGTCTTTGGGTTCAAGGGACGGCTAGGATGGGTTGTTGCATGCATGAGGGTAGTTGTAATGAAAGGCTGTGATCACATGCGTGGTTTGATGTGTAAGGGACTAGCATGCATGGGTTTATGCCCAGATGGCTGTGATTAGTCTAGATGGGCTGCTTGGGTAGAGGGTCTGCATGTATAGAATGATCCTAGAGAAAGAGAAAAGAAAGGAAGAAAAGAAATAGAGGAGAGAGAAAAGGTGGCAGGTCCGGGTGTATTCCGAGTTTGGGTACATCTCCTTTATGCTATTTCCTCCACGTGCGCCTATTGTTGCTACCGAAGTATTGTGATGATGACGAATGTATAGCCGCGCTCCACCGTAGCTACACGTGATGCGAATCCCATTTACTGTGAAACATACACAAAATGATACATGTCAGTTCCTCTTTGATAATTGACCATTCATGCCTATGAGGGCTGTGTAATGTGAAGGTTTTATGTAGAAGATCGATAATGATCTATTTTAGGATTTTTATGCATAAAGAAATCAATTATCCTTTGTAAAACTGAATTATGACATAAATATGCAATATGATGCAGTATATTGTTAACATCACATGAATTTGTATTTCGCAATGTCATTTATGTATAAATCAAAGGATGTCTGTGATTTGCGGTCGATAATGCATTGCAAATGAACGAAAAAATTGCATATTTGTAATGACAACACCTCCCTTCTATCTCCGTCTACCTTGCGTTCCTTCTCTTCCTCCTTCTTCTCGAGGTCTATATCCTTATCAAATTCAGAGAATATGTTTTCATTCTCCTTATCCTTCTGCACATACCGTTAAAGATAAACATATAGTTAATTCATATGTATACAAAAAGTAAATAATTATAGAATATATAGGAATCGTTATTGGTTTACCTGACTGTCTAAACTGATGCAGTGTTATTCTCTAAGTAAAAAGAGCTCTCTCGCATGTCTCTTCTCAATTGAGGAGATCTTTCTCTCATATTTCTCCTTCATTGAGAAGATCATCTTTGCATATTTCTCCTCATGTGAGGAGAATCTTTCTTCAAATTTCTCCTCAAGTGAGCATAATTTTTTTAAAAATTTCTCCTTAAGTGAGGAGAATCTTTCCTCAAATTTACTTTCATCGGATCTGTCTATATGATCCGGTGCAGTTAAAAATAACTGATTGCCCTTATTTTCTTGGAAGGAAGAAGCCTCAGTACCAAATAAGTCTTGCAGCATATCAATTGTCTTCTCCTCTTCTCTGAGAGTCAGCTCATTCAAAATCTGACCCTAATAATACATTCAGACAAAAAAATTAATAATTATACGATGCATCTATTACTTTAATCTAAGCAATTAAAAACTCGTATACTTACTTTATTGGAATTCACAATATCTTTTATTCTTTGGTGTGATGATGCTCTGATATCATACTAATTGAGAAGTCTCGGCCACCTTGGTTGCTCAAGCATCATGGCACATACACTCCCCAGTTGGGAAATCCGTTCGAATGCCCATGCTTGTAGCAAATAATTAAAGAAAATTTAATACAAATATTAAACAATAGATCCTATGAATTGTTTATGTATAGAATAATACCTGTAATATGTACATGCATCCAAAAATATTATATTTTGGTGGTTACTTTATAATATTTACTGCACCTTCAAGCCCAGATATGATATGACTATAATATATGTTACCCCAAGGATAACTATTGAAACTCTCCAAATCATCCACCAATCTCAAATATCTATCCGGTACGATCACATTTTTGTTGCTGCCAAGAATGACACTCTCCAAAATAAGTACCAAAGAAAGTTTTATTGCATCATCTGGAACTCCAGTTGCTATAATTATAGCCATTAAGGAGGCCTGAGTAGTCCCGCGTGGAAAGTATCTACTTCTCAAGTTGTTTGACTCTATGTCTAGTATCGAAGGAGGAGGCCCATGACAATACCGAAGTCCAGAAACTAAATAAAACTCCAAAGGCGAGAACGAAATAATCTGGCCATCCAAATTAAACTTAAGACCACCTAAGTGTCTTTGCCAAAAAAAATATATGACACTTAGGGAAATCATAGCTCTTACACTGCGTCTCCAATCGAATAAGAAACCAAAACAATTCCTTTTCATCCTATCCATCATATCTGTAGAAGTGTTTTTTGTATTTATTGACTTGAAGTGCTCCTTAATTTTATTTAAGTACTTAATGATGTTCCTTGCAGAAGCTTTACCAAAATAGCTCAATCTAGCACTTAGCTCCGTGGTCACTTTCTTTTCTTCTACATTCTCTCCCTCTTCAATCTTTCTTTTATTTTTCTTTGCTTCAATCTTCACATTAGATTCAGTAGTTTGTATAATCATACCGGACATGTCTCCCTCTATAGTAGCAGGGTCCCTACCACCACGTCCATGCGAACGCCCACGACCATGGTTTCTCCAAACCATCTGTAAACAAAATAATAAAGATACAATAAATTAAATGAGGTCTTAATAAAATATATATATGATAAAAATTTGGATGACATATAAACGAAACAATACATAAAATATAGACAAAATAATACATAAAATATGGACCAAACTACTATTAGTTATTCTTCAAATTCGAAAATACTATCAGTTCAATTAAATTCAATTCACTACAATTCAAGTCAATTCACTACTATACCTTACATATAGTTTGATTCAATTCACTACTATACCTTATATTTAGTACAATTCAATTTACTTCAATTCACTATATTTAGTTCAATTCAATTCAATTTACTATATTTAGTTTTATTCACTTCAATTCACTATATTTAGTTAAATTTAATTCAATTCAATTCACTATATTTAGTTCAATTCAGTTCATAATATTTAATTCAATTCAATTCACTATATTTAGTTCAATTCAGTACAATACCTTATATTTAGTTCAATTCACTACTATACCTTATATTTAGTTCAATTTAATTCACTTCAATTCACTATATTTAGTTCAATTTAATTCAATTCACTTCAATTCACTATATTTAGTTAAATTTAATTCACTATATTTAGTTCAATTCAGTTCACAATATTTAATTCAATTCAATTCACTATATTTAGTTCAATTCAGTACAATACCTTATATTTAGTTCAATTCACTACTATACCTTATATTTAGTTCAATTCATTTCACTTCAATTCACTATATTTAGTTCAATTCAATTCAATTTACTATATTTAGTTTAATTCACTTCAATTCACTATATTTAGTTCAATTCAATTCATTATATTTAGTTCAATTCAGTTCACAATATTTAATTCAATTCAATTCACTATATTTAGTTCAATTCAGTACTATACCTTATATTAAGTTCAATTCACTACTATACCTTATATTTAGTTCAATTTAATTCACTTCAATTCACTATATTTAGTTCAATTCACTTCAATTCACTATATTTAGTTAAATTCAATTCAATTCAATTCACTATATTTAGTTCAATTCAGTTCACAATATTTAATTCAATTCAATTCACTATATTTAGTTCAATTTAGTACAATACCTTATATTTAGTTCAATTCACTACTATATCTTATATTTAGTTCAATTTAATTCACTTCAATTCACTATATTTAGTTCAATTCAATTCAATTCACTATATTTAGTTCAATTCAATTCAATTCATTATATTTAGTTCAATTCAGTACTATACCTTATATTTAGTTCAATTCATTACTATACCTTATATTTAGTTCAATTCAATTCACTTTAATTCACTATATTTAGTTCAATTCAATTCAATTCACTATATTTAGTTCAATTCACTTCAATTCACTATATTTAGTTCAATTCAATTCAATTCACTATATTTAGTTCAATTCACTTCAATTCACTATATTTAGTTCAATTCAATTCAATTCACTATATTTAGTTCAATTCAATTCAATTCACTATATTTAGTTCAATTCACTTCAATTCACTATATTTAGTTCAATTCAATTCAATTCAATTCACTATATTTAGTTTAATTCAGTACTATACCTTATATTTAGTTCAATTCACTACTATACATTATATTTAGTTTAATTCAATTCACTTCAATTCACTATATTTAGTTCAATTCAATTCAATTCACTATATTTAGTTTAATTCACTTCAATTCACTATATTTAGTTCAATTCAATTCAATTCAATTCACTATATTTAGTTTAATTCAGTACTATACCTTATATTAAGTTTAATTCACTACTATACCTTATATTTAGTTCAATTCAATTCACTTCAATTCACTATATTTAGTTCAATTCAATTCAATTCACTATATTTAGTTCAATTCACTATATTTATTTCAATTTAATTCAATTCACTATATTTAGTTCAATTCACTTCAATTCACTATATTTAGTTCAATTCAATTTAATTTAATTCACTATATTTAGTTCAATTCAGTACCATACCTTATATTTAGTTCAATTCACTACTATACCTTATATTTAGTTCAATTTATTTCACTTCAATTTACTATATTTAGTTCAATTCAATTCAATTCATTATATTTAGTTCAATTCACTTCAATTCACTATATTTAGTTCAATTCAATTCATTATATTTAGTTCAATTCAGTTTATAATATTTAATTCAATTTAATTCACTATATTTAGTTCAATTCAGTACTATACCTTCTATTAAGTTCAATTCACTATTATACCTTATATTTAGTTTAATTCAATTCACTTCAATTCACTATATTTAGTTCAATTCAATTCAATTCACTATATTTAGTTCAATTCACTTCAATTCATTATATTTAGTTTAATTCAATTCACTATATTTAGTTCAATTCAGTTTACAATATTTAATTCAATTCAATTCACTATATTTAGTTCAATTCAGTACAATACCTTATATTTAGTTCAATTCACTACTATACCTTATATTTAGTTCAATTCAATTCACTTCAATTCTCTATATTTAGTTCAATTCAATTCAATTCACTATATTTAGTTCAATTCACTTCAATTCACTATATTTATTTCAATTTAATTCAATTCACTATATTTAGTTCAATTTACTTCAATTCACTATATTTAGTTCAATTCAATTCAATTCACTATATTTATTTCAATTCAGTACCATACCTTATACTTAGTTCAAATCACTACTATACCTTATATTTAGTTCAATTCATTTCACTTCAATTCACTATATTTAGTTCAATTCAATTCAATTCACTATATTTAGTTCAATTCGCTTCAATTCACTATATTTAGTTTAATTCAATTCATTATATTGAGTTCAATTCACTATATTTAGTTCAATTCAGTACTATACCTTATATTTAGTTCAATTCACTACTATACCTTATATTTAGTTCACTTCAATTCACTATATTTAGTTCAATTCAATTCACTATATTTAGTTCAATTCAGTTCACAATATTTAATTCAATTCAATTCAATTCAAAGGATTGGGCTGATGACTTATAACCAATGCAAGAATATCCTAGCAAGCAATGTGAATATCTGACTCCATCTTCAATCATTTCTTGTTGCTTATCTAAAAGATGTGCTAAACCACAAATTGTCTTTCTTGTTTCCAGACAAATTCACAGCAATTATGATTCCCTCTATGGATCACCATTAGTTAGTATCCTTACTAGGAAGTTGATGCAAGAGTAATTAGGGCAAATTACAAAACCCTCCCCTGAACTATACACCTCATTTCATAGGATCCGATCGAGCGGGCATGGCAACCACCCATGCATTGCATGGGATTAGTACCAGTCAACTTATGATAAAGTGTGCTTATACAAGTGATGAAATATGCGCTTATAAGTATTTAGGGTCAGACAATTGCAGGTTTGATAAAAAGAAAATTAATTCTTAATTGCACACTTCTGAATTTAATTGACAACCACATTACGTTGTTAAACAGAAAGCCGGCTGATGGTGGAATAAAAAACACTATACCTTACATTCAATTAGTAACAGTTGTTTGAAGTGAGTGAATTCAATTCACTACTATATACACTATACCTTACATTCAATTCACTACTATACCTTACCAAATTCGAAACCAGTATTAGAAACACTATACCAATATTAGAAACACTATACCATGTCATGTGTAATTTGAATGTAAGGTATATTAGAAACACTATATTTCTTTAAAACACTATACCTTACCAAATTCGAAAAAATATCCATATCACAATGTCGGATAATTAGAAAAACTAAATTATATGAAAATATAGGGCTAAGATTTGGGTCTATAGAACATACCTTGGCAAGCTTAATTTTTGACGAAGCCTTAACGACGAATGATGGTTGAACTGCAGGCGGTTTCCGACAAATATGATGGGATGATTTTTGACGAAGCCTCAATGACGAAGCCTCAACGACTGTTGAAATTGACGCCGGTTGAAATGGAGAACGTCCGACGAAGCCTCGACGACGGTTGATCGTGACGAAAACAAGGCGAAAAGCTCGATTTCTCTGAAACTGATAAGAAACCCAGCCTCGACGACGGTTAATCGTGACGAAAACAAGGCGAAAAGATGGATTTTCGACGCCGGTTGATGTAGAGGTGATCCGACGAACCCTCGACGACGGTTGATCGTGACGAAAACAAGGCGAAAAGCGAGATTTCGAACGCCGGTTGAAATGGAGGCGGTCCGACGAAGTCCGACGAAGCCTCGACGACGGTTGATCGTGACGAAAACAAAGCGAAAGGCTCGATTTCTCTCAAACTGGTAAGAAACCCAGCAACGATAGCTTTTTTCAGTGGTAAGGGTGAATATGTCTTTTTACCTGTTTAGTGTCACCGTGCGACCTGTTTCACACGTGCTAAAGGCCATTTTCGTCCAGATTTCTTGATGGGATCCATTCTCAACAATAGTTGAGAGTTGGTGGCCATTTCGATAAAAACCTCTAAGGCCGATGTATGACTTTCCACCAGCAGAATAATTTGCAATTGCCATCACCGACTTAAAAACTTTGAGATGTCTATGTTGCGGAAATAAGACGATATGGGAGAGATAAATTAGTCAAATTATTATTATTTTTTTAAACATGATTCATCCATAAATCCAGCTACATACGAGGTACATGTTGGTGATCATACATCACGTCCGCACCCTTTCTCTACATCCGATGCCTCCTGTGTCCGTCGTCCCAGAACTACCGTACGTCTTCGCTGTTCAACACATGGTGTCCGTCGATATCTCCACATGGCCATCATTCAAGTTGTGCCCGTGACTGAGTCTACCGCGCAATCTTGCCCCCGTCGGTGGCTCGGTCCCATACCTATCGGTACTTCCAGATCCCTCCCCCCCTTCCTCCAATTTGGCTGGGGCCCATGGTTACCGCGTCCTCTCTCTCTCTCTCTCTCTCTCATAAATCAGCGGCGTTCCACCTCGCTCGCCGCCCGCTCCGATCCCCTCTCCTCCTCCGACGAGCTGGAGGCGCAGAATGCGGCTAGTTGAAATTCCCGATCTCTGCTGCTGCTAGTTGAAATTCCGATCCTCTCCTGCTCCGATTCCCAGCTGCTATTGGTAGGGCCTCGTTTCCTCTCCCGTATTCATATCTCTGGCTGATTGTTCTTGTTTATTGTGGAGAAGATCTTGTTGATCTGTTCATCAACTTTAATTGGAGAGGTGTGCCATAGGCAATGAGCCCTTGCGCGGCCGATGAAGCCCTCATTTGTTGGATTTCGATCAATTTTGGTGTCAATTTGTATTTTTTTTAAGAAAAGATTTTGATGGAAAATTATTGATTTTCGCTTAAATCTCGATCGATTTATGTCTAAATGCTCGTCAATCTGTTATAGGAAAAAATAAAAACAAACGAGGAATGGAGGAAAATATGGATTCTCACCAAAAATATATAAAAAAATTTTACTAAAAAACGTAATTTTTTCAGTTAAAGTGTACGGAAAATACAGAATGTAGGACTTCGGTCAACATCAACTTAGGAATTTCGTTATGTCACCAAAATTTGGTACTATTGAAATTTCAGACAATTTCTATATTGGATCCATCAGAAGAGACACAATTTTGAGATGTCACAGGATATTTGTTGATATTTGATTCCATGATTTTGGTTGCTAGCTTGGTAACATCAACTTAGAAGCGTCGGAACTAGTGTTGGACCCTTTATGTACACTTTCCTTGGGCTATATTTTCTGCTTAACCATGGCAGAGTAGTCACCCCCAACAGACTTATCCCATTTCTATGGTGGCTTTATAAGGGCTAGATATTAAGTTTGTGCAAGCCTTTTCGAATTATTCCTCACAATACTTTCATCCTAATTTGTTAGATTTCTTTTCCAGATATTATAATTAGACTTGGCAAAACCCGCCAACCCGACCCTAACTTGTCTTGCTAAACTTGACCCTAACTCGACTCGTTCGTTAAACAGATAGGGTTCAGGTTTAGCAAAAGTTGACCCGCCAAAATTAGGGTCAACCCTAACCCGACCTCCCAAACCCGCCACGCTAAACTAAGGGGGCTTAGGGGCGAGTTAAAGGGGGGAAAATGCCACGGCTTGTGATTCTCCAGCTGCCCATCATGACCATGTCCGATTTTTACCACATGATCCGATCTTCGCATGTTGCTCGATCCTCAACGCACAACACCAAGAAAAAAATGAACATATGTTCAGTAGTATTCACGTCAATTGCACGGATGCACCTTTGCATTATCCATAAGGCTTTCAACATTATCCACGTCAATTGCAAATTCTCATTTGATACTTTTGCTTGCTTTTCCACAAATGTATGTGATAAGTATACTAAATGAACGTTAAATTATTTTACGATTGTAACGTTAGACTAATTGGGTGAGGTGGGTTTGGGTTAGGGTTAGCCCACCTAGGGTTAGGGTTGGGATGTTTGATACGTTTAATCAACGAGTTAGGGTTAGGGTTCGGGTTCAGCCATCCTAACCCACCAACACTAACCCTAACTCGATCGCCAGCTCTAATTCTTATGTAGTGCGAAATGTTGTAGGGCCTTAAGGTGATGGGCTACCAAAAAGTGAGAAGAAACGAAGACCAGGGTGGGGGTGGATCATCTCCAGTTTCTTCACCACTCCTATATAATGTGGAGAAGATATTGTGCATCTGTTGGTCAACTTTGATTTGAGAGGTTTGCCTTGGATGGATACCTCGATCTGATACCGCACTGAGCCCTTGCGTGGTCGATGAATCCCTATCTAAAAATTTAAGTGGGAAGGGAATTTTCGGCCTCCGATCTGTTTATATGCCGATTTTGTATAGTTCTTCAGAAACTGATGTTGAACGTTATCGAACCACCAGGTCTTTTCTCAGCAGATTGTTTTGTTGTTTTCTTTTATAAACTGCTCTTAAGAGAGGGTAGGAACATTGGAATGATCCCTATTATTTACCCATAATGAGTTATTGGTCCCTTGAATTTGCAGCACGTAGGTTTGGTTTATATGATGGCTCACTTTATACCTAATATTGCACGGATGCACCTCTGCTAGGAATGGGTACCTCTATATGAATGAAGAAATTTTATTCTTTCATGCAATTTATATTAGATGCTGCTCAAAATGTGGGCTAGAGTTGACTGAGATGATCATATTCCTCAAAATGAGCAACAAGTTGGATGGATAGAAGTTTGTGTCATACAAAGTGAATCGGAATTTATTCAGCGAGTATTTTACAATCTAGTGTCTTCAATAGTTCATCATTGCCATTTTTGAGCTCAAGATTTTCTTTGACTTTTCTAAATGTTTTTGTAGTATTTTCCAGTCTTGTATCTTTTGAACATTTTCTCTTTTTTATTGGCCAAAATTGTTTATTCATGCAAGTAAAAAGCTCCCATATATCCTTGTTGGCTTACAAATAAATATTGGTGCTCCCTCTATCCGCCAATTGGCCGTTTATGGGGTGTTTGGATTGTTCCCAAGGATTGTTCCAGTGCTCCTGCCAATTCAATTTTCTCGAAAAATGCATAGGCAGGAAAACTGGAACGATCCTGGGGAACGATGCCAAACCTTAGGTTTCTGGCATGCCACTCTCTTGCCAAATTCCCTTGGTGAGGTTTTCAGCACCAACCTTGGAGGGGTTGAAATCATGTTACCAGCCGGCCGAAAAATACTCTTCTGTCTTCCCTAGTCTGACTCTATCTTCATGGGATAAGACTTGGATGACAATGGTTTACCTCTAATCATCATACTTCTATTATTGCACTCTTGCTACCAAGATTTTAAATTCTGATTTCGATCGGTCATAAAAAGAATGTCAAATGTCGGTGGAAATTTTGTATGTTTGAAGGAAAGATTTCAGTTGAAACTTGTTAGATTTTGGTTAAATTTTGATTGATTTCACTCAAAAGAAGTTGGTCAAATATGTATGTTATGAAAAAGTAAGAAATGGAGAGTTTTTCACTGAAAAAAATGAAATCTATTGCGTAAAAAGATGAATTTTTTCAGTGAAATTATCCCCAAAAAAGATGGAAAGTCAAATTTTTGTCAAATGTCGGTTATTTCAGTCGACGTATCGTGATTTCGAACAGAAATTTGGTACTATGGAAATTTTGGATTATTTCTATTTTGGAACCTAAAAAACAAAAGACATTTCAATCATTTCGTAGGAAATTTGTTAACATTTGTTTCCTTGCTTGGTACCTAGCTAAATGTTATGACTCACTAGTACTCATTTTATCATTGTTGCAGGATTCTGGCCGGTTAAGGAGTAGTTTTTCAGAAAACTATGGTTCTAGATTCGTTATCGTCTCCGCAGAGGAGGTCCCAGAACACGCCGTTCCTTTCATCCTCATTCAAGAAGCATGATATCTCATGCCGAGAAGGGTGCAACACCTGGTCTGCTCTCCTTGGCCGCCACCGATTCCTCCTGAAGATGCTGGCCCTGTTGGCATTCTTGTGCACCGTCTATCTGTACTTTGCAGTCACTCTGGGGGCCACTGACTCGTGCTCTGGATTGTCGGGAGCCGAGAAGGCGTCGTGCCAGGCAAAATCTTCGTCTGCGCTGCACAATAGGAAACTGAAATTCGTCTGACTCAGATTGTTCCCCCATACAACTTTTCGGCCTTGGATATCCCTAAGATTTGGATACCTCTAATTCATTTTTGATTGTACACACCTTGGGTATATACATTTTGTAAAGAAGAGAAGTTGAATTCTCGATTATGGTTTTCTTCCCAATGAGGGCTTTATATAATACTTTTGCAACAGTTATCATCCCTTGATTTAAGGGATTGAAAAAACGAAAATGAAATATGTTCTTCGCACGATTACGATAAATTGGATTTCCAGTTATGTCGTCACTATCGAACGATACTCTGTTTCTACGGAGGACCGAGATATTGTTTGTTGTTTCTTGGTTTCCAGGAAATAAGGCTATATCACCTTTTCATGCAGTATCCAGTTGTGGAGCAATGTGTCAAGGGGCAACTAGCCCAGTCAGAAATAACAATAAACCTTGCCCTAGCCCTAGGGTTCCTTAAGCCCCTGTTTGTATTCGGTCAACGAGCTAGCTAGTAAAGTAAATCGGATCAAAGTTTTACTTTGTTGCTTTTGGATTTAAAAAATTGTAAATTAAATGGTCGGAGGTTTATTAGTAGCCAAAAAGTTTTACTTTGAAAACACCAAGTAAAACTTTTGATTTAATAGTAGAAGGCTCCGTTGACCATGCCTCGTCAGCCAAAGACATGACTGCCATGATAGATTTGACGATTTGGGGAGCGACATATGATGATCCTAGTTTCAACGGTCATGATCTATGGGCCATGGGATGAACCAGGGGGATACCGCCCACCACTCAATGCCGGTCTCCACTCTTGCCAACCACCGGCTGCCTCGTCTGCCACCACCCGTCGCCACGCGCCACGGTGGCAGCCGATGGTCTGGGTGGTCAGTGGCCGGTGGAGGATGGTGGACGGCGACGGCGAACGGCCGGTAGATTTAATTTCTGATTTACTTTTGATTTACCTTTTTTTTTTTGTATTTCAAAGGGGAGGTCACCGGACCTCCGAAAGGCGTCACAACCCGGCGCAAGCAAGTCCACCGCACACCGATAGAACCAGATAGGCCAATGTCCTAAATAGCCACCTGCGCACGTCGGCACCAGGACACTTCACTGCTAGCCGGTGGACAGCTCCGCAACATGCGGATCCACACCACAACTGCCTACCGGCGGAAACACCACACCGTACTCCGGCGGAAAGAAAAGGGAAGCAAAGAAACAAAAAAGCCAAAAAAAAAAACATACCAACACCAGCAGCCGTCCAGAAGTAATGGTTTACTTTATTATTCAATACAAACAGCAAGAAGGAGACCAGATTTACTAGTCGATCAGGAAGATGTACTAACCCACATCCGATTTACTAGTCTTTACCTTACGGGTCCGAAAAAACAAACAGGCCCTAAATATGGCGAAGAACACGCACCCAAATCTGATTTCGGATCTTTAGAAGGGCGTCGTCGATAGAAGTAAGCATCAAATTTTGTTACATTGGAAAAAATGTCGACACACAAAGTGCCTTTCTTTGGATCTACACACTTCAATGCCCAAAAAATATTTCAGAGGCCCACTATTCTGTGTAAAGAGTGAATAGTCAACTTTGGATTCCTTTAAGCAACAAACCATTGCTTGTTTAAGCCCCTAGAGGGATTCCTTTAAGCAACATACCCTATGCTCCCCCTGACGAGAGAACCAGTGGTACTTCATATAAACTTCCGCATGCAAATCACCGTGTGTAAGAAGGTCGGCAATGGCGAGGAGACAATGAACATTGACTAACTTTGCTACTGGAGCAAAATTTTCATGATAATCAAGGTTCTCTTTTTGATTGTAGACTTCGGCAACTAAGCGAGCTTTGTATGTATCATTCGATTGTGCCATCAGCTTTGCACTTAATTTGTAAACCCATTTGCATCCAAAGGATCATTTGTCTGCAGGGAGGTCAACTAAGGACCAAGTATTATTGGGCTCAGTCATAGTAATTTTGTTGCTCATAGCTTCCTTCCATGTGGATCTTTAGATGCTTGTGTCAAAGAGGTTGACTCCTTTGTTGTGGAAATTGAAGAAACTAAGGGGGGATGTGGCATCATTTCGGAACCCTATGTTTCTATTCACAATTTTAGATTTTAAAAGTAACGGATAGTATTTGTTCCGGTGGAATGAAGGAGTTGGGAACGAGAATTTATCACTCCATGCGTTTCTACACTGTTCGGAACGCTGAACCATGGAATTACATTGAAATAGTAATTCATGTTAGATTTTTCCATTCAAAAAGTTTGGTGGGTAAATGATTAATCAAATCAAAATCAATTAAAATGGATTGTCCACAGAAAGAGATCGTTCGATGACACCATTTTGTTGGGGTGTTGTGTTAGGAAGCCCCTATTAATTAGGAGTCTATTATTAGTCTTTATCTTCAGTCGTTAAGGTTTATCGAGTCTGTTAATTGAAGTTTATCTTTAGTCGTTCATGATTATCTCTGTTGAACCATGCACGTCTATTTAAGTATGGCCATATAATAGGTTTTATTAAGAGAAGAATCAATAAAAACTCACTGAGTTGGTGGCTAATCCCCAATCAAAGGATTAATAGGTGGTCAATCTCCAATCAAAAGATCGTTTTAGGGTTCGTACCCTATTATGTTGATACACAAGAATGTTGATGGAAAGCCCCATTGTCTTATAAGAAAGTTTGAATCATATCGATCGAGAAAAATCCAAACCATTATATGTACGAATAGTTTGGACAGAATAATGATATTTAGAATTAACTAAGGCAAAAGGAAGTTTTAAATTATGGTTAGTTTCTTATTTGTGTTTGTGTACGCGGAAAAAGATACGGGTCGTCTTTATTGCGAATCACACGAGATTACAGAGTGGCCGGGACCCGGGGGGCTCGGGTGTGGCGAGCCCGGGTGTGGCGAATGTTTGATCAGGAGATTGTGGGAGAGATCCTCTGGAGGGTCCCTTTGATCCGCGTCTCCACGTGGTATTCGTGCGAAAGCTCTGAAGGGGTTGCCCAGGACAGAGGTCTTTACAGGGTGAGGGTTTCTTGAGAGGCTAAGGAGTATCGGCCGTTGATTTTGTCCCGTCCGTGCTTCGCGCTTTCTCGGCTAGGGATGTTTTGGGCTTCGTTCCTCGACCTTCGTGTCTTCCTCGATCCTTGCTAGACCTCGGCGTCCTTGATCGTCGGTTCGCGGCGTCGATCGTGCTTTTGGCGTCGGCTTTGGCTTTAGCTTTCGGCTTTGGCGTTGCTTTGGCGTGGCTCTGGCGTTTGCTTTGCTTTGGCGCTTGCGCTTGAACGTAGGCGGGTAGAGGCTTGCGATGCTTTAGTTCTTCCGGACTTCGCGTCGTATCGGCTAGAACGTGCGGTGCTTTGCTCGTGACCATCGTAGTTGCTTGGCTTTGGCACGTGCGTTGCTTTAGCGCGGGCTTTACCGGTGCGTTTGCTTTGGCTTCTTGCGTTGGCTTTGGCTTTAGCTTTGACTCGATTTTCTTCTCGAACGGCGATGGCTACTTCTTCAGGGCTTCTTTATTCTTCTGGCTTCCTCAACGGTTGTGTCGTCGGCTGGCTTCTTCTCCGGGCGTATTTGGCTTGATCGGAGTTGAAGACTTCTTGTGGAGATGGTGGGTGTAGCACCGATCTCCGTGCGACGGTTGTAGCGTCGGCTTTTGTTGATGAAGACGGCGGGGATAGCACCGATCTCCGCACGACGGTTGTAGCGTTGGCTTTTGTTGATGAAAACGGCAGGGGTAGCACCGATCTCCGCACGACGATTGTAGCGTCGGCTTTTGTTGATGAAAACGGCGGGGGTAGCACCAGTTTCAGCACGACGGTTGTGGCGTCGGGTTTTGTTGATGAAGACGGCAGGGGTAGCACCGATCTCTGTGTGACGGTTGTAGCGTCGGCTTTTGTTGATGAAGACGGCGGGGGTAGCACCGGTCTTCGTGCAACGGTTGTAGCGTCGGCTTTTGTTGATGAAGACGGCGGGGGTAGCACCGGCTTCAGGCCTTCTTCTCCAAGCTTTCTTCTTCGTGCGAGGAGTCGACGCCTTTGTTGAAGACGACAGGGTGTTGTTGGCTTCGATCTTCTTCTCCGGCCTTTGCTTATGGCTTCTTCGGAGTTGATGAAGATCGTTGGAGCAGTCGAGGTGATGACGACTCCGGGTCTTCTTCTCCAAGCTTTCTTCTTCGTGCGAGGAGTCAAAGCTTTGATCTTCGAGTGCAAGGTCTTCACGTTGATGAGGACTTGAAGGGCCAAGGATTCCCGTAGGACGTGCTTGCCGTGCCTCGTGAAGCCTTCGGTCTTCGAGCGTTGGAGCTTCTCTTGCAGAGCCCTTTCGTCTTCGGCTTTTTTTTTAGGACCTCTTGTGCCTTCCCCCACCCCTTCTATTTATAGGCAAAGGGGGGCGGTTGGGGGAGATATGGCTGAAATCTTTTGGTTTCATCCAATATCTCTCCTCATAACCATCAAGATATTGTTCCTTTATTCGGGGAAACAAACTCGATCCCCTCCTTTTTAGTTGGGGTGGTTACGGGCTAGATGTGACTCGATCTTTGAAGATTGAGTTGTTATTTTTTTTGCACTTTTGGATCGGATGGCGACACAACATCATCTTGTCCGTTGGATCGAGAGATCGTCGCGGATCTACGGCTGCGTAGACGTCCACGCCACCTCCCCCCGCATCGAGGCGGTTTTGATTTTTTTTTTCTTTTCTTTTCTTTTCTTTTTCTTTTTCCCTTTCTTTTAGGGCCGGCCCCACCTCTCCATGAGGAGGGGGGCACGGTTTTCAAGAGGGGGGGCCGGTGAGCCCCCCTCTTTGTGTTTGAGTTACGGGTCCAGTGGGACCCATTTGCTTTGAGTTGGGCCTCGGCACGCGAATTGAGTTTGCACGCGGGCCGAGTTCGCATGCGGGCCGTTGTGTATGGGCCAAGTTGTGCATGTGGGCCGTTGTGTGTGGGCCAAGTTTCGCATGCGGGCCGTTGTGTGTGGGCCAGGTTTCGCATGCGGGTCGGGTCCAACCCGTGGGTTAATTTCGATGCCCACAAATGCCCCCTCAAGTTCAAGTGCACCTGCGGGAAATGCATAGCGCTTGGACTTGACTTGCGTGTTCGCTCGGAATTTTGGTCTTTACAATGACCCTCGCCATTTCGTTTCCCCCATCGTTTTGCTAGCGCGGGAGACGAAAGGCTTTGGCTGCTTGGAGTCGAAGACATCTTCTAGGGTTTTGTTCATCTTCCTTGTTGTCGCGGACTTCCTTTGCTTCGAGGATGGTGCAAACATTGACGGTGGCCGCTGCGCGGAGTCCCAGGGCAGCAAGGCGGCGGGAGCACGAGGACGGCCGCGATGCACCTCGGAGGAGGGTTGTTGCGCCTCTTCGGTGCGGGAGTGCAATGGTGGAAGCTGATTGTTGCGGCCGAATGTGATGATGACTACGCGTCTGGCACAGCGCAGGGAGGAGACAGATTCGACGAGGTGCGGCCCCACTTTCTTCGTGTTCTTTTTTTTTCGTGGTTACATCGGATATGGATGCCCACCGGGTAGAGACCCCCAGATTCAGGGGATATGAGATTTACCCCATCTCTATCCCAATAGCCGATTATGGCTATAAATAGGGGGTTAAATGAATAACCGTTTTCTTTTCCCAACATCCTTTCCTTTTTTTTTTTTGTTCCGTCTCTGTTTTTCTTTTTCTTTTTTTTCTTTTTTCTTTTTCTGGTTTTGGTCTCTTCTCTCCTTTTTTTTTGTTCTGGTTCGCACGGTACAGCAGCAGCGGCGCGGTGGCTGGGGCGCAGGCGGGCGGCAGGCTGCGGCGGCCGATCGGCGGGCGGCGGGCGCGCGCGGCCGGCTGTGGTGGCCGGGCTGCGTGCGGGTAGGCGCGAGCAGTCGGGCGGCGGGTGCGGTCAGCGTGCGCAGGAGGCACGGCGGCGGCGGATGTGGGCGCGAGGCGGCCGTGCGGATAGGCGTCGGTGGTGCGGGCGTGGGCGCGAGGCGGTCGTGCGGGCGGCGCGGGTCGGGCCGCAGGCTTTGGCCGGGTGGCGGAGACCGCTGCTGGCCGGGGTCCAGCGAGGAGGCCCGCGGCGCAGGCGGGTGTTGGGTCGCCGGCGGGCGGTGGTTGCACGGGCTCCAGCCCCTTGTGGGCCTTGGGTCACGCGGAAACGGAGCAGCAACAGCCCCCCTTTTTGAGCTGCGGGGGTCTTGAAGGAAAAGAGGGGGCTAGGCTCCCTTTTGACTGGGCTCCACCCCCTTTGGGGTTGTGGGGCCTTCAACGAAGGGGGGCTGTGGCCCCCACTTTTTTTTTTTTTGGACGGTTCAGCAGCAGCAGCAACGACGGTGGTGTCAGGGTCGAGGTGTCGGCTAGCTGTTAAGTCTCCAAATAATGCATTTTATCGCTTATTTCTTACTGCATTATCATCGCTTTCCTACGTAAAACTTTTCATATACTCGTAAAGCGCATCAATTTATTTACACCACTGCATAGTATACTTTATTACGGACATAACGGTATATTGGTTCTCATTCATACGATACATGCATGAAAAATACGGAGCCCGGAAGTCCAAATTATCCTTTTTATCGATAATTGCACTGTAACCTTACACTCGTTATTTCATGTGTGTTTTTCAGGGAACTGACCCGGTACTCGACGTAGTCAGATAGGAGGCATCATGATCGAGCAATGGATAGTCTCACGATAATTCAATGGAGGATGCACAGCCCGTTTGGAGGCCCTTGTGAAGAATGATGCAGAAAAGGATAATTGTGAAAAGTCGGCTGAGATGACGATGCTGGCTCAACACATTGCTAGCATCGGATAAATGGAGGAAGACTACGCGCAAGAAAATGGCCTGACATTGGATGCGGTCACTGACTCAGATGGTTCGGATGGGAATGGAGTTCGCAAAGGATAATCTCAGACATCATTCCACATACCTGGTTCATACTCTATCTTGCATCGCACCCAACGAACGCCCGTCCCCAACTTAGCACGATTGCATCCATGCATTCTCTTCTCTTTCATTATTCTATTTGGAAAATTCATCACAGCCGTCCGTGTCCCTTGCACCCGACGCGATCTTTTCTTTCTAGCACCCGAGATCAACCCAACATGCAACACCATCACAGCCGTCCGTTACAATTCAAAACCCATACATTCAGCATGCATCGCAGTCATTCCAAGCCTAACTCATCAGCCCATTTCCATTTCATCAAATCACAGCCGTCCTTTGCAAATCCAACCCATACCGGCAGTGATCATAGCATTCCATACACCCAGCAACTCACATGCAAAACATTTATAGCCGCCCAACTCTCTCTTTTTTCCTTAACCATCGAAAGACCCATACAACCGTCCATAGCAGCCATCGTTGCCGAATCACGGTCGTCCCTTCCATGCTAAATGGATGCATGCCTGAGAACCCATCAGAACCGGATCCCATCAGAACCTTGTCTAACCTCCCCACTTGGAAGCCATCACAACCGTCCGTGACTCCCACATGCAGTAGCTGTGCATGCACCTAACGCCCACCTCTCTTTTCCTTCCCATTTTAATCACAGCCGTCCGGTGCACCCGAGTACCACCCGAAGCCCAGCTCTCTCTCTTTATCTCTCATTTTCTCTCTCTACCCCGAGATCACAGCCATCCGACTTCCTCTCTCTCTCTAAACCGAATCCCAGCTGTCTCTCTCTCACCGAGCCATGCACACAACAGCCCCGACCCGATCTCTAACCGAAATCCTAATCTCTCTCTTTCCTTTTCTCTCTCTTGCGATCGTTTCTCTCTACTCCTACAAATCAGGCGATCACCTCTCTCCGTTTCTCTCTCTACAAAATCTGCGCCCAACTCTCTCTTCCGTCCCTTTTGTTTCGCTCTCTTTCCATATCTCTCATTCTCTCTCTCCCCATTCGTAACCCAATCACAGCCGTTCGGTGTACCTAACCGGACCCCCTCTTCTCTATATAGGGGGGGGCCGAACCATCACCATTCACCCCGAACTTCATCCACCATTGAGCCCGAACTTCATCAGACCATCGCCGCCGGAATCTTCATCGTTTCACCATCTCGACCGAGCATCTCCGAGTCACGCTGCACCATCATCTCCGAGCCACGCTTCACCATCGCCAAATCCACGCCGCACGTCGTCATCATCATCGGAAGCCGTCATCCACGCTCGTCATCTTTCTTATTTTTCGTTAATGGAGTTTAACTGCATCTATGTTTTCATGTGGAATTTTATGAACATGCAAGGCTAAACCCCTAGCTAAGGCTATGGGGGATGCCTAGTAGTTATTATGTGTTTCTTTTGATCAATAATAAAGTTTTAATGTTCTTATGATTGAATGTTATATGAATGACACTACATAATGATGTATGTTATTTTACTTGCACATTTATTTGATTCCGTATTGACTCCGGGCATACGGAATGCTTATGAATCCCTGTGGTAAGATAGCACTAGCGTAACGAGTCTCTCGTCATATAATCTTCAATCTATATTAGTTTTTATGATAGATGCATATCTTTAGAAATCGATGCATGTGTACAAGTCCTTTTGATTTCACATCGACTCCGGGCATGTGTAATGCTTAAAGACCCCTGTAGCATGCATCCGAATTAATTTTCATGCTATCGTCATATATACTCATTGATCAAAAGAATGCATAATATATTACTAGATTGAACCCGGATGCCTTAGCCTCATCTCCATCGTAACTTCCTTTAATTAATTGCAATATTTAGTTTTATTTAATTTAGTAACGTAGTTTCATCATTCGTGCTCCACTCTCAGTGGAAAACCCTGATTTGCACTCGCGTTCACGCACTGTCATCACATCAGTTCCCATTAGTCCTTCAGTCCCTGTGGAATCGACCTCGGACTCACCGAGATTACTACTTCGCTACACACCCTATACTTGGGGTTGAATTGCACTTTTTAGTCCCTTAATTAGGACTACTTAAAGTTGTAGCACTAGCGAGGGCAACAGGCGGCGCGGGGTGTGGTGCGCAAGTAGCGGCCGGGCGCGGGGCCCAGCGCAGGTGGCGTCGGGTTCAGCCGGGCGCGAGGTCAGGCACGGAGGCCGACGGTGGTGCGCAGGTGGCTCAGCGGCGGTCGTGGCGTGCGCGGGCGCAGGTGGCAGGCGCGGGTGGCGAAGCTGCGGCCGGGCGATCGGTGCACAGGCAGCGACGGCATGGGGTGCGGGGCGTAGGTGGCGGCCGAGTGTTAGGATTGATGTGTTCTAAGCTTGTAAAACTTTATGTTTTGGTCTAATAAAGATTGATAGTTATTAATATATGAGATGCATATAGGTGCGTAACATAGTTACGTGTTCTTTTGAGAACAGAGAGCCATGGTTATATGGTAGTCCACTGAGTTGAAGACTGAGTGGATTGGTCCCATATAACCTAAATAAGTTCGCAGCTATGATCAGGTTGGTCGCCTCATCATGTTAAGCTGTTGGCGATGACAGTTCATGGGATGTCTTCACCATGGTCATCACCAGGCACAGTGTCTGTGGCTGAACGGAACTAACACGGTGTACAGATCAGTGAGCAGACACTGGTACACTAAGCCGTGTTTTTGCTTAGGGTAAAACGGTCCTAAACCCTGAGGAACCACGACTGATGGACTAACCAGTTGCGTGGTGCTTTGGCGCACCAATGTGTGAGGGTCCATATGCAGTGATCCAAAACCACGGTGTACTGGGTTACCCGGCTGGCGTTGTATTAGCGTGTCACTCCTGCAGGCCATCCACACCCCTGATGGGAGGTGCGTTCCTTGGTGTGACTTACACTGTACCAAACCCAGGCCTGGTGGTCATCAGTTTGACTGTTGACCGGGTTCGATTACTCGACGGGGTAATCAGAGGTACGATGTATAGGTCAACCTGGAAGGAACCAAGTCATATGATCATTCGAGTCTGACGGTAGTCTTCACCGCTCGAAGTGAATCATGGCATCAAGTGGAGGGACAACGGGTTTACTACTACTAAGCGGAGAGCAGGGGTATGATGGAGAACATAGTAAGTCTGGGTGAATTGGAGTGCAGCCTGCATCGCACTCTGGGTGGCTATGCAGGTTAACTCGAGCTCAGAGGATCGATGGTACACTCGGGTAGTGTGTCGATCGAGCTTGAGTTGGAAGCCATGAACCCCGGTCCCTGATGGTTCCACCTTATCAACATTATGTACGGTTCTTGAACCGTCTCCTCGGAACACCATAAGCAGGAGGAAGAAAGAAGTATATGCTCCGTGTGTGCTTGGCACTAGAGCACGGTAGATACGTAACTACATACGAGTACTAAGGGTTGAGCCCGAGACTAGTGCGGAGTCGTATGTAGTAATCCCTAGCCATAAGTGAACTTCGCTACATAGGTGCGATGCACCGGGATATGTTGCGAGTTGACTAGTTGACTTTGCTAGAGGCACCTTCCGGTGGCCTCAGTTAATAGTAAGTAACTAGTAGATATCACTTAAGTAATGGCCGCTAGGTATCGCACGCTAGAAATGGTCAAAATAAGGCGTCGGGGCGTTTTGGTAAAAACCTCACTCTGCCGGACCTCACTGTTGGCCGATCCTAGTGATGGGACACCTCACTAGGGCCGGCCCTATGATGTAGGGATAAGAATCCCTCATCTATAGGGCCGGCCATATGGATAGGGATGGGGCGATAAATCGGTTAAGATCGAGCCCTAAAAGGTGGGAAAACGGATAAATACGCGGAGAGATAAAAAGGAGATAATGGAGAGATAATGAGAGGGGGTTATTATCCCCTTGGATCCTTATCCAAGGGGGGGTGGCCGGCCCTATAAAAGCACCTATGGGCGCCGGCCCCATGTGCTACAGAAACCGAACCCCCCTCTCTCTCATCTCTCTTGTTCTCTCCCTAATCTCTCTCCGTTTCCCGCTTGCTACTTCGTCTTCCTCGCGTGGAGTTCTGAAGAAGGAGAAGGGTCGTTCTTCGGAGGCACTCAGAGATCCGAGAGCGACGTTCCGTGCATCGTGTGAGATCGGGTGAACAAGAAGGCAACACCTCCATTCGTACCGTCGGCATCTTCGTGAACGATCTTCCGTCTCCATCGACAAAGAAGACAATTCTCCGCGGTTAAAAGATCCGTACGAAAGGTATGTGTAATCTAACATATAGATCTAGCGAGCATTATGATTTGCATGCATGCTAGTTAATCATTGCGCTAGATTGCCGTTAGGGTTTTTTGATTCTCGTGCATACACATGCACACATATGTAGATTAGTTTCTATGAAAAGTTAAATTGTGTAACATGCACCATGAATGGTCTTTCGATCGCCAAATCGTTTCCGTTGCGAGCCTCTGACCCGGATTAGATTCCAACACCGAGCACGGGGGTTGGCTGTGGTTGGCCGGTGGTGTACGCACTGATGGCTCCGGTGAGGCACGGCAGGTGGCGGCCGAGCGTTGGGCGACGCGGTAGCCGGCCGGAGGTTGGAGGCTCATTTTGCACGGCTCGAAGACCGCAGCCCCGTTTGGGGGCTGTGGGTTTTAAGAGAGAATAGGGATGTGACCCTTTGGGTTTGTAGATTTTGAAGGAAGGAGGGGGCTGCCGACCCCTCTCAGGTCTCGGGTTTTTCATGGGGCTTTTTTTTTCTTTTTTTTTTTTCTGACTTCTGTACTTGACTGCATCTTGATTTGACTTGGACTTTTCGTTTCCTTGCAGGACTTGTCCCTTCGAGTGCTTTTCGAAGGCCGGCGGGATCGTTGAGCTCTACCGCGAGAGCAGAGTGACTGGCGAGGTTGCACTCGGGCAGGCTGGGCAAGACGGGCTGGATGTTCCTCTGGACTTTGGAGATAACTTTTTCTGGTGGTGATGTCAGCTTGGAGGACATCGAGATGGGCGTTCTGGAGTTCAACGAGGAGGAAGACGAAGCCACTAGCATTGACAAGGAGCAACCTGTCTTGGTCGTCTTTTGCTTGCCGATCTTGACCTCGGTGACAGCTACAACAATCTTTTTGGCTTCGTGGAGGTCGCGAAGGATGCAGTCCTTGGCTCGATGCCCTTTTCTTCTCCCCTTTTTTTTTTTGACTTGACTTGATTGGTTTGTGCCCGTATGCGTGACTGATTTGTGCTTTTCTCCCTTTCTTTCTTTAGGGTCCGCCGTTATGAGAGCTTTTCGTCGTCTGGATGGATCGTCGATGCGGTCTCCCATGGGAGTACGCATCTTCGTTTCCCTTTTGCGCAAGTCTTCTGCCGCCATTACGAGAGCTTTCCGACTTCTCAACTTCTGGATGGATTGTCGATGCGGTCTCCCACGGGAGTACGCATCTTTGTTTCCTTTTTGCGCAAGTCTTCTGCCGCCGTTACGAGAGCTTTCCGACTTCTGGATGGATCGTCGATGCGGTCTCCCACGGGAGTATGCATCTTCGTTTTCCTTTTGCGCAAGTCTTCTACTGCCGTTACGAGAGCTTTCTGACTTCTGGATGGATCGTCGATGCGGTCTCCCACGGGAGTACGCATCTTCGTTTCCCTTTTGCACAAGTCTTATGCTGCCGTTACGAGAGCTTTCCGACTTCTGGATGGATCGTCGATGCGGTCTCCCACGGGAGTACGCATCTTTGTTTTCTTTTTGCGCAAGTCTTCTACCGCCGTTACGAGAGCTTTCCGACTTCTGGATGGATCGTCGATGCGGTCTCCCACGGGAGTATGCATCTTCGTTTTCCTTTTGCGCAAGTCTTCTGCCACCGTTACGAGAGCTTTCCGACTTCTGGATGGATCGTCGATGCGGTCTCTCACGGGAGTACGCATCTTCGTTTCTCTTTTGCGCAAGTCTTATGCTGCCGTTACGAGAGCTTTCCGACTTCTGGCTGGATCATCGATGCAGTCTCCCATGAGAGTATGCATCTTCGTTTCCCTTTTGAGCGAGTCTTCTACCGCCATACTTTGAAGCAGGAAGCGTGTGTCGAAGTTGGACGAGCTCATTCTTACCGAGGAGGGATCTTTACGGCAGATCGTTCGACCGAGTCCGGAGTTGCCATTCAGGAGTCAGTTCCACAGATGTTTTGGTCGAAGCTTCTTTGTCAGCTCCTGTGGCGTCTTTGACAGCCGTCACAATGATGGTTCAGGAGGCGGTTCCCGTGCTTGGGTCTTCAGGACTGGATCGCGCCTTGTCTCAACACTCAGAGGCTTATCAGCGAAAGTGTAGATCGCAGAGCTTTCTTTCTAAGCTTCTTTTGGATAATTGTACTGGAAGTTTATCCAGGCGATGCTCGCACCCTTCTAGGAGGAGGGTCTTGACGCTGGTGGGTTTCCTGGTGGATGGCTCCTTGTTTGAGGAGCATATGTGCACCCTTTTGGCGGATAGGTAGGCTCATTGTTTGCAACGGGCTCCACTAGAGGAGGACGCTTCCTTGGCGTTGGCAAAGGCCGAGGAAGAGGAGCGTCGACTGGAGGGGCTTCACACGTTTGCTACTGCAGACTTGGTTCGGGTGTAGAAGAAGGTGGAGATTACTCGCGTGTCGTTTCAGAAGCTGGAGTCCCTTCTTGCAAAGCAGCGTGCAAAGCTGGCGACGCATTGAGCTGGTAGGGCGATCGATAAGGCTTCTGGAGCGAACCTTACGAAGCAGCATGCAGAGCTGGCGACACGTCGGAAGCTGATGGCTTCTCTACTCCTGGAGTTGCAGCGCGTGTAAGCTGCGGGAGGCGAGCCGCTTTGGTGCCTCTGGGACTTCAACTTGCTACTCATGCGTTGCTTCAGAAGCTAGAGTCCCGTTTGGAGAAAGCTCGAGCAACCGAGAAGACTTTTGCAACGGAGCTTGCAAACCAGCGGGAGGAGCTTACGAAGTGCCGAGAGCTGGTGGTTTCTCGCCTTTCGGAGTTGCACCGCGTGGGTGCCTCGAGAGATGAGCTGTGGCAGCGTCGGGAGCTGGTGGCTTGACAGAGGCTGACGGCTTCTTGACTCACGGAGTTGGACTTGCGTCTTTTCTGGGCTTATTTTTCTGGAATGGTGGTTTACTTTTTTTTTTGTTTGGACTGAACCTTTACAGGCTGCCTACGTACCCTACTGAGAGGGATCAAGTCACACGTAGTTCCTTTATTCCTTTTTTTTTTTTGGGGCAAGGGGGGTAACCTTGTGCTAGGCAAAGTACCTTTTGAGGGACTTGCCGCTGGTAAGCAGAGTCGCTGCTGGTTCGCAGTTGTCATCCGCCTTCTTCGCTTCAATGTAGTTAGAAGTGAAGATCTTCTTGCCTAGAGTTTTGGTGATTGCTGGAGTTTGACTGGAGCCGATGCCTCGGCGATTTGGAAGGATTTGTTCGCCGCTTTTGAAGAGGCGGGCTTGAGTCTTTGTCAGGCGATGTGGTATTGCAACTGAGGGTAGTGAACTCATATGTACTGTGCTTTCTTTGTTGCGGCTGGATTTGAACATCAACTCGGTGGAGTTTTGCCCCCGAGTGTTTCCTGGCTTGATTGCGAGTTGCTCGGAGCTGGTGTACTTGGAAGACTCGGTTGAGCTCGAGGTATGCAATAGACCATGAAACGATATTATCATCTCTTGCAAAGTGATGAAGTTGGCCTCGGAGAATGGTGACAATAGTTCCTTTGCTGGAGTGGAAGGTGATCGTCCTGGCTTGCAAAGCCATTGAGGTGCGAGCCACAGGACTGTCGCAGCTTGAGCAGGCAACGGAACGTGTGGCGTTGAGCTTGATTTGGAGTTGATGTGGATTTTTCGTCTTGATGCTGGCGCTCCTTTGACTTTGTGCACCGTCTGGCTGGAGGATGTCGCTAGTTTTGCAAGTGGAGAGGTTTTGTCCCTCGCAACTGCTTTGACTTCTTGGGCTCGTGGTGCCTTTGCTGGAGGAACTTCTGCAACGGGGTCTTCGGCCTGGTGGCACTTGACGTCAGCAAGGTATGCTTTGGCCTCATTACACGGCTTGCCATTTGCGGCGATGCTTCTCTCCATACTTTCGATATTGGAGCCGCCTTCTTTATCGTCTTCTTGGAGCACTTGATGAACTTCCATCATGCAGTAGGAAACCTTGAAGTTTTGATCAGCTTCAAGGAAGCGATTGGGAAAGAACTCCTGGAGTGTTGCTAGCTCTAGGCGTGTTTGCTGGAGATGATTTTCCGGACTTGCTGGAGGTACTTTGGACGTCTTTCTTTCTGGAGCTTCACTCTTTTCCTTGAAGGTCTTTCTTTCGGGGAGTTTTGTTGTCACCCGACCTTGCTCGTGGTTGGCCAGACGTGCTATTTGGTAGTTTGATCGTCGTGGCCTTCTCCTTCGAGGCGTCATAGCTCATGCGTTTTTATCAAGAAGATCTTCCTCGCCAGGGTGAAGAATTGGTGCCGTGACCGAAGGCTCTTCTTTGATCGGAAGGACTTGCTCTTTTGGAGGCTCTACCGACTCATCTTCTGATCCCCAGCCGGTTGGCTTGATTTCTTTCATTGGGATCGAAGGAGGCTTGGAGTAAAAGACGTAGAAGTCGAACTTACCTGATGGCTGGCCTAGCAGGCTGACTTCAGGGTCTCTTTGCTCGTCTCTTGCTTTGAGCATATGCTGGGATGTAGCTTTATTTGGAAGAGGGAGTGTTTGCACGAGAGGCGGTTGCCCCCAAGGCAGTGAGGATTTGCCCCTGGGCACTGCAGGAGCATACCATCGTCGTCTTCTTGGAGCTGGTTTTGCCATGGATCTTTGACAGACGATGCACAACCTTGGTGAAGTGCATTGTGGAGCAGTCAGCACTGGCAGGAAGGAATCAAAGGTGATTGACGTCATATTTGACTCGACGATATCACCAGAGTCGATCTCGATCATCCCTTGCTTGGCGAGTGCCATGATCTTATCTTTGAAGACAAAGCACTTCTCGATGGGATGACTGACCATCCGGTGGTACTTGCAGAAGAGCGGATCGTTGACTCGATGTGCTTGTTCCGGCCTTTTTGGTGGTGGAAGCTCGATCATCTTTTCTTGCATCAACTGATCGAACATGGAGGAAACTTCCGAGTCTGGGAAGGGATACTCCTTAGCTTCAAGCTCCTCGAGAGTCATTCTTGGTGGCCGTTGAGGCTGAGGAGGTGGTATGGCGGCCCCTTTGCCTTTGTCCGGCTTGCCACCGATCTTGAGTGGTTTGGAAGTCGAAGCGAGGTCAGTGACGTTGACTTGTTTTGATGCCGCCGATTCGTCCTCCTTTTCTACCTTCAGGAAGTCTTTGGTCTTTGAGTCCCCGCGATTTGCTAAGCTGAGCTCCATGTCGTGAGCCTGAGTTGCCAGTTCTTCGAAGGACCGAGGCTTGATCCCTTTGAGGATGTAGAGCAAGCCCAAGTGCATGCCTTGGGTGCACAACTCGATGGACGAGTCTTCAGACAAGCGATCTCACGAGTTTAGCGCAAGGTTCCTCCAACGATCGATGTAGTCGATCACCGGCTCATCTTTCCTTTGCTTGGTGGCAGTAAGCTCGGTCATGCTGACGATGCGCCGAGTGCTGCAGAAGCGGTTGAGGAACTCCCTCTCCATCTGATCCCAGCTGTCGATGGACCCTGGAGGAAGATCAACGTACCAGTCAAAAGCATTACCTTTGAGGGTGCGAACGAACTGTTTCACCATCTCGTTACCGTATGTGCCGGCGTTGTTGCAAGTTTCGACAAAGTGAGCAATGTGTTGCCTTGGATTGCCCTTTCCGTCGAAGTGCTGGAATTTTGGTGGCTGAAACCCGGTAGGGAAGCGCAGCTGTTGGATCCTTATGGTGTAAGGCTTTGAGTATGCCGCTGTGATTGGAGGTAGACTGCCGCCGTGGTAGCGCACCATATCGGCCACCAACACTTGTATTTGTTGGACAATCATCGTTGCTGCAGTCGGAGGTTGTGTGGCCACCGAGACTGGCACTGGAGGGACGACTTCCGCTGGAACGGGAGCCGAGGAGAGTGCAGGAGTAGTCGCTAGAATCGTCGGAACAACTTCTGCAGGAGTGGGAGTTGGAGACGGAATTGGAGCAGCTACCGGAGAAGCAGGAGTTTGGCTGAATGCCGTAACATCCCTCGCACTTAGCCTTTGAAGCAAGGTGTTGATGTGACGATCCTTCTCCTCCATCAGTCGAGTGATTTGCGCCATATGTTCACCCATCTGCATGACTTGGAGCTGGAGAGCGGACGGAGGATGATGACGCAGGACATCTCGATGTTGCATGCCTGCATCGTCGCCGTCCTCATCAGAGACGTAATTGTGCCGATTTGTTTCTGCTTGATGACGAACGTTTGTCCCCTACGAAGGAGGTGCAAGGCCCGCTGGAGAACCCGAATGGGTTCGGGGTTGGGGCTGGACCTCCCCAAATTTCTGGAATTGAATTCCAGGATCGAGGCTTGTTTCTTCATGCACCAAGGCCTCATTGGTGCTTTGGAGAGCATCTTCGGCAGCAGTTTCTGGCGTGAAAAAGTCCGCAAGAGTTTGAGTACGCCGAGTGTAAATGCGTACTACCGGAGGAACATCATCCTCCGGGTTTTCTGGATCGCCGTGTTGGAGTAGTAGAGACTCGGCGATAGGTAAGAGGCTTGTTGGAGCAAACGTATCGTCGTTCGTTCCGGCCATGACGAACTTGCAGCAACTACTTCAAATGTACGGATGAAAGGAGAGGAGGTCCCACCGGGCGTGCCAGAAATCTGTGTGCACAGAAAAAGATACGGGTCGTCTTTATTGCGAATCACACGAGATTACAGAGTGGCCGGGACCCGGGGGGCTCGGGTGTGGCGAGCCCGGGTGCGGCGAATGTTTGATCAGGAGATTGTGGGAGAGATCCTCTGGAGGGTCCCTTTGATCCGCGTCTCCACGTGGTATTCGTGCGAGAGCTCTGAAGGGGTTGCCCAGGACAGAGGTCTTTACAGAGTGAGGGTTTCTTGAGAGGCTAAGGAGTATCGGCTGTTGATTTTGTCCCGTCCGTGCTTTGCGCTTTCTTGGCTAGGGAGGTTTTGGGCTTTGTTCCTCGACCTTCGTGTCTTCCTCGATCCTTGCTAGACCTCGGTGTCCTTGATCGTCGGTTCGCGGCGTCGATCGTGCTTTTGGCATCGGCTTTGGCTTTAGCTTTCGGCTTTGGCATTGCTTTGGCGTGGCTCTGGCGTTTGCTTTGCTTTGACGCTTGCGCTTGAACGTAGGCAGGTAGAGGCTTGCGATGCTTTAGTTCTTCCAGACTTCGCGTCGTATCGGCTAGAACGTGCGGTGCTTTGCTCGTGACCGTCGTAGTTGCTTGGCTTTGGCACGTGCATTGCTTTAGCGTGGGCCTTACCGGTGCGTTTGCTTTGGCTTCTTGCGTTGGCTTTGGCTTTAGCTTTGACTCGATCTTCTTCTCGAACGGCGATGGCTACTTCTTCAGGGCTTCTTTATTCTTCTGGCTTCCTCGACGGTTGTGTCGTCGGCTGGCTTCTTCTCCGGGCGTATTTGGCTTAATCGGAGTTGAAGACTTCTTCTGGAGATGGTGGGTGTAGCACCGATCTCCGTGCGACGGTTGTAGCGTCGGCTTTTGTTGATGAAGACGGTGGGTGTAGCACCGATCTCCGCACGACGGTTGTAGCGTCGGCTTTTGTTGATGAAAACGGCAGGGGTAGCACCGATCTCCGCACGACGATTGTAGCGTCGGCTTTTGTTGATGAAAACGGCGGGGGTAGCACCGGTTTCAGCACGACGGTTGTGGCATCGGGTTTTATTGATGAAGACGGCGGGGGTAGCACCGATCTCCGTGCGACGGTTGTAGCGTCGGCTTTTGTTGATGAAGACGGCGGGGGTAGCACCGGTCTTCGTGCGACGGTTGTAGCGTCGGCTTTTGTTGATGAAGACGGCGGGGGTAGCACCGGCTTCAGGCCTTCTTCTCCAAGCTTTCTTCTTCGTGCGAGGAGTCGACGCCTTTGTTGAAGACGACAGGGTGTTGTCGGCTTCGATCTTCTTCTCCGGCCTTTGCTTATGGCTTCTTCGGAGTTGATGAAGATTGTTGGAGCAGTCGGGGTGATGACGACTCCGGGTCTTCTTCTCCAAGCTTTCTTCTTCGTGCGAGGAGTCGAAGCTTTGATCTTCGAGTGCAAGGTCTTCACGTTGATGAGGACTTGAAGGGCCAAGGATTTCCGTAGGACGTGCTTACCGTGCCTCGTGAAGCCTTTGGTCTTCGAGCGTTGGAGCTTCTCTTGCAGAGCCCTTTCGTCTTCGGCTTTTTTTTTTTGGACCTCTTGTGCCTTCCCCCACCCCTTCTATTTATAGGCAAAGGGGGGCGATTGGGGGAGATATGGCTGAAATCTTTTGGTTTCATCCAATATCTCTCCCCATAACCATCAAGATATTGTTCCTTTATTCGAGAAAACAAACTCGATCCCCTCCTTTTTAGTTGGGGTGGTTACGGGCTAGATGTGACTCGATCTTTGAAGATTGAGTTGTTATTTTTTTTTGCACTTTTGGATCGGATGGCGACACAACGGCATCTTGTCCGTTGGATCGAGGGATCGTCGCGGATCTACGGCTGCGTAGACGTCCACGCCACCTCCCCCCGCATCGAGGCGGTTTTGATTTTTTTTTTCTTTTCTTTTCTTTTCTTCTCTTTTTCTTTTCTTTTTCTTTTTCCCTTTCTTTTAGGGCCGGCCCCACCTCTCCATGAGGAGGGGGGCACGGTTTTCAAGAGGGGGGGCCGGTGGGCCCCCCTCTTTGTGTTTGAGTTACGGGTCCGGTGGGACCCGTTTGCTTTGAGTTGGGCCTCGGCGCGCAAATTGAGTTTGAACGCGGACCGAGTTCGCATGCGGGCCATTTGTGTGCAGTCCCAATTTCGCATGCGGGCCGTTGTGTATGGGCCAAGTTGTGCATGTGGACCGTTGTGTGTGGGCCAAGTTTCGCATACGGGCCGTTGTGTGTGGGCCAGGTTTCGCATGCGGGTCGGGTCCAACCCGTGGGCTAATTTCGATGCCCACAGTGTTGCATAAGATATGCCCAGGTATGGCGAGTAAAATCATCGACAATGGTTAAGAAATATCTAGCTTTTGAAAGAGGTGAAATCGAGTATCCTTCCCAAGTATCAAAGTATTGCCGCAAAATATGATCTCAAGCAGCCCCATAAATTATGATCTTGAGAACACAAGCAACAAGGATTTCCTAAAAAAAAAAAATGAAAAATAGGGTATCTATGGACTTCGAAGCAAAATCGGCCCAAGATCAACAAACCCTGGTGAAAATATTGCAGCAAAATATGATCTCGAGCAACCCCAAAAACTGTGATCTTGAGCACACATGGAAACAATGGCTTGCCCGACCGGCTGGGGACAATTCTGCAGTCGCCGGCGAAGATGATCCATTGAAGACCCAGACCTCTACTAGGGTTCTCTCAAAAAGACAGCTCGAATCGGAGGTTGATTGGATTTTTAGTTAATTGAAATCTGTATGGGATCGTATACCTCCGCTAAGGGTTAAACCTTCCACGTTATCAAACAAGTGCCAAAGGCTGTGTTCTTTTTCTGGGAGTTGGAATTCCCATAAAATAGGCCTAATGTTTTGGGAATTGCAATTTGTTTATTCATTTCCTTTCCTTTGCTTCCCACTGATCAAACACACCTAGGGACTGTTTGTTTTCGGTCAACAGACTAATTAGTAAAGTAAATCGGATGAAAAATTTTACTTTGCTGCTGTTTGGATTCAAAAAATCATAGTATAGTAAATGTAGGAAATTTACTAGTAGTCAAAAAGTTTTACTTGAAAAAAAGCCAAGTAAAACTTTTGATTTACTAGTAAAAGGCTGTTAACCATGCCACATCAGCTAATGCCACAATCAAGAGAGTATCACATGATAGATTCAACTATTTGGGGACTGACATATGGCCTTGCTAGCCGCCTTGCACCGCCTTTGCCGGCCAGCCACCCGACTAGCCAGCACCACACCACCGGCCACCACCACCCCACCGGTCACCACCACCCCATCACCCACCATGCCGCCATCCTCCACCCCACCGGCCACCACCACCACCGCCCTCACCGATCGCCTTGCTCCGCTGCCGCCTCGTTGTCGCCTGTCTACCATCACCCGCCACCGCTTGCCACCGTGCGGCGATGGGTGGTAGCCGACAGTGCAGCGGCGGGCAATCGGTGGTCGGCGAGGGTGGTGACTGGTGGCGGGTGGTGGACGGTAGCCAACGGGGCTGTGATAGATTTGTCGGTAGCCAGCGGGAGGTGGTGGATGACAACGGCAGCGAGCGACCGGTAGATTTATCTTATTTATTTTACTGGTCAATCCAAACAGCCGTCCAAAAGTAATGGTTTATTTTACTGGTCAATACAAACAACAAAAAGTAAATCAGATTTATTAGTCGATCTAGGAGATTTACTAGCCCACATCAGATTTACTAGCTTTCACTTTGCGGGTCCGAAAAACAAACAAGCCCTCTTCAAGGGAGGTGAACAAACTTGCACTCTTTGCGATTGAGGCTCAATCAGAACCATTAAGCTCATAGAAAGTATAAACTTCGATCGAACATCGATCTCATAAATAGGGGGGGGGGGGGGGGGGGGGGGACCAGTACATGCTTTGTAAACTTTCCGAGCAACATCATCAAACAGCATTGATATTTCCGAGTAACTTCATGCTTTTCATAGCCCAAAAAAAACAAGTACAAGCTTAGTAAAATTTCAGTAAGGCTGTTTTTTGGTAAGCAGCAGGGTCTACTGGAACCCATGGAATTTTGAGGGAGGAAAGCCCACCTGAGGTAATCTGATGCATGGCTAGCAAAGTGTTGCAACCCTCATGAGTGGATCATTGAACCAGAGCTCATTTTCTTGCATCTTGAAAGAAACCTGTCGGTCAAAAGTTGTATTGTTTGATAGACCAAACCGCATCCGATCTTTAGATCATGCATGAAGAGGGAAACCGGAACGATAAATACCTAGCTTGTCCCTGCATTTTACGAAACAGTTTTGGTTTATCATGTGCAAAAGAGAACTAAGAAGCAAAACCATGTACGGAAAATGGAATTCTATGACTAAATTCAAACAAAAAGAACTTAGAAAGCATGTGGCTATCACTTGCACTCCATGTCTCTTTTGATCAGCAAAATGTTTTTCCTTGCTCTGAACAATCTCTCTTGACCTTCATGTTGCGAATGATATATCTGAAGAATTCTAGTTGTTGTCGGGCATACGGTTTTGCATGGAAAGTCGTAGGTTACATATCCATGAAAAAAACTTGAGAAATTACTGGTTCGTTAATAAAATTTGATACAAGATAATTAGAAGATACCCGCATGCATACATCCTCTTTATTAATAATTACTGCAATTTCCCAACGCAATAAGTTGTCAAAAATGGGAATATTACCAAGGAGAGGGAATGTCCACTCTTTTTTTCTTCAAACCATAACACTTGAAAGGATTTATATTACCTTATGAAGTTGCAACTAAGCACAATTAAGAATATCTAGAGGACCCCAATGCAATATCACCAAAGTAGGCAATAATTCCTTTCAGATTACTCTGCACATAGTTCTCTTCAACCTGTGTAGAGCAAATTATCACATACAAGAGAGGGTTAACTAATATTTGAATATAAGTCGTGTTGAAGGCATGAATATTAGTATGACACTTGAAAGGATTTATATTACCTTATGAAGTTGCAACTAAGCACAATTAAGAATATCTAGAGGACCCCAATGCAATATCACCAAAGTAGGCAGTAATTCCTTTCAGATTACTCCGCACATAGTTCTCTTCAACCTGTGTAGAGCAAATTATCACATACAAGAGAGGGTTAACTAATATTTGAATATAAGTCGTGTTGAAGGCATGAATATTAGTATGACATCAAGGAAACATATAGGGTAACAGTTCATCAAGTAGGGAAATGATTCTGTGCTTTCATCCTATATCCTCATCAAAACCTTCAAGACATAACATTTAAAGAAGGAATTTCGTTTTATCTTACGAGCATTGTTCATCAAAAAAAAAAAAATCCCTAGATGTATTTGTCAACTGATTGTAGATAATAAATAGCACAAATATGCGGCATTCTTATAATTAGAATTCAATATTTAATAAGTAGCTAGTACCACATCCCAGTCTTTCAGATAGTACCGCATTCTCAGTCTTTCAGATCTTTCAATTGTTACAGCTGCGGACATCCAAAATTCAGAAGGCAAAAAAAATCCTTCTTCCAAGTTTGCAATCACTGTCCCAGGTTATAAGAGGTTCTGAATTACTTTCATCATAATTAAGACAGCCTTAGAGTTGAGAGCTCGTTCGATTGCTTATGAAAGTAAGCATAAATCCGAGGGGAAATAAGATTCTACTGACAGAAATCAGTTGTCTTTGCCCTTAATTTTTCACACAAAGAAAGAACCTACAAAATGAAACTTCAGTACGAAAATTACCTTTCCACTTACAACAAACAATGGAAGTTGTTAAGAGTGTGTACATACTTGGTCCTGTATAGCTTAGACTAATATCCTTTTGGGGTATGTTCACCCTTGGTGACCTTATCCATGTACAGCGATATAGGGTATTTGCCCCATTGAGTGGATACAAGCTTTTACTCCCAAATTCCTGTTTTCCATTTTCCTTTTTTTGGGTCTAACATGGTATCAGAGCCCTAATGGGTCTCTGGTAGAGCTTCCTTCAATCCAAGCACCGAAATCTTCATCCAAGCTTCTTCAGCAGCTTGCATCGACACCTGCATCGACAACTTCAAGATCGAAGTTCTCATCAAAGCTTATATTGAAGTTTCATTTGCATCTGGATTCGAGGTCGATGTTTTTCATCGAAGCTTCTTCAAGTTTGCATCAAGATTGATCGCTGCAGATTTCAACAAAGAGGAAGCAGGATCATGTAGCGGCTTTCAGATCTTCAAGGACTTCAGCCTGCATCTACAGCTGCTTCAGATCTTCAAGCTGACTCCGATCCTTGAATGAGGTGAAAGATCGGCTACTCCTCTACTCGTCGCAGCTGACTCCGATCTTCGCTGCAGTGTTTGATGGCTGCGAAGTGTGAGACGGCGGCTCAGAGATGAATAACAGAACCCTAAATACTAAGTGGTGATCCCAGCTTCTCATCTCAGCCATCCATCAAACCTACGGTCAGATTCTCTTCACTTAAGTCCATTTGACACCTCACCGGTTCAGTTTTGGTTCAGTTTTCAGCTACATCACTGGTTTAGTTTTGGTTCAGTTTTTAGCTACACCACTGGTTCAGTTTTGGTTCAGCTGCACCACAGTTTTGGTTCAGATTTCAACTACACCACTGGTTCAGTTTTGGTTCAGTTTTCAGCTATACCACTGGCTCAGTTTTGGTTCAGTTTTGGTTCAGCTTTCAGCTATACCACTGGCTTAGTTTTGGTTCAATTTTCAGCTATACCACTGGCTCAGTTTTGGTTCAGCTTCACCACAGTTTCGACAGCTCATTGACAGTGGAGACAGCAGCTCATTTTATGCACTACAACAGCCCTTTTTGGCCCCTTTAAGAATCAATTCTTGTCCGATTACCACTGTTTTTAATGCGTTGAACTCCTTAGAGGCATAAAATTGTGATAGTTCTTCAGATCTTGTGTCTCTTTCTCCCCGAGATATCAATCATGGCTACCTCTTTAATGCATTGAGGTGAGGTGAGATGCAGTGAAGCAAAGTGCAGTGGAGTGTTGTGCTGTGAATGAGATGTAGTGAAGTAAGGTGTAGTGCGATGCCGATCAAAGCGACTTTTGGGGTTTCTTGTGCCAATTCATCTACCCATGGTCAGTGTCATCTGAGTCTCTCCAGCGGTTCTTGGATCTTTGACTCAGGAGCTACTCATCACTTGACCTCCGATGCTACTATTCTCACCGAATGTACTAGTGTCGCTCCTCAGTTGCAGCTTCACACTGCCGACGGGTCTCCTTTAAACATCACTCGCTCTGGCTGTATCTCCACATCTTCTGACCCTAGTGGCCGTCTCTCACTTCCAGATGTGCTCCATGCACCTCGTGTGTCGATCAACCTAATCTCGGTTAGTAGTCTGGCTGATCTTGGTTTCACTGTTACCTTCTCAGCATCCTCTTGTGTGGTGGAAGACCCTCGCACTGGCCGTCAGATTGGAACTGGATGAAGACAAGGTGGTTTGTACAGGTTGGAGCAACTTCATGTTCCTCTGCCCTCCGCTGCTTCATGTGCTGCTGCTCTTTCCACTGCCGACCTTTGGCATCGCCACCTTGGGCATCCCTCTGCGATGCGTCTTCGAAGCATGTTTCAGTCTGGACATTTGGGTAATCTCTCTTTCACTCCTCCTTCTCCCTGCACGAGTTGTCAGTTTGCTAAACACTCGGCTTTTCCTTTTTCCTCTAGTGAGTCTGTATCTACCTCTCCTTTCGACCTTGTGCACTCTGACATTTGGGGACCATCTCCTATTTTGTCCATGTCTGGTTTTCATTATTACGTCAGTTTCATTGATGACTATTCTCGATTTACCTGGGTGACCCTCATACGTCGTAGGTCCGATGTGTGTCAGGTTTATCGTGATTTTACTAGTATGGTCCACACTCAATTTGGAAAACGGATCGAAGTTTTTCGCTCAGATGGTGCTCGGGAGTACCTTTCTTCCGAGTTTCGTGACATCCTCTTTTCTCAAGGTACTTTACCCCAACAGTCATGTCCATACACGCCTGCACAGAATGGGGTTGCCGAGAGGAAGCATCGTCACATTCTTGAGACTACTCGGTCTCTTTTGTTCTCTACCTCAGTACCTCGTCACTTCTGGGCTGAAGCTATTCTTACCTCTGTTCATTTGATTAATCGGACTCCTTCTTCACTTCTCTCTGGTCAGTCCCCATTTCAGCGACTACATTCCACTGTTCCCAACTATAGAGTTCTACGGACTTTCGGTTGTACCAGTTTTGTCTTACTTCCACCCGGAGAGCGTACAAAGCTTTCTCCTCGGTCGGCCAAGTGTGTTTTCTTAGGGTACAGTTCTAAGCACAAGGGTTGGCGTTGCTATGACCCCTCTGTTCGTCGTATCCGCATCTCTCGACACGTGACCTTCTTTGAGGACACACCTTTCTTCTCAGGACCTTCTTCAGACTTGTCCTTCCTTCAGACTCCTAGTTCCTCTTCGGGTCTCCTTCCTACCCCAGTGACTCCGGACGCTCCTACTATCCCTGCTACGGTGCCTGAGCCCCCGCGCCCGCCTGTTATTTATACCTACACTCGTCGCCAGCCAGAGCCTGCTACATCTGCTTCACAAGTTCCACCTGCTTCACCAGTTCCGCCTGCTTCGCCTGCTTCGCCTGCTACCCCTTCTTTTGCAGACACCTCAGGTTCACCTCCTTCGGTGCCACCAGGTGCTAGTGACATTGGGTCTTCTACTCCTCCTACGCGCTATCCTGAACGTGAGAGGCATCCACCTGATCGCTATGGCTTTTCTCAGGTTGCTTCTTACTCGCCTCAGTTTCAGTCATTTCTTGCGACTATTCATTCTCTTCAGGAGCCTCAGACTTATCGAGAGGCAGTTCAGATTCCGCATTGGCAGCAGGCTATGGCTGAAGAGTTGCAAGCCCTTCAACGGACCGGTACTTGGGAGTTTGTTCCACTTCCTCCAGGAAAGGAACCTATTACCTGTCGGTGGATCTACCGAATTAAGACTCGTTCCGATGGGTCTGTTGAACGATACAAAGCCCGTCTCGTTGCTCGTGGGTTTACACAGGAGCATGGCATTGACTATGAGGAGACCTTTGCTCCAGTTGCGAAAATGACCAGTGTACGCACCTTGTTAGCTGTTGCCTCAGTTCGTCGTTGGCCACTCTTTCAGATGGACGTGAAGAATGCATTTCTTCATGGAGATCTCTCCGAGGAGGTTTATATGATGCCTCCGCCTGGTCTTTCGACTCCTCCCCAGCATGTTTGTCATCTTCGCAAGGCTATCTATGGGCTTAAGCAAGCTCCACGGGCCTGGTTTGAGCGCTTCCGGTCCTCCGTACTTGCAGCTGGCTTTACAGAGAGTCTGAATGATTATGCTATGTTCACTCGTACCTCTAGTAATGGTCGTGCGATTTTGCTTCTCTACGTCGACGACATGATCATCACTGGTGATGATACCGCCACCATTGTTTCTCTGAAGCGACACCTACAGCAGCAGTTTGAGATGAAAGACCTCGGCAACCTTCGCTATTTCCTTGGCCTTGAGGTTGCTTCCTCTCCTCGAGGATTCCTGCTCTCCCAGCAGAAGTTTGCTTCTGAGGTATTGAGTCGTGCTGGCCTCACTGACTCTCGGATCGTGGACACACCGATGGAGCATAATGTGAAGCTCCGTCCCACTGATGGCGAGCCACTCTCGGATCCCACTCGCTACAGACAGCTTGTTGGTGCTCTCGTCTATCTGACGATCACTCGTCCGGACATCTCACATGCTGTTCGAGTTGTGAGCCAGTTTGTTAGCGCTCCTCGTTCGGCTCACTACGCGGCATTACTGCGGATTCTTCGCTATCTTCAGGGTACGGTGACTCGTTCCCTATTACTATCGTCATCTTCTTCCTTGGAGCTTCGTTCCTATGCCGATGCGGATTGGGCAGGTGATCCTACTGATCGACGCTCTACTACTGGCTTCTGCATCTTCTTGGGTGACTCGTTCATCTCCTGGAAGAGCAAGAAACAGGATATCGTTTCCCTCTCCAGCACCGAGGCAGAATATCGTGCTATGGCCCGCACGGCGTGTGAGGTTGTCTGGCTGCGCCGTCTGCTAGGTGATATGGGAGTTCAGCTGACCTCGGCAACTCCCCTTCACTGCGACAACCGGAGCGCTATCCAGATTGCTAGCAATCCAGTGTTCCACGAGCGCACTAAGCACATCGAGCTTGATTGTCATTTTGTGCGCCATCGCTATGTGGATGGCACGCTCGCGCTTCCGTATGTGTCTTCTACTGATCAGCTTGCCGACTTCTTTACCAAGACGCACACTATCCAGCGCTTTTGTACTCTCCTAGGCAAATTTTTGGTGTATGATCCACCTTGAGTTTGAGGGGGGGTGTTAAGAGTGTGTACATACTTGGTCCTGTATAGCTTAGACTAATATCCTTTTGGGGTATGTTCACCCTTGGTGACCTTATCCATGTACAGCTATATAGGGTATTTGCCCCATTGAGTGGATACAAGCTTTTACTCCCAAATTCCTGTTTTCCATTTTCCTTTTTTTGGGTCTAACAGAAGTAAACATTAGGACAAAGTTTGACAGCAAAATAATTTATTAAGCGATCATTAGGCATACCTCAAAATTTAGAGGAGGAGAAGATAGCCAAGAAAGCTCTTCCACTTGGTCTAAGTCCACATTGCGCGGCAAGAACATGATGATATTAGGTGTTATTCTCTGAGCAATTTGAAAGAGAGCATATCTGCATATAAAGTCCTATTACTTTCGTCTAAAGACATGATAAAGCCTCAATCTTCACATATTAGGGTAATTGACATAACAGCACTTAAGATGAAGCAAAGCTCATGAGCACAGGCGGTGGTTCTACAGAAAGGATACATTAGATCTAAATACAAGAAGGCTATTCTTCCTATTGGAAGATACTAGATTATATCCAGAAGGCAATTGGACAAGGGTTGTTTCAAGATCGATAATGATCTTCTACATAAATGCAGTTTTAATAAAGAAAGACCAAATTAAACCATGTAATAATTGTTTGATGTATATCAACCATCTCCACAATGCACATGTGAAAAATGCATTCCATGACTCGTCAAATGTACACATTACAATAGCATCTGAGTGTTCGATTGCTGTCAAAATTAAAAAAAAGGTAATCCAAGTTCAGAGACCACCATATCATCGCAATAAAACAAGCCATTTCCTGCAAACAAGTCGCAGGACTTGGACCCAAACCACATACAAGAGTCACTGTTCTGAAAATAATTCAGTAGAGAGCAGTGCAATATTTCCTACTCTAAGACTACTCAATGAGTAGCAACAGATGTTTTATAAAGCTAGAATATTGTTCACTGTTGAACAAAGGACTACAATAGATGCCAAGATTTACAATGATGGAAAAGCTTGTGATCTCAAGCAAAGTGCATCCTCAACTGCTGATGAACTTCCAGTTGCTGCCATTACAGCTTCCCACTCAAATGCAAGTATTAGCATTGCTTTCTCTTGTTTGTAGAAGTGAGAAATGCTTTATCCCAGTGCTTTCTTGAGAAGGATTAGTTCAAAGTTAAAAAAAATGTGAGGATTAGCACATGAAAAGGATGAGATGGAATTCGTAATATCAATCATTTATGTTGATCAATGTTAAATTCATATAGTAATATCAACAATAGTTTTCGAGATTACGGCCTATGAAGGCATTTTTTCTTCTATGTTTGTCACCAAATGAACACTTATGAAACATACAAGCACCAACATATTGAATTAATATAGCTAGTTTCAAAATGTCGGAAATCTCCTCTAATATGATATCAGTGCCATGTCACAATTCATCCAACACTCCCTATATGGACTCTGTGCATTGAGGCATATAAGTTCCATATCATGGTGATCTCCCATCAGTCAGCCAGAGCAATAGAAAATGAAAATATTTCTTTCAGAATAGATGTAGTAAGCTTTCATTTATCTTTTTTTTTTTTTGAGAAATTCCTCTCCGAGAAGGAGAGGATGGGGTTAAGCCGTACCCCAAGCTATATTATTAAAAAAGGAAGGAGGTTACAGATTACAAAGGAGGGGAAGCATATCTCCCGATTGCTTTGGAGAGAGATATGTGGACCAGGTCTGAATCATCCTCTTGAACTTCTCCCAGACTTCCGCTATAGAGAGCTCGACTCTGGAGAAGACTCTAGCATTCCTCTCTCCATATGCACCAACAGAGACCAATAACTAGAAGATCCCATGTCGATCTGAGTTTGCGGTTGATCCTCTTAGTGCACCAAATAGTCCACAAGGAACGAATAGATCTCGGATGACCCTTGATAAGAAATCTATGCTTAAGCATTCTCCACAGCTTGCGAGAGTAAGAACAACGTAGAAACAGATGGTCGACGTCCTCCTGATGAGAATGGCAGAGTGGGCAGGAGGAATCCAAGACATTAGGATTATTTCGCTGACGAAGATTAACTCGGGTGAGAATCCTCTCCCTTATTGCCAACCACATGAAGATCCTAGTCTTGAGGGGAGCCGGAGATTTCCAAAGGTGAGTAGCAATCGGACAAATTAACCCTCCGGCATTGAAGAAACGGTAGAATGATCGGACCGAGAAGGCCCCCGAGGCTTCCCATTTCCACGCTGAGGAATCTCTATCAGGAGTAAGAGTGAAGGAGGAGAGGATCTGATAGAGATCTGCAAGCTGATTCTGCTGGGTAGGGTTGAGGTTCCGCCTGAATTTCACAGACCAAGAGGAGTTTCCCTGAGTCCGAGAAATCTGGGAGCGAACCGAAGCATTCTGGTCCCACGCCAGTTCGAAAAGGTCAGCGAATAGAGATGCGAGTTTGATGTCTCCGACCATTGATCTAACCAGAATTTAACGTTTCTTCCATCCCCTAATACCAGCTTAGTACCGCAATGGAAGGCCGTCCCGACTCTACAAATACCCTTCCAGAAGGGAGAGATCTTACCAGATCTACGGCTCCTCGCTTGAAGAGGGGAAAACCGCCTAAAATAACGATCTCTGATGATGTTCGACCAGTGATCGCCATGGTCATTTTGCAGTCTCCACCACCATTTCCCCAGCAGCGCTTGGTTGAAGTCTCTTAAATTCAGAATCCCTAATCCTCCTTGAGATTTGGATTTACAGGCTACTCCCCATTTAACAAGATGGTAGGATCCCGAGGAACCATCCGCTCCTTTCCAAAGGAAATGGCCTCGGATGCTGTCGATCTTCCTAATTACCCATGAAGGGACGAAGTAGAAAGCCAGGTAATAAGACGGAATGGAGGAGAGAACAGAGTTAACCAGACAAAGACGGCCGCCAAGAGAAAGATGTCTGCTCTTCCAGCTCGAGAGGTGTAAGTCCACTTTCTTGACAACTTTGGACCACTGCGCCCGAGAGATGGATTTGTTGCTGATAGGAAGGCCCAAGTACTTCATTGGAAGCACATCCAATTTGCAATTCAGAAGCAAGGAAGCTCTAGTGCCAATATCGTCTGAGGGTCCCACATAGAAAATAGAGCTCTTGTTGAAATTTATTCGCAGTCCCGAGCAAAACTCCAGCGCATATAAAATGATCTTCAGCACTGCTACCTGCTCAAGCTTCGCTTCACAGAAGAGGATAGTGTCGTCAGCAAAATGGAGATTCGATATGTGGTAAGAATTACCTCGAATACCTCGGATGAGGTTACTGGCATTCGCCCGCAGTAAGATAGCATCAAAAGCGTCGACTGCGAGAATAAAAAGGAACGGAGAGATGGGACAACCCTGCTTCAGCCCTTTCTTAACTAGGAATTGGCTTCCCAGTTCCCCATTGACGGAGAAGGAGAGCTTGGAGGAAGAGAGACAATCAAAGATCCAACACACCCATATCGCTGGGAAACCTTTAGCTCTAAGAGTAGAGAGAATGAAGTCCCAATGCAGTCTATCGAAAGCCTTCTCGAAGTCCAGCTTCAATATGAGCCCCTCTTCTCTTCGTTCCTTCAGATGATAAATGACCTCCTGGACTGAAGCCACGCTGTCTAGGATCAGGCGGCCTTTTATGAAAGCGGACTGAGTAAGCTTTCATTTATCAACTTCCAATATTTGACCTTACAAGCTTAGTAGACTTCTGATGTAGGACAACTTGCCTTGATGCTAAGCTGGATATAACCGAGCATGGCGACTATGTTGCACTAATTCCATAGCACAATTAATTTTAGTACCCCTGGACGTGTCCCTTCGCTTACTTATTTGTTTGGCTTATATTAGTCATTAGCTAAGTCGGGACGTAATGGTAATTTCATTATAATTTAGCGTGTCATGTTTGGATTAGGAGTCTTTATCCTTGACGTAGTAGAGTTGTATTCGTATGCGTTTGTTGCCTATATAGGGGCTCTAGTCCTCAATTATATGACAGTTTTCATGATGAATAAAAATTAAAGAGGTTTCTCTACTCCTTGGTGAACTCCAAGAGCCTGGTGGATTCCAGGTTTATTGTTCTCGTGGATTCAAGAACACCCTTGGTGGATTCCAAGGTTCTATTGGAGATCAACGTGCTCATCTGCTCCCTCGCGCTTCCACCCCACACAAGTGGTATCAGAGCTTCGTGCCTATGTTGCCCCCCCTGCATCAAGTGGTATTAAAGAAAGGGTTAGAGTTGCACCAATTGAGGGCAAGATAATGGAGAACATAATAAGATGGATTGGGCATGTACAACATAGATCAGAGGCGGCCCCGAAAAAGAGAGGGTCCCAGGTTAGTGGGGAAGGTCCAAGGAGGAGGGGAAGACTAGGATAACAATGATGGAAGTGTTGTTAGAAAAGACATGGCAGAACTTTCATTGACAACATATATAGCCCTAAATGAAAATGAATGGCGAAGAAGGATTCATAAAGTCTACCCAAGTAGACTTTGTTGCCTGACAGTGCGTGCCCATACTTCTCATATCAAGTCTTGGACCTAGTAGGAATTTGGCGACCTTGAACTCCTCATATTGCTTCTAACCATCATTAGAAAGGCTCATACAAACTCAGTTCTTCATATGATCTTGTTAGCTAGGTGTCATGAGGGACCGATCACCTCATTGGATAGTATGACTTTGTAAAATCAATTCAATAGATAAGCTCTAAAGCACTCAACTCATATCCAGGGAAAAATCATAAAAGAACAATAATGATTGCATGAGCATGGTTTGAGGATTCAGCCGAACAAACCAAAGAAATTAGAAACGGTTAGGATTTTAACCTTTCCAAGCCTAACTGCAACCTGAACAATTCATATTCGAGATAGTATTAGTGAGTTAATGTTCCTCTATTTGATTAGTCTCAAATTATCAAAATCACAATAACAACACAAACATTATTCTCCACATCTAAGCTTTTATACATCATAGGTGGCATATGACATCATTTATGTACTAGGTTCGACTGTTCGACTATGATGCCAGCTAATGCTTTGATTCACCTTGTAATCGCATCAAAAAATTCATGACATTTAGTTATTATTGGATGTTTTAACCACAATAATAATAAGATATATTGTTATGCCTTGATAGCTGGTTGCTATGATTCACCATTTTTATCAATTTAACATTCATGGAAATTACATAAGTGTAAACTCTCTCTATACAGCACAAAATCATGTAATTAGTTTTAGTTCCAGTATTCTCCTAATTAGTTTAAGATATATTTAGCTTTTCAATGTGTTTTTGTTAAATTCCCATGGTTTTGTTCGAGAGGTCCAACTCGAATCTGAAACGAAGGAAATGGTTGAAGCATTTGGTTGTCACAGGCTGAAGCATTTTCCTTTGACAAAAAAGATTGTACCATTTGGGTTAGGGAAAAGGTGGATTGTAATGATGAGCAGCGTAAGGAAGCTCATTATTACTTTATCCACAAAATGAGTTTCGGTGTCCATGCAAAACTTCCATAGATATCCTACTTCTTGTCCCTGCTTCACCATGTCCTCCTGTTGCATGTTGAGCACAAGCAAATTTGAACATTAACCACCCCTTCACCTTTCAGTAACCTCAAGTCTACAACTGTAGTCATGAAACTAGACCTTTTATGCACATTGATCTATCTACTTCCTTTAAGGTTATGTAATCGAAACATGCCTTTAAGATTTAAGGGTAAATTTTACAAGACAACAATAAAACCCACAATATTATATGGTTCATAATGTTGGCCCTCCAAGAGAGCTCAAGCTCATAACATGAGCGTGGTAGAAATGAGGATGTTGAGGTTGGTGTGCGAAAAAACTAGGAGGGATAAAGTGAGGAAATGAGTGTATTAGATAAAGGGCTGGAGTTGCACCAATGAGGACAAGATAATGGAGAACAAATTAAAATGGTTTGGGCATGTACAACGTAGACCAGAGGCGGCCCTGATAAAGAGAGGGTATATATATATATATGAGGGTTGGGTTCCTATGACAGTATGACAGCGTCGTAGGGAGTACCCTATGACATACGGTGAATCAGTAATGTTTGAATGTTTAGAATGTGCTGAATTTTTATGAGGATGATCACCTTACCTTAGATAGAATGTCTACAAAAAATCAACGCATTCAAAAACTTGTTGGAGCATCAAATTTTAGAAGTTTTATCGTCTATCCATTTTAACCGTTAAATTGAAAAACATATTTGATTCCCCTAAAAGTTTTAGAATGTGATGATTTTTTGTGGGTGTCCTATCTAAGATAGGGTGATCATCCTCAGAAAAAATCATAACATTCTAAATATTCTAGGGTCACTAATTCACCATATGTCATAGGGTACTTCCTATGACATGTCATAGGAACCCATTTTTCTATATATATATATATATATATATATATATAGATGGGTCAAGATCTTGTGCCTTAAATTTTTGCCTTCAAGGTTGTTTGATGTCCTAGAGGGTTTAGAATATGTTGAATTTTTGTGGATGTAATCATCCCACCTTAGATAGAACATCCACAAAAAATCAACATATTCAAGTGGGGAAGATCCAAGGAGAAGGGGAAGACCTAGAATAACATTGATGGAAGTCATTACTCATAAGAAAAGACATGGAAGAACTTTCATTGACAACAAATATAGCCCAAAATAGAAATGAACGGCGAAGAAGGATTCATAAAGTCGGCCCAAGTACACCTAAATACACCTCATACAGAATAGGAATTTTGTTGCCTGACAGTGCATGCCTATACTTCTCAAATCAGATGTTGGACCTAGTAGGAATTTTGCGACCATGAACTCCTCAGATTGCTTTTATGTATTGTTTAGAAAGGCTCATACAAACTCAGTTTTTCATACGATCTTGTCAGATAGGTGTCATGAGGGACCAATCATCTCATTGGGTAGTATGACTCTGTAAACTCAATTCAATAATATTTTCAATTCTTTCTAAATGTAGACATCGTTTTCAGCACATCCAATATCTCTTTTGAGTTACTCTAAAAAAACCTCCTTTGAAGTTTTAACACATCACAATTAATTTGTGAGCACATTTTATTCCACAACTCAACGATGTACCTTCCATTCCCTTTCATCTACATTAATATCATCCCTATAGGTTGAGGAACTATGATACTTCTTAGCTTCACCACCAAAAGCATATGTCTACATGTCGGTCCCATTCAATATGAGATGGAATTAAAATCCCTATAGCATCAAAATTAACTTCTGAATCAACCTTCGTTGAATTAGATGAATGGAATGTTTGACGAAATCAACGGTCTTAATTTACAGTATGACAAGAAGCAAGTGCCCACAATCTAATGTATGGAAGCATAGACTAGGCAAAGAACACATTTACACCTTTAAGGCACATAAGATTATAGATAAACACCTTCCAGCCAGCATTAACACTCTTCGTAGCAACATTGTGTATTTTCAAGTGGGGAGAAGACCTTCAACACCAAGAGTTTTGTAAACCTCACACAAAAAAAAGAAGACAAGGTTGAAAGGATTTCAAGATACAGTGATACACACATGCCTCTCTCTTCTGAAAACCTAAAAAGAGTATGAAATGTCAAGAAAAGAATATATGATGCCAGATGGACCTCATGAATGCTCCAATACTATGGTGTCGCTCAAGGTCTAGAAAGTTGATCATCTAGAGGGAAGATATCAACACACGTCATGTTTTGTGTCTTGAAGAAATTAAGCCAGCGACTACCAGGGGGAGTTAATGTAGAGGAGACACTTGATCGCAATAGATGAGAAGTATTTAGAAGTGAGAATGGAAGATAAGAGCAAGGAAAATTGTGGGGTTCAGAGCACACACTATGTATATAAATCTCATCACCAGGGTCGTCATCGCCACTGCCACCATTACCATCGTCATCATCGTCATCCAAATCTTATCCACTAAGATATGGTCGACTATAGAGCACAAATCTCATTAAGAAGGCTCAAAAGATTAACAAAAAAATTCCGACCAGTTGTCAACTTGACATAGACCCTCTGTGTTGTGTCGGAACTTGACCAATGCAACTTGGTAAGAAAGGGGTCTGACAACATACCCTCTTATCAGATCTTCTCTATATTAAAATTAAAGATAAAATGTCCAACTAGGTACCCAAAAAAGAAAACTTTTCGGATAGGGGCAACAGGGGCATGTTCTTTCTAAAACTGAGAGGCTGAGACAACAACAAAACAAGAAGACAGACAACATCGAAGATGAAGAGCTGAGAAGGGAAGGATATCAAAGCTTTAGGGCGTGTTTTTAAAATTTCACCACAATGAAATTTAATTTCCTTAATTGCTAGGAAATACAAACATGCCCTAAGGGTCTATTGAACACCAGTGGCAATTCCCGATAATTGAAAAGCTCTCTAATTGTTCTTGATTATTTATCAAAAGTTCTTTTTCTGATTTTCCTGTCGAATGGAAAAACCATCTTTTATTGGAATATTGTGATCTTTGAAGTTTTTTGGGCAAATGTTGTACTAACTATTCTTCAAAGTTATAGCCTTTTAAGATGTCCTGGTATTCATCAACTGTCTTTTTCAATAATCTTTATCACTGAAACTTTCTCGATAGTTTAATTCGAATACGAGCATATTCCATCATTGAGTTAGTTCTAAATCCCGACTAGTCACAATGACTGAGGTAGAGTTTTGGACTATTGTATAAGCCCAAATAAGCGGTATAGGGCTCATCTACATGTAAAACATAAAGGATTATTACAATAGCTCATATTGTACATTACACATTCAGGAGAGATTGACCACCAAAATTTCAACAATGCAAAAAGATGATATACATGAGTCGTTAAACAGAAGCCATGCACAAACAGGAGAATCAAAGAAACCAAACTCAATGGAGTCAATGAGAGATATGAAAAGGAGAAACCTTAACTCTTCGAACAGTAGACTGTCCTAAATTTGGAAATCTTGATGACTGTTCTCCAAAAAATTGCGACAAGGTTTACATGTGACTTGACAGAAATTGACAACAAAGATACCCCACTGAAGCCAACTTTTATGAGAGTAAATTGCAGGATTGCTCCTTAAAAAATAATATACAGAGATGGATAATGTCACAACCTATTAATAAAAATGCAATTTATATACTAATTGAAATAGATTGTCTGCCCTAATAGAGAAAGATGGATGAAGTCACAATCAATGAATATATCGATGTAGAGTGTTGTAGGTGATTATACTCTCATAGTTGTAGGTTATTATTCTCTCTTAAAGTTTTATAATCTTCTAAGAAGAATGAAAGGAGAAAAAAAAAAGAACATTGATGTCAGCAATATACAAATAAATGATGCATACCCGTCTTTTGGCTGGAGCAAATCAAGAGTAAAATTCGGAATCTTACTATATGATGGGCCGCCCCAAGGTGGTGAAAGGAACACAACATCGGCCTGACAAAATGGATACAATCAGCATAAAAATGGTATAAAATCTTCTTCCCACTAATAGCTGTGATCATTTTAAAACTGTAGTTTTTAACAATGGAAGCAATCAACAAATGCTCATTATGCACATCTGATATAGGTTCATCTGAAGGTATGCTAGTGAAAAAGCTAATAAACATGATTTTAGGCATGATATCATATATATGCAAAAGGAAATGATCAAGTTGGTTATATGAGGAAAGTAAATTAAAAAAGATAATGAAACATTCCATCATTTTGTGCTACCATTTCTGATATAAATGGGCAGTCATGTTAGCACGCAGTTCAACTATTCAAGCTTTCAATTTACATGTAAAAATTAAATTAAATTAAGCAAGTGAACTTTTGCCACAATTCGTCATGTTGGGCCTTTAGGCAATAAATTTACCACGTGCTACAGTACTACTATTGTTGCAAGTCTTCCAAACGAGTATCAATTTGTAGTTGCATAGATCAAGGTTTGGCACAGGTCATAAACTACAATGTGAGAAGGAGAAGCACAAGAAACAAGGATAAAGATAGAAGTGGAAGAAATATTGGATAAATTCAATAATCAAGTTGCTCTCTTACAACTCTTGCATCCTCTTTTACAAAAAGGAACCCTAAAATATTACAAAAAAAAAAGAAAATACATTGATTTGCTTGTTGATGGAGGACGGGAGGGGTGTCCTTTTTTTCTAGAAATGAAGGTTTGATGCCTAGATCTTAGGGTATCCAAAGAATTTGACTTGAAAAGTAGGCCACTGGGTTTTGTGGACTCTCCCAAATGCTTCATTGGGCTCTTCGTGGGGATCACAATAAGACAAAGATTTCTAAAAACGGGCTAATAATGCTCAAGAAATGGCACAACATAGGGTTAAAGGGTATGCGGGTTCTTAGCAGGTCTGTGGGGGTTTAGTAATATAGGTGGGACAAATTGTGTATTAAGCGAGTCGGGTATAGATTGGCAAATGGGTTATGGGATTCAGGCTTTAGTTGAACAGGTTTATGAGTATTGTGTTCAAAGGGATAGCATGTTTATAATTTATGGGTTCTCAGGCTATGGGTTTTAGCTCACAGTTGTGGGTAAAACAAGAGATGTAGGTTTTTGTTATTATGTTAAAGCCCCGTAATTATAAAAGTAGGCAAGGGGTGGCTTCGGCCTATGGTTTCACTGGAGATTACGGGCGGGCGATAAAGAGACGATAATTGTGGGAAGCAGTTAGGGGCTGTCAGCAGCAATAGTGAGCAGCGGCTGACAACAAGGAGGGCAGTGGCATGCAGGTGAATCGACAAAGTGTCATGACCAGTAACCACGAACGGCTACCGGTTGAGGGGAGATATGATCGATTGGCCAGTGGCTGCAACCGTCAAGATGACCAGGATTACCTCTATCTTGGTACACCTTAGGAATCATTATGTGGTGGTAAAGTCCCACCATCTGATGGCATATCGCATTCCTATACAAAACCTTCATAGGAATCATTCCGTCCCACGAGCTAGAAGGGGCATGATCGTCAAACAATGCACCGGAGCAAGTGGACGAAGGAACCCTCTATGTTTTGCTGGTGTGATTGCTTGAGTGATGCAACACTCAAGCTCAGATGGTTATGGAGGAACAAAGGATATATTGATGGAAAGACGGGCCCCAAAGAGATAAAACCAATTACTAGAGACAATAGGTCCTTGCAAATCACAATTTTCATACAAGTTGTGTCAGTCAGGTCAATCCTCTCTTTAGGGTTGGTCCGCACCACATCTACTATGGTGTTAAGCTTATCTCATCATCATCCAAGTCTGTAACCCATCAAAAATGAGGTCGACTATAAGGAAGATTAATAAAAAAAATTTACATACTAGATGTAACGTGACGTCAATGCTATAAAATAGGTGACAAAAACTTGCCTATAACAACTTAACATAAGAGGGACATACCAAGAAACCTAAAAGATGGTTGGTGGGTAGATAGCCTTACGTTGTTACCCAACACAAGTTCACACAGCAATGGAGAAAATAATAATAATAATAACACAAAAATAAAGTAGATATAATAATAAAATAAATAAATAATAAAAATAATAACATACAAATATGTCCGAAGATCTAGTACAAGCATTTTAACTCTTGAAGATCTAGTGCAAGTGTTCCAATCTTGGATAGTTCTGGCGCAACAATAACTACATCTTCTAAATTTTGTCCCACATAATGTTGAAAATATCAATAGATTCACTACAAGAATTATGGTTCTCCATCGGAAGCTTAGTGTCTTCTCTTAACTCAAGCTCTAGCTTTGACTTGATGACTATTTTCAAGGAACACATATTACACAAGGGTAGGAGGAACAAATATATTTAACTTTGCTTCTCCTGCTCCCAACCCTTTTCTTGTCATGTTGCTCCTTAGTCCTTGCACTACAGCTCATAGTCAGTATTATCCATCGCGTTCATAATATACTCATGCTTGCACATCACTCTTACATATTAATTGCTCCATATCGGTCTTGAGGCCCACATAAAAGCCATTGAATAAAAGTTTCATTGGTAGATCGATCAGTAACATACATACCAACTGAATTTAGGAGAGAAAATATGTTGTGTGGGAAAAGGCTCCCTTCCCGAGATGTTGCCTCGTTTGGCATGGAGGCCACTCTATACTTTTCCTCCCATTATCTATCTCTTCAACTTCATCCCTCTCTCTCCTAATTTCTTTGTCTCTTTGCAACTCTATGTTTCTCCCCCTCTTTTCTTTTCTCTTCTAGATTGGAAAAAAAAAGCAGTCACTCACCAACACCAACAGTTGCCTCCAACAGGTACTAATCATTGCCACAGCTCCCTCGGCACAGCTATTGTTGGCCTCTAGTCCAGCACCGTCCATTGGCGTCCAACCTTCTCATCACACGCTCGCAATCTATCATTGCACTCGCCCCACCAATACCTAGCCAACCATTGTCTCTGACTCCATCGGTCATTAGTTACGTACTGGTGCCACATCGAACAGTCGAGACCATCCGGTCTGCAGCATTCCTCAACTGCAACCGAAAGCAAACACAACCCAATGGAACTCTTATATGGCCATCTCTGTCAGGCTGACTCTTCATGTCCGCCTCTCAGCAATACCCATCAATCGTAGTTGTTGCCCTTTGTCTCGCAACTCCTTTTCGCACCTAAATAAGCCACCATTTCCGCCAAAGTCAAACAACGGCAGACCTCTCCCATTTTCCCCCTATTCCCCTCTCACTGAATCATCAACGCATGCTCGTGTCCCCCTTTTAGCTTATGAGGATTACTTTAACATCAAAAGATGAATACAACCTGGTACGCACATTTGATTCCCTGGATGACATGCGTCATAACGACCGTATCGCAGATCTTTTAGAAGGCATTTTTGTAGGGTTTTAAACTTCAAAACTCGAAACTGGATTACACAAAGAAGCACAACAGGCTCAACTAAATTCTTGCCCAAAGCAATAAGCACGATTTCCTGAGAATAGTTTTGGAAGCCTATGCGGCTTGTTGTAGGTGCCAGTCAATCAATTCATAGTTTTGAATTCTCAAAACTCCAAAATACAGGACTCATCTACATGCCTATATGTAAGTTACATTCTTTTGACAGAGTTCAATGCTTAGTCACTTATTAGATTTGCTAAGACTTCCAAAGCACTAGAGTGCAACTGCTATAAACCATTCTGAACCACAAAGAAGCAAAGAATTTAAGGGTAAATTACACTTTGCCCCACTGAAGTGTTTAGTTCAAAAACACCAAATCGCTCCCTAAAGTTTGAAATTTTAGCACAATACCCCCTTTTGTCAACTACTTAATTTCCTCATTTGGTAATTTTTATCTGATCAAAACAGAATTGAAGGGGACAAAATGTAGCTTTTTTAACTAGAGGGTGGTTAATTGTTTCTGAGCTAAACTTCAGAGGGGGTGGGGCAAAACGCATACCTTCAAATGTGGTGCGAGCTGGAAGAAGTCCCCGATAACGAAATCGATCTTGTCGTCCACCCCATATATCTCCGCGTTATTGCGAGCGAACCCAACTTTGCGAGGGTCGATCTCGACGGCGACGACATGACAGCAGCACCTAAGAGCACTAAGCATCACGAGAAGAACCTTTCCTCCAAGTGAAAGTAATGAAAGTGTAGGGTTGCGGTTTCTCTACCTCGCTGCGAACTGGATGGCATTGCCGCCGACGCCGGAGAAGCAGTCGATGATGACGGCGCCGCCGGAGGCGCGGCCGGCGTGGGAGGCAGCGATGGCCTCGGGGGTGACGGAGAACCAGCCCTCCTCGTCCATCTGGATGCCGCGGTCGTAGAGGGTGAAGAGGGAATAGCGCTGGCGCCAGTACTTGGAGATGCTGGAGGCGACGAGACCACGCTCCGGATTGGGGGCTTTGCGCAGGCGGCGCCGCCGTGACGCGCGCTTTCTTTTTTTCGGGTTGGGAAGCGGAGCCGGCGTTTCCGCCTCGGTGGCCTGGTCCATTTCTCAGCCGCGGAACTCTTCAGCTCCGGGGAGGGAGGGAAAACGGGAGTTCCCGGGGCAACGTGGGAATCGAATTAAATAATGGGGTGTTCTTTTCAAACAACAGTTTGGTATGTAACCATTTTAGTTTGGATTTTTTCAACAACAGAATGATACGCTAATTTTGGACAAATAATAAAACTTATATCTACACAGTGAGGTGCTGGGCGATGCGGTGCTGTGATTGGGTGTTTAGAGGCGCACTTTGCACTTAGCATATAATACTTTGGCAAGCGACGATTCGAAAGGGCAGGGCACCCGTCTAGGCGGTTGCAACCATCTGTCCGGGCGGATTGGCACCCGTTGACCTGCAAAAGCTCATTTCAGCTCTATTGCGCAATTCTAAATCCACTTCTATTTCCTTCTTTTCTTTTTTGTTCTCTGCTAGAGAAATCCATGTCGTAGATTCCTGATAGTGAGTTCTTCACCATTGTTGGTTGTAGTCTCACAAAGGCTGACTTATTCTTGAAGCGATTCACGAGAGACCCGACAGCAACAAGTGGGCGCGAATAACTCTTTAAGGAAAGCGGATTATACGCACTTCAGGCTTTGATTTCTATTTATTTTTCTGTCTCCATGATCCCGATCCAAAAGTTGTCCAACAATCTTAAAGTGTTATCTCTAATGGAGACCGAGACTATTGCTGCCACCATCAAAGTCATGAACCAAGACCTCATTCGTCTCAACAGATTCGATGGGACGAACTTCACTCGTTGGTAAGACAAGTTGAAGTTTCTTCATACGGCGTTGAAAGTCTTATACATCCTTGATCCTAACCTTCCTGCAATTCCGAAATATGAAGAAAGAGAACTTAAAGAGCATACTGCCGAAAGAAAGAAGCGGCAAGAAGATGAACTTATGTGCCGAGGACATATCCTCAATGCTCTCACTGATCGTCTGTACGATCTCTACACCAACAATTCATTTGCAAAGGAGATATGGAAGGCACTAGAGTTCAAATACAAGATAAAAGAAGAATGCATGAAGAAATTTCTCATCTCCTGCTACTTCAACTTCCATATAGAATATAGTAAGCCTATTCTTCCTCAAGTGCATGAATTGCAAATTTTGGTTAACAAAATGAAAGCAGCGAAGATTGAGATATCCGAGTCATTCCAAGTGGGAGCAATTATTGTCAAATTACCACCTAGTTAGAAAGACTACAGGAAGAGAATACTGCATAAAATGAAATATTTTACTTTGTAGCAAATTCAAAAGCATCTTTGCATAGAAGAAGAATCTTGATCTAGAGATTATAAAGAAGATTACTCCAAGTCTAATGTATAAAGCAATATCATCCCAAACGTAAAGGTAAGAATAATTTCTTGGGTCCTAAGAAAGATCAAGAAAAGTTCAAGAAGAATCAAGCAAAATTCAAAGAAGAAAAGGCCCAAATATATTTGTTTTATCTGCAATAAAAATGGGCATTATGCCCGCAACTGCTGAAATTGTGCCAAAGAGAAGGACGAGATAAATGCAGTTGAAAAGGAAACGATCATCGTTGTGATGAGTGAGATCAACGCAGTACACGGCAAAGTACAAGGCTGGTGGTATGACACCTACGTGACGACCCACGTCTGCTTTGATAGGACTGAATTCAAGTCCTATGAAGTAATAGATGGACATGAGATACAAACAGGCAATGAGGGGCGTTCCAAAGTTGCCAAAAAAGAAAAAGTAAATCTGTTATTCACTTCTGGCAAGAAAATGACCCTCAACAATGTTCTTCACGTTCTCGATATGATAAGGAATCTAGCGAGTGGAGACCTCCTGAGTAAGCCTAGAATCAAAACTGTGTATGAGGCAGGAAAATTAATCCTGATCAAGAATGATATTTTTGTTGGGAAGGGATATTCATGTGATAGAATGATCAAGCTTTTTACTAAGATTATTATTAATAAAATATCATCTTCTGCTTATATTTTGTGTTCTTGTTTTTATTGCATAATAGACTTGCATATATTTGTATTAGCACCATTAAGAATGTAATTAAATGTGATTTAATTGAGTGTGACGTTTCTAATTTTGATAAATGTGAAGTGTGTATAAAGTCTAAAATGGTTAAAAAACCATTATCTAGAGTTGAGATAACTTCAAACTTATTAGACTTAATACACATTAACATTTATGATACTAGAGGTGAAAAGCGCTATTTCATTGCGTTGATCGATGATTGTTCGAGATTCACTTATGTCTATCTGCTGAGATATAAAGATGAAGCTTTTAATGTGTTTACATTATTTAAAGCAGAAATAGAAAATCAACTTAATCGCAAGATTAAATTGGTGCGTAGTGATAGAGGAGAAGAATATTTCTCTAATAATTTATCTACTTTCTGTGAAGAGTATGGTATTATTCATCAGTGTACTGCACCGTACACACTATAACAAAACGATTTAGTGGAAAGAAAAAAACCGAACACTTGTGAAAATAGTTATTGCTGTGTTAGTTGCCTCCAAACTACCTTTAGGTCTTTGGGGTGAAGCTCTTTTGACTGCATGTCATATCCTTAACATGATACCTTTTAAGAAGACAAATGTCTCTCTATTTGAGATATGGAAAGGAAGGAAGCATAACCTTGGTTATCTTAGAGTATGAGGTTGTTTAACCTATTGCAGGGTTCCAGAACCTAAAATGACCAAACTAGATCCTAGAGCTATTAAATGTGCATTCATTGGATATGCATAAAATAGCAAGGCATATAGAGTATTAGACCTAGAGTCTAATATAATTATGGAATCCAAAGATGTAGAGTTTTTTGAAAACTCACTAACATCTGAGTTTAAAGAATCTGATATTCAGATTTCTAGAGATGAATTGGTGGTTGAACCGTCTCATATGAATCCACCTGTTATACCTGATCATCCTGATGAGCCTCGTTGAAGCCAAAGGGCAAGAAAAGTGAAATCTTTAGGCTCAGATCAGATAGATTCCCAACAAATCTCTTTCAATCTTATAGAAAGAGATAGGAATCAAATAGTTAAGAAAGTTTATTTTGTCTTTCTGGTAGAGGATGACCCGTAGAATTTTAGTGAAGCCATGTCATTTAGAGATGTTGCCTTCTGGAAGGAAGCAGTAAATGATGAAATAAACTCACTTATAAGTAATCAAACATGGGACTAATATATTTGCCCCCTGGGTCTAAAGCTATAGGGTGTAAATGGGTATTTAAAAGGAAGTATCATACATATGGTACTCTTTAAACCTTTAAGGCCAGGTTGATAGGGAAGAAATTTTGTCAAAAGAAAGAAATTCATTATTTTGACACTTATGCTCCTGTGGATAGGATGACTTCGATATGAGTCTTATTTGCCCTAGTATCGATTCACCATCTTCATATCCATCAAATGGATGTGAAAACAACCTTTATTAACGGTGACCTCGAAGAGGAGGTATATATGGAAGAACCCAAAGGGTTTGTTTTGACTGGTTAACAGAATAAGGTCTGTAGACTTATTAAGTCTATATACGGACTGAAACAAGCACCAAAGCAATGACATATCAAATATGATAATACAGTACTTTCTTATGATTTTAGCCATAATACATCTGACAAATGTCTATATTCTAAAGCTAATCAAGACCATATAGTGATTATCTATCAATACATTGATGATATGTTGATTATCAACAGTAGCTTAGATTTTATTATAGAAACGAAGAGGTTTTTAAGTTCCACTTTTAAGATAAAAGTCTATGACTTATAGCTACCATCCTAGGTATCAAAGTTAAAAGAGACAATAGGGGTTATATTCTGAGTCAATCTCATTACATAGAAAAAATGCTAAAAAAATTTAGTCACTTAATTGTTAAGGAAGCAAATACCCCATTTGATCCAAGTATCAGATTAGATTTTAATAATGGAATAGCAATAGCTCAACTAGAGTATGCAAGTGCTATAGGATGTCTAATATATGTTATGCAATGTACGAGACCTGATATAGAATATGCTATGAATAAATTGAGTAGATTCACAAGCAACCCAAGCACAAAGCATTGGAAAGCTATTAGTAGAGTTCTAAGTTACATTAAGAAGAACATAGGACTAAGTCTTTATTATTCGGATTTTTTAGTCGTATTGGAAGGATATACTGACGTAAGTTGGATATCAAGTGCAGGGGACAATAAGTCCACCACTTGATGGATATTTATCTTAGAAGTTGCAGTTGTATTTTGGAATTCCAAGAAACAGACTTGTATATCGCACTCTATTATAGAATCTGAATTTATTACTTTGGTAGCTACTGGCAAAGAGACTAAGTGGCTTAGGGATCTTCTAATAGAAATTCTTTTTGTACTTAAGCCTTTATCGACTGTATCTATACACTGTGATAGTCAAACTACTTTGGCTAGAGCTTATAATAGAGTGTATAATGGAAAGTCTGGACATATAAATCTAATACATGATTATTTGAGATATTTGATTCGAGAAGGAATCATTGCAGTCACATATGTGGAGTCAAGTGAGAACTTAGCTGATCCTTTTACTAAGCCACTTACAAAAGAGCTGGTAAGGTCAACATCCGGAGGGATGGGGTTGAAATTTCTTTAATAAAGATTCACCGGTGATGAAAACCCAACCTAACTCTAGTAGACCATTAGATCTTAGATTCAAAGGGTAAAAACAAGTTACTGATAAGTGAATAGTTATCAGCACTATTTTACTTTGAGAACCTCATCTAGAATGAATAGTACTAGCTGTTATAAATTTTAAGATTGAGGTTTCAAACTCTTAATGAGGTTAAGTCTTAAATATAGACAAGTATTCATAAATATAACATGAATACTGGAAGAACATTATCTATATGAACGTAGAGGTGGTGCCGCCTCTCATAGAAGTTTGGAATTCTCTCAATGAGCGTTGTATGAAAACCAGGATAAGCACAAGGCCATTAACGGTGCTAAGCGAGATGTGTTAATGTGAATCATTGACATGATCGTGATTATATGTGTAGTGTTTCCGGTACTATCACATAGGGATAACTGGTTCAAAGTTGCGGCTACTGTGGGTGCAAAAATTATACCGGACCAAACCCACATCGGCCTGTGTAATGATCCAAATAGGAAAACCCAGGCCTAGGATTAGTGCCACCTCAACATCGCCACGTCAGCAGTGCCACCTCAACATTGCCACATCATTACTGCCATATCGAGCACATATCTCAGTTATAAAAGGGCCCCTATAGCTTTTAGAAAAGGGGTTGATCATTCGATCAAAGGAAGAAATGATTCTAAAACCAGAGCTTTCTTCTCTCTTTCCAGTTTCCTTCTAGTCGCTCCGTGCAACCCTCATTGTAAGAAGCTTCTCTCGGCCTGTCGAGAGAACACTCCCTTCATACATTATAGTGCAAACTAGGTGACACTTCCCGCCCGAAGACATAGGTGTAAGATCGAACTCCGACAATAATTCCATGTGTCATTTCTCTTTTTCTACTCTCTAATCTCTAACTCTGCAAACCATCTATATTCAATCAAGAATTGTGGGGCGAGATCTTCGATCAAGACAGTATGGAAATTTCCTCCACAATCTTTGGCGTCGTCTGTGGGATATCGTTAGAGGTTTTACCCACACCTCTATCGAGTCCTATTTAACTTGTGGTGACGAGCCACAAGTCCTCCTTCAAGACAATCTCAACGCCTTCATCACGCCGACATCAACACGCTCGATGGTAAAGGCCAGCACCAACCACCGAAGGCGGGTGCCAAATGAACAAACGATGTGCTGATCGAAGAAGAACAAGAAGTCTTGGTTGCAACCAATCGAAAAAATATTCGGGAGCGATTGGGGCCGCAAGGTAGCTATCTAGAAGTGCACAGCAATCGGCAGGACCCGTTGTCCCTAAGGTGTCGATCTAGCCAACGCAGCGTTCGACAAGAAGAAATCGGCCAAGAGGCGAAACGAGGAACCAAAAGCTCCTTCAACAGGGAAGAGGAAAGCTACGAAGGAGCAGAAGGTGTTCACTGAGTTGAACACTTCAATTGAATATATATTCGCCTACCTACAAAATCAACTATTCTGCAAGTGCCGCAACCCCTTCTGCCAAACTCGGAGCAGACCAAGGATACGACTGTCTACTGTGAATTCTTTCGCAGTCACGGGCACCCGACTTCAACCTGCTGGCGGCTGAAGCACCACATCAAAGACTTGGTCCAAGAAGGGCGACTTAATGGCTACATCACTAATAAAGAACCAAGGCAAGAGAAGGAAAGGTAGCAGTAGCAGCAGAAGGGAGTCAACATGATACATGGGTGCAAGAGCCTCCAAGTGAACGTTGTTCATGAACACTTGCATCGACAAGCACCCTCTGGCAAAGAAGTGGAACACCTCGAAAGCCGAATTCACAACGTCCGCCAGGCAGCCAATGCGCAAGAAACTTGGGTCGAGCAGCCTTGGCCCGGGATGCCCAGGCTGATAATTATCCTTACGTCTTGCGATCTGGAGGGAGTACTCCTATCACACTAGGACCCGCTCATCCCGCAGCTCAAAGTCGACAGAGTGTCAGTCAGTCAGATTCTAATCGACACCGATTGCTCCATGGATATCATGTTCAATAACTGTTTCTCAAGCCTTGGCCACGGAGCCGAGAGTCTCGAGCATTTGCCTCTGATCATCACCAGCTTCGATGGGGGTGAAGACAAGGTCCTTAGCGAGGCCAAATTCACTGTTGAATTGACAAAGAATACTCGAGTCTCTACTTAATTCGTCGTATGTGACGGTATATCAAGCTACAATATCATCCTGGGAAGGCCCTTCCTATATCGGCTTAGGGGAGTATCCTCCTCCTACCACCAGCTCCTCAAATTCCCCAAAGGCATCAGATGCATTAGAAGAAATCAGGCGACCAACAAATCCTGTGAAGCTATCACCACTAAGCAAAAAGCATGATCCATCATTCCTTCCAAGAGGTCGGCTAACGAGGCTGGCACCTCGAAGCAATAACAATTACTGAAAGACCAAGCTCTTCTAGTTCCACAACTAGGAGAGTGGGATGACTCACCCTCGATCGAGCCCATCGTCAAGGTGGAGATCGGGGGAGGTGGGCACCCGCGCAAAATATACATCGGGGATGACTTGTCTAAGGAAGAGGCGAAGCAGATGACAACCTTTCTCCAAGCCAACATCGATATTTTTGCTTGGAGCTTCGAAGATATGCTGGGCATCGACCCTGCGGTCGCTTGCCACCGATTAAATGTCAAAGAACGAACTGTCGTCGTCCAACAAAATCCAAGAACCATGAAGCCGGAACGAGCTATTGCAGTCTGGGAAGAAGTGGCCAAGCTCCTTCAGGCCAACTTCATTCGATAGTCAAGTACCCGACTTGGATCTCCAATGGCGTCACTGTGCCAAAGAAGAATGGGAAGATCATTGTCTACATTGACTTCACTAATCTCAACAAGGCCTGCTCGAAAGATCCCTTCCCATTGCCAAGGATTGATCGACTTGTCAACTCTACAGCAGGGCATGAGCTACTGTCCTTTGTAGATGGATACTCTAGATACAATCAAATTCCACTGCACAAGGATGATCAGGAGAAAACATGCTTTGTGACGGATCGTGAGCTTTATTGCTACAATGTAATGCCTTTCAGCCTCAAGAATGCTGGCTCAATATATCAACGACTCATCACAAAGATGTTCAAGAAGCAAATCGATCGGAATGTGGAAGTCTACATAGACAACCTGCTCACCAAAAGCCAAAAAAGAGAAGATCACCTCAAGGACCTGAAGGAAATGTTCAACGTCCTGTGGCACTACTGGATGAAGCTCAACCCTGCAAAGTGCACCTTCGGTGTGAAATCCGAAAAGTTCCTCGGATTTCTCATTACGCAAAGAGGGATCGAGGCCAATCCGGACCAGATTAGAGCCATCCAAGAGATACCGTCACCAATAAATGAACAGGAAGTCAGATGACTCACCAGTCGTCTTGCAACTCTGAATCGTTTCATATCCAAGCACTCTGATAGATGCAAGCCTTTCTTCGAGAGGCTCCGGAAGGGCAGCAACTCCAAATGGGATAGCTCCTGCGAAGAAGCTTTCCAAAACATTAAGGCTTACCTTGTCCAGCCGCCGATACTGGTAGCTCCCATGCTAGGGTAACCCCTATGGGTCTACCTATCGGTCTCCGAGCAAGCCACTGGTGTGGTGCTCGTACCGAAGAGACGGGCTTGAGCGCCCAATCTACTACACCAGTCATGCTCTTCTTCCAGCAGAGAGGAGATACTCATGGGTCGAGAAGGTAGTTTTAGCTCTGCTCATGGAAAAGCGAAGACTAAGGCCATACTTCATCGCTTCTTAAGTCACAGTCACCACATAACATCCCCTCAAGGATATCCTCGACCAGTCCAATTGCGCCGGAAGGATAGTCAAGTGGGTAACAGAAATGAGTTCATTGGGAGTGCTTTTTGAGCCCCGAGTCTTGATCAAGGGGCATGCGCTAGCAGACTTCCTCGCCGACTTCCCAGTTGAAGACACGATGGGCATACTTCAAGATCCTGACCTCGAGCTAGAGGATGACCTGAGCGGTGAACACGCAAAGCTTCACACACTTCCTAGACACCCGTTTGTCGGCTGAAACCTTTTCACCGACGGGGCCTCAAGCTCAACAGGCTGTGGAATCGGAATATCACTCATCTCCCCCGACCTGCACATTCAACGATCCATCATGCTCGGTTTTGCAGCCACAAACAATGAGGCCAAGTACGAAGAGATCCTTTCTGGATAGAGATAGCCCTGAGCTTATCGATCAAGCAGATAACAATTCATAGCGACTCTTAGCTCATCGTCAGGCAGATCGGGGGGCAGTACGAAGCCAAGGACAGCAGGATGCAGCAGTACCTGACCATGGCACGGGAGCTATCTGAATGCTTCTAGGAAGTCAAATTCAAAGAGATCCCTTGATCCAACAACCGAATCGCTGACACCCTCGCAAATGCAGCTTCGGTTCTTGGTAACGAGCATGAGGTCAGAGAAGTCAAGATCAATTTCCAAAAGCATCCAAGGGTGAACCTTCATATCAGACCAGCCTGATTGCCGACATAACGGTTGAAGCACCCACGGGATGATTAGTACCTATAATCAGCTATCTTCGGCAAAAATTCCTACCTGAGGACCCCGTTCAAGCAAAGAAACTTCTGAGGAAAATTCATCGCTTCCATCTCGACAGAGAAAACCTCTACTGGGAGTCACATGGAGGTATATACCTTCGGTGCCTATCCAACGATCAATCGCAAAGAATCCTTACAAAGATACATTCAGGGGCATGCGACAACCACTCTAGGGGTAGATCGCTGGAAGGCAAAGTCAAGCTGCAAGGATACTACTGGCCGACCATGGTCAAAGACGCGTGGGAATTCATCAAAAGATGCGAGCAGTGCCAGCGACACGCAAAGCAGATTCATGTCCCTGCAGGAGATCTAAACCCCCTAACAAGTTCATGGCCTTTTTATCAATGGAGGATTTCTTGCCGTCACCAACCCAAAAAAAGTATCTCCTCGTAGCAACAGACTACTTCACTAAATGGGTCAAAGCAATGCCGCTGGCAAGGATTACAGATGTTGAAGTCATCAAGGTTTGGGTCCCCGAGGTACTGATAACTGACAATGGAGCCCAGTTTGATTCAGATAACTTCAGAGAATTCTGTCAAGGCTATGGGATCAAACTATTCTACTCGATGGCTAGATACCCACAGTGCAACGGGTAGGCCGAGGCATCAAATAAGACGATCATGGATACTCTGAAGAAGTTGGGACCTCGGAAAGGTCTATGGGAGAAAATGCTTCCGGAGGTATTATGGGCATACCGTACCACCTCGCGGCGATCGACCGGATTCTCCCCGTTCCACCTCGCGTATGGCTTCGAAGCTATCCTACCTACTGAAGCGCTCCACTCCACGGCCAGGACCAAGGCAGTTGAGTCAGGAATGAACGATGAACTCAGAATCAATGACCTGGACTTCGCGAAGGAACTGAGGGACTCAGTGGCTGCTCATGTCGTCGACTACCAACAAAAGATCAAGAGGGTGTATGATAAAAGAGTCAAGAAAAGGGAGTTCAGCGTGGGAGACATGGTACTCAGAGCCATCTTCCCAAACACGAAGGAAGTTACCAGTGGCAAATTCGCTCCATCTTGGAAGGGGCCATACGTCATAGAGTCTAGAGGTAGCAAAGGCTCATACAAGCTGATCGATCAGGACGGAAGGCGACTATCCCGAGCCTGGAATGTAACCCATTTGAAAATCTTCTACCCTTAACCAAGCTCTGAAATTTATAACCGCGAATTTGGTTTATCAATCAAATATCTATTTTTCTCCAAGTTGAAGTCACTTGAAATTCTATTCAGCTCGTGCGAGGCACCAAAAGGCTCCTGACAACCCAGGTCAAACTAAACATTCGATTCCACCAGTTCAAGTTGGAAGCTTGAAGCAAAATTGGATATGCTCTTTCAAGGCTAAAGTCCGATAAAAAGGCTCATGGCAACCCTGGTCAAATTAAGCCTTCGATTCCGCCAGTTCAAGTCGAAAGCTCAAAGCAAAATTAGCTATGCCACTTCAAGGCTAAAGTCTGATAAAAAGGCTCCTGGCAACCCAGGTCAACCCAAATACTTCAATTCCGTCGATTCAAGTCAGAAGCTCGAAGCAAAATCGGCTTTGCCACTTCAAGGCTAAAGTTAGATAAAAAAAAAACTCCTGGCAACCCAGGTCAACCCAAATACTTCGATTCCGCCCATTCAAGTCGGAAACTTGAAGCAAACTCAGCTACGCCCTTCTAAGGCTAAACTCGAAACAGCCATAAAACCATGCCATCTCAGATTGTCACCCTCAAACACAAAAATATGAACCATCGAATTATCAAGCTGGAGTGCTCTCACACAAACGAAGTAAAAAAAACTCAAACGCAAAGAGTGCGATTTTATTAAGCAAGGTACGCAACTACATCAGATGATCGACGACAGACGAAAAAGAAGAGGGACACAAGTCAAGAAAGCAGGGCTCAAGAAGGCCTCGTGGTAGCAGGCGGAGGCGAAGCATGCATAGTCTTGATTGCTTTGAGGGTCCAACAACTCAAGCCATTCGGGGTAATACTCTCCACAGTCTTTCTCAAGCTTTGTAACACTCCCGTGAAGATCGGCAACCTCTTGCTCCCTAGCAACGGCAAATGACTGACTACTCGCCCGCAGATCCTTAATCTGCTTTCGAAGCTCGGACTTGCGCTCATGCAAGCTAGCGACCTCCATTTCCCTTGCTTCAAGATAAGTGGCTCGGGTCACGTCTTTCTCCTCAAGCTCAGCGATCTGGGTCCTCAGAGCAGTCACCAACTCCTCCAGCTGCTCGTGCATGGCAATCTGAGATTGCAAAGTGGCAATGGTGACCGCCTGACCCTCAAGCTTCTTCGCATCAATGGCTTTGTCCTTCTCGAAACATTCCGCTCAGGTACGCCACATCACTGCCGAACGCTCATCCTTCTTGGACCCGGTGGAAAGCTTCTTCACCGCCTTATCAGTAGAGTCAGCTCGACCCAGGGCTACCTTAAGTTCTTCCTCGAGGCTCTTGACTTTTCTATAAAGGCCTCTGCGCCTGCTACGAATCCCGATATCTAGAAGGATTGACATCTGGCTCCAAGGATCAACAAATTAGTATAATCAAATAAAAAGAAAAGGAGAGAAGACTCACCTCATCCTCAATACCATCCACAACTTTCGGGTGACGAGCCTGAGGTAATCCCAGATGTTTTCTGTAAAAAGTGGTAAGCTCTGATGGCAAAGTAGGGGGACGAGCCGACATCTCTGGTGCAGACCCTGACGCCACAGCTTTCCCTTTCGCCATTCGAGGAACTAAAGCAAACTTCTCCTCCCTACCTCGTGTAACATCCCTCGGGATGGGAGGTTCACCAACGATGCCACCAACCACAACCTCATCCGGCTGAGGCACCGGTGCATCCTAAACTAAAGGAGCTACATCCCACTCCTGAGTATCCCCAGCAGACACTGCAAATAAGTGGCACAGTCAAAACAAAAAATCCAGAACTACCCAATGAGAAAAGAAAGGTTAAAGAAATATACCGTCAACGACAATCGGATGTGAAACATCGGCGCCTTCAGTCTCAACAGGGTCAACAGTCACCTACCCGGACAAGTGACATTCACCCCTCGGAGTATCAAGCTCTGCCATCATCGCTCTCATCTGATCCGGGTGAAGAATCCTTCCTGACACGGATCGAGGACCCCCTACAACAACCATCCTTGCCGGAGAAGTTGGGGGTGTATGTGCTGCTAAGGCATCTACCTCGGTCGATGAGTCAGTACTTTCCTTCGTTTTCCCAATTTTGATCCTGCACACCAGGCGCCCAGGTCTGTAGCTTAATGTAGCAGGCTGCCCATCATCAATCACTTCTTCAAGGTTCCTCTCAATCACACGAGATTGAGGATCTCAATAGGGAGAAACCACAACCAAAGCTCTAGCTCTAGGTGACCGAAACTCGTTATCCCCATCCTCTCCACAGCTGTCAGGGGCCCCAGAAGATGCATCGCTATCCTCCACGCTGTAAGCACCCTCAACTGCACCGCCTGCACCATCCAAGGTGGCAACCCAAGGAACAGAGATGCGGCCAACTAGAGTGGCACAAGCCTTCAAACTCTTCCCCGGGAGGCGAGAATCCTAAACACGTTGGTTCTGGACGATCCTCTCCTTACCTGCCTTGTGCTGAGAGGCTTTTCTTCTTTTATTTCGCGCTACCCTGAATTCCCTGGGAAAGACACTCTGTGTGACTCGCGCTGGCTCAATCAGTCGGTAAATCAAATCAACCCGAGACAGATCCTGAGGACCACTAGGAACCTCCTGCTCATAATCGGAGAGCACTACCCCATTCCCTGGTATCCTAAGGCGAGAATAGTCCAACCGACCCTTGCGGTTAATCCGTGCTGGTGAATGGGCGAACTCCACCCAAAGGTTGGTACCAATAGTGAGCCTCTTGAAGATCTTGTCAAGCTTTTTGCACTGTGCGACCATTCATGCTCGCTCGCCTCTAGGCTGATATCACCAGACCATCGAGTCAACCTCGGTCGCAAAAGCATCAGCAACCCTAATCACCAGGGACCAAGCTCTAATAACGGATAGGGGGTACATTCTGTAGTACCTGTCTGACGCCCCCAAGCCTTGTATGGGACGATAGCCAGCTGAGTGCCCCTGAAGTTGGAACATTTGACACATTGAAACCTTCTTCCACTGATAATGGTAAAAAAAGTATCCCAGCTCAATCCTCGGAAGCTCGTAATCTGGAATCAAAGAGTAGCAGGCCCTTAACTCCTCGCGGTAATCAGACTCGACGCGGCAAAAGGTGTATATCACCTTCCAGGCATTGTCGCTCACCTACCCAGGGCAGAGATCAGACACGGACAACAGTCTAGAAGCGAAAGGAGGAAGCAGCAAACGAAGACCACAATTCATCTGTCCCACGGTGACAATCGTCCCCAGTATGTTCTCCAGACTTGCCTATGCTAAGAAAATAGCATCTCTGTGGACACTGAAGGGCGCGTACATGCTATCAATCGACGGCCTTTCATCATCCTCCCAGAATTGCAAAAAACGTTTCAGCTATGTTGCACGCCTCTCGTCCACACGAATGTGATCGGGAGCCGTATCCACAAGTTCCTCATCCTTGATCCAAGGCCGGCCCTGAGGGTAGGCGGGTAAGGCAGTTGCCTAGGGCCCCCAATTAATTTATACTAATGGGGGTCCCATAGTCAAAACCAAACACTAAAGGAGGGGGGCCCAACAGCCAAGTCCAAACGTCAAAAATGGCATTTTCCAATAAAAGCAAATTTTATATTGATACTTGTAAAAAAAATTTATTGGTATTTAAATTTTTTTCTTGTATTAATATATATAGGAGGCCCAACTTTTGGAGTTTGCCTAGGGACCCCAAAACCTCAGGGCTGGCCCTGCCTTGATCGGTGTCAATGGTCCCAGCTCACCATCTGAACCGGAATCCTCCTCCTACCAAGGGGGCAAGACATCAAGAACTTCTCTAGACGACCTGTGACGCTTCCCGGAACCGCTCACACCCGCATTAACCTCCATGGTGAGAACGAACAAAGAACAAGCATAAGAAAATTTGAAAGTGAAGCAACAACATATCATAAGCACAAGTCAGAGAAAAGAATAAGCATTTGACACTATTTATAAGTAAAAGAGAGCATGAAAATCTCCCCCTTATTTGGGGGTGGGCCCACGATAATTACCATGTCATCACTGGGGCCCGACTGCAGTCCCAAGTGAATACAATAACTAGGTGCAGTTGGCTGTCGAACAGTGACGGGTGAATTATCGCGAGTCAATGCGTCTTAGAGACACGAGCAAAAAACCCACCGGTGCGCTCTTTAAAGTCATTTTCTTATAAGGATGAACATCGAAAGTGCTACACGTACATCAAGGTGTACGATGTTTTATGTCCATTTTGACCGGTTTCTCGGCGCCAAAGCAACGGTACCTTATACACATCGATCCGATGCATGTATGAAAAGTTACGGCTGTCAGACGTTTTTGAGGTTTAACTATCTGAAGACAGGCATCGGAAAAGTTGCACGTCAAGATGAACTATGTTTCACGTCCACTTTGATCAGTTTTTCGGTGTCGACGCAATGACACCTTATACGCATCGACGTATGAAAAGATACGATAGTTGAAAACTTTTGAGACCCTTTTTTTTTCCTCTCTGAAGGCCAATATCGGAGAAGTTACATGGCAATGACGGATACACTCACTCCCTCAACATGGCTCACAAAATGCTCGAAGGGGACTTATGCCCCCCCTGCGCGCGCGTGCAATCCTCACAACGGCTTCCCTCGACCGCAAAAGAAGGGAAGGTTACCTTTCTACCTCGCGTGCACACGCGTCCCGCAATGGCCCGGGACGGTGAGGTAGGGAGGGCCCGACCCCTCCTCCACCTGCGCACATGCGCCACCGCGCGTGCCCTCCTTGCCCCCAGCGGCGGCGATCACAACCAAGAAGGAGAGTGGGGATCCGACTTCCCCCCGTGCCTCCCTGCACCCGGCAACGACGGCAACAGCCGACGAGGTGGGAAGGAATCCAACCCACCCTGTACGTCCCTGCACCCGACAACGGCGGCTACAGCCAACTAGAAAGAGGGGGGATGACAGATCCTTACCGTGTGATCGCAAGGACTCACCGAGAGAGGAAGCAACTCGTGGCCATAGAAGGAGGGCTCGTGGTTCGGGTGCGCGATAGAAGGGGCTGATCCTAGGAGTTAAAAAATAGGGTTGTTTGTACGTGAAGCTGATGCAATCCCACTCTCATGCATCTGACCACTGGATTGCCTATGCCACTCGGGATCAAAACAAAATCTGCACGTCGCTCGGGATCGAATGCAAATGCCGCACGATCGCTACTCTAGCTGCTGGTGGAGACCGCGTGGGATCAAAACGGAAGTCTCACGTCGCTCATCACTTGGGGTTGAATACAAAAAACGGGCGTCGTTCGTTGCTTGGGAATGAATACAAACGCCGCACGATCGCTGCTCTAGTTGCTGGTGGCCGGAGACCATGTGGGATCGAAACGGAAGTCTCACGTCGCTTGGGATCGAATACAAAAGTGGCACGTTGCTCGGGATCGAAACATTGCTCTAGTTGCTGGTGGAGGACAAAAAACTAAAAAAGTTGTGTCTGAAAAGCTGATGCAATCCTACTCTTATGCATCCAAACAAAGTGGGGCACCAAAACGTTGTGTCGTCCAACCTTCGCCCGTCACTCATGCATCCAAACAAAGTGGGGAACCGAAACGTTGTGCTGTCCAACCTTCATCCGTTTCTCATGCATCCAAACAAAGCGTGGTACACCGAAGCGTGGTAGACTTCAGCCAAAAAAACTAAGTCTGGAACCCACATCCCGAAGCATGGTACATCGAAGCGTGGTAGACTTCAGCCGAAAAAACTAAGTCTGGAACCCACATCCTGAAGCATGGTACATCGAAGCGTGGTAGACTTCAGCCGAAAAAACTAAGTCTGGAACCCACATCCCGAAGCATGGTACATCGAAGCGTGGTAGATTTCGACCGAAAAAACTAAGTCTGGAACGCAAACTATGAAGCGTGGTACACCGGAGCGTGGTAGACTTCAGTCAAAAAAACTAAGTCTGGAATGCACACCCCGAAGCATGGTACACCAGAGCGTGGTAGACTTCAATCGAGAAAACTAAGTATGAAATGCACACCCTGAAGCGTGGTACACCGGAGCGTGATAGACATCAGTTGAAAAAACAAAATCTGAAACACGCATCTCAAAGCATGGTACACCGGAGCATGGTAGACTTCGGTCGAAAAAACTAAGTCTGGAACGCACATCCCGAAGCGTGGTAGACTTCAACCAAAAAAACTAAGTCTGGAATGCACACCCTGAAACGTAGTAGACTTCAGCCGAAGAAATTAAACTAAGTCTGGAACGCACATCCTGAAGTATGGTATACCGGAGCATGATAGACTTCGACCGAAAAAATTAAATCTGGAACGCGCATATCGAAGCATGGTACACCGGAGTGCGGTAGACTTCAGCCGAAGAAACTAAGTCTGGAACACGCATCCCGAAGCATGGTACACCGGAGTGTGGTAGACTTCGACCGAAAAAAATTAAGTCTGGAATGCGTATCCCGAAGCATGGTACACTGGAGCATGGTAGACTTCGACCGAAAAAACTAAGTCTGGAACGCACACCCCGAAGCGTGGTACACCAGAGCGTGGTAGACTTCAGCTAAAAAAAACTAAGTCTAGAACACATACCCCGAAGCGTAGTACACCAGAACGTGGTAGACTTCAGTCTAAAAAACTAAGTCCGGCAAGTCTACCACTTCGACCCGCAACTAAACTGACAGTTCTAGTAGCTCGAGCCTACTGACCCCGCAGCTCTGAGGATTGTCCAAGGTCAAGCCACGTGGCACAGTGGGAACTTCTTTGAACCCGGAGTTCCCAGCCGACCCACAGAACCCTGACCCGACTGGGAGGGGGTAACTATGGGTGCAAAAATTGAACCGAACCAGACCAGACCCATATAGGCCCGCGTAACGGCCCAAATAGGCAAACACAGGCCCAGGATCAGTGCCACCTCAGTATCGCCATGTCAGCAGTGCCATCTCAGCATTGCCACATCATCACTGCCATATCGAACATATGCCTCAGCTATAAAAGGGCCCCTATGACTTTCAGAAAAGGGGTTGGTCTTTCGATTAGAGAAAGAGAGAACTCCAGAGCTAGAGCTTTCTTCTCTCTTTCTAGTTTCCTTCTAGTTACTTTGTGCAACCCTCATTATAAGAAGCTTCTCTCGGCCTATTGAGAGAACGCTCCCTTTATACATTATAGTGCAAACTAGGTGACACCTCTCGTCCGGAGACATAGGTCGTAAGACCGAACATCGACAACAATTTCATATGTCATCTTTTTTTTTCTACTCTCTAATCTCTAACTTTGCAAACCATCTACATTCAATCAAGAATTGTGGAGCGAAATCTCCGATCAAGATGGCATGAAAATTTCCCACATAACTATCAGAATTTCGATAGAACCTTGAGAGACTTATACTAAAAATAGGTTTAAATCGAGAGATACCTATCTTTATGCATAATTACATTCTGATAGATAAACTTGTTTTAAGAACTACGAAGGCTTGATCCTGAGAAGGGTACGTAGGCAACCACTTTGTGGTGCAATTTATGTTTTTAAAAATAAAACTTTATTTAAAAATAGTTTGATATTTAACTATTTTAGTTGGGATTCTTTAAAAAAAGTTATTGAGACTTCTTAGTTAGTGAGTGACAACAAGGAGGGAGATCATGGGTTCAAACCGTATAATATGTCAATTTTGGACAAATAATAAAACATGTGCTTGCGCGGCGAGATGCAACACACCAAGTGCAAGGTGCTATGCGATTGGGCGATGATGTGCATGTACGATTGGGCATTTAGAGGTGCACTTTGCACTTAGTATGACGCTTTGGTGTGAGTCGCTTGAGGAGCCTTTCTTTTAGAATGGGCTTAGTCAAGTTGGGCTAACTTGAATCCGAGCTGAGTTGGTACGACGGTTACAACCTGGAGCAATTGGATCCGAATGGTGTCAGTTGGGTGGTTAATTCCAAAGGGTTCTAGGAGTGTTAGTTGTGTCCAAAGGGTACCAGAAACACCTGTTCGGGTTGGCGGTTGTGAACCGTCCGCCCGAGCGGATGTGACGATTCGAATGGGTGGGTCACCCGCCTGGGCAGTTGCAATCATCTGCCCGGGCGGATTGGCACCCGTTGGTCTGCAAACCAATGCATCTGTTGGCTACCAAGGGTTGCCTCAAGCCATATATAACCAAGTCCATTTCAGCCTCTATTGCGCAATTCTGAATCACTTCAAATCCACTTCTATTTTCTTTTTTTCTTCTTTGTTCTCTGCCAGAGAAACCCGTGTAATAGATTCCTGATACTGAGTTATATATTCACCATTGCCGGGTGCAATCTCACAAAGGCTGACGTATCCTGGGAGCGATTCGCTGGAGACCCGACAACATTAAGTGGGCACGAATAACGCTTTAAGGAAAGCGTATTATACGCACTTCAGTCTTTGATTTCTATTTATTTCTCTGTCTCTATGATCCTGATCCACAAGTTGTCCAACAGGGGGATGGATGACACGGGTCCTTCTAAATGAAACTCTTTGTTACTTGAGGTTTTGCCCGAAATGAGCATCAACTTTATCGTATTGTCCAAACTGAGCCCACACTAGGAGTTATAGTTTTATAGTAATAGTCATATGAGAAATCAACCTCCCACATATATTTTAGCTTTTTAGGTTCATTTTATCTCTAAAATACAATGTGATCTAATCCCTTATACCGATAAACTTGGGCCATCGTCCACTACTGTGATCATCACGTCAACCACCGTCCACCACCGTGATAGCCCCTACTGCCCTTGTCGGTCACAATCCCACCCCCTCACGACCACCGTCATTGGTGTTTATCGTCACTGTTAGCCAGCAACGCTATCACTGTCATCGTTAAAAAAAAAAAATTTTGCAAGTTTGTGGCCGCATTGCAACTTGTGTTGCCATCGTTCAAAAGAATTTTTTTTTTGCAGGTTTGAGCCTGCCGTAAGATTTTGCGCCTGTCGCAACTTGTGCCGTAATTGTTAAAAGGGAAAAAAATTACAGGTTTGCGACCATCGCAAGATTTTGCGGTGGGCACAACTTGTGCCGCCATCGTTCAAAAGAAAATATATATATATATATATATATATATATATATATATATATATATATATATATATATATATATATATATATATATATATATATATATATATATATATATATATATATATATATATATATATATATATATATATATATATATATATATATATATATATATATATATATATATATATATATATATATATATATATATATATATATATATATATATATATATATATATATATATATATATATAGGTTTGTAGTCGCCGTAACTTTTTTGCACAGACGCAACTTGTGCCTAATACATCCGAGATTATCATATAGGTATAGAAGGGGGGGGGGGAATGGACGGGAGTGGAGTCAACAAACCTAATTGCTTTATCTGGTTGTTTATAGGGGATGGCATGTTGAAATAAATTGGAGTTAAAATTATGGGTAATTCAGTCCAAAGAAAAATTAGGTGACTAAAAAAATAATAACTTTTGGAGTGGGCTCAGTTTGGACAATAAGAAAAAGTTGGCGCTCATTTTGGGCAAAACCTCTTGTCTATTTGCAACTCTTTATTTCTCGAAATACACTTACCTTCCCTGAGGTTAGGTCTAATTACACGAACACCCCTATCAAGTTCTAAAAAATACACGAATCTTTCCTAACGTTTGACATATTAGCGAAACCTCCGATATGTGGGACAACAATGAGACAGTATAAATGTAGAGTTGTTTTGACTATTTTATTCATGTTACTTATTACTAATTATGATATTATCATGATTTTTATCAGAGTACTTTAGTGGTTGTCCCTCCTGCTCCTCCATCGGCACTTCCTCCTTCCCCAACGGTACCTCCTCCTCCATTGGCATCTCCACCTCCTCCACTGACACATCCACCTCCTTCTTCATCATCATCTCCTTCTCCACCTTCTCTGAGGAGGTTACTGTAATAGAGGTAAAAGTGGTGTTAAAGAATGTCTCATAACATGACATCAACAAATTGGCTATGTTACTTGACTGTTAGTTAACGGAATGGAGGTTTCGGTTAATATGTCAAAAGTCAAAGAAGATCGGTGTATTTTTTGGAACCTCAGGGAGGTTTGTGCAACTACCCCTAACCTTGTGGAAGGTAATTGTATTTTTTTCCTTATTTCTCCCCCTCTCTTAGATTGGGAAAAAAATCAGTCACTCGTCACGCGAGTATAGAAAATGGTGGGGTGAGTGACGCAATTTTTTCCTTATTTCTCCCACCTCTTTTAGGTTTTGGTCAAGGAAAAATTTATTGATACCCCAAAATTACTGAACATACCCCATTTCCCCTTTGGTTTTCCCTCCACCCCCTAACACCCCCCCAAAAAGACTACCCATCTTCCTCATACCCCACCACCTTCTGCCACCTTACCCCATTTCCTTTTCATACCCCACCACCTCCAACCACATTACCCCACCTCACCCCTTTCGTCGCTGGCGAACACTTCTCTTGGCTCTCCTCGTATTCGATGAGCATTCCCCTCTCTTCCCTATCTCCGACGTGCACCCCCTCCTCCAAGCTCCACCCGCCTTCTCCTCGTTAAGCGCACGAACCAAAAGAAAAGTGGGGTGGCGTTTGCCCCAACTCCTGCGGTGATGAGGAAGTAGGGAAAGAGGAGGCAGCTCCAAGCCCTCGAGACTCTCTTTCTCTTTCTCCCACTTCCATGAATCTGAACAATATGGAAGGGGAGGACGGAGGCTGGTGGGGATTGTATGCGCGGAAAAAGATTCGGGTCATCTTTATTGCGCAAAACGAGATTACAGAGGCTGAGACCCGGGGACTCGAGGGTGGTGAGCTAGGTGCGGCGAAGATTTGATTACGAGATTATGGAAGGGATCCTCTGGAGGGTCCTTTTGATCCGTGTCTCCACGTTACTTCGTGCGAGAGCTCTGAAGGAGTTGTCCAGGACAGAGATCTTTACTGGGTGAGGGTTTCTTAAGAGGCCAAGGATTTGTCACCGTTGCTTTCGTTCCTTTTATGCTTCACACTTTCTCGACTAGGGGGTTTTTAGCTTCGCTCCTCGGTCTTCGCATCTCCCTTGGCTCTGGCTAGATCTTGACATTTTATCATCGGTTCGCTGTGTCGATTGTGCTTCTGGCGTCGGCTTTGGCTTTTGCTTTGCTTTGGCATGGCTCTGGCTTTTGCTTTGCTTTGGCGCTTTCGTTTGAATGTAGACAGCTAAAGGCTTGCGGTGCTTTAATTCTTTCGAACTTCGCGTCATATTGGCTAGAACATGCGGGGCTTTGCTCGTGACCGTCGTAGTTGCTTGGCTTTGGTACATGCGTTGCTTTGGCGCGAGCTTTACTGGTGCTTTTGCTTCGGCTTCTTGTGTTGGCTTTTGCTTTGGCGTTGGCTCGATCTTCTTTTCGAACGGCGACGGCTAGGCCTCCAAGGCTTGTTTATTCTTATGGCTTTCTTGACGGTTGTAGTGTCGGCTTAACTTATTCTCTTCTCTGGGATTCTTTAGCATGATCGGAGTTTGAAGGCTTTGTTTTGAAGGCAACGGGTGTAGCGCCGCTTCGGGTGTCCTTCTCTAAGCTTTCTTCTTCGTGAATGGAGTGGACGTTATTAAAGACGATGGTGTGATACCGCTTCGATCTTCTTTTCCGGGCTTTTGGGCTTGATCAGAGTTGAAAGCTTGATGAAGACGACGGGGTGATACCGCTTCAATCTCCTTCTCTGGGCTTTTGGGCTTGATCAGAGCTGAAGGCTTGATGAAGACAACGGGGTGATGCTGTTTTGATTTTCTTCTTCGGGCTTTTGGGCTTGATCGGAGTTGAAGGCTTGATGAAGACGACAGGGTGATGCCGCTTCGATCTTCTTCTCCGGTCTTTGCTTCTGGCGTCTTCGGAGTTGAAGGTTTCTTCTTCTCCAAGCATTCTCCTTCGTGCACAAAGTTGAAGAGTTGATCTTCTTGTGCAAGGGTTTTCACATGGATGAGGGCTTTCAATGGACTAAGCAGGTCCCAAAGGGATATGCTTGCCCGGGCCTCGTGAAGCCTTGGGTCATTGAAGGTGTGTCTCCTCATTTGCAGAGCTTCCTTGCTTCTGTCTTTGACCTAGTGAGCCTTCCCCCTCCCCCTCTATTTTTAGGTGAAGGGGGGATGGGAGAGATATGGAAAGATTTATTTGAATCCCTTGATTATCTCTCCCATAACTACCCAAGATTCATTCCCTCATTTATGGGAGAATAAACCTTTATTTATTTTGCCTTTTCTGGCAAGGTAGTTATGGGCTAATTATTTTGAATTTTTATTTAAATCTTGCTTATTAAATCAATGATGACCCGGCTTCGTTTCTTGTCCGTCGGATCGAGGGATCGACGTAGATCCACGCTTGCGTCTACGCAACCTCCCACCGTGCATGGCAGTTTTCTTTCCTTTTTCTTCCTTTTCTTTCTTTCTTTTCTTTTCTTTTCTTTCTTTCTCTTCTTTCCAAAAGGGGGGCCGTGTGGGCCCCACTTGAGGATGGGCCCACTCAGTCTCTTCTTTGGCTCGGGTCCGGTCTAGTGGGCCCGGGTTCGTGTCGGATTTGTCCCCGGGTTGGCGTATACGGGCCGGGCTCAGGTGTGATCAAATTTTCTGTGTCTACAAATGCCCCCTCAAGGATGAGTGTGCCTGCGAAAAACACGTAACCCTTGTTTATATAGGAAACACATAGCGCTTGTCCTTGATTCCTTTTCTGGATAGGGTTGGAGCTTATTTAAAAACCCCTACCCCCTCTATTTCTTTCATCCTGCGTCTGTTCTTGCGGAGGACAGGAGCTTAGGGACCATCGTCGGAAGGGGCTGCCTAGGGTTGCACAGGACTTGCTCTGTCTTCCTAGTTGTCGCCTCTTTCGTCGGCGGCGACTATCGTGGAGGATCAGCAATGGTGCGTGAGTTGAAGATCATCGCGAAGATGGGCTTGAAGCAAAGGGGAGAAGATGATCGAGGCGATAAGGATAGGGCACCATGGTCAAGGTGTCGCTCTTCTTCTTCTTATTCGTTCTTTTTCTTTATCTTTCTTTTTCTTCTTCTCCTCTGGCTCGTGGAGGTAGCGGGGCGCGGAGGCTGGGGCGCAAGTAAGGGGAGCGGAGGCCGGGGCGTAGGCGGCCAGCAGCGGACGCGGGCCAGGCACGGGGCGCGAAGGCCGGGGCACAGGTGGTGTGCGGAGCCGAGTTGAGCGAGCCTCGACCAGGTCGGAGAAAGGGGGCTGCGGGCCCCCACTACAAGAAATAGGTTCTTTACCGACGGACATTCTCATTTCCGTCGGTACTAATATACTTTTTACCGACGGTGACAATAATTTCCGTCGGTATTATAACTTTTATTTTTTTAATTTTTTTTGCACATTTATTACCGACGGTTATATATAATCTGTCGGTACAATGGTTTATACCGACGGAGCATATATTTCCGTCGGTAAAATGAGTTTATACCGACAGAAACTTAATGTCTGTCGGTATAAAGTCACGACGTTACTTTATACCGACGGATATATTACCGTCGGTGAAGAGTATCGCTTTTTACCGACGAACATGTAAGTTCCGTCGGCATAATGGCATTATACCGACGGACAAATAACGTCCGTCGGTAATATATCACGACGAAACTCAGGGTAAAAACCGAGTCTCTGAAAAAAAATGGAACCCTGAGTTTCATCGTGACATTTTATCGACGGACGTTAGTTGTCCGTCGGTATAATGCCATTATGCCGACGGAACTTACATGTCCGTCGGTAAAAATGTCACGTCAGGGTAAAAACCGAGTCTCTGGAAAAAATGGAACCCTGAGTTTCGTCGTAGATTTTTACCGACGGAGATTATTGTGCCGTCGGTAAAAAGGTTAGTTTTACCGACGGAATTAAAAATTTTCGTCGGTAAAAAGCCTGCGATAAATTAGTTTCAGCGATCCCCTTCTGTTCTGTTTCGATCTGAATCTCCCTCTCTCTAAATCTCCCTGCCCCTCTCTCTCTCTCTCTCTCTCTCTCTCTCTAAATCTCCCCTCCCCGGCCTCCCTCCCCCCCTCCCCGGCCTCCCTCGCGTCCCTCCGGTCGGCCACCCCTCCCCTCTCTTGCGCCACCGATCGACCAGCGACGAGCTCCTCCTCCTCCTCCTCCTCGTGGGCACCGGTGAGATCCTCCTCTTCCTCCTCCCCCGGGTGAGCTCCTCCTCCTCCTCCTCCCTCTCTCCCTTAATTATTGTTTTGCCGTTTCATTTTTTTGGATACATAAATGGCAAACTTGGCTACATATTTTTTGGAAAATTCTATGGTATCCACTTAGGTACCATACCAAAATTCTATGGTATGGGTCAAGGGTTGAAGCCCCTGAAATAGAATTTTTGGAATTTGAAATAATGTGATGCGCGAACGATAGAAATTGAACTCGCGCATGGTGGATTCACAATCCACTGCCTTGATCCACTTGGCAACATCCGCCCCTTATCTAGCTATAAGATTCTCTTTTTTATTTTTCCATTCAATCGAACTATCGTATCGTATGCCCCGGAAATGATATGAGGTGTTCGGAAATGGTTGAAGTAGTTGAATAGGAGGATCACTATGACTATAGCCCTTGGTAGATTTACCAAAGAAGAAAAAGATTGTATCGTTTCTTTGTGTATTCCTATACGAAGCTTTTGTATATGTGTTTCCTTCCACTATTAGGATGTGAGATAAAAGATGAATGGTGGAGATGGGTTCAGTATGGTGTCAAATTTTGCAATACAGTGCCCGAAGTGGAACCCCTTTTTTTTGGCTGATAAATTTTATAGGGAACCGAAGGGCTCTTGTTTAGGGAACCCGAGAAGACCCTCTATAAAATTCAACGAGTCATGTCGGGTCGGGTCTACCCGTAATCCGATACTGTAGTATGTAGTACTAGTGTGTCATATCGGGTCAGGTCGGGTCGAGTCAGATGGGGTTAACTGAATAGAACCATTGCCACCCCTATCCTCCGGCCACCTGGCCGGCAATAAAAAATAATAATAATAATTGAGTGATGCAAGCTTAATAGGATACTTTGGTTTGAATAATAAATAGCTTAATAGGATACTATGGTTTGAATAATAACTAGCTCGGGTGCTCCATACCCGGGAACCGAAACCGAATTTGTGCGGAGTCTTATAACATTGTTTGAAATTACTTCAGGTGTTGTATAGCCAGATAGACAAAGATGTCTTCGATCGATAAGAGTTGGATGCGTAATTCGAATCGCATGAGCCAAGAGTACAGAGAAGGAGTCAGGAAATTTTTGGATTTTGCATTTGAGCGTCTTGCACCGCTTGATGGAAAAATTGTGTGTCCATGTATAGACTGCGGAAGGGTGACTAGGAAGGTTCGAGAGGAATGTGAGGTTGATCTGGTAATGCGTGGCATTGACATTAGCTATACCCATTGGTTCTCGCACGGTGAGGAGCTAGATGCAGTCCCCATGGCAGCTCACGGTGAAACTGCAAACACAGTGATCGTTGATGATAATATTAATACAGACGATGACGATGACATGCAGGGTATGATACATGATTTGCAAGGTGGAATAGGCACGGAAACACCGTCAGGTGATCAGCCCAATATTGAAGTGGACAAGTTCTACATATTGTTTAAAGATGCCGAACAACCTCTATACCGTCAGGTGAACAACCTCTATAATTTTGTTGATTCGTACTTATTTTAATGTTATACTAAAAATTTGTATTGATGTTTCAAAATTTAATCAATTGACACGGGCGAGTTCACATAAAGGCAAACAGAATAGAAGTGCCTCGATGACACCTGCTCTAGTGAAGGGGAGGACCTCCATGCCCCAGCTTGCCCAGCAGCTGGTAAATGATAGAAACATTGTTATTATTTAAAGCTCTATACATGTTATATTAACTCATCTATTTATTTTATATGTCCAACAGACACAGTCCTTGGGCCACGAGCCTAATAGGATTGACCTTTTTGAGCCCTCTAGGAGACGGCGTACCGATGGAGCATTTCTGGACGACAGGGTTGCCTCGCAAGTGGTAAGTAATTAAATTACTGTTAATATATTCTTATACGTATGCCATAAAATATCATTGAATATCATTGGTTGTTTTCATATAGGAGAGGATGCGACTTCTGGTGACCCCATCGGGCAAGGCCGGCTCCTCCTCCAGCTTAGTATCTGTCGACTCAGCAATAGATACTGTGCTCAGACCTGCCACGCACGGCCGTGTCCTCTGTACGGGCCTTGGAGTCACACCCTCCTCCTACTTTGGACGAGAGGGTATGCGCTCGAGGGCACGGGACACCCAGACCGGTGCTCTCACTCAGTTGCAGTCTGTGCTAGACACAGAGCGAGAGCAGAGGCAGGCCCTCGAGTAGAGGGTTGAGGCGGAGCGGGAGCAGAGGCAGGCCCTTGAGCAGAGGGTTGAGGCGGAGAAGAAGGCCCTCGATGAGGAAAGAGAAGCTCGCAGGGAACTGGAGCGTTGGCTTAATGACATCATAAGCCGGTCTAGCGGTGGCTCATGCTCATGATCAGGTACTTACTAATCTTTATAATATTAGTGTTAAATATGAATCTTACTAATTTGAGTTTAGATCATATTATCACACTTATGATTTTTCAACACTTAGATTCTAAATCGGTGAATCGGAGCGTAAATTATTCAAATATCAAATTGCTCGCAAGTCCAAAATACGGAATAATTCCAAGTTCGAATTATCGGATGCCGATCCGATGACGATCCGATCGAATCCAAACCTATTTCATATCCGAAACACGCTAACCTATGATTTTCCAACACTTAGACTCTAAATCGGTGAATCGAATCGTAAATTGGTCAAATATCCAATTAGAACTCACTCGCAAGTCCGAAATATGGAATAATTCCAAGTTCGAATTATCGGATGCCGATCCGATGACGATCCGATCGAATCCAAACCTATTTCAAATCCGAAACACGCTAACTTATGATTTTCCAACACTTAGACACTAAATCGGTGAATCGGAGCGTAAATTGTTCAAATATCCAATTAGAACTCGCTCGCAAGTCCGGAATACGGAATAATTCCAAGTACGAATTATCGGATGCCGATCCGATGACGATCCAATCAAATCCAAACCTATTTCAAATCTGAAACATGCTAATTTATTATTTTCCAACACTTAGACTCTAAATCGGTGAATCAGAGCGTAAATTGTTCAAAAATCCAATTAGAACTCGCTCGCAAGTCTGAAATACGGAATAATTCCAAGTTGGAACTATCGGATGCCGATCCGATCGAATCCAAACCTATTTCAAAACCGAAACACGCTAACTTATGATTTTCCAACACTTAGACTCTAAATCGGTGAATCGGAGCGTAAATTGTTTAAATATCCAATTTGAACTCGCTCGCAAGTCTGAAATACGGAATAATTCCAAGTTGGAATTATCGGATGCCGATCCGATGACAATCCGATCGAATCCAAACCTATTTCAAATCCGAAACACGCTAACTTATGATTTTCCAACACTTAGACTCTAAATCGGTGAATCAGATCGTAAATTGGTCAAATATCAAATTAGAACTCGCTCGCAAGTCCGAAATACGGAATAATTCCAAGTTTGAATTATCGGATACCGATCCGATGATGAACCGATAACGATCCGATCGAATCCAAACCTATTTCAAATCCGAAACACGCTAACTTATGATTTTCCAACACTTAGACTCTAAATCGGTGAATCAGAGCATAAATTGTTTAAATATTCAATTAGAACTCGCTCGCAAGTCCGAAATACGGAATAATTCCAAGTTTGAATTATCGGATGTCGATCCGATGACGATCCGATCGAATCCAAACCTATTTCAAATCCGAAACACGCTAACTTATGATTTTCCAACACTTAGACTCTAAATCGGTGAATCGGATCATAAATTGTTCAAATATCCAATTAGAACTCGCTCGCAAGTCCGAAATATAGAATAATTCCAAGTTCGAATTATCGGATGCCGATCCGATGACGATCCGAATCAAATCCAAACCTATTTCATATTCGAAATACGCTAACTTATGATTTTCCAACACTTAGACTCTAAATCAGTGAATCAGAGCGTAAATTGTTCAAATATCCAATTAGAACTCACTCGCAAGTCCGAAATACAGAATAATTCCAAGTTTGAATTATCGGATGCCGATCCGATGATGATCCGATCGAATCCAAACCTATTTCAAATCCGAAACACGCTAACTTATGATTTTCCAACACTTAGACTCTAAATCGGTGAATAAGAGCGTAAATTGTTCAAATATCCAATTAGAACTCGCTCGCAAGTCCGAAATACGGAATAATTCTAAGTTCGAATTATCGGATGCCGATCCGATGACGATCCGATCGAATCCAAACCTATTTCAAATCCGAAACACGCTAACTTATGATTTTCCAACACTTAGACTCTAAATCGGTGAATCGGATCGTAAATTGTTCAAATATCCAATTAGAACTCGCTCGCAAGTCCGAAATATGGAATAATTCCAAGGTCGAATTATCGGATGCCGATCCGATGACGATCCGATCGAATCCAAACCTATTTCAAATCCGAAACATGCTAATTTATGATTTTCCAACACTTAGACTCTAAATCGGTGAATCGGAGCGTAAATTGTTCAAATATCCAATTAGAACTCGCTCGCAAGTCTGAAATACGGAATAATTCCAAGTACGAATTATCGGATGCCGATCCGATGACGATCCGATCGAATCCAAACCAATTTCAAATCCGAAACATGCTAACTTATGATTTTCCAACACTTAGACTCTAAATCGGTGAATTGGATCGTAAATTTGTCAAATATCCAATTAGAACTCGCTCGCAAGTCCGAAATACGGAATAATTCAAAGTTCGAATTATCGGATGCCGATCCGATGACGATCCGATCGAATCCAAACATATTTCATATCCGAAACACGCTAACTTATGATTTTCCAACACTTAGACTCTAAATCGGTGAATCGGAGCGTAAATTATTCAAATATCCAATTAGAACTCGCTCGCAAGTCCGAAATACGGAATAATTCCAAGTTCGAATTATCGGATGCCGATCCGATAACGATCCGATGACGATCCGATCGAATCCAAACCTATTTCAAATCCGAAACACGCTAATTTATGATTTTCCAACACTTAGACTCTAAATCGGTGAATCGGAGCGTAAATTATTCAAATATCCAATTAGAACTCGCTCGCAATTCCAAAATACAGAATAATTCTAAGTTCGGATGCCGATCCGATGACAATACGATCGAATCCAAACCTATTTCAAATCAAAAACACGCTAACTTATGATTTTCCAACACTTAGACTCTAAATCGGTGAATCGGAGCGTAAATTGTTCAAATATCCAATTAGAACTTGCTCGCAAGTCCGAAATACGGAATAATTTCAAGTACGAATTATCGGATGCCGATCCGATGACGATCCGATCGAATCCAAACCTATTTCAAATCCGAAACACGCTAACTTATGATTTTCCAACACTTAGACTCTAAATCGGTGAATCGGAGCGTAAATTGGTCAAATATCCAATTAGAACTCGCTCGCAAGTCCGAAATACGGAATAATTCCAAGTTTGAATTATCGGATACCGATCCGATGACGATCCGATCGAATCCAAACTTATTTCAAATCTGAAACACGCTAACTTTTGATTTTCCAACACTTAGACTCTAAATCGGTGAATCGGATCGTAAATTATTCAAATATCCAATTAGAACTCGCTCGCAAGTCCGAAATACGAAATAATTCCAAGTACGAATTATCGGATGCCGATCCGATGACGATCCGATCGAATCCAAACCTATTTCAAATCCGAAACATGTTAACTTATGATTTTCCAACACTTAGACTCTAAATCGGTGAATCGGAGCGTAAATTGTTCAAATATCCAATTAGAACTCGCTCGCAAGTCCGAAATACGGAATAATTCCAAGTACGAATTATCGGATGCCGATCCGATGACGATCCGATCGAATCCAAACCTATTTCAAATCCGAAACACGCTAATTTATGATTTTCCAACACTTAGACTCTAAATCGGTGAATCGGAGCGTAAATTGTTCAAATATCCAATTAGAACTCGCTCGCAAGTCTGAAATACGGAATAATTCCAAGTACGAATTATCGGATGCCGATCCGATGACGATCCGATCGAATCCAAACCTATTTCAAATCCGAAACACGCTAATATATGATTTTCCAACACTTAGACTCTAAATCGGTGAATCGGTGCGTAAATTATTCAAATATCCAATTAGAACTCGCTCGCAAGTCCGAAATACGGAATAATTCCAAGTACGAATTATCGGATGCCGATCCGTTGACGATCCGATCGAATCCAAACCTATTTCAAATCCTAAACACACTAACTTATGATTTTCCAACACTTAGACTCTAAATCGGTGAATCGGAGCGTAAATTGTTCAAATATCCAATTAGAACTCGCTCGCAAGTCTGAAATACGGAATAATTCCAAGTATTAATTATCTGATGCCGATCCGATGACGATCCGATGATGATCTGATCGAATCCAAACCTTTTTCAAATTCGAAATACGCTAATTTATGATTTTTCAATACTTAGACTCTAAATCGGTGAATCGGAGCGTAAATTGTTCAAATATCCAATTAGAGCTCGCTCGTAAGTCCGAAATACGGAATAATTCCAAGTACGAATTATCGGATGCCGATCCGATAACGATCTGATCGAATCCAAACCTATTTCAAATCCGAAACACGCTAACTTATGATTTTCCAACACTTAGACTCTAAATCGGTGAATCGGATCGTAAATTTGTCAAATATCCAATTAGAACTCGCTCGCAAGTCTGAAATACGGAATAATTCCAAGTTCGAATTATTAGATGCCGATCCGATCGAATCCAAACCTATTTCAATGCCGAAACACGCTAATTTATGATTTTTTAACGTTTAGACTCAGTTATAGATATAAACCATTTTTTTAACAAATACATGTTAATTGCAGGAGCAGGGCGGCGTCAGGGGATCGATGAGAGCACCAGCGTTGGTGGCGGGCCGCGTGGGGTGGTTGAGATAGGGCATGCATCATCTCTCAGTTTTGGATTGTGTAAATATTATTTTGTAATATGTGGTTATTTTTTGTTCTTGTCTATTATTGTCGGCTATTAATTGTTATAATTGTCGGGTATTGTGGTAATATTTGATAATTTGCTGTAATATTTTATCAATTTAGGTAATATTTGATAATTTGCGGTAATATTTCATAAATTGTGGTAATATTTGATAAATTGTGGTAATATTTGATAAATTATGGTAATATATTATGGTATTGTTGTAAATCAAAGGAATTAAATAACATTATTTAGGTAATTTTATTTTTTAAAAAAACATACTTATTACCGACGGAAATAAAATATTTTGTCGGTAATAAAGTTTTTATTTTTTTTAAATTTTTAATAAATGGCCGACGGAAAATATATATCCGTTGGTAATATATATATTATTACCGACAGTAAGATATATATCCGTCGGTAATATATATATAAATACCGACTATATTACCGACGGTAAATATTATAACGGTCGGTAAAATGCTTATATATTGCCGACGGATAATTAGTTTCCGTCGGCAATAATATATTATATTCATTTTTAATTGTTTAAATATTACCGACGGTTTTAATATTACCGTCGGTATTAATTATTATTACCGACGGTAATATTTAGTCCGTCGCATGTTTTCCCGACACCTTTTTCCCCGACAGACAAGCGACGGAAATTGCTTCCGTCGCTATAAAATATTACCGACGGAAAATTAATATTACCGACGGATATTGTCCGTTGGTAATAACTGTTTTTTTTGTAGTGCCCCTCGGGCTTCTGGCCTGTGGTCCTTTTTTTTCACTGGCTTCTATTCGTTGGACTTAGCTAGCGTTTGCTGGACTTGACTTGCCTCTCCTTGTATTCTTTTAGAGCTTGAGCTTTCAAGAGTTTAGTTTCCCCGGGGTGAATTGTTGAAGTACCTTCACTTCCCCCTTACTCGAGTGTACCGCTACCGTACTTCGAAGAGAGATGATCATTTGTCGATGCTCCGGATTCTCATCTATGAGCGCATCACAGAGGATGGAGTTGCTGATGCGAATTATGGGATGCCGAAGCTGAGCGAGAAGGTTTATACTAATGAGGCAATCTTCGTGAAGCTTCTTTGTCCGAGTTTGAGTCTACCCTTCCATCATTGCACCGAAGATTTTCTGCCTATGCCGGTAGTTGCCTCGAAGATCTGCTCTCATTTGACTCGATGGGGTGTGGACTTCTGGCCTCGTGGGGACGTTCAGTACCTCTGTGGCTTTCGCGAGTGGATGGGCGAGCTTTCAGAATTTTTCAGGGTGGAACCTAAGACGAAACCGTTGGCAAAGTTCCTAGTACCCGCTCTCCAAGAGTATAGTCGTCCTGAGAGAATGTATCGAGCTCTCTGCGAACTTTGGTACCCGGATACCAACATGTTTCTTACTGGAGTGGGAGAAATAGGGATTTCTCTCCGTGATGTTCACATTGTCACCGGATGCCCCGAGGTACGGAATTACTATCAAGAGGAGGTGCCGGCTCTGAAGGATTTGATGGATACCAGTTTCTCCCCGAGTTCTTATCTTCTTTTGTTCAAGGTGTATGCCATCATTGTGGCGCGAGATCAATTAGATCAGGTTTGTCATTCGTCTTGGGTAGATTTTTGGTTCAGGGGTGAGTACCGGTCTCCTGCCCTTTTTGCTCACCCGATGTGGAAAATTTCCCAGATGAAGAGGTCTCCACTGCGATCCTTCATGAGGCCGATTGAATCTTTAACTCGAGTGAAGCATTCAATGGTGGGGAAACGAAGCCCATGGGAGATACTTAGTTTGGAGCGTGCCAGTGAGCAGTGGCGAGCCGTTTATCGAGCCGCCGGGTTAGCCATTTTTCTTTGTCGATTCGTGCTTCCTGGTATCGACGAAGCCATCTGTCCTGAGACTTTTCTTGTAGCATCCCGGATGGCAAGGGGAGAGCTCTTCAACCTGGCACTAGCTATCTTGCACGCTTTATACCAGGGGCTTTGTGGCACGTATTGGAGCTTGTCTAATTCGGACAACGCCAAAGGGGAAGTCGGTTGGTCTAACTCCTTTTGGCCCCCTGCACTACTTGTGCGGTTGGGTGGCTCTTCATTTCCCGAAAGGGATCTTCACCAGACATAGGCATCCAGTAAATTTGACATTCTTGCCAGGCGTAGGGGGAATCCTCAATGCCTTTATTAGCTGTGAATGCCCAATGGAGTGTGCTTGAATGCTTTTGAGAAAGATGCGCGGTACGGATTTCGAGTTTACATCAGAGCACTTGGTTTTGCCCCTAGAGAAGTTGACGGTTTATGACAACGAGAAGCTTTCTGACGGCTTATACTGGAATATGGTCAGCTATCGTCTAGGCTATTTGGTTTGGCGTCGAGGAGACATAGAGGAGGTAGAACAGTACTCCCTTCACCGATTTTCTCACCAATAGTGATTTCGGTAGGAGGTGCCCGATATGCCGTAGCGGATGCAGGGGCGCATTAGCCCGCAGGAGGGCTATCACCTCTGGGCTTCTCTTTATGCTCGGTTGACTAGCTCCATCTTCTTTCCTAGGACCAAGTCAAGATCGAGGGATACCGAGACTCCAAGTTACTGCAAATGGATTGATGAACGAGTATCCCCACTACTTGCTAGCCTTCCGATTGATGTCTTGGTGGGTAGCAAGTTCAAAGACTTCAATTTTGATCCTTCAGCGGGATCAGAGGATCGCCGCCTCTGGCTGGGAGCTCAGAAGATCAAGAAGACTTGTAGCCGTCTTTCCAGCGCTCGTCGGATTTCTTCTATGGCTCCCATGTCAGGGACCGACTCTGTGAGTGCCCCCGGGCCCTCCATCTTCTAGAAGTTAGCCCTTGAAAGTTCCCCGCCTAAGAGGCGAAAGTTGTGCATTCCACGTGGGGTGACTTTGAGGGTGCCCTGCCAGGCAGAGAATATTGATGAGCCTGATCTTTTAGCGGATGCGGTGATCCCTCTATTCAGGATAGCTTTATCCGACTTTGTAGGTATGAATCAAGTTTTCTTTCTGCTCCCGTTTTGATTTTCAGGAGTTTCAACATGCTGAGTAGTGCGTCCTTTTTCTTTGGACAGACTCCGTCGTAGTAGTAGAATGTGAGTTGGATTCTTCGAAAGCATGCCAAAGGCGTTCCCTTGCTGAGACTGCGTGGGAAGCGCCTGGGTAGTATGGGCTAGATATCCTTATAGATGACCTAGGCCTCCTTGGACTTTGTGAGGAGAACTTTCCTATTGGAGACATAGATTTGGATGACATCGACGTCGATGTTTTGTACTTTCACGAGGAGGTCGAAGTTTCGAGTGTCGACAGACGGCATATTCCGATTGCCGTTTTCTCAGGCTTGGTGAAGAAAACGGTTGGCGCGGCAGCGGCGATGGTTCCTCCAGTTTTGCCAACCTCACTAGCGAAGATAGCTCCCGTGGCAGCCGCAACAGTGGGTAAAGCTTTGCCCACGTACTCAGAGGTGCCTCGCCAGATTTTAAGACCGGGGAGCAAAGTTTCAGAGTTCCTTCTTGACAGTTGTAGGCAGTATATCAGGTCGATGCTTGAGTCATTCTAGGATGAGGGTTTTGGTGCTATCCAAAACTGGTGGTCTGCTGATGGTGCTGAGTTTTGTGCGAGCTTGGTAGAGTATAAGGTGGATAGTTCTTCGTTTGTCGTGCATATGAGCTTCATCGTGACTGATAGTGAAGCCTATCATTCCCAACGAGCTCTATTGGAGGGAAGTACCCCTTTTGAGTTAGCGGCAGGCGAGGAGAGTTTGGGTCAGTCGAAGCGTCAGCTTGCTGATGCGACGTCAAATTTGATGAAGGCGCAGAAGAAGGTGGAATCAGTGTGAGCTTCTCTTCAGAAAGCAGAATCTCGCTTGGAGTGAGTTGAGACTATGGAAAGAACTTTGAAGATGAGCTTCTTGAAGCAGCAAGCGGACTTATCAGCTTGTCGCGAGCTCATGGCCACTCGCCCTTTAGAGTTGCAGCAAGTGAAGGCCATTAGAGAGGAGCTGGTGCGATGTCTTCGAGCTTTGGATACCCTCTACTAGTTGTATCTCATTTTGACATTTCACGCTGTAGTTTCTTTTTTGGACTCATGCCATGTACTGCTTTTGAGTATCTCTTAATAATATCATGTTTTCCAGACCATTCGCATGGAATATTGTTGGGTTTTTTTTTTGTCGGACTGAACCTGAAGTAACTACTCAGGCTACCTACGTACCCCCCTGAAGGGGATCAAGTCACATGTAGTTCTTTTTTTTTTTGCGGCCTTGCCTTAGGCATAGTACCTTTTGAGGTACTTACCATTGATAGGGCCGAGTGTGAGCCCTTCTGGCATCGTAAGGAGGTACACACCGCTGGAGTAGACTTATTCGACGACGTGCGATCCATCCCACTTGGCGTCAAACTTCTTTCCTCCTCGATGTGAGAGAATGATAAGGCGCCTGACTGCCTGCACTAGCTCTCCTGTTTCAAAGGATCGAGGACAAATCTTTTTATTGAAGGCACGAGTCAACCTGGCTTGATAGCACTCCAAGTATTACTGAGCTTCAAGGTGCCACTCATCTAGTGCTTCCAATTTCGCCAGTCGAAGTTGAGCGCTATCGTTGCTGTTGGAAATAAATCCATGGTAAAGGCCCGCAGCGGAAGCAAAGTGAAGGTCCGAGGACCAGGAGCAGTATGCGTTACATATCAAAATTTTCATCGAAACGATCTACATATGCGTGCATGAATCTAGCATGGCAACTACACGAACCCCTAACGACGATCTAATATGAAAGAACAATCTAGTATGTATGCATGTTCTATCTATGTTAGATCTACATGTTAGAGATCATACCTGCGTGCGGATTCTTTTACCGCGATAAATTTCTTCTTTGTCGATGGAGACGGGCTCGGATCTGCTTGACATAGCTTTGGTGCGACGGCCATAACTTTCTACTCCGAACTCCGATTGGGCTGAAATTTGGACTGCAGGTAACCAACTTCGAGACGCAACTTTTTCAATAAGTTTCACTTCGTTTAGACTTCTGTAGCTCCCGGAATCACAGAAACAATGCTGATTTTGCTGTGCAGATTTTGGACAGTAAAAGATTACGAGAGATGCCTTCTAGTTCACCCGATCTCACACGATGCATGGCACCTCGTCGATGGATCTCTGAGTGCCTCCATACGACGAGCCTTCTCCTTCTACGAAACACCATGCGAGGAAGATGAGTCGCCATCCAATGGCGCAAGCGAGGGAGAGAGAGAGACGAGAGAGGAGATGCGAAGAGAGGAGAGGGGGCGGCTAGGGTTTCCCCATGGGTTGCATGGCCGGCCCTAGGGCTTGCAACATGCATGGCCGGCCCCCCCTCTCCCCATTCCCTTATATAGGGTCAGCCTTATCCTTTGGATAAAGCCCTAACGGATAAGAATTGACTGATTCAAACATTCTCCCTATATATCTCTTCTTTATCTCTATCTTTTCCTTTGTTTTGAAAACGGTCAAAACTAGCCCATTTTCTGTGCCTCATGACCGGCCCTTTCATCGGAGGCAACAACCTCCAGAAACCAATGGGGCCGGCCTTGACCAGTCTCTCAACACTTAGGGCCGACCCCCTTAGTACATAGTAACGCATAGTATGACCAAAACGTCCTTATGTCACTAGTTGGTCGTTCCTCGTGTATGAGACTTTGCAAGGCACATATAAGTGAACTGCACCAGTGATTTCACTATTCTCTAAGGTTCTCATAGGGTGCCCCTAGTGAAGTCAACTAGTCAAGTCACAACATGTCCCGATGCATCGCACCCATGTGGCAAAGTCCACTTATGACAAGGAATTATTACATGCGTCTCTGCACTAACCTAGGGTTTCCCCTTAGTGCACACACGTAGCTACGCATCTACCGTGCACTAGTGCAAAGCACTCACGGAGCGTATGCTTGGACTTCTCGCTTCCTCTAACTACGTTTTGTGTTTCGAGGAGATGGTATAAGAACCGTACATAATATCGATAAGGTGGAACCTTCAGGGACCAGGGTTCATGGCTTCCAACTTAGACTCGATCGACACACTACCCGAGTATACCATCGATCCTCTGAGTCCGAGTTAACCTGCGTAGCCACCCAGAGTGTGACACAGGCTGCACTCCAATTCCCCCAGACTTACTAGCTTCTTCCTCATACCCCTGCTCTCCGTTTAGTTTGGTAAATTCGCTGTCCCTCCAACTGGTGCCATGACGCAACTCGAGCGGTGGAGAATATCATCAGACTCGAGTGCTCATATGACTTGGTTCCTTCCAGTTTGACCATATACATCGTACCTCCGATTACTCTTCCGAGTAACCGGATCCGTCACCAGTCCAACTGATGACCACCTGGCCAGGGTTTAATACGATGTAGGTCAGACCAAGGAACGCACCTCCCGTTAGGGGTGTAGATAGCCTGCAAGAGTGACACACTGATGCAACGCCAGCCGGGTAACCCAGTACACCGTGGTTTTGGATTACTGCATCCGGATCCTCACACATTGGTGCGCCAAAGCACCACACAACTGGTTAGTCCATCAGATATGGTTCCTAAGGTTTTAGGACCGTTTTACCCTAAGCAGAAACACGGTTTAGTGCACCGGTGTCTGCTCACCGATCTGTGCACCGTGTTGGTTTCGTTCGGCCACAGACACTGTACCTGGTAATGACCGTGGTGGAGACACCGACGCTCTGTCATCCCAACAGCTTATCCTGATAGGGCGACCAACCCTGATCAGAGCTGCGAATATATTTAGGTTACATGGGACCAGTCCCTTGAGTCTCCCACTCAATAGGATTACCATGTAGCCATGGCTCTCTGTTCTGTAATCAGAACATGTACTAAGGTACGTACCAATATGTAATCCTATACTATCAACCATACATAGCTAAACTGTAGGTTTTTATGAGCTGTAGACCTCACCAATTCTAACAATCTTCCATTAGGTCTAACGAGGAATAACGGTGTTGAGCTTTGTAGCTTCTACATGCTGCCCAAAAGCCTTTGCAGGAATTCCCTAAAGGAATTGACAACATTGTCTGTAGATACCACCTTAGTACCGCTACTTGCATTTCCTCCTATAACTGTCAGATCAAGTAGAGTTTGTACTTTCCCCTCACGGCGGTGCCTAGTCTCCTTGGACCTTGCTTACCGCTCTTCTGTTTGCAACAACAAATAAGTGAGCCTCTGGTATGCATCCCAAGTTCCCTAAGAACTTCCTAAGCCTTACCACCTGATATACTACCTCGCACGCAACAATGTGCTAAGCCTTTGTGGTGGAGTCTGTGATGCACTTGCTTCACACTCTACGAGCTACCGCTTCTAATCCCAAGATAAAAACAATTCCTGAGATCGATTCTCTGAAACGCACATCTGACACCAAAGCCAGACCTTGTGCGTCCAATCGATATCAGGACCTGTGAAGTACAAACTAACTCATAATCCTTACCGGATGAGGACTTCTGAGTATACCCTTCACTTTAGTCCAGTGATCTGGACCCGGGTTCGACTAAAACTGACCCATGAATCCTACTGCACAATAGACATCTAGCCTCGTAAAATGAATCTAGCTAGAATCTTATCTTCTTGCGTAGCCTGTGACAGCAAAAGAACCTTGCTCTGGTTATCTCGAGTTACCTTGATTCCCAGAACATAACTCGCCTCACTAGGGTCTTTCACATCGAATTATGATGACTACAAACCTTTACCGTTAACAATATTCTTACATTATTTTTAATCAGTAGGATATCGTTAACGTAAAGTACTACGTACACCTTTATAGCTCTTTCACCTTTCTTGTACACACTTGGTTTATCCTTATTCTGATCAAATCCGTGTGAGCGGATTCCTTGATCAAAATAGATATTCCAACCTGGATGCTTGTATCAGTCCATAAATGGACATATGCAACTTGCATTCAATATCTTCCTGACCTACTGACACAAACCCTGGGGCTGTATCATCCATATGTCTTTTCTAAATTCCCGTTAGGGAATAACTGTCTTGACATCTATCAACCAGATCTCCCAACTATAATGGGCTGTGATGGATTAAGAGGATCCGAAATAGACTTAGGCATAGCTACCAGTGAGATGGTTTTGACATAGTCAATCCCTTCTCCTTTGGTAACTAATATAGTTATTTAAGTCTTAACCGGGTGCTCTTTTTATACACCTAATACACCCCGAAGGGTGATAGTGCTATAAGTGTCAAGACTGTTCCAAGGGACATTGATGCAAATTTGCCTCCATGGTCTTTTGTCAGTCAGAGTTGTCGGAAGCTCCCACTACTTCTTCGTAGCTCTAGGGATCATCCTCCTGAAACTCTGGATTAACTATCGAAGTTTCTCCATAGTATCTTTCAGGAGCTCTGATGGTCCCATAACGACGTGGTGGTGGTGGTACAAAAGTGAATTGTTTCTACAGTATCTGGTATACTAGTTTCTTATATCATCTACTCCCACTACGTTTTCAGATGCGCACTCTCTACCAGTACCTAGTAGTTCACCCAGAACTACCTTACTGATAAACTTATGGTCTATAATATAATCTTGGTCTAGGTAGATGGTGTTCGTAAAAACGATTACCTTCCAAACCTCAAGATCATAAAACAGTCAACTTTATGCCTCCTAAGGGTAACCTACAAACAGATATACCTGGAACTACATCTTCATCTCATCCCTCTTGTCCTTTTGCACAAGTGCAGGACAACCCTATATCTCGAGACACTATAGTGTCAGCTTTCGCTTAGACCATAGCTCTCTATAGGTCTGAGGGACTGATCTAGATAAAAGATAGTTTCAGATATAAGCTACTGTTTTAAGGTACAACCCCATCAAAAAGTGGGTAGTACACTTGGTAATATTCATCATACTACGGGCTATGTCAAACAGAGTCCGATTCCTTCTCTCGGAGACTTTATTCTGACGTGTCATCCTTGGAGCATTTAACTGGGAGATAATCCCATGCTCCCTCAGGATCCTATGGAACCCATCCGATAGGTTCTCGTTCCTTCGATTAAATCAAAGAGACTCATATTGTCTAGACGCACTTGGAACCATAGACGTCAAAAATAACTAACACCAATACCTTAGTGGTCCTTTTAGTTATTCTGCCTTCCAAATAACACTCATAGGTTAGAAGGATCTCCGATTAATCTGTGAACAGAAACTCAGCCTTCTGTTACCTATGAATTTATCTGAGGCAAAATATCTAAATCAGAGGGGTCATAAATGGGATAGCTTCTCCGAAGGATTTAGATGAATTTAAATTAGACGCTGCAGCTGTCATGAAATCTATTTCCGAATTAGGATTAAATACAAATAGATTTTTCTGATCTATTCCTCTAACTATGAAGCTATCAATTTAGTTTAAGATACACACCTACGGTGCTGTCTAAAACTAAAAACTTCATTTTACCAAAGAGGAAACAGAACTACATCTCTAAAAATCAAAATCTGTGTTTCAGAAAAACTAAGACAATCATATCTAACAGCTTCCGCAGCGGCTTATGACATCAATACCTATGTTAGGATTACTTCACTATAAAGTAGCCTTCTGCTTTCCTTGAATCTCTGTAGACCCGAAGTCTATATTCCAAGAAGCATAAGAACTGCTACTAGATAGTGACTCAACTCCTAACATCCTGAGGCCATACACTATCTTCAAATACCCCCTATTCTTGCCACAGCGGAAACACTTCCGTCCTTGGCGTTACCAGACTTAGGAGTGTTAGGAATGATGTGTTCTAAGCTTGTAAAACTTTATGTTTTGGTCTAATAAAGATTGATAGTTATTATTATATGAGATGCATATAGGTGCGTAACATAGTTACGTGTTCTTTATAGAACAGAGAGCCGTGGTTATATGGTAGTCCACTGAGTTGAAGACTGAGTGGAATGGTCCCATATAATCTAAATTAGTTCGCAGCTATGATCAGGTTGGTCGCCTCATCATGATAAGCTGTTGGCGATGACAGTTCATGGGATATCTTCACCATGGTCATCACCAGGCACAGTGTCTGTGGCTGAACGGAACTAACACGGTGTACAGATCAGTGAGCAGACACTGGTACATTAAGCCGTGTTTCTGCTTAGGGTAGAACGGTCCTAAACCCTGAGGATCCACGTCTGATGGACTAACCAGTTGTGTGGTGCTTTGGCGCACCAATGTGTGAGGATCTGTATGCAGTGATCCAAAACCACGGTGTACTGGGTTACCCGGCTGGCGTTGCATTAGCGTGTCACTCCTGCAGGCTATCCACACCTTTGAAGGGCGGTGCGTTCCTTGGTATGACTTACACTGTACCAAACCCAGGCCTGGTGGTCATCAGTTTGACTGTTGACCGGGTTCGACTACTCGACGGGGTAATCAGAGGTACGATGTATAGGTCAACCTGGAAGGAACCAAGTCATATGATCATTCGAGTCTGACGGTATTCTTCACCGCTCGAAGTGTATCATGGCATCAAGTGGAGGGACAACGGGTTTACCACTACTAAGCGGAGAGCAGGGGTATGATGGAGAACATAGTAAGTCTGGGTGAATTGGAGTGCAGCCTGTGTCGCACTCTGGGTGGCTACGCAGGTTAACTCGAGCTCAGAGGATCGATGGTATACTCGGGTAGTGTGTCGATCGATCTTGAGTTGGAAGCCATGAACCCCGGTCCCTGATGGTTCCACCTTATCAATATTATGTACGGTTCTTGAACCATCTCCTCGGAACACCATTAGCATTAAGAGGAAGAAAGAAGTATACGCTCTGTGTGTGCTTGGCACTAGAGCACGGTAGATGCGTAACTACATACGAGTACTATGGGTTGTGCCCGAGACTAGTACAGAGTCGCATGTAGTAATCCCTAGCCATAAGTAAACTTCGCTGCACAGGTACAATGCATCGGGATGTGCTACGAGTTGACTAGTTGACTTTGCTAGAGGCACCCTCCGGTGGCCTCAGTTAATAGTAGGTAACTAGTATATATCACTTAAGTAATGGCCGCTAGGCATCGCACGCTAGAAATGGTCAAAATGAGGCGTCAGGGCGTTTTGGTAAAAACCTCACTCTGCCGGACCTCACTGTTGGCCGACCCTAGTGATGGGACACCTTGCTAGGGCCGACCCTATGATATAGGGATAAGAATCCCTCATCTATAGGGCCGGCCATATAGATAGGGATAGGGCTAAGGATCGGTTAAGATCGAGCCCTAAAACGTGTGAAAACGGATAAATACAAGTAGAGATAAAAAGGAGATAATGGAGAGATAATTGTGGGAGGTCTTTATCCCCTTGGATTCTTATCCAAGGGGGTAGGCTGGCCCTATATATAGGGCTATAGGGGACCGGCCCTAAGGTTGCAAAAAACCGAACCCCCCTCCCCTCTCATCTCTCTAGTTCTCTCCCTAATCTCTCTCCGATTTCCTGCTTGCAACTTCGTCTTCCTCGCGTGGAGTTCTGAAGAAGGAGAAGGGTCGTTCCTCGGAGGCACTCAGAGATCCGAGAGCGACGTTCCGTGTATCGTGTGAGATCGGGTGAACAAGAGGCAACGTCTCCAATCGTACCATCGGCATCTTCGCGAACGATCTTCCGTCTCCATCGACAAAGAAGACAATTCTCTGCGGTTAAAAGATCCGTACGAAAGGTATGTGTATTCTAACATGTAGATCTAGCGAGCATTATGATTTGCATCCATGCTAGTTAATCATTACACTAGATTGCCATTAGGGGTTTTCGATTCTCGTGCATACACATGCACACATATGAAAGTTTAAATCATGTAACGTGCACCATGAACGGTCTTTCGACCGCCAAATCGCTTCCGCTGCGAGCCTCGACCACGGATTAATATCCAACAATTGGTATCAGAGCTGCATTAGTGGTGTGTGTTTCACGTTTTTTTTCATGAAACCAACATGTGTGCGCATGATGAATGCGTGAGATCATCGGGGTTCTTACGCTTAGATCATTCATATGTATAGATTGTGCTTGTTCTATTAATCATTCTTGCAGGGCGCCGCTATAAAAAATCTAGATCTATGTTTGTGCTTGCTACCGGGGGTCGGACCCCGAGTTAGCAAATGTTTGGATTTGCTTTCTGTGTGTGGATATGTAATTGAGCCGTAGATTGGGCGAGTGATGGGGGTTGACCATCCTCGATTTCCCATGGCCTTTTCCTAGGTGTGTTTTCTTTTCTTTCTAGGAAATTGTATACGAGCAAGCACTTGCTCGAAGCGTACTAGAATTTTCGGTTACAGATCGAGAAGAAAGATGTGCCAAAGAAATCCACCATCGGGAGCGTGAGCGGAACGCTGAAGGATGAAAACGATCCGGGAAAGTGTTTGCGAGCGCGATGGAGGAGCCGGACCGAGAGACCTTGCGAAGAAAGCTAGAAGCCTATGCTGTGCAAATTAGGTTCAGGGGTCGGACCCTGAACTTAATTCAGTCTTTATGGTTACTTTCTTTATTAGTTCTTTATGCTTCATATCGAACCCTGATAAGATAATGTGATTATCTGTATTCAGAGGGATGCCTTTCCCCTCCGGTCCAAGCGCTGTTTGAGGATAGGATCCCGCTAGATGACGCCTATTATTTAGTTGTTTTTTGATGTTAGTGGGATCCTATCACATATGGTTATGCCACCATTAGGTTAGCACCCGACTAGTCGGGTGTGCCTATTTGGCCAGCATCGAAATCAAAGATGAGATGGAGATCCATTCAACATCAATTGACAAATTTATAAGCAAGGCGCCATGACTAGTGGGAGTCCTTTCCAGTGAGTCTGACTCTAGGATAAGCTCCAGAGCATTAGTGTGATAACCAATTTTTGCAAAGCATCGATATTCTCGGAATATGTAATGTGACCCTTGAATGGAGAAATCCGCTTGAGGCAGGGACTATGATATTCCGAGAATGATTAATACTAGGCGAAGGGCTTGAACGCTAGTGGGAGCATGGTGTGACCAGGGTCTAGTATTTAGGAGGTCGCTACCTTTGCATTTGCATAAATTCATACTCGCAAAATAACCCTCAAATATAAATAAGGGATGCAAGAGAGGACTTTTATAAGATCCTCTGGCCTCCACGGCCAGTCGTTTTGTGTTTGGGTGGGGATGCATAACTTCACACCCCCTAGGGTGGGAGCTGTGTGTTTCCATGCCAAATTACTTAATGACCTCCCTGAGGATATGGCGATTACGAGGCCAGGAGAGAAGGGCTTTTCATCCCACCCTAGTGGGGGCCGTATGAACTCCCGTGTCGTAATTGCTTAGGCTCGTGGGTAAGCATCCTAAGTACACGTGAGGTATTCGTTGCGAAGACAACGGTGATCACGTGGTACTGGCCGAAAGATAACCATGGTCTATCACAGCCCTTAGTTGGCAGATTTGGACAGGGTCAAGGAAAAAGACCCGTGTAAGCGGATTGACGCTGTATGATGTCCCCTAGGGCAGGTACAGTCGATTCCGAGATCTTACATACATGGTTAATTAATCCATGGTAATGACTTTGCTTGAGGGTAGCGTTGACATATGGATATAATTAGCTTGTTTTAAAAATCCATAAAAATAAGTTTTTATGCATACTCATTATTCAATCTTTATTTTCAGATGACTAAGTTAGACCCCCTGTCCGCTATCCTTAATGACCACAAACTTACCGGTCCCAACTATGAGGACTGGAAGCGAAACCTGTACCTGGTCCTAAGGATTGGTAAACACATGACAGCCCTGAATGATCCTGAGCCAGATTTGCCAGGACCCGATGCCACAGAGGCATAGTTAAAGGCGTTCACTGACTGGAAGGAATCTAATGAAATATGTAAATGCTATATTATAGCATCCTTGCAAACAACTCTGCAGAAGCAGGTCGAGGAGATGCCCGACGCTTCTGACATGATGTTGTATTTGAAGGAGATGTTTGAAGGTCACAATCGCGTTACGCGATACCTTACCATCAAGAAACTCGTCGGCACTAAGATGTCCAATGGGACACTGGTTCAGGAACACATGATGAAAATGTTTGGGTTCCAGAACGAAATAGCCACCATGGACATTGTGCTAGAAGGCGAGGTGATGACAGATATCTTCCTCTCGTCACTGTCTGGAGCCTTTGAAGGCTTTGTCACCAACTTTAATTTGAACAAGTTGGCTATGACAAATGCAGAGCTTCTGGGAGCTCTCCAGGCAGCTGAGGATGGCTTCAAGCAGAAGGGCGAAGCACTTCACGTGCAACGCAGATCCTTCAAGAAGCCTAGTAAACCTCAAGGCAAGAAACATAAAAGGAAACCTAAGTCACTGCCTGTGCAGGACTCTGCTGGGGCCTCTGGGTCTGGAGAATCAAAGAAATCGGGCACGAAGTGCTTCCGGTGTGGCCAGAAAGGTCATTGGAAGAAGGACTGCAAGAAACCTCAGAATGCTAGCGAAGGTAATCTACAACTCTTAGTTGTTGAATCATTTCTTTCAAGTAATAGTTCTTTTGCTAGTTGGATTGTGGATTCAGGATCCACTAACCATGCCTGTAACTCTCTTCAGGGGTTTCGGGAAAGCAGAAGGTTGCTTGATGGAGAGGTGACCTTGAGTATGGGAACTGAGGCCGTGGCTGCTGCTGAAGCTATTGGAGATGTTACTCTTAGTTTTTTGAATAATAAGACTTTGACTCTTAGAGATGTCTTTTATGTACCGTCCTTGAGACGTAACTTGATTTCTGTTTCTTCTTTAGTTAATGAAGGTTATTCAGTTTATTTTGATGCTACTGGTGTGTCGTTTAAACTGAATAGAACTTTTATAATAAGAGGAATGGTTCAGAATCATCTCTATATTGTCAGTCCTAAATTTGAAAAAGATAACATAATAACTTCAGCATTTAATGTTAATTTATCTAAGAGTAAGAAACCTTTGGAGAATTTAACCCAATTGTGGCACTTACGGCTTGGGCATATTGCCTTAGATAGGATCCATAGGTTGGTAAAGGCCGGGCTTTTGGAAACAGATCCTACGGAAATCCTTCCCACCTGTGAATCCTGCCTGGAAGGCAAGATGACCAAGAGGGCCTTCAAAGGCAAAGGAGTGAGAGCTACTGAGGTATTGGAGTTAATCCATTCAGATGTATATGGACCCATGAGCGTCAAGGCGATAGGAGGCCATGAGTACTTCATCACTTTTACAGATGATTACTCAAGATATGGTTACATTTACCTTATGCATCGGAAGTCGGAATCCTTTGACAAGTTCAAAGAGTTCAGGGCTGAAGTAGAAAAGAAGACAGGTAAATGTATAAAAACCCTTCGATCTGATCGAGGAGGTGAATACCTATCTGACGAGTTCCTTGGGTATTTGGTGGAGCATGGGATAACATCCCAGTTAACTGCTCCAGGTACCCCACAACAGAATGGAGTCTCTGAGAGAAGGAATCGAACCTTGTTGGACATGGTTCGTAGCATGATGAGTTACGCCAGTTTACCAATGACCTTTTGGGGGTATGCCCTACAAACAACAGTTTATATTCTGAATCACGTTCCGTCTAAGTCAGTGCCTCAGACCCCTAGAGAACTGTGGTCAAAGCAAAAGCCATTACTATAGCATTTCAGAATATGGGGATGCCCTGCACATGTGCGAAGGGATAAAAGGAAAAAGATGGAATATAAAACCAGAGTATACTTATTTGTAGGGTATTCTAAGGAGACCAAAGGTGGTCTATTTATAATCCTGAGGAAAAGAAGGTGATCGTTTCAACGAACGCCTATTTCCTAGAACAGGATTATATTGTGGACCACAAGCCTACTAGTAAGGTAGTTCTGGATGAACTGCTGGGTACTAGTACAGATAGCGCATCCGAAAGCATAATGGGAGCTGACATTACAGATAATAATATACCAGATACTGTAGAACCTATTAATCCTGTAACACCACCACCACCTCGTCGCAGTGGGAGAAACATCAGAGCTCCTGACAGATACTATGGAGAAACCTTATTGGTTGATCCAGAGGGTCAGGAGGATGACCCACTAAGCTACGATGAGGCAGTGGGAGCTTCTGACAGCTCTGACTGGCAAAAGGCTATGGAGGCAGAAATTGCATCAATGTCCCATAACGCTGTCTGGACTCTAGTTACACCATCATCCAATATTAAACCTATTGGGTGTAAGTGGGTGTATAAGAAGAAGAGAGGATCCGATGGTACAACAGAGACTTATAAAGCTAGATTAGTTGCCAAGGGTTATACACAGAGAGAAGGAATCGACTTTGACGAAACCTTCTCGCCGGTGGCTATAATAAAGTCTATTCGGATCCTCCTATCCATTGTAGCCCATTATGACTGGGAGATCTGGCAAATGGATGTGAAGACAGCATTCCTCAATGGGAATTTGGAAGAAGATATTTATATGATGCAGCCACCAGGCTTTGAGTCAGAGGGTCAGGAACATCTAGTTTGCAAGTTGCAGAAGTCCATTTATGGACTAAAGCAAGCATCTAGAAGTTGGAACATCCATTTTGATCAGGCAATCCAGTCGTATGGATTTACTCAAAATGAGGATGAACCATGTGTATACAAGAGGATTGATAAGACCACAGTAGTATATTTGATACTTTACGTAGACGATATTCTACTCATTGGAAACGATGTTGGAATATTGTCAACGGTAAAGGTCTGGTTGTCAACACAGTTCGATATGAAAGACCTAGGTGAAGCGAGTTATGTTTTGGGGATCAAAGTAACACGTGATCGCCAGAACAGGATTCTCTCGCTATCACAGGCTGCGTATATAGATAAGGTTATGGCTAGATTTGACATGCAAAACTCCAAGAAGGGTTTTGTGCCATTTAGACATGGCGTAAAACTGTCTAAGGATCAATGTCCTAAGACACCTGAGGAGAGAGCAGAAATGCAAAAGATACTTTATGCTTCGGCATTAGGTAGTCTAATGTATGTTATGCATTGTACAAGGCCTGATATCTGTTTTGCAGTAGGAATGATGGGTCGGTTTCAGTCGAATCCGGGTCCAGATCACTGGACAGCTGTGAAATGTATACTCAAGTACCTTCGTAGAACAAGGGACTATGAGTTGGTTTACACAGGACAAGAACTGACGTCGATTGGATATACAGATTCTGACTTTATGTCAGATTTGGAATCCAGGAAGTCGATATCAGGTTTTGTGTTTATGCTAGGAGGAGCAACGGTTAGTTGGCAGAGTGTGAAGCAGAAATGCATCGCAGACTCTACCACAGAGGCTGAGTACATTGCAGCGTGCGAGGCAGGCAAAGAGGCGGTATGGCTCAAGAAATTCCTTACGGATTTGGGGTGCGTACCAGAGGCCCAGTTACCTATTGTGCTTTACTGCTACAATAGTGGGGCGGTAGCACAAGCAAAGGAGCCAAGACATCACCAAAAGGGGAAGCACATCGAGCGCAAGTTCCACTTAGTTCGACAGTTTCAAAAGCAAGGGCGAGTAGCGGTGACACAGATTGCATCTACAGATAATGTTGCTGATCCTTTCACAAAGGCAATACCTACCAAGGCATTCGAGCGACATGTGGACGCGATGGGAGTCAAAACCGTTTTGCTTCGCTAGACCAAGTGGGAGATTGTTAGGAATGATGTGTTCTAAGCTTGTAAAACTTTATGTTTTGGTCTAATAAAGATTGATAGTTATTATTATATGAGATGCATATAGGTGCGTAACATAGTTACGTGTTCTTTATAGAACAGAGAGCCATGGTTATATGGTAGTCCACTGAGTTGAAGACTGAGTGGAATGGTCCCATATAATCTAAATTAGTTCGCAGCTATGATCAGGTTGGTCGCCTCATCATGATAAGCTGTTGGCGATGACAGTTCATGGGATGTCTTCACCATGGTCATCACCAGGCACAGTGTCTGTGGCTGAATGGAACTAACACGGTGTACAGATCAGTGAGCAGACACTGGTACACTAAGCCGTGTTTCTGCTTAGGGTAGAACGGTCCTAAACCCTGAGTATCCATGTCTGATGGACTAACCAGTTGCGTGGTGCTTTGGCGCACCAATGTGTGAGGATCCGTATGCAGTGATCCAAAACCACGGTGTACTGGGTTACCCGACTGGCGTTGCATTAGCGTGTCACTCCTACAGGCTATCCACACCCCTGAAGGGTGGTGCGTTCCTTGGTGTGACTTACACTGTACCAAACCCAGGCCTGGTGGTCATTAGTTTGACTATTGACCGGGTTTGACTACTCGACGGGGTAATCAGAGGTACGATGTATAGGTCAACCTGGAAGGAACCAAGTCATATGATCATTCGAGTCTGACGGTATTCTTCACCGCTCGAAGTGTATCATGGCATCAAGTGGAGGGACAGCGGGTTTACCACTACTAAGCGGAGAGCAGGGGTATGATGGAGAACATAGTAAGTCTGGGTGAATTGGAGTGCAGCCTGCGTCGCACTCTGGGTGGCTACGCAGGTTAACTCGAGCTCAGAGGATCGATGGTACACTCGGGTAGTGTGTCGATCGAGCTTGAGTTGGAAGCCATGAACCCCGGTCCCTGATGGTTCCACCTTATCAACATTATGTACGGTTCTTGAACCATCTCCTCGGAACACCATTAGCATTAAGAGAAAGAAAGAAGTATACGCTCCGTGTGTGCTTGGCACTAGAGCACAGTAGATGCGTAACTACATACGAGTACTATGGGTTGTGCCCGAGACTAGTACAGAGTCGCATGTAGTAATCCCTAGCTATAAGTGAACTTCGCTGCACAGGTGCGATGCACCGGGATGTACTGCGAGTTGACTAGTTGACTTTGCTAGAGGCACCCTCCGGTGGCCTCAGTTAATAGTAGGTAACTATTAGATATCACTTAAGTAATGGCCGCTAGGCATCGCACGCTAGAAATGGTCAAAATAAGGCGTCAGGGCGTTTTGGTAAAAACCTCACTCTGCCGGACCTCACTGTTGGCCGACCCTAGTGATGGGACACCTTGCTAGGGCCGGCCCTATGATGTAGGGATAAGAATCCCTCATCTATAGGGCCGGCCATATAGATAGGGATAGGGCTAAGGATCGGTTAAGATCGAGCCCTAAAACGTGTGAAAACGGATAAATACAAGTAGAGATAAAAAGGAGATAATGGAGAGATAATTGTGGGAGGTCTTTATCCCCTTGGATTCTTATCCAAGGGGGTAGGCTGGCCCTATATATAGGGCTATAGGGGGCCGGCCCTAAGGTTGCAAAAAACCAAACCCCCCTCCCCTCTCATCTCTCTAGTTCTCTCCCTAATCTCTCTCCGATTTCCCGCTTGCAACTTCGTCTTCCTCGCGTGGAGTTCTGAAGAAGGAGAAGGGTCATTCCTCGGAGGCACTCAGAGATCCGAGAGCGACGTTCCGTGCATCGTGTGAGATCGAGTGAACAAGAAGGCAACGTCTCCAATCGTACCATCGGCATCTTCGCGAACGATCTTCCGTCTCCATCGACAAAGAAGACAATTCTCCGCGGTTAAAAGATCCGTATGAAAGGTATGTGTATTCTAACATGTAGATCTAGCGAGCATTATGATTTGCATCCATGCTAGTTAATCATTACGCTAGATTGCCGTTAGGGGTTTTCGATTCTCGTGCATACACATGCACACATATGTAGATTAGTTTTTATGAAAGTTTAAATCGTGTAACGTGCACCATGAACGGTCTTTCGACCGCCAAATCGCTTCCGCTGCGAGCCTCGACCACGGATTAATATCCAACAAGGAGTCTATACCAGTTTCTACACTAGAATAGTTTTCGATCTCATATAAGTTACTCCCTTAGGTTCTTCTAAAGAAGACCTAGGTTAAGCACTAAAGGTATTACCTTTAATCTTGATCCCATCCTTTGTCTCTTAGAAATCTTCTTAGAAGTTCTACGTTTGTCATCTCTAGCTTGTTAAAGCTAAAGTCTCTGACAACGCCTTCAAAGGTTCCAGACAAGGATGCAAGACAGATGTTTTCCACCACCTCATCATCTGACACCATGTCTTTGGAATCTAGTTCGATCTGGAACTCAAGTATGTGTTCCCGAACAAACATACCCTCAGATATCTCGGTACCGACAAGTATCTTAGTGAAAAAGCAACGAGTCTACTGACTTCACCTTCCAGACATCTTATGCAAGTAAAACTTTATTTGAGAAGACCCGGCATATCTCTGACTTGCTTCTAAGGAGTTGTCCACAAGTATCCTATGACACAGAACTTGCACATCTCCTCAGACTCTCGCTAGTCATTATATGCCCTAGTTAGTGCCCTAGTGATATCTGGACCCATTAGGTCTAGTATAGGGATAATTAGATTACATGCCAATGAACGTTTTACTGCCCTATGCATAAGCTAAAGAAAGCGCTTCCGCTCTACATAGTTAGAGACCCGATAACTGGTTCTCTTATGGGATAGCGGATAGGGAAACTATATGGTTGAATGAAAATGAATGCAAAATAACTTATTTTATGGATTTTTTGAAAATAAGCTAATTATATCTAAATGTCAGCGCTACCCTCACAGCGAAGACACCTCTATGGATTAATTAACCATGTATGTAAGATCTCGGAATTGACTACACCTGCCCTAGGGGGCATCTGTTGTAGCTCGTGTGTCCTTAGCGTGGATTTTCTGTATTAACATTAATAAAGATGACTTTGGTTATTGCTTTAATTAGAATACTACTCTGGTATATGATAATACTCATATAATAAAAGGACCCTAGGGAACACAGTAGGCCACTGAGACTCATGGAGGATCCATGCTTGGGAGACTCAGTGGACCAGTTCTGTGTAGAGCTAGAACTAGTTCACTGCTTAGGTGATGCCGGTCGCTTCACGGAGAATAAGCTATTGGCAGGTAGAGGATGTAGTAAAGTCTCCACCACGGGACCGTGGGATTCCCATTCACCTGACAAGCACAATGATCGTGTTGAACAGGAACCAAGATGGTGCACAGTTCAGTGATTCAGACACTGGTGCAGAAACTGTCTTACTACTATAGATAATCCGTCCTTAACCCTGAGGGACCATGTACACTGGGCCAACCAGTTATGTGGTGCTTTGATGTGCCAACGTGTGCGGACCTTCCATAGTCCAATACCACGATACGTTGGGTTACCCGGCTGGTGCTTGAGTGACATGTAATCCCTACAGGTTATCCGACGTCCAGTGTTGGATGGGTGCGTTTTGATGAGTCAATCTGTCCACACAGTTAACCCAGGCCTGGTGATTATCAGTATGACTGACGATGTTCTGGATGCTAGGCATAGCACCGGAAGGTGTGTGGTGTTATAGATGACAAGTCATCAAACCCTAGTCAGATGATTGATCGGGATCTGACGGTGCTCCCCACCGCCCGAGTCGTATCATGGCACCAGTAATAGAAGGGACTAAGGATTATCGGAGTATAGTAGAGAACAGGGTTATGAGGGAGTAACATAAGTTTAGGATCACTAGAGTTCAACTCGCGTCGCACTCTGGGTGGCTACGCGGGTTAATCGGATTAGGGCTGATTAACGGAACTTTCGATGTATCACCGGAACAGTTAATCAGGGATCCGGTTGGAGCTAGAGATCCTGAACCCTGAAGGTTCCACCCTATCGTTGCATATAGGAATTGTTCCCTGACCTAGTTGGATACGTTGGATGTGAAGTAGCGCGATGGAGCGCAAACCCGGAGCCAAAGAACCTAATTCACATGTGTTACGGGCCATAGGGGTATTTTGGTAA